>CAJGYO010000013.1:21801437-22536045 GCA_904845875.1 Miscanthus lutarioriparius | reverse complement strand
GTTTGTAGTTGGGTTACAAACGAGAAGGAGAAAGATGAGGGAGCTAATGAACTTGATCGATCTAGATTAACCTAGTTTCTTGGGAGAGTGCGCATCGCCTTTTATAGATGAAGGGGATGGCCTTACAGGTGAGAGGGAGAGAGTACGTGTGCTTCTAAACCTTGTTGCCCATGCCGGTAGGTATAGGATGATGGTAGGCGCCCACAACACTGTTGGATGTCAGATGCACGTGGGAGGTTACGTCGTCTTTGTTTGGGTATGGCAGATGTCGGTACCTGCATATACTGTTGATGCCCAGAGGCATGTGAGGAGTTTTACCATATTCACTCGGTATGGTAAATGCCGGCGCCCACAACACTGTCGATGCCCAGAGGCATGTGGGGGGCCTTACCGTATGGGAGTTAACGACACCCACAATACTTGGGCCGGCCCACGAGTTGCTTGTTTGTCTGCTTGGGCCGAGCCTTTGTTGGGAAGTCGGTCCGCGAGGGACCCCGGGTTTATGAACCCGACAGGAGCCCCCGAGCCCCCGGGCGATTCGGGTAGAATCGTCTGGGGGATTTTTGCCTTGACGGCGGGTGCGCGCGAGCTCACCCGTGGGTGTAGCCCCTGAGCCCCCAGGCGGTTCGGGCAGTGCTCTAGCAAGGAATGTGGCACAGTGCTCTAGCAAGGGATGTGACTACTGAGTCTTGCAAGCAAAAATCATCCATTGATGGCCGAAGGCTTCTTTAATTAATTCTCTTCATCGTCCATCGGACACGCAGCTGGAAGGCATCGCATGCTCCATCAGCGTCACCGCTACAATGAGCAGGCCTAGATGCCATGCTGAGGCCGCGCGGGCAGGCCTATGCTCCGGCCATGCCTAGCTTTGCCTCGCCGCGCTAGTCTCCATGGCGTGTCAGTGCCACGCCGAGATCGATGGCACAGCAGACCCTACCACGTCACCGGTCAGCGCCTCGGTCGTCACCACGTCATCCCTCTCGCCGCGCCACCATGCATGGCGCGGCATAAGCATTTCACCGCGCCAGGGAAATAGGTGCGGCCAAAAGTGTTAGTTTTGGAGAAAAAAATTTAAACAGTGTTAGATTTAAAATTAGTTTACAAAATTGTTAAAATAAAAAAAAATCTCCATGCCCTAGTGGTTTGGAAACTTACATTCTAACCCTACGTCGCCATACCTGAGACAAAGAGCTGCTTATTGCACAGTATAGCATTTAACTTCTGGTGCTGGGTTAATATGTTAGCATGAGCATTGTACACACCAATTTCCCTTTTTTCTCCGGTTTCAGTCACTAGATATATTATCTAAATTTACATTTTAATGATTGTTAATCTGACCAAGACCAAATGACTACTAGACAACTAAAGCATATCAAAATAATTGAAAATGGATTTAAAGTGGGGCGTACCCAGTGCAGAGAGCTCCCGCCTATACTGTGTGGGTCTGGGGAAGGGTGTCAGTGGCAAGCCTTACCTCGCTTGGGCAATGCGAGGAGACCACGACTCGAACCCGGGACCTTCCGGTCACAAGCGGTAAGTCTCTACCGCTTGCACCAGGCCCACCCTTCTGAAAATGGATTTAAAGTAAATGAAATAAATTTTCAGCAGGGAAATGTATGGATAATGTATTGCAGGTGCATATTTGACGGTCCTATGGGGACATCCAACTTTTGATTTGTGGTAGTAGTAGTATATACTGTACTTGTACCCAAATGCCAAGAACAGTACATGTAATTCTGTACCCCACTTGCATAGTTTCAAGTTCCAATTGTCCAGGCAGTTGAAAAAGCATAACAGATTTGATTGTTCAAACAAACGAACCTTCAATTCTATATCAACATAGTCTACACCAAATTCCATGGCTAAACGTAGTGTCTCAAATCTTGTGGTGTCATCACCTTCATATTGGCCTCCTTCCCAGACAGGTCTGCCAACAAACAAACAAACAGATGCCTACATCATTTATGCAAGGTAAACTAGCATTTCTTGCTATAAAAATCATACCAAATACAACTAGCTACTACAAAGAACTGACATGTTTTGTCAGATTTCAACAGAGATATGTGCTTTGATAAACAGCGCAACAAATATTTTGGGAACATAAATTCAAAATATTAATATAATAAATGGAGAAACATAGAATTCAAAAATTTTCATGTTAGGACCACTTCTTTCTGAGTCTTTGTGCTCACAAATTAATTTGATGACATGCAAATATAAAAATATCCGATCCTTTGTCATGCTGGTGCGCCATACATACTTCCTTTTTTTAATTGATGGCATGCAAATTAAATTGACAAGGCATTGCTGCAAAACGTAGCTCACGCGTGCATGTGGCGGGGACATGGAGTATTTGTATTGCAATATTTTAGACAACTGATTTTTTTTCTTTGCATAAATCTACGTGCCACATTTTTCCTAAAAAAAATAAAACTACCAATTATATATATAAACCTAAGTGAATTTTAATTTGAATTTACAACGCCATCCATCAATATAATCCACTCAACTTGGGCTTGTTTGGTAGAGCTTCGGCTCCATCTAAATGGGCTCTGACTCCTCACGTGGAGCAGCTTCTTTGACAGAAACGTTTGGCAAAAACGGCTCCAGTGGCAATTTCATAATAATTTGTATTGTGTTTGTGACTATTTTTTTGGGGTCCGACTCCTCTGCAAAACACTACTACAAAAACAATTTTTAGCAAGGGGTTTTTTTGATTTGTAGGGGCGGCTCCAAAGAACAACCGCCCCTCCACAAAAAAAGTGAGCTCAAAAAGGTCCCATGATTCCAGCCTAGAGGACACTCCACAAATCTATGAAAAGGGCGGTAATGTGGTATACGAACCACACCCTTTACACGTTTGGATTTGTAGGGGATGATTGAGCACACCGCCTACAAATGCACGTTGTATAAATGGCTACAGCCCCATTCTTCCTTCTCGGGTCACTCACTTCAACCCGTAAAAAAAGGTAGGGAGGCCTTGGGCACCTCCCAAAAATTGCTCTACTAAGGGGGAAGGTTTTGATCTCAAATCCTTTGGTGGAGAGGTTGTAGAAGGTAAGAAAATGCTATTCCACACTTTTTTGAAGTTTTAATGGTTGGTTAGTGAGTAATTAGAGTTTTGCTTTTCTCTCTCTTCTATGGTGCTTGAGCTACTTATGAAACAAATTAGACCCAAGTTTTGAATATACTAGGGTAAATTAGGTAGGGGAACAAGATCATACCCTTATTTGGTCTATGTTTCTTGATTTTAGTGAACAATTAGTTAGTTTTATGGATGTTTCATGTGCATGTAGATCTAGATCTAGGGTTTGATTTTTTTATTAATTTTGTTTTTGTAAATTTATGTTTGATGAAATTGGACTAGGGTTTGCATGAAAGATGTTGGGTAAAATATAATTGTTGCTAATTGTTGTCTTTGAAACTGTTTATTGTAATCACAAAAGAGAGAGCTATATATACTTTCTGAATAAGTCCCGACTGGGTTTTCAAATAATGTGAAGAAGCTATGTATTTTAATTATTTATGGATAAGTGGGCATTAATTAATTTTCCTCTACCCTGGTGTGTTTGTATGTTTCATGTAATTATATTTGATTTATATTCATATATATCTAAAGTATATACAATTATTCTCAAGTAATTATTAATTTGATTCATTTATATATATATATATATCTGAATAAGTAGTTCTTTAATATTTGTTTTATTGTTGTTGTAAAAGATGGAGTACAGGAACTCTTGGATGTATGGTTCATTAAGGTTCAAGGCAGGTTTCTGTGAAGAGGTGGATAAATTTATTGAAGCCGCAGAGAAGCATGCAATGACATTGACAAAGAATAAGGATACAATTATTTGTCCCTGTAAAGATTGCAAGAACTATATGGCATGGACAGATGTGAGTATCATCAGATCACATTTGGTTATGTGAGGATTTGTTGAGGACTACACAGTGTGGATTCATCATGGTGAAACGATTATTGTTAACGACGAGGATGAGGAGGAATACGACGACAAAACCCTAGAATCTTTGTCCTAATATTCAGCAGAGCTTGATGCATGAATGGATCCCGAGTTTGGCAATGAACAAGCTGGTCATACTGGTGGTTGGGATGGTAACGACGAAGGTGGTGCCAATAATGATGGTGGAGCACATGTCGGGGATGAAGATGATTTGATGGACATTATTCGAGCCCTTGGACCAGAGATTTTACTAAAGAGCCTGAAAGGTCTAGAGAATTTGGAAAGGGTGAAAAAAGCATCGAAGGAGACTAAGTATGGTGTTGAAAAGGGATATCCGACACATTGGACATTGCTACGTTTTGTGCTTGAGCTACTCATCTTGAAGGCTAAGTATGGCTGGTCAGACTATAGTTTCAATGATCTATTGCGTCTCCTGTCATGGGTGCTGCCACAACCAAACTCAGTTCCCACCAACACATACCAAGCGAAGAAGGTCATAAGTCCATTGACAATGGGGGTTGAAAAAATCCATGCATGCCCCAACCACTATATCCTTTATCGTGGTGAAACGTTCAAGTCACTGGATAAATGTCCTCGTGTGGGGCCAACCGGTACAAGAAGAATGACCTTTACAGTGGGGACGAAGCCTCCATGGGGAAAAAGAGGAATAAGAAGGGTACAAAAAAGGTGGTACAAGAATCTCAGCACCTAGAGGACACTCCATTCGGCAACGATGCAAAGCAGAGAAAAATTTCTGCCTTGGTAATGTGGTACCTATTAGTGACCGACCGCTTGAGACGTATCTTCATAAACCCTAAATAAGCCACACTCATGACATGGTGGGATGATGAGCGCAAGGTGGATGATGATAAGATTGCACACACGACTGATTGTAGTCAGTGGCAAAGGACCGGTGAGAAGCACAAAGAATTCAGTGATGACCCAAGGAATATACGGTTTGGCTTGAGTACTGATGGAATGAATCCCTTCAATGAGAGGATGAGCGACCACAGCACTTGGCCAGTGATGTTGACCATGTACAACATCCCAGTGTGGTTGTGTCAGAAGAGAAAGTACCTTCTCCTCACTATTCTTATTTCTAGCCATAAACAACCAGGCATTGATATAGACATGTTCCTCGAGCCTTTGATGCAAGAAATGGAGAGGCTATGGAGGCATGGGGAGCCGATGTACGATACGTTCTGAAAGGAGGACTTTATATGTAGAGCAATAATATTTGTTACTACCAATGATTACCCCACGCTGTTTGCTTTGTTTGGACAGATCAAAGGGAAGATGGGATGCTTGGTTTGCTTGGATGGTACTACATGGGTGTTCCTGGATGCATCCAAGAAGATAGTTTACCTAAGGAACCGGCGCTTCTTAAAGACAACTCACAAGTACCGCAGCAAATTGTTCTTTAGATTTTATGACAACACTCCGGAGATTGAACCCCCTCCGGAGAGACATCATAACGGAGAACAGTGTATAGAATGGTGAAAAGCATATGTGTCGTCTATGGAAAGAAGAATCCAGATGAGACGAACGGAGATAGAAGCACACCTCCTATCGAAGGCGTACCTTTTAAGAAACAATCGATCTTCTTTTAGTATCTTCCTTACTGGACAGACTTGGAGGTCCCACATGCCATTGATGCTATGCACATGCAAAAGAATGTCTTTGAGAGTCTCATTGCTACCTTGATGGACACAGGCAAGTCAAAGGATGGTCTGAAATCATGGAAAGACATGGTGTAGCTAAACGTGATGCCACAGCTTCACCCGGTACCTAAGGCTAATGGAAAATACACTCTGCCCGCGACGTGCTTCAACCTAACACCAGAAGAGAAGAGAGCTATATGCACTTTCCTGAGGGGGGTCAAAGTCCCGACTGGGTTTTCAGCGAATGTGAAGAAGCTAGTGTCGATGAAGGACTTGTTAATAACACACTACAAGGCTCACGATTGTCATGTGATGCTGACAGTGTTTCTACCTATTGTAATTAGGGCTATAAAGCCAGAGTTCTTGAAAATGGCCACCACCCGCATGTGCTACTTCTTTTTGAAGATCTCATAGAAGACGATTGGCAAGCAAGAGCTGAGTGACGTACATGAATTTATGGTGGAGACACAAAACCAACTAGAGTTGTGTTTACCTCCTGCTTTTTTGATATAATGCCACATCTCATGATTCACATGGTTCATCAGATACAGGTACTAGGCCCTTGCTACTTGCATAAACTATGGTCCTATGAGAGGTTTATGTTGGTTCTAAGTCGATACGTGCATAATCAAGCATACCCAAAGGGCTCCATGATAGAGGGTTACAGTACTGAAGAAGTCGTCGAGTGCTGTCAAGAGTACCTAAAAGTACAGAAAGGGATTGGTAAACCCGATTCTTGTCACAAGGGTAGGCTGGCTAGGAAGGGCACCAGTGGTAGAAAAGTGTTCATCGACAATGATTACAAAGAGGTGAGTTGGGCGCATTACAGTGTCTTATAGAGTACACAACTGATGCAACCGTACATTGATGAACACTTGGCTATCATTATGGCGGAGAGAAATGGTCGTTCAGATGATTGGGTCATGAAACAGCACAAGCAACGACTAACTACATGGTTGAAGGACCAAAACATACCGCCTGGAGAAACCATAGACTCTATTACCATCAGTAGTGTCGGATACCACAAGAAGGGGTACCCTAAGCAAGAACTAAAAATATTGCTTAAGCCTTGCAAAAATTAAAGCCAAAGGACAACCATGAGGTCTCGGCAGATTCTCCGATTCGCCCAAGGCTTGTGCCGAGGCCTCAGACAAAAGGCCAAAACTCTCCACCCCACCGAGGCCCTCTCGCCGAGGCCCTCTCGCCAAGGCCCCGCCCCGCAAGGCCTCGGACGGGTTACCAATTCTCCGATTCGCCCGAGGCTAGGCTCGGCAACAACCTCATCACCTCCGTCCCGACCAACTCCTCTGACAAAACATCACGTCCAGTTAATGCGCCCAACTACTCCCACAACGTCAGCCGCACATTGGCACAGTACAGGCAGAGTGACCGACGGGACAGGACCGGGCGCAGCAGGGGTTACCTGCCACTGTGCTCAACACTATGCCCCCTGCTGACACCCATACTGCCCTATGCTACCTAACTCCTATGCCAAGGACAAAGCGACGTGGAGGGTCAAGTCCGGGTCCCTGTAGTCTCAGAATCAGCATGAAAGACCAACTGCTCATCCTCCGCCTCGTCTGAGACCCCCCGGTAGGGCCTTGGACGTACTATTCCTTCTCCGCCTCGACCGAGGTCGGGCTCGTCCCGCATCCTCGTCGCCTTCGCCTCAACCGTCCCTCTGGCGAGCTGTCCCATCCGTTTAAGTGCGCCTAGTCACACCTACTACGTCAGCCACGACTGGCAGGGTACAGCAACAGGGGCGATGGGACAGCGCTCAAATCTCCTTTTTACCATCTCCTACTGACGGTGCAGGGGTTACCATGCCCTGTGGACACACGCTCCGCACTTTTCCACCTAAATCAGGTACGACGCTGACCACCAAGACCCCCGCATCATACACGGGTCACCTCCGAGGCCTCAGCAAAGCAGGCCTCGACACGATCAGCCACAGCACCCGCTAGGCCTCGGCACTCCACCAAGTCAAGAATCCACAAGGCACGACATATCTCCTACAGTGGAGGCCATACTGACTAGACATCAACAAGGACTCCCACGACCTCAACAACCTCGAGCTTGGCCAGCACGGCGCGCCAGTCAAGTACCGATCGCCATTCCCAACACCATGCTGTTATAGGACTGAACTACAGTAGGCTCCACGTGTAGCTCACTCATGTACTCCTGGCTCCCTCCTTGCGGCTATAAAAGGAAGTAGACAGGGATAGCTCTAGGAGAGGTGAGAAAACATATGAAAGAACCACGCTCTCACACATGCGCAAGCAACACTCTGTAACACACGCACCCCTCGCTGCCTGAGAACAACGCCTCAAGCAGCCCGCACCGCACCACATCAAGACCTGGGACCAGCTCCCTCTCTCGCCCAGCTTGTAACCCCCTACTATAAGCACCTCGGTGCAAGGAATACAAGATCGATCTCTCAGACTGGACGTAGGGCACCGATTGCCTGAACCAGTATAAACCTTGTGTCTCTTTGCATCACCATCCGAGATTAGGGGCATGTAGTTCAAATTCACTGGTTGGTTGAGGACCCCCGGTCCGAAACAATGATAGTTGGCGCGCCAGGTAGGGGCCGCTGCGTGTTAGCTTAATCGTCCCAATAAGTTCCGGATGGCAGATCCCATACGCCCGCTGCATCTCGACACGGTGATCTAGTTCGGGAGCCTAGAGTTCATATCTCTAGGACATGAGTACGACCTAGTACTCCTCCCACCTAGAGCCCCTTTGGCCGACGACGGCGTCACGCACCAGCAGCCCGGGCGCAGGCGGCACCTGGGCCGCCGCTCTCGTCGTGCTCGCCAGGCACGGCACGAGCAGGACCGCCCCGACACCGCACGACCTCAGGATGATGTGCCACGCTCCGTCGGTATCCCATGCCTGGCTGTTGGTACGAGGTCCCTAGTTGGGGACCTATCTGGCCTAAGCTTGGGTAGGGGAAAGACACCGGTGACGTGCAGCGACACCCCGTCGTCAAGTTCTGCACCACCACCGCCGGCGGAGCAGGGCTCGGTGATGTCACCGTCTCCATACCCCTTCGGGTTAAGAAATGCCGCCGCCGCCTACGCTTTCGCCTACGCCTCCACGCACACGGAGCCCTCGGGACGCCACCAACGATTCGCCCTCGACTTCTCCACCACAACCTCAACCCACACCCACACTGACTCCTCGGAGGAGGACGAGACGCGGCCGAGCGGACTTCTCCCTGCTTTATGACCCTAAGGCTATGCAAAGAAAAATAAGCTTTTTGGCCAAAAGCGACTCACCTCTCGCTGGCTACTCCGAGACACTCGATGACGAAGGCACTTACGATCCCACTCAAGAGTGCTTCCACATCGGGCTCGAATGCCATGGGCAAGTAATGAGAGGCCTGAAGGGGCCGGGCAACCGCCCCTCCTTCTCTCCGCCAAGGGCGCGACGCCACACCTCGCTTGTCGTTACCGAGCTTCCTCATTGGCGGCACGGAACGTGAACGCCACCCCCGAGGAACTCCGATGCCTTGACCTAGAGTAGCTCCGTGAGCTCCAGGCAAAGGTCGACCAAGACCGACTCCTGCTGCAGCAGCTCCGAGACACTCTCGAGTAGGAGCAGCGAGGTCGCGGTGATGGTGGAAGGGCCCGGCGGAGGGCCCACGACGTGCACCACCGCATCAACAACGATGAGGGGAGTGAGCAACCCCCAATCTTCAATCGCGCTAGCCAGAACGTCGCGTCAGCGGCAATGCTAGTCCGAGCGATGCCCGAGCCCTCTACCACGGAGGGGCGATGGGTCCGCGGTGAGCTCCGAGACCTTCTCGAGACCGCCGCAGTACAACAGGCCAAAAGCTCCGCGTCTCGACGGTGTGAGGACACCTCAAAATGGCCCTCGGTGCACGATCACCTTAAGGCCCCCTCAGTTCATGACCGCCTCAGCGATCGACGTGAGGCGCCAGACGACCACGATGCGGTCAGCAGGCGATGACGCCACGACAACGATGGGCCCGCCCGAGGCTACCACCCGCACCGAGGCGGCCGCTATGACAGTGGCGAGGACTGCAGTCCTTCTCCTGGACCGCCGGGGCCTCGAGTCTTTAGCAAGGCCATCCGCGGTGCCCCATTCCCCTCCCGGTTTCGACAACTAGCCGACCCAAAATACAAGACCAAGGCGACACCAACCCCGAAAAGTTATGGTGGGCAGATTACCGCTTGGCTTGTCATCGGCCTAGGCGGCACGAACGATGACCTCGCTCATCATCCGCAACCTCCCTTTATTCCCCTGACTCGCCAATGAGCTCGGCTCAAACACCTCCCGCCTTGCGTATCCACAACCGGCGTGACTTGGTAAAGATCTTCGTCCGGGAATTTCCTCCCCTGGAACGCGACGCACCCCGGGAACTCCCGGACCTCAAGAGTTGTCGCTAGAAGCCGAACGAGTCTCTCTCGAGACTTCATCCGGCGATTCTCCAAGCAAAGGCACCGAAGTTGCCTAGCGTCGGCGACTTCGAAGTTGCCCAGCTTTTCTCTCTCGCACCTCCCCCCAGCCGACCGGGTCCGAGAGTTAGGCCGAACGCATTACAACCTTAGCGGCCGTGTTCTCAACATCGCCACCAACTTCGCCTCAGGCGAAGAGGTGTCGGGGGGCCATCTTCCCCGACAATGACGCAAAGGGGAAGCGGAGGATGAGTCCCTCGGGCCTCGACCTCCTGCTTCCCCCAAGAAAAAGAAAAGGGACGCCTTGAGGAAGCAAGAGGCCCTCGAGGCCGATTTCATCGCAGCCATGATGATCGCAAGAATCCCCGAGGCCCCGGTAGAGGGGCCCCGAGTATTCGACGATATGCTTAAGAAGCCCTATCCTTACCACGGGGCCCGTGAAGCATACCCTCAAAGAATGCACCATGCTCCCCTCACGTTACTACGCTAAGCTCGGGCTCCCCAACGACGATGCCAGAAGAAGGGCACCGCGGACGGAGACACAACGACAAGGGCGACGGGTTCCCTGGCGTGCACAATGCCTTCATGATCTTCCACGCTGGTTTTCAACAGGCTCTCACGGCGTCGCCAAAAGAGAGAACGCCGGAGGTCTTCTCGGTCGAGAAGTAGCCACTCGTCAAGACCTCAACTGGTCTCGGGAGGCGATCACCATCGATCGGGAAGACCACCCCAACTATGTCCCAAACCCCGGGCAATACCCGCCTCGCCGTCGACCGACCCGATCATCGGCAACACCCGGCTCACCAAAGTGTCGATGGACGGAGAGGCGCGGCCTCAACATCCTCTCACGCCAATACCATGGAGCTCCTAGAGCTCGACCATCACGGCCTCGAGGTAGTGCCGCGTCTTCCACGCGTCGTGCCGTGGAAGCGCCGCGCGACCCCTGGACGCATTGACTTGCCGGTGCCTTGGCACTCCTCCAACTACCGCAAGGAGATCCTCACCTTCAAGTGGTTGGGTTCAAGGGACCTACCACGCCATCATCATGGGGCGCCTGCATACGCCAAGTTCATGGCGGTCCCGAACTACACCTACCTCAAGCTCAAGATGCCGGGCCCCAATGGCGCCGAGACATCACCGTTCGAATGTCCACGACGGAGGCGCCTGACGAGCATGCATACTGGGACCCACTATAGACATCTGAGCATGCATCGAGTACGCCGAGGCTATCGTGGAGGCCCTCACCGCTCACGCCCACTGAGGGTAGCCTGGCATATTCCACCCCTCCTTCTGAGCGAAAAGGATGCGCGAGGGTCGCATAAAAATCCCAGGGAACTCCTGACCGCCCTCTCGCTCCATGCGAAGGCTCAGGGGCTCTCCCTGCAAACCTTGCCGAGACCTAGCGACCTAGGCTCGCACTCGATGGGCTCGACAAACAACCCCTCCTTCCAAGCGAAAAGGATGCGCGAGGGTCGCATAAAAAGCTAGGGGAACTCCTGATCGCCCTCTCGCTCCATGCAAGAGGATCGGGGGCTCTTCCTGCAACCTTGCCAAGACCAAGTGACCCAGGCTCGCACTCGAGGGGGCTCAGCAAAAAAACCCCTCCTTCCGATTGAAAAGGATGCGCGAGGGTCGCATAAAAAGACAGGGAAACCACTGATCGCCCTCTCGCTCCGTGCAAGAGGCTCGGGGGCTCTTCCTGCAACCTTGCCAAGACCCAGAGATCCAGGCTCGCACTCGATGGGCTCAGCAAACAACCCCTCCTTCCGAACGAAAAGGATGCGCGAGGGTCGCCTAAAAAGACAGGGGAACTCCTGATCGCCCTCTCGCTCTGTGCGGAGGCTCGAGGGCTCTTCCTGCACCCAAAACGAAAGCAAGCCACCCAAGCTCGCACTCGGAGATTCGGAAAAACGCAACAAAAAGGGCACCAAACCCGTTATGGTCCAGAGGTTCGAAGGCTGGGCCCCCCAAAGGTTTCGACCTCCGCCCCAGGACAACAGAGTCAGGGACAACTATGGGCGAGCCCGTACATGGCCGAGGCCCAAGCAAGCGATCGCTCGGGATGCCCTAAGTTGTGTCCGAGACCGGCAGGGAAGTCTCCGAATGGGATTCCACCTCAGGAAGGCGCCGAGCCCCCGGGGCCAATCGAACGGCCCCGAGACCCACTAGAGAAGCCCTCGGGTACTTTTGGAGTGCGTCTCTAGACCGTGAGCCGACCCCTATCGAATGGGGCACGGGCCTCCACTCGGACTTACCCGATAACAGCTCACCGGAGGTGTCACCGCTCGCGCCCACCGAGGGTAGCCTAACATATTCCACCCCTCCTTCCGATCGAAAAGGATGCGCGAGGGTCACATAAAAAGCTAGGGGAACTCCTGATCGCCCTCTCGCTCCATGCAAGAGGCTCGGGACTCTTCCTGCAACCTTGCCGAGACCCAGTGACCTAGGCTCGCACTCAGGGGGCTTGGCAAACGAACCCCTCCTTCCGAGAGAAAAGGATGCGCGAGGGCCATCAAAAAAGACAGGGAAACCACTGATCGCCCTCTCGTTCTCCGTGCAGAGGCTCGGGGGCTCTTCCTACCACGAGGCCAAGTCCCAGCGACCCGAACTCGCATTCATGGGCCCAGCAAACATGATAAAACTCCTTGCTCAACGGAGAAAAAAGCCCCTGGAGGAGTAAACCCACTCCTCCAGGGCCTCGGGGGCTACACTTGGCGGGTGCGCTCACGCACACCCACCGGAACCACCAAGTACAAAACACAATCCCGACAGAACCTACCGCAAGCCGAAGCCTCATCAAAACCTCAGGGAGAGTACTCGCACTCCCCCCAAGGCTCGGGGGCTACTATCGGATACCACAAGAAGGGGTACCCTAAGCTAGAACCAAAAATATTGCTTAAGCCTTGCAAAAATCAAAGCCAAAGGACAACCACGAGGTCTCGGCAGATTTTCCGATTCGCCCGAGGCTTGTGCCGAGGCCTCAAACGAAAGGCCAAAACTCTTCGCCCCGCCGAGGCCCTCTCACCGAGGCCCCACCCCGCAAGGCCTCGAACGGGTTATCAATTCTCCGATTCGTCCGAGGCTGGGCTCAGCAACAACCTCGTCACCTCCGTTCCGACCGACTCCTCTGACAAAACATCACGTCCAGTTAATGCGCCCAACTACTCCCGCAACGTCAACTGCGCGTTGGCGCAGTATAGGCAGAGTGACCAACGGGACAGGACCGGGCGCAGCAGGGGTTACCTGCCACTGTGCTCAATATTGTGCCCCCTGCTGACACCCGTACTGCCCTGTGCTACCTAACTCCTGCGCCATGAACAAAGCGGTGTGGAGGGTCAAGTCCGGGTCCCAGTAGTCTCGGAATCAGCATGAAAGACCAACTGCTCATCCTCTGCCTCGTCCGAGACCCCTCGGCAGGGCCTCGGATGTACTATTCCTTCTCCGCCTCGACCGAGGCCGGGCTCGTCCCGCATCCTCGTCGTCTCTGCCTCAACCGTCCCTTTGGCAAGCTGTCTCATCCGTTTAAGTGTGCCTGGTCACACCTACTATGTTAGCCACGACTTGTAGGGTACAGCAACAAGGGCGATGGGACAGCGGTCAAATCGCCCTTTTACCATCTCCTACTGATGGTGCAGGGGTTACGATGCCCTGTGGACACATGCTCCGCACTTTTTTACCTAAATCAGGTACGACGCTGACCACCAAGACCCCCGCATCATACATGGGTCACCTTCAAGGCCTCGGCAAAGTAGGCCTCGGCACGATCAGCTACAGCACCCGCCAGGCCTCGGCACTCCACCAAGTCAAGAATCCACAAGGCACGGCATGTCTCCTACAGTGGAGGCCATACTGACAAGACGTCAACAAAGGACTCCCACGACCTCAACAACCTCGGGCCTGGCCAGCACGGCGCGCCAGTCAAGTACCGATCGCCATTCCCAACACCATGCTGCTACAGGACTGAACTACAGTAGGCTCCACGTGTAGCTCACTCATGTACTCCTGGCTCCCTCCTTGCGGCTATAAAAGGAAGCAGCCAGGGATAGCTCTAGGAGAGGCGAGAAAACATACGAAAGAACCACGCTCTCACACACGCGCAAGCGACACTCTGTAACACATGCTCCCCCCGCTGCCTGAGAACAACGCCTCAAGCAGCCCGCACCGCACCACGCCGAGACCTGGGACCAACTCCCTCTCTCGCCCAGCTTGTAACCCCCTACTACAAGCACCTCGGTGCAAGGAATACAAGATCAATCTCTCAGACTGGACGTAGGGCACCGATTGCCTGAACCAGTATAAACCTTGTGTCTCTTTGCATCACCATCCGGGATTAGGGGCACGCAGTTCAAATTCACTGGTTGGTTGAGGACCCCCCGGTCCAAAACAACGACAAGTAGGTTGGCGGAGGGCCATCAAGACAAGTGACATCTTGGAAAGCTTATGACATCAATGGGTATATGTACTATACCCACACAAAGGATAATAAATGTGTGAACCAAAACAACGGCGTTCGAATAGAAGGTCTCGATGGAGTGGGGCGAAAGATCCAATACTTTGGCATCATTGAAGAGATATGGGAACTTGACTATGGAAGGGATATAACGGTGGCCCTATTTCGATGCCGCTGAGATCAAACAACACCAACTGAATGAGATCCGATTAAGAGTCCTAGACCTTGAGAATCTAGGCTACCAAGATGACCCTTGGGTGCTCGTTTCATGTGTCGCACAAGTTTTCTATATGCCTGACCCACAAAGTAACCTCCCCCCGAAGAAGACAAAGCACATGGTTGTCTCCGGGAAACAGCACATTATCGGAGTTGATGGCGTGGACGATGTTGAAGCTTACAATAACTATAATGAAATGCTGCTATTCATAGACTTTCCTAAGAAGATCAGTGTTGTGGAAAAGAACCTGCCGAAAGACATATTACCATGGGAATGAAAATGTGTCAAGGGAAAAGTCGTTACAGCAGGCTAGCTAGTTGTTGAACGTGGAGTGTTTGTGTAACCTGCCCAAAGACATATTACCATGGGAATGTAAAAAGTGTCAAGGGAAAAGTCGTTACAATAGGCTAGCTAGTTGTTAAACGTGGAGTGTTTGTAAGACTTCAATTATGCATGCGTGTGAGACTATATATTTATGTATGTGTGTGAGACTATATATTTATGTTTGTGTATGAGACTATTTTATGCATGTGTGTAAGACTACCCTTTGCAACATCTAGATGAGTCTATTTCAACATCCACCCTATTACTACTAAAACTTTATGAAATCACTTAACATTTTATAAAATAAAGAAATGACCAAAATAAAATTTATTGATCTTGACGAGTTATACAACTTTTATATTCATCACCTTTACACCTAAAATCATTTAGTGGTTGAAAATAAGGTTTGAAGTTGTCATTTTCTAAAATTCAAAATTTGAATTATCCAAAATTAGTGACAAAGATAGATGACCAGACTAAAATGATAGAGTATCATTTTAGAAAATTTTAGGAAAAAAACCATCACATTTGGAGTTAGTATGAGGGAGAAAAAGTAGTTACAAGTTTCAGCCACAGATTAAAAAGAGAAATCATACTTGTTCATCATTGATCATCATGAACAGTTGTGATTTTTCTTTTTAATCTCTGGGTAAAATTTGTAATTAGTCTTTCTCCATCATACTAACTCCAAATGTGATGATTTTTTTCTAAAATTTTCTAAAATCATGCCCTATCAAGTTATTGTGTTGATTTGGTCATTCTTTTTGTTTGACAAAGTTTGAGCAATTCAAATTTTCAAATTAAAAAAATGACAAGTTCTAATAAGATTTTGAAACACTAAATGATTTTAGCTAAAAAAGTGATGAATATCAAAGTTGTATAACTCATCAAGATCTAAAACTTTTATTTTGGTCATTTCTTCATCCAACAAGTGATAGTAAACATTGTTCACAAATCAGCAATGTCTCTCGTATAGTTTATGAAACTATGGGTGACATGTGGATTTGTAAACAATGTTTACTAACACTTTGTTAAATGAAGAAATGATCAAAATAAAAGTTGTAGATAATGATGAGTTCAACAACTTTTATGTTCATGACTTTTCTAGTAGAAATCATTTAAGGTTTCAAAATCTTGTTTGAAGTTGTCATTTATTAAAATTCAAATTTTAAACTATTTAATTTAGTCAAATAAAAAGATGATCAAAATAAAAGTTATAAATAGTAATGTGTTCAACAACTTTTATGTTAATGACTTTCTTATTTGAAATCATTTAAGGTTTCAAAATCTTGTTTGAAGTTGCCATTTATTGAAATTCAAAATTTAAACTTTTCAAATTTTGTCAAATGAAAAGAAGACCAAAACATAAATTGTACATCTTGATGAGCTCTACAACTTTGATGTTTACAAAATTTTCATTTGAGGTCATTTAGTGTCCTAAAATTCTATTAGTTGTTTTAAAATTCAAATTTTAAATTTTTAAAATATTATTTTTGTAAAGAAGAAAATATAAAATTATATCTATATACATAATAAAATTGTTTATATATACATATATTTATATATATAGAATAATAAAAAACTAATATATAAATTTATATTGTGTTCTTTATATATGAATAAATTACATAATTATTAATTAAAATAAATTGAAAAATATTTGTAAGGGTGGCTAACTCAGGAACCGCCCCTAAAAATCGATTTGTAGGGGCCGCTAACTCAGGAGCCGCCCCTATAAATTCCCTCTACTATATAAGCCAGAGCCCGCGGGCGGCTATCTCAGGGGCGCTATTCTTCCTTTCAGACGCCGTCAGGCTGCCGAACCCGCCACCACGCCACCGTGCGCTCTCTCTCACCTCCGCGGCCCATGCGCGCCCGGCCACATGCTACCTCTCACCTCTGCTTTGTTCGATGCTGGGACACGCTGCGGAACCCTAGCTGCTGGGACCCGCTACGGAACCCTAGTCGGGCGACGCCGTTCCTCCATGGAACCTTAACCGCTTGGGACCAGCTTCGACTGCTTCCACTGCGTGGCGCGCTCCACCGATTCGAGTACGGCGTCCCCACGGCCTCCCTGCTCCCGCTGCGCCCCTCCCCATGCCACCTCTCTACTCGGCCCGCCCCCCGACGCCAGCTGCACACCGCCGCCTCAGCTCCCACCCCACGGCCGCCTGCGTCCTGCCGTGGCCCCAAACGTCCACCCGACTGCTGGGCGAAGGTCCCACGAGCACCCTCCTCTGCATTGCCTACTCACGCCCACGCTGGCAGGGTCCCTCCGTAGCTCGTCACCCCAAATCTTCTAAAGGTAAATACTTTACACTAGTAGAGAAACGACTTTTGATCCATTTCGAAATTTGGCTTTAGTCCCGGTATTTTTCGCGCCCGGGACTAGAGAAACCTTTAGTCCCGGTTGATAACTCCAACCGGGACTAAAGGTCCCTCGCCCAATGGCTACTGTGGTAGGCTTTTGCTGCAGAGGACCTTTAGTCCCGGTTGGAGCTACTAACCGGGACAAAAGGTTAACTTTTACTCCCGATTGGTCCCTCCAACAGGGAGTAAAAGTCTACTCCCAGCTAGAGGCTCCGTCCGGGACTAGAAAGAGACCTTTAATCCTGGTTGCTGTCTCCAACTAGACTAAAGGTCCCCTCCTATATACCCCTTCTTCCTCCCCGAGCCCGAGCCACTTCGAGCTCAGTGTTCTTGCTTCATCGCCGGCCTCTCTTCTTCCTCATCGCCGGTAATCACAAGATTTCTTCGATTCCTCCATCGATTCTTTGGTTCTAAAGGTTACCAACTTTATACTCTCATGTTTCATCAGCGGCATATCTTATTTTGTGGACTAGATATATGTGGTTTTTTATGGTGGATTTTTTTTATTTGTAAGCCATTTAAGCTCAAAATCACTTTAAAGTTTGCATATTTGGATGAAGGAAGGTTAAAGTAGTTATCCAAAACTAATATTCAGCTTTCATTTCTAGCATGCATAGCACACTTCATGGTTTAGAGATACAGAGAATTTTAGAGTTTTTTATTTTATTTGTTTATAAAATGAAAAATTTATATTATATTAAAAATGAGTATAGAGAGTAGATGGCAACTGCTTCCGGGTCCTCGGCCTCTCATCGGGTTCCAAAACGACTGAGGCCGGACCTCCCTCTCATTGCATGCGGCAAGTGTGAGGAGAAGATTGTGATGGAGTATCAGGTGAGCAAGGAGTGTCCCAACAAGGGTCATATCTTCTACATGTGTCCGGGTCGCAATGTGAGTTATTTTGTCGCATTTGATGATTATGGTTAATTTATACTTATTTTCATGATGATTGTGATTAAAGTTCTAATTTTTTGTTTTAATTTCAGTGGGATGGCACTAGATGTTCAGGCTGGTACTGGGAGGAAGAGTATGTTGAACACGTGCAAAACTCTCTTACACAGGCGGCTACGGCGGCTGATGAGGCAGTGATCCTGCGGAAGAAGCCCATAGATGTTGAACAAACGCATGATTTGTTTGTTTTAGTTGGGATTGGTCGCGAAATCCTTATGCTACTAAAGTGCATTTTAGCTTTAGTTTTTTTAGTGGTAGTTGGGATTGTCTACATTGTAGCGAGACATTCATAAATTAATACCTTGTGTGGTGGCATGCATGTCATATAATTAACTAATTATGTTCTAGGTTTTAATATGGTATTATGTCATGTAATACAGATGAGCTAGCATTGGATGTACAATGCTGATCGCCGCTCCCAAGAGTTCATTGAGGGCGTGCATTCTTTCTTATGTGTGGCCGAGGCAAACAAACACGATGGTTTCATGTGCTGCCCATGTGCCATATGTAAGAATTTAAAGGAATATGCTAGCTCAAGGAGTCTTCATTCACACTTGTTGAAGTCGGGTTTCATGCCAAACTATATTTGTTGGACGAAGCACGGAGAAACCAGGGTTGTAATGGAAGAAGGTGAAGAAGAACAATGGGACGATGATGACATTATTGCTGAATATGGTGCCTTCAATGATACTGCAATGGGGGAAGCTGAAGAAGAGGTAGGGGCAGAAGATGAACCCGCTGATGATCTTGGTCAGGCCATTCATGACGCACAAAGAGAATGCGAAAGTGAAAAGGAGAAGATCAAGTTCGAGAGCATGCTAGAGGATCACAAGAAATTGCTATACCCAACTTGTGATGCGGGGCAGAAAAAGTTGGGTACCACACTGGAATTGCTGTAATGGAAGGCAAAGAATGGTGTATCTGACAAGGGATTTGGGGAGTTACTGAAAATCCAAAAGAAGATGCTTCCGAAGGATAACGAATTGCCCACCACTACGTATGAAGCAAAACATGTAGTTTGCCCTTTGGGATTAGAAATCCAGAAGATACATGCATGTCCTAATGACTGCATCCTCTACCGTGGCGAGGAGTATGAGAAGTTAGATGCATGTCTGGTATGTCATGCATCGCGGTATAAGATCAGGCGAGATGACCCTGGTGATGTTGAGGGAGAATGTCCCACGAAGAAAATCCCTGCCAAGATTATGTGGTATGCTCCTATAATACCACGCTTGAAACGTCTGTTCAGAAACAAAGACCATGCAAAGTTGTTGAGATGGCACAAAGAAGACCGTAAGGTAGACAATATGTTGAGACACCCTGCTGATGGGTCCCAGTGGAGGGCAATCAATAGAGAATTCCTGGAGTTTGCAAATGACACAAGAAACTTAAGGTTTGCTTTAAGTACGGATGGTATGAATCCTTTCGGCGAGCAAAGAAGTAGTCATAGCACTTGGCCTGTAACTCTATGTATCTATAACCTTCCTCTCTGGTTATGCATGAAGTGTAAGTTTATTATGATGCCAGTGCTCATCCAAGGCCCAAGGCAACCTGGCAACGACATCGATGTGTACCTGAGGCCACTAGTTGAAGAACTTCTACTTTTGTGGAACAGACTAGGTGTATGTGTGTGGGATGAGCATAAACAGGAGCACTTTGACCTGCGAGCATTGTTGTTCGTAACAATCATTGATTGGCCTGCTCTAAGTAATCTTTCAGGACAATCAAACAAGGGATATAATGCATGCACGCATTGTTTTGATGATATTAAAGGTATATTCTTGAAAAAATGTCGAAAGGTCGTGTACCTTGGCCATCGTCGATTTCTTCCTACAAATCACCCCTAAGAAAGAAAGGCAAGCATTTTAAAGGTAAGGCAGACCATTAGACCAAGCCGGGCAACTGAACTGGTGAGGATATACTCAATATGGTTAAGGATGTGAAAGTAGTATTTGGAAAGGCACATGGCAGCAAACCTGTTCCGAACGACGCCGACGGTCACGCACCCATGTGGAAGAAGTCCATATTTTGGGAGCTACCCTATTGGCAAGTCCTAGAGGTCCATAGCGCGATCGACGTGATGCACCTGACGAAGAATCTTTGTGTGAACCTGCTAGGCTTCATGGGTGTGTATGGGAAGCCTAAGGACACACTTAAAGCACGACAGGACCTGCGGTGTTTGAAAGAATGAGACAACCTGCTTCCAGAGAAGACAAATGATGGACACCATTACTTAAGTCCTGCCAGCTGCACTCTTAGCAAAGAAGAGAAGGAAAGCATGTTTGAATGCCTAGCAAGCATCAAGGTACCATCTGGATTCTCCTTGAATATAAAGGGTATAACAAATGTGCCAGAGAAGAAATTCCTAAACTTAAAGTCCCATGACTGCCACGTGCTCATGACGCAATTGCTTCTAGTTGCATTAAGAGGAATTCTACCTCCAAATGTACATCTAGCCATCATGAAGCTATGTGCATTCCTCAATGCAATTTCTCAGAAGGCAATCGATCCAATGGATCTAGCTAAACTACAGAATGATGTGGTTCAATGTCTTGTCAGCTTTGAGTTGGTGTTCCCTCCTTCATTCTTTAATATCATGACACACCTCCTAATTCACCTGGTCAAGAAGATTAGCATTCTTGGTCCTATGTTCCTGCACAACATGTTCACCTTTGAGAGGTTTATCTGAGTCCTAAAGAAATATGTTCACAACCGTGCTCGGCTAGAAGGAAGCATCGCCAAGGGCTATGGAACAGAGGAGGTCATTGAGTTTTGTGTTGACTTTATTCTCGACCTTGACCCGATTGGTGTTCCTGAATCGCAACACGAGGGGAGACTAAGTGGAAAGGGGACACTAGGAAAGAAACCATATATTGGTACGCATGACAATTATTTTAATAAAGCACACTACATAGTTCTGCAAAACTCCTCCTTGGTGGATCCGTATATCGAGATACATAAAGAGTTGCTCCGATCCGAGTTTCCAGGGAAGTCTAAAGCTTGGATTACGCGTCAGCACATGGAAACTTTCAGCGACTAGTTGCAAAAAGAATGTCAGGGTGATGAGAGTGTTGATGAGCAACTATGTTTGTTGGCTAGGCAGCCATCATGGCATATCCTCACATATGAAGGGCACAAGATAAATGGGAATACATTTTACACAGTAGCCCAAGATAAAAAGGAGCACCAACCAAAACAGTGGTGTCCGCATAGATGCCACCGACCCTAATGGAAATAAGCAAACATATTATGGCCGCATAGAGGAGATATGGGAACTAAACTATGCACCTACTTTTAAGGTACCTTTGTTCAAGTACCAATGGGTAAAGGCGATTGGAGGTGGGGTAGCAGTCGACAACCAGTATGGAATGACAATCGTGGACCACAATAATATTGGGTACAAAGATGAACCGTTCGTCCTTGCCAAAGATGTGAATCAGGTGTTCTATATCAAGGATATGTCTATAAAACCGAAGAGAGGGAAAAACAACAACGACCCAATCAATGAGCCAAAGCGCCACATAGTTCTTTTAGGGAAAAGAAACATCATCAGAATTGAAGACAAGTCAGACATATTAGAAGATTATGAAAAGGATGACCGAATTCCACCCTTCACAGTGAACAAAGACCCAAGCATCCAGCTAAATAATGAGGACACTCCATGGTTACAGCGCGATCATAACCAAGGGATATACATTAAGAAGAAGTTCACTATTGTGCCTGCTTGATATATATAGTGATGTTTAATAGTGTATATTAGAGGTATTATGTAATAATTGTGAATTCAGAGATGTTTATTAGGTGTTTCCTTTTTTCTATGTTCAGATTAAATTTATGTTTGATGGTGGGATTTTCATGTCGCTTTTGGACAATGAGTGATGAAAAAATGAAAAGATTTACGTTAAAATGATGTGAAAACAAAATTTCAATCAAAAACAAAAGTTTTAATGATTTAAATTAAACACTACATTTTTGCATTAACAAAATAGTAATTATTAATGACATTATGTTTCAATATTTATAAGAAAAAACAAAAAACTTTAGGTCACACAATTTTTCTGTGTGCAATAAAGCAAAAGTAAATCCATATTCTTTTAAAACAATTTTATGCATTGTATTTAATTACTGTGCAATTAATAAGACTTTGACATTTTATAGAAAGAAATATATAAAAAATCAAATGGAGCTTGAAACAGGCGGGAAGTGAAACTGCAGCCCAACTTTAGTCCCGGGTAGATCTACCACCCGGGACTAAAGGTGGGCTGCATTTTTTTGTGGCCCACCAAAATACACCTTTAGTCCCGGCTCGTAATACCAGCCGGGACTAATGGTATACCAGCCGGGACTAAAGGTATTTTCGTCCCAGGCGTTTACAGGAGTCGGGACTAAAGGTCCCTCCCCAATATAAGGTGGCCGTTTCTTCTTTCTCCTCACTCTTCGTCTTCGTCGCCCATCGCCACTGCCACCGCCACCGCCCTCATCACCGTCGCCCATGGCCTCACCATCCGCAACATCGGCCTCTCCGACCCCACCTTTGTCCCAAGTATGTGATTCTTTTCCGGCGAGCTCTTCCATAGACGCTCTTCTTCATCGTCGTCGTCTCTGGCCATCTCATACTCCGTCTCGGCCGTGCGCCCCTGGCCGCACCCGCAGCCCCACAGCTCCCCTTCCCCGCATCCTGGCGTGCCCCTTCGCGTGTTCCCCTGCGCTGCGCACGCACAGGTAGCAACGCCGGCCAGCCATGGCACCCGGACGGGCCTAGCCCAGCTGCGGTGGGGCCGTACCTGCATGCGCCGGTGTCGCGCCGCAGGCAGCAGCCGCCCGCTGCCTCAGCCCTGCCTGTTCCTCCCCACGGCTGGAGCTCCATCCCCATGGCCATGGTGGCCCTGTCCTGTACGTGCATACCATCGAAGAAGATCAAAGTAGACGACAGCTTATTTACGATTATCATATAATGTCAACCGTTTACTCTCCAATTTGAGTAGTTCTTTTTGCGTTAGTTTCGTATTGACGCGCTCTACACAGTAGTATTAATACTTTTCATGTCATTTATTTTTTCATATATTGTTAAATATTAATTTGATTAATATACTTGTAACTAGTTTTATAACTAAAATCAATATAGGTTTATTACCTAGATATTTTACACAAAAACATTAATATGATTAGTTGCTAACTCAAATGTGTTTTAATTACACTTGATTAGTTTAAGCACGTTGCATATATGATACAGTCGTTTAGATACTCACATGCTTTTCTCTTTTATGCTGTTAAAATTTGAATGGATTAAATAATACATGCATGCGTATAATTAAAATATAATTAGTTTAACTCGGCTTTTCAAATGAAAATATAAATTAACTAATCTGAATTGGTAAATCATATGATTTTCCTCATTTAAAATAAATCAAGCTTATAGGTTTTTGTTTTGTTTATAAAGTAAATCTAAATGTGTGAATTAGAAAAGGTGGTCCAATCAAGTGATGGAGCTAGATGATGGTCATAGTGAAAGTGATGGTCACAAAAAGATGGATATTATCAACACCGGCACTCAATTTGCCGATGGTGATGGTGACCAGCAGGATGTAGATGACGGGAGTCAATACCTGGCTCTTGAAAATAATCAAGAAAATATTGTGCAAGAAAATACTGGCAATGTATATATATTAATATATATATATATATATATTTGAATATTATATATATATATTTGAATATCTATCATCTATTATGTGTACACATGATATTTATTTATTCTTTTTTTATACGTAGCCCTCTGGATCAACGACCACAATGGCAAAAAGCAAAAATATTCGAGGCCCAAAAAAGCCATTGGAGGGGCGCTACATAATATCGGAATTCAATATCGAGACTGACAAACCACTTGGTCCACTTGCAAGGAAATTTGTGCAACACTGTGGGTACCTTGTAAGGGACAGACTTCCGATCAGTGCCCGTCAATAGAAGCAAAAGATCAATAAGTCTCATGTTAGTTTTGTCTCCTATCTTGATAAGAATTTAATTTAGGATGATATCCTTCAATATTTCACGTTGCAAGCGGATGATTATGATGCTATCAACGATGATGAATTGAAGGAGCTAGTTCGAAAGTGGGCTATGAAGAAGATGGCCACACAATTCCAGACTTGGAAGAAATCCCTATACATGAAATATGTCAAGAAGAACCTAATGCCCAATTTCAATACTAGGGGCCCGCTCATGAAGTTGAGGCCTTACTGGAATGATTTTGTATAGTACAAGACATCGGAAGAGGGTGAGGAACGGGTGAGAAGGAACCAAGAGAATGCTCGACAAAAGGTATACCACCATGGCATGGGATCAGTTGGCTACGCGACTGCCATTCCCAAGTGGAAAAAAATGGAAGCGGATATTCTTGCCAAGGGTATCACACCGGAATCACTCAATTGGCCCAAACGCGCGAAGAATTGGTTTTTTGCTCATGGGGGAAGACTAGACCTAGAGACCGGAAAGCTGGTTCATAGCCCAAAACTCAAAAGAGCAACATAAAGATTTTCTTATGCTCTATAAGCTAAAGCTATTTGTACGTTCAGGCCCAATAGAGAGAAGGATGAACTGACATATCCTATTAGGACTGTAGAACACAGTGGCCGAATGAGAGGTTTAGGACGAAACATTTCTTGGGAGCATGGTTTCCCTAACGACAGAGATACCTATAGAAGCCGGCAGAGAAGAAAGGATGAGGAAGCAGTGCGGATCAGCAGGTTGGAGGAATATGTTCGTGAGTCACGTAAGGCGTTGCTTCAAGCACAGGAGAGCGAAAAAGACATGCAAGCTAGAATGCAGGATGAAATCATAAAGCAAGTGCAAATAGCAATGAGTGCCCAAAGGCAGGCATTAGATCTAGCAATCAACATTAATATTAGCCCCATGATCAGTTGAAAAGCAGCTGCGCTTCCACGGAGTTGCCAAATCAAGATGACGTAATGCTACGTTTCCCCATGGATGACATCACTGCACCATTTATATCATGTGAGCTACATATTCCAAAAGGGAATGCCACAATCATGGTGGCTCTCAGTGTTTTTTCTCCTCCTAGATCCTACCAAGACACCAAGAATCCATGGGGCAATAATACCACCTAGATATGTTAGCGTCTCAGTGGATAGAGTTAACAAAGGTTTTAGTGATCTGGCTCTTGACATTTGAGGAGGTGATGGGGAGAAGACTCTAGGAGAAGCAGAGAAGACATTCATACTATGGCGCAAGCGCTACATCATTATTCCCAAGGTCTCTAGTCCACCGCTGCTTCCTCAACTACCGGACAATAGGTGCGGACAAAAGTGAACGAAACAATTTTTTCACTAATTTTCTATTGACATGAATAATTAATAATAACAATTTCTTATACCTAATTATTCTTTTTTATACTCACACAGCAGGGCCTCCGCCAACCTAAGTCCAATTATTCAATCTCCAGATCATCATAGTGCTTCGGACAATGATTATGCAACGCCGCCACCGCCGACACCTCCAAGGAGGTCTCCAACGGCTGCCCCGCCTCCCTTGATGACCAAGAAGCAGCCAGCTCATAAGAGATCCGCCCCACAAACGAAGCTGTTGGCCCACCAGCCGGCAAAGAAGAAAGCCTCCTCTAATCCAGTTATTCCCCAAAAACTGTCTTATGAGAAAAGTGAAAAGGAATTAAATGCTGCAGTACAAAAAGATGTGAACAGTTTCTTCGAAAAAGTAAGAAAGCAACGAGAAGCGAGGGAGAACCTAGAGAAACCGTACTTCTACCTACCTCCAGATCTTCTAAGAAACAAGGTGGATCAGAAAAAGCGAGAATCTCAAAAGATCCTGCCAAAATCGGACTACAACTGCTCTCTCACCAAGTCATTTGAGGCGGTGCAGAAAAAGACTAGAGCAGGGAAAGGTGTTGCACAACTCGGACAATAATCACAACAATCAGTCCCCCAACTTGTCATTCCTAATGAATATGGTTCAAACTTAGACTTACTGGACATTGATTTTGAGGACATGGTTCGGTTTTACGAGGATACTGGTTTGGACCTTGCCCAAGTGCTCGTTGAAGGACCATGTGCTCCGAAAATAGATCATTGGAAGAAATTTGAACATGGAAAGAGTCTATACAACCCTGAGGTCTTAGGTGAACTGGGTACGTAAATGTACCTGCTAAACAAGTGGTACATGGCGGCGTGTGAATGGGGAGAGAACTTTGTTTCTGTCAGAGTTAGTAACCAATATTACTTCCGTGGCGATGACGTTATATATGTCGAGTTTTTAGAATTACACCAACTATGCCACCTGGACTCTCTCGACAAAAGTCTCATTAGCTGCTATTGTCTGTAAGTGTGATTATTTTCTACTATTAATGTGTATATATATAAAGCTACATGTATATATATAAATTATATATCCTCACACTATATTTTTATATATACAGATATGAGATGATAGAACTCGGAAAGAGAAAGGATAATGATGTTGGTTTCATTGATCCAAATGTCTTATTCAAACACCCTCATCCCCGCCTTGAATGGAAAGCTAAACTCGAGAAAAATCTCATGAGGTTCTTAGTGAACCAACAAAACAAGGACATACTCTTCCCCTACAACTTCAAGTGAGTGTTAAATAATTAATGTCGATCATATGGACATTTGTTCAATTATTTGCTTACTAGCTAAGCTATCTCCCACACACACACACACACACATATATACACAGTTAATGTCATCATATTTGTGTATATATATATATAAATCATCATATTGATGGTCATGCATGGCCAATATACATCTTATCTTTTTAAGAAAAGAGCAAACAAAAGACATGGATTTTCCAAGGCAATTTGGTCTCTCTAACAACTATATACCAACTTAACTACAACAATTATTAAAGGATACTATTTTATTGGGTGAAAAGTTTCATCATGGTGTACCACATGAAACATTGAACTGTAATCGCAAGAGATCCTCAAAGCTACATTTATATATTTATATATATCATATTCAATTAACACCATTTTTCTTTCGGATTTTTTTCTCGTATATATATACTATGTAATTCATCATGTGACTCAAAAAGAACTTCACACACGTTATATAAATATATTCACACACAATTTTTGCACATATATATATATATATAACATATATATATATATAATACATTTCTTTTAACTTTTATTGAAGACTCTATGGTTGAAGGAAAAAGTCATACGACGTGACCAACTGAAAGCAATTCAAGAGACCATAGCAGGATTTCTTAATGACCAGGTCTTAAACCCCGCCGGCGAGTTCTACAATGACATGAACGAAACATGGAAGCCAAACCAGATGGAGTGAATTTGTTATCCCAAGGATATGATAGAATATACAATACAAGCTTTATTTGTAATATATATATATATATTATATATATGTACATAAAATAACATATAATATATGTATATGCATGTAATATATACGTTAGTTTCATACTTTAGTTTGTACAAAATGTTCGAACATTATAAGCGTGTAGAATACGTATATTATTAGCAGCGTAGAATGCGTATTTGAAAACCTATTCGAAAATCAAAATGAATCATCAATTGAAAATAGAAACAAAAAAAGAAAACCTTTAGTCCCCGGGACTAAAGGGCCGGCCCACGTGGCTAGGCTAGGAGGCCTCTTTAGCCCCGGTTGGTACCAACCGGGACTAAAGGTGAACCTTTAGTCCCGGGCAAGAAACCGGGACTAAAGGAGGGGCCCTTAAGTCTCGGAGTCGTGCTCCCGGTTGGGAAACCGGGACTGAAGGGGTTTTCCAACCATGAGTACAGCTTGTTTCTATACTAGTGTTATCTAAACACTTCTTTTGCGAATGTTATTGAATATTCATACATACAATTGAAATTTATTATATTTTATATGTAGTGTTCCACCAAGGAATTTGTGTGGTTGTGGTGGTATATTTTGCTGTTGCTGGATCCTACCTTTTTTACTCTTCTTTTTTTTCATCTAATGAATCTGTATAGAGTTGTTGTTCCTTTTTTGGTAGGATCATGTTAAAATTGGGAAATAATAAAGCATAGTCCTAGCCTCCTAGGTTTTATCTTGTTGGTGTATCTCATCCAGTTTGCTATGCACATATGTGAAACAAGCTAACTCTTGAAGTTAGTACAAGAGGTTACACATTAGTAGAGCCTTGTAAGCCCTTGCAACCTTGTAGGCTGGCCCTTTTTTGTTATATAAAATGGAAGGATCATTGCTTATGCAATTAAGATAAAAAGGTTAATTGTACCAGCTAGGATCAAGCAGCAGTTGCAGATGACACAACCTCTTAGACATTCTAAATCATCCTTCACTGGAGTAAGCTTCTGTTCACGATGGAGCCTGGGATTACCAAATTAGGCTAGACATAAGCATGGGCTTGTTACTAAATTGATATCATAAGACTAGCCTGAATTTTTTCAGTTAACATGGACACTATTGAACATAGTAACAGCTATATTGTTAACTCCTTTCACTAGAGTAAGCTTTAAGTTTGGGTTGTCTTGTAATGATTTTTAATGGCATAGGATATATTAGCTCAAGTATTATTAGCTTCTATTTGACATGGATAACTGGAAAATACATGTGGATCTCATGTAAAAATATATGCTATTGCAGATTACCCACTTGCAGACCTTGTTCAAATCATCCCGTACGAGCAAACGTCATTAAGTGAAACATCCAATAGGTAAGCATCAAGCTGATCGTTTACTTCTGCCCTCCACTTTGATTCATAGTGTAAATTGTTTCATTTTCACTAGCCACCTGTTCTTAGGGTAAAGGAGGTGCCTACAAGCATTTGATTTTTTCTAGACATCTAAAACAATCATAGTAGCTGTTGTTCATAACTAAGAAGTTATTGGTCCAAGGAACTTGTGAAAGGTAAGATTTATTTAACCAGTTCGTGTTCATGAATGCCTGATTTCCTTGTTCCAAGATTCATGAATGCCTGATTACCTTTGCTCAGTTCACGTTCATGAATGCCTGATTATAGCAACTAGGATGCTGGACTTTTCCTCAGGGTAGTTTTGCTATAGACAAATTAGTTGTAACCACTTTTGTTGATGCTTATATATGTGGCTGGCGTGTGAAGGACTAGGATTTTTGGCCTTTTCTTAGGTTGGTTTTGCTACAGACAAATTACCTTCCACCTTTTGTATTACTGGTTGTTAAGAAGATCTTGGTGCCATACTGCCATATGTAGCTATCTGTATTGTTTCTTTGATTCTTTCAATAAAAGCTCTTGTTGGTTATTGGAGTTTTCCATGGGTGTGTTGCTATAAGAAAGTAAAAGCTCTAGATGTTATTGGAGTTTTCCATGGGTATATTGCTATAAGAAAACTTGGATGCTTGCTTTATCTGTGTTGGTGTGTCCTGACTGATAAAGTGATAATGGTTGTTGTGCGTGGCTCCAAGATTGCCAACAAGGGTGGTAGCCCCTTTCCTAGGTTTGTTTTGCTATAGACAAGTTAGCTTTATACTTGATGCCTTGGTGCTTATCTGTGGTGATGCTAATGCAATCAACTCTACTCATAAACTGCATGTTGGTTCAGTGCAACATATGTTCCCATAGTTGCATACATATATTGATATATCTTTTGGATCCGAACTCATAAACTGCATACCTGACCTATACTTGTATGACTTAGTGAAGAAAAAGTTCGCTCTTGTTAATCGTTAAGTAGAGATGATAGGACATATTGGTTCAATCAACTACATAACTCATCCTATAAAATCAAAGGCCAATCTGACACATGGACTTGAATCGTCTTTCTTGTATCTTTGGACAACTTTTCCTTGCGTTCTATTGATTGGACTTAGCAAGAACATAATTCAGCTCTACTGTTACCCCCTTTTCTATATGGAGTTTGACTTATATGATACATAATTTAATTTAAAAAAGCCCTAACATCAATAGTTGCTGATTTCGGTTTGGTTTTGAACATACCTTGCTTATACAAGTTTCAACATCTAATATGTAGTCATCAAGCTTAGGGGCCCAAATGAAACAACCTATAGTTTAGACATTCATGTTGCCTTTTGTGTCTATGCTTGTCTACAGTTTTTGTTAACACATCTACATTTTCTGGAAGAAATAGATAAGACTACTCTATCTTAATGAAATGACACGAAGATCTCCTATGTAGTTCGAGGAAAAAAAAGAAATGGATAAGACTACTTCATGAACAGCTTCAAGAGTTGCAAACTAGTCATATGCTGGATATTTTTTATGATTGGTGTTTGCTGCAGACTACTTTAGTTATTTTCTTTGAGCATTTTACGTAAAAATATGTAGTTCTCAAGTCACTATGATCAGTTGTGGTTGTTATTATCAAATTACCTGAACATGTCATTGGAAAATTGTTTCATGGTTTATATGTCATGTCAGCTTACTTCAGCTACTCTTTTGATTAATGCTCAACTAAGTTTCAATAGTTTACAATTTTTTTGGCATAGAATTGGGCTTTCATGCTTACTTTTTATATCTAGTAGGTACAATAGTGATAGCCGAATGGGCCAGTTGCGTCAATACCTTAGTGTTTAACGATGATTCTATACATAATTCGATAAACATTATTATTAAAATTTATGGATGGTGACTTCTTAATGGGTTCATTCCCTGTAAGGGGGTCGTATTCCATCGCCATATTGGAGAAAATTCTGATTGTCTGATCTGCCTATCAGGTTCGGAAGATATGAAGCATATGATGTTCATGTGTGATCGAGCAAAGTCAGTATGGCAATCCATGCCACAACTTAGACTCAACTCAGGCATATGAGGTAGCTCATATGATGATCGAATGGCCCCCTGCTTATAAGCAGCTGTTGTTTTTTTTGTTACCTTTCCTATCCTCTATGTTTGGGAAACAGCTGCTGCTTTTTTACACATTTTTCTCTCTATATTTGTTAAGCAACTGTTGTTTTTTTGCCAAATCTCTCCTCCCCTCTCTTCTCCTCTCATTTGTTTTGCCGATGATGAAATTGTCTAAGTCCATACATTATATGGAATATGAGCTGATGATCAAGAACTTGTGAGGAACTTGGCATCATTAGCAACCGCCCCTACATTACTTTCTCCTCTCTTCTCTGTTATGATGCCTTGATGCTCTAAGTTCATGATCAAATGATGATTGACATGTTTCTGAGGCCTCTACTACTGCTACTACTTATTTTTTTGATATATTGTTGTTTTATAGGACTACTTTGGTTTGTAGACCTTTTTGATTTTTTATACCTTCTCGCGTACCTAAAGCACACTTTCTTGCATCTACTTCTACTCTTCTCCATGAGCTACCAATGCTGATGCTGCTTTGTAGACCCTCTTCTCCTAGTTCTACTACTTCTACTCTTCTCCTCTCATGTCCTCTGCTTCTACTTCTTCTACTCCTATCCTCTCCTGTTCCTCTACTATAATTGTTTTCCTTGATATTAATTTAGGAGAAGATATGGCCGAACTCCCTTTGTCGGATCTGCCAAATAATTATATGTATGATCTGGGCTTCCACCCAGCATTGGGGAGGGCAAACCACCCATATCCAAGCATAGTAAGTAACATGTTTAAAGACACCTCTATAGATATTTTGTTCTGATATATATAATTCTTAAATGTAGACAATTCATCATATACCATGGTTCAGAGAGACACTCTCAAATTTCATGGTTGATTTCCTCAATGTTGATACATTCCCTATAGATGGTCGAATCAAGCAATGTCGAATTGGCTTTTCTATTCTTGCTAGGGCGGGTAACCAACAAGGTATGGTTTTATACATCGATAGGACGAGCAGCGGTCAACCTCATGACATTACTGCGCAAAAATATGTTGTGCAAGCATGTTTAAGGGCGCTTCAAAATATTGGATACAATATTCCTACATACTTCTCCATGAGGATTGCTGCTTTGAATGTGGGCCTCCACCACGATATTGGACTATTTTGTGCAAAGCTTGCTGAGGACATTATAAATGATGTGGTCAGTCTTATAACTTATATCCAGATTAATTGTTATGTCTATATATATATATATATATGCATGGTTCTGATAACCATATTTTTTCCAACACTTACAGATTCAGGAGAACGACGTACGCAAGTTGTAGCTTTGAAGCCATTTTAAACCAGGCCATGTATCACTTGGGTCGTTATAAATGGGAATATGGTGGCCCTGTTCTCACTTTAGAGGGAATCCAGGTAAAAATTCTTGTGACTAAGAGTGAAGGTTCTCGACCAATGCTGATCGTCGTCAGTAGACCTTGTGAACGATCTTGTGAAGTAAGGGAGAGTGCACTAGTAAATACATTGCGCTACATCAGTGATATTTTGGCATATGAAATGAATGATCTGCACTTCTCCGAGTACGTGGTACAACGTTAGAAAATTCTAGGAAGTTAAATTACTGTTAGTGGTAATAATGAACTAATATAAATTATTATGGTTTGTAATGAACAAATTTAAATTATTATGTGTTTGTAATGAAATAATTTAAATTATTATGGGTTTGTAATGCATATATCTTCTTGTCAATTAGTTGTTGATATAATGTCCCTGTGAATTATATTATATATATGTATATATGTTCTGGTCATATTTAAATTTTCAAATTTCAATTTTTTGGTATGAAAATGTACTATAGGGGCGGTTATAGAGTGAACTGCCCCTAGAAATAGGATTTATAGGGGCGGCTGGTGTTACAACATCCCTACAAGTTATTTTTGTATAGGCGGCTGGTGTTACCAACCGCCCCTACAAATACAGTTGTAGGGGCGGCTGGTGACACCAGCCGCCCTTACAAATTGATTTGTAGGAGCGGTCTGGGAACCGCCCCTATAAATACATGATTTGTAGCCATGTTTTGGTAAAGACGACTGGCCAAACCGCTCCTACAAATCATCTAGAGCCGCCCCTACAAAAGGTTTATGTAGTAGTGAAAAAAAAATGGTTCTGTCTCCTTCAAACTCCTTGCAAGGAGACGTTTTAAGATGCCCATTTGCCAGGGCTTTTTGCGAGAAGCCGCAAGAAGCCGGAGCCGAGAAGCCCGGCCAAATGGGTAAGTAGCATCAACAACTCTGACTATCATGAAGCAAACCGCATGATGACTACCACACTTGAAAGTTGAAACCATGCAGTTTTTGCACCCTTTCATCTGAACACGTAGTAGGCTACATTGTACTTTAGATTATTAGAGAACTAGAATAGTTTTGGTGTACAAAAAAATACGAGATATTTGTATTATACGATGTATATTGGCATGTACTCCCTCCGGTTCTTTAAAACAAGTCGTTTTGAGGTTGTCTTAAGTCAAACATTTTAAACTTTGACTATAAATAACTTCTTTTGGGTTGAGTTTGAAAATATGAAAGTGATATAAGTAGATTCATCTCGAAATATAGTTTCATAAAAGTATATATTGACTATATTTTATAAATATTTTATAGCAAAAAGTTGCAGTCAAAGTCGTTTCTTAAAGACCGTGTCGATGTCCAAAACGACTTGCTTTAGAGAAACGGAGGGAGTAATAAATAACAAAAGGACCAAGCAACTGAATGTTCTATGAGAGCTTTGGATTATAGAAATATCAAAAAACTGGAGCCCACCTAGCTAGGGAAAATAAAAGACTGCCTTGATCTGGCCTTTAGAGAAATTACATTGCATGGCCATGGGATAGGAATGAAAAAAAGGAGAAAATAGCTTTAAGGCAAGGTATTGATCAAAGATATTGCCTACGTCGTTTGATGCCATTTTAAATAATGCCCTCTCTCTTTTATCTAGGTCCTCTGGAAATCATCAATTTATTTGTTGCACGAAGGAAGGTGATCCCCACTCCAAAACACTTAGTATGACAACTTGATAGGGCTCGATCGAATTCAGTGATGAGTGACTACAGAAAGACAGAAATTGGGATAGTTCACCATCATGGTAATATTTGTACATATATACTTAACAACAGTATGCACATATATCTTAATATCTACTGCTAGCTCTGTGGTATTGGATTATATATATGTGCAGAATAAAGCAGTCACTGATTTGTCCATACAAGATAAATACTCCCTATGTCCCATAAAAAGAGTCGCTATGGGACTCTTGCTGGTAAAACTTTATTAAATTTGACTAAATTTGTAGAAATATTAGTAACATTTATATCTCCAAATAAATTTATTATGAAAATATATTCAAACATCTATCTAATCCAATGATACTAATTATGTACCATAATTGTTAATATTTTGTTATATATACTTGATCAAAGTTAAAGATAGTTAACTTTTTAGGAAACGAGAATGACTATTTTTATGGGAGGGAGTACATATATAGGAGAGAAAAAAGATGCTATATATCACCAACAATAATACCATTAACAAATTGATACTTAAGAAGATTTGTACAGATCGAATGAGCTCTGGAGAAAACTAATCATGAGATCAGAACATGTGAGGCCGGCAAAAAGATGAACAAAATGTATAACATTAGCATGCACAAATGTATTGGCAATGGGATGCAAACGACAAGATGATGAAAGGTGAAAAAAGAGCGAAGCTAGCTCCATGCATGGCACACTGAAGAAATGAGCAACCCCACCAATTCCATCTCCCATTATATTAACCCAAAGATTATACACCCTTATCAATACCCCCATTTTACGAGCGGTTTATCAATAACCTCTCAAATTTCCCCCTCCCCAATACATACGCGAACTAAGTAAAAACTTAAAAGCACCACAAAGATATATAAGGGATACACATAAAACTCTCCCTCTGCTAAACTTGCACGTCCATGTTTCCATTTTCTTTCCCTCATGCACACACACCATTAGCATAGCAACAAAAAAAAAGAGCCAGCTCGTTCCAAGTTTGAAGTGACTATAGCTTTATAACTATACTAATTAACTTGACAGTTTGAGAAGCTAGCTAGCCATGCAAGCATGCTTGCATATTTCATGCATGCTAGCATCGATGGAGGCATGGCGCTAGCTAGCTAGCTACGGAGTAGTAGCTACTAGCTAGTTTTAGCACGCTAAAGCGAACCTTGCTCATGCGCACCGTTCATGCGTTGCCTCTTGATGCTCCCGCCGCCGCCGCTAGACGAGGACGTGTCGCCGCTGCTCGCCGTCTTGCGGTCCATGACGCCGCGCAGCGCCTCCTGGATCGACGCGACGAGCTCGTGCCTCGGGTTGGACGACGAGGCGCCGGCGGCGGGCAGGCTTCGCCGACGTCGTCGCCGTCGTCCCCTTGGCCCTCTCCTCCTTCTTCCTCCTCCTCGTCGTCGTCGGCGGTGATGAGGAGCACGTTGCGGACACGGCCGCCAAGCGTGGCGATCTCTGCCCGGTGCGCGCGCAGGCGGAGCGCGGCGAGCGCGCGGGCGATGTCGGGGATGAGGCCGACGCGGTCCTCGCAGCACAGCGATGCCCGCACGACGAGCCTGCCGTCGCCGTCCTCCGCGGCGTCCACCGCCAGGTCGTCCGCCTCCGTAGGCAGGAGCTGCAGGTGCTGCCGCGCCGCCGCGGCCGGCTCCTCCCCCTCGAGCACCGCCGACGTCTGCCGCTTCAGCTCCTTGACGTGCTCAATCACCTCGGCCAGCAGCGACGCCTTGTCCGTCTGCAAGCGAGCGAGCGAGACGAGACCCAAACGACCCACGCCATCAGGAAACACCAACAGAACAAATCAGAGCCATCATTAGGTGCTTGAAAATCAACAAATGGAACTAGCGTCGCATGCATGCAAATATGATTGCGCATACCGCATATGGCGAGATGAGTACAGCTACAGTAGTGGCTCTAGCTAGCTAGCTAGTGGCGAGTGGCGAGTGGCGACGCGACGGTGTGTGTGTGCGCGCGCGCGCAAGTAGGCGCGGTGGCTGCAGGTGTAGTGGCGGTAGGAGAGGAGAGAGAGGGCGTGCAGCAGCCAGCCAGCAGCAGCAGAGTGGCGATTGAGTGGTGCGAGTGCATGCGAGCATGGAGGAAAAGCTACAAAAATGGCGCGCGTGGGTGCAGCCTTTGCATGCGCGGCCTCCAGCCGGCCTCCCTGCCTGCGGCTTTTGGGGTGAGGCGCCTGATGAGCTCTGACACGAGCGTGCGCGCTTGTCTTGCACGGGCCGCTCGATCTCCCCGCAGGAGTGCACAGGAGCGCAGCAGGGGAAGCAGGGCGCGCGCGCGGGGTCTCCCACGAGCCCAAAGCCTTCTGCGTGCCATGTCAGCTGCTGCTACCTATGACCATTTTTTTCACTTGATGGTCTAACCTATGACCATGTCATCTTGTCTTTGTTTGTCCCCTTTGTAGTTTGTCCTAACTTGAGAGGTCCTACCTTTGGTTGGAGAACATACTAGGGGTAGAAAATTTGCTGGACTTTACTTGTATAGGATTCCAAATATCTATCTATCTCTGGCGACGAAGATCCCGTGAAACGAAATTCCTGTCTCAAAGTATATATGATCATTGTAAACATATATGGCATTAGTCAGCAGGGAAACTAATAAAGATTAAGAAATGTGGACTTGGAAGTACCTCTTGATTTCAAGCATGTAATTATGCTATGGGTGCTGACTGCTGAGGGATTGTAGAGCCGGCACGCCGGCCTGTGTCACTAGCTAGCCGGTGTCGACAGAAACTGGCTAAGCTATCTAGTCTAGGTAGGTAGCTCGGCTACATCCTGTGTCACCCTAAGCTGTTAGCTGTGTGCTTAACTACTTCTGTAATCAAGGGCGATTTCCTTGTCGTCTGCTGGATCTGAATTGAACAGTGGGGTGATCAACCCAAGCCGGACTGATCTCGCGATTGCGCATCTCTGCAGGGCCACCAAGCTGCTGGCAGGTTCGTTCTAGGGTTTGGCCATGGATCATGGATCTGCACGCAGTTAGCATGTGGCCCGGGGATGTACATGCAGATGCAGGTAGGTAGTGATGGAACGGGTAACCTCATGATCACCTTGGTGGTGTTGGGGAGCAGGCTGCGGAGCCTGGCGAGGTGGCTGTTGATGCGCTGGCGGCGGCGGCGCTCGGCCTCGCTGTGGCTGCGGGAGGCCGCCAGCGCCTTGGCGTCCATGATCTCCTTGGCCGTCATCCGCCCCAGCTCCGCCTGCAGGGTCCCCAGAAGGCCGGACACCATCCTCGGCCCGTGCGGCAGCAGCGCCGTCGTCCCACCACTGCTGCCTCCGGCAGCCAGCAGACCGTGCGGCGAAAGAGGCAGCGGGGTCTCTGGGCCGAACACCCCGAATTGCCCCACCCCGCCATCGCTGTACCCAGCCGCCGCCGCCGAAGCCAAAAGGGCTCGCGGCGGCCGCCTCGGCGGTGCCCAAGGGCCCCGGCTGATGCGCGTGGTGTGGAGCCATGTAGGAGAACTCCGACGCGGCGGCCGAGCCGAGCCACGGCATGAACGAAGCCGGGCCGCCGCCGTGCCCGTAGTCGGCCGCTCCTGATCCGGCGGCCTGCAGCAGGAGCGCCTCGTGGTGGCTGCCGTGGATGCCGCCGCCTTCCCACATCCCGATCGGTGGATGGATCGATCGATCGATCGGCGCCGCCCCTCTCGCAGGAGCCAGCAGGAGGTAGAGTAACGGTAGCTTGCTGTTGCTGGCTGGTGGATTCTTCTTGGGGACGGCGCGGCGGCTTCTCCTCGTGTGGGTGCTCTTGCTTGCTTCTTCTCTTTGTTTTGCCGGTCAAAGGAAAGCGTGGGACGGCCGGGTGGTGGCTTTTAAACTCTTGGCTGTGTCGACCTGCCCACTGCGTTGGGCGACATCCGTGTGTGGCTTTAGGCAGTCCGCCATAGCTTTTCGCGATGTGTCGTGTGGCCTTTTCGCACCGGGGAGGGGTGAGCTGGTCGGCTAGTGGTCGATCGACACGGCTCGGCTAGCTAGGGCTCACTCGTCCACAGCACTAGGCTACTTGAGGAGCTAGGGTCCGTTCGGTTAGCCTGGTTCGAGGTAGGAACCATTCTGACTTATCAACATTATATAAATTAACAACCGAACGAGCCCTCAAGGGAGTGGTGCACATCCTTGCTGATTATTTTTATTTCTTTATTAACAAACATATCCATAAGTTGCAATGGGACATTCAACTTGTTGCATGGTTAACTCAACAACTTGCAGTTTGAAGATTTATTTAGCTATCATGTAGTCACGTACTATACCTTAACGCGTGTTGCTCTAATTCATCACCATGCCTGAACATATAACTCATATGGTGATATTGAGCCCATCGGATCCCTTTGCATTCCAATTCATTTTGGATCATACACCACACACCGTGTTTGGACAGGCACAGAGATGATATTGAGCTCATCGGATCCCTATCAAATGGCTGTGAATGATGAAGGATGAAGTGACATTTTGCTTTTTGATATTATTAGAGATAGGAAAGGATAGCAAGAGACTTTTTAAAAAGAGTTAAATGCATCAGAGGTCCATTAACTTGTGAGGAGGTTTTGGTTAGGTCCATCAACTTCCAAAGTGGTTTTTTGTCCATAAACTTTGTATACCATATCACTTAGGTCCATACTTCTCCACTCGAGCTTCTCATGCTGATGTGGCCTGCTGACATGTCCTTGAAGTAGCTCTTGGCAATCCATTTTGTCAAACAACTTGTGGGCGAGCGCCACTGCCTTGGCGCCGACGATGAGGATCATGCGGGGAGGCGCGGCTGCTGGAGGCCATGGACCCGCGGCTGGGCAGCGAGTTCTACGAGGACGAGGCACGGCGCGCGCTGCTGGTGGGGCTGGCGTGCTCCAGCCCGGAACCCGCGCTGCGGCCCAGGATGCGCGGCGTGGTGCAGGTGCTGGGCGGCGAGGCGGACCCGCCGTTCGTCCCCGCGACCAGGCCATGCATGAGCCTCAGCGGCAGCGCCAACAACCAGCAGCTGTTGCTCAGCCTACAGGACAGCGTGTTGGACTACAACGCCTTGCTGGGGCTCGCCGGCCTGTCGGACGACTCGTCGTCCGCCGACTCGCTCAGCTCGTCCTCGCTCACCAGCACGCTGCGCTGGGGCGGCCATGACATCGGGTTCAGCAGCACCGCCGGCGACGCCAGGTGACCGGTGGCCGGCGGTAGGTAGCTAGAGTTTGTCTTCTGAATCCTTGCCGATCTCGAACGCGAAAAGAAGAAACACCATATGTATGTATTGACGTACTGGCGGCACACGGCGCTCGAGGCGCAGCCGGAGAGCATCACGGAGCCGCCAGTCTATGGTCGCCTCGACTCCCGCGGGTTCTTCGGCCTGTACCTCGAGGGCGGCGACCGGAGAGTCGACGTGCTCTCGTTCGACATGATCGTGGACAACCTCACTGGCGCCTTCCGGCGGATGACGCTCAAAGACGACGGCAACCTCCGCGCGTACTACTGGACTAGCGGATCCAAGGCGTGGACGTCGGACTACAGGGCCATCTCGGAGCGGTGCGAGCTGCCGACACCGTGCGGCGCGTACGGCCTGTGCGTCCCCGGGAAGGCCGAGTGCCAGTGCCTCGATGACAACAGCACAAGCGCCCCCGCCGCCGCCGACGCACCGTCGTGCCACGCCGAGGAGACCACCGGGCGGGTGCGGGTGCTGACGATGATGGCCTCCCCGTCGCGCATTACGGCGTGCGCCATGGCTCCATCATCTTCCTCAGCCTCCGCCTCCGCGCCGACGACGCCTCGCAGTCACAGTACATGCTCGCTGCTAGTTTCGGTACACACACGCTTCCACGCCAGGGACAGCGACGCGAGGAAGGGGAGCAAGGACAGAAGGCGATTGCGCGGCGCCGGAGCTGGAGGCGCCGCCCTTGTTGCTCGCGTTAGGGTTGGAGGCCGAGGCCCCACGCCCGCCCCGTGGGCCGCCCTTGATCTGCCCACGCCTGACGCTGCAGAACTCCTCGAGGAGCTCCTGCGCTGCGTAGGTGTACTTGGAGTTGCGCAGCACGCCCGCGACGTCGGCCGGGCTGTAGCCGACATGCAGCTGCTGCCCCAGCGCGTCGACCTGGCCGTGCAATGCCATCGGCAGCTGTTGCTGCTGCACCGACGGGCCACCCTGATGTTGCTGCTGCCGGTTGAAGTAGAGCACGCCGTCCCAGACCCTTAGCTCCTCGGCCTGCTTCGCCATCTCCAGCTGCTGCAGTGACGGCGACAGCGAGAGGAACAACCCCTGGCCTTCCACGAACAGGGCCCCGGCGGTGCCGAAAGCCTGGAACGCCTCATGGTGCTGCTGCACGTCCGACGGCAACGTCGGCGACGATCTAGACTGTTGCTGTTGTTGTCGGTTCATCAGGGAGAGCTGCATCGTTCATCTGGCTGGCTGCTTGCTGCTGCTTCGGGGACGACATTTCACCTAACGAGCCCATGCTGTCCCCACTGAGGGCAAAGCCAGCATGACCCGCCGCGCCGACCCTAAACCAACCGTCGTCGCCGCCAGACAACACGGCCACCCCTCCGGGCCTGGCCTGCTACTGCCGTAGCCCGAAGCGGTAGTTGGCGCTCATCTGGCTGGCCAGCAGCTCGGTGGCGGAGGGCCCTGACCACGGCGCGGGGAAGTTGAACATCTCGGAGAGCATGTTGGAGGCCCCGACGGCCGCCGCTGCGTGCTCGTACATGAACCCGGGCCCGCCATGCTCGTCGCCATCGAGAGGGAGCAGGCTGTGCCCGGCGGCGGTAGTCGGGTCGAAGCCCTGCACCCTCAACTTGTCGCGGCGGCTCTGCTGCGCCACGTGCTCGTGCTGCTGCTGCTGCCGATGTTCCTGGTGGTGGCTGGAATCCAGGCGGTCGAAGCCATCGAAGGAGTAGCCGTAGACGCCGCTGTTGCCCTGGTGGAATCCGTGGGAGTGGGACATAGAAGCCTAGTCATCATGCCACATCAGCATGAAGAAACCAACATGGAGAAGTATGGATCTAAGTGATACGGTATACAAAGTTTATGGACCCAAAAAGCCACTTTGAAAGTTGATGGACCTAACAGAAACCTCCTCACAAGTTAATGGACCTCTGGTGCATTTAACTCTTTTAAAAAACTATTCGACAAGAAAAATAAGAAGAGTAATAAATTTTTTTAAAACAACCATAATCTAGCTCAAAAGGTCAGTGACCACAATTCACACGCCTATTCTAGAGACAAGAAAAAACCGCATGACAAAGGAAGCAACTCAACAAAATAGATAGATAAGAACAGCAAAGCAGCACTCTATAGCCAGCTTCCTCCACCACTTCTCCATTACAATCTTCGGTTTCTTTCCTTCCAAATATGCCACCAAAAGTAAATCATCATCTTGCCAAAAGCTTTCTCTTGAGCCTTGTCAAAACTAATTCACCATTTCTCAACCATCTCTAGAATGACCCCCTTGTTAAATGATATTAAGGCTCTAGAGTTGCTCCTCCAAGTGAGCATCTTGTTCCAAACTTCTTTCATGTATGAACAATCTTTGCACAAGTGGGTGCAAAGTCATGTTCTAAGAAACATAACTTGCACATTGGGTAATGGGGCTAGTTATTTTTTACTAGCAAATATACCCATAAGCTGCAATGGCACATTCAGCTTGTTGCCTGGTTAACTAGACGACTTGCATCTTAGAGATTTATTTAGTGATATCGTTAGTGTTTCAATTCATCTATGAATCATAATTTATACTATGTCTGAATGTGACATGCTCTAATTCATCACTATGTCTAAACACTTAACTCGTACAGGTATGAGAGAGACTGACAAACGATGGAAACATTTCATATTCCAATTCATTTTGGAACCACACTATGTGTCGGTGCAGAAAGTGACCAACACGTAAATATTTGTAGTTTTGCCGTATGTTGTGATCGGAGGTGGCCTAGCACTCAATGACATAGGGTTTATACTGGTTCAGGCAACGTGCCCTACATCCAGTTTGAGTCGGTCGGTGACTTTATTCCTGAGCCCAGGTGCTCGAAGTTTGCAGTGGGGTTACAAACGAGAAGGAGAAAGATGGGAGGTACAAGAGGTCCGGTCGGACTCTGGTCAGAGGAGCCGAGAATGACGGGAGCCCTGCTATGCGCTAAGTGTTTGAGCATGTGCTCGTGGTTTGAACCTAGAGGTTCTATTGTTGTGGACTAGTGAACTGGTCGATAGAATGAATCTGAATGAATCTACCTGTTGGGAGAGAGCGCATCCCCTTTTATAGATGAAGGGGATGGCCTTACAAGTGAGAGGGAGAGAGTACGTATGCTACTAAGCCTTGTTGCCCATGCCGGCGGGTACAAGATGATGGTAGGCGCCCACAATATTGTTGAATGTCAGATGCATGTGGGAGGTTGTGTTGTCTTCTTCGGGTATGGCAGACGTCGGCGCCTGCCACACTGTTGATACCTGGAGGCATGTAAGCAGTTTTACCATGTTCGCCCGGTACGGTAAATGCCGGCGCCCACAACACAGTGGATGCCTAGAGGCATATGGGGGGAGCCTTACCATATGGGAGTTAATGGCTCCCACAATACTATAGGGAAAAATATCGATGCCTACAACACTGCTTGGGTTCTGTCGTGTCAGGGAGGTCGGAGAGTACTGTTTCTGCAGGTGTACAGGGTATGGTCCCTGGTATTGTGGTTTGACTTGTGCACCCTGCCTTACTTTCTCCGTCCATCTCCTGGTCCATACCGAGCGGGCGTCCCCGGTCGGTTTGTCCCAGTCGGCTCTGATCACGCTAGTTGGAGAAAAGCAGTGAGCAGGGGTTTGACGCATCCTCGGTCGGAGACGTGGGTCAGAGTCGGAAGCGGTGTTAGGCCAGGTCGTTCGGTTTGGAGAGGTCGTCTGGAGGCGGGCTGGAGACCGAAGCGAGCGCTTCGGTCGGAGAGGTGGGCTGGAGTCGGAAACAGGCACCATTCCTCCTCGGCCAGGCCTTCCAGTCGGTGATTGGATCGCCCTTCTGGCCTGTCGTTTAGGTACTTGGGCTGGCCCATGAGTTGCGCGTTATCCATTTGGGCTGAGCCTTTGTCGGGAAGCTGGCCCGTGAGAGACCCTAGGTTTATGAACCCGACAGGAGCCCCCGAGCCCCCGGGCGATTCGGGTAGAATCATCTAGGGGATTTTTGTCTTGACGGCGCGTGCGCATGAGCGCACCCATGGGTGTAGCCCCCGCGATTAGGGCAGAATCGTTTGGGGGTTTTTTGTGTTGCCATGGGGGGAGGTTTTTGTTTCGTCAGCGGGTGCACGCGAGCGCACCCGCGGGTGTAGCCCTCGAGCCCCCGGGCGGTTCGGGCAGAATCATCTGGGGTTTTTTCAGCGGGCGTGTGTGCGTGTTTTTTAGTCGAGATGGAGTCGTCAACCAAGGCGTCAGTGCGTGTCGTGGGATCAGGCGAGTCGGAGTGGTGGATCCTGGCGTCGGTGCAGTTCCGCGCAGCTGAGGCAGTTAGTTTAGGGATCGGACGAGACGGAGCTCGTGGATCCTGGCGTCGGTGCGCGCCGTGGGATCGGGCGAGTCGAGTCGTGGATCCTGGCGTCGGTGCAGTCCCACGCAGCTGAGGCAGTTAGTTTTAGGGATCGAACGAGACAGAGCTCGTAGATCCTGGCGTCGGTGCGCGCCGTGGGATCGGGCGAGTCGGAGTCGTGGATCCTGGCATCGGTGCAGTCCCGCGCAGCCGAGGCAGTTAGTTTAGGGATCGGACGAGATAGAGCTCGCGGATCCTAGCGTCGGTGCGCGCCGTGGGATTAGGCGAAGTCGAAGTCGTGGATCGTGGCGTCGGTGCAGTCCCGCGTAGCTGAGGCAGTTAGTTTAGGGATCGGACGAGACGAAGTTCACAGATCCTGGCATCGGTGCGCGCCATGGGATCGAGCGAGTCGGAGTCATGGATCCTGATGGGGTGAGTTCGGGGTCACAGACCTAGGTGTTTTGGTGTGCAGTCGAAGCGTAGCCGAGGGATGGGGCGAGTTTAGGGTTAAAGACCCAGGCGTTTGGTGCGTAGTCGAAGCGTAGCCGAGGGATGGGGCGAGTTCGGGGTCGTAGACCCAGGCGTTTGTGTCTTGAGCCCCCATGCCCCATTGGGCTTTGGTAGGGGTCGATTTGAGTTATGTGCGTTACCCCATCCTCGGTTTCTCACAATCGGAGGGACTGAGCTTTGTCGCTTACCTCGATCGCTCGGGCTTGAGCGACGCGCTCGGTGAGCTCGCTAATGGGTATGATCGAGTGGAATCCAGGTCCGTCGTTCGTGATGGGGTCGGCATAGCCCTCTTGTGACATTCCACTGCTCCTTTACCTACAACCCGACAGATGCCTAGGTCGTTCCGGAGACTGACCCGGGTGGCCTGCTGGCCACCCCTCGATGGAGATTCTGTGGGCTTGGCGAGAGGTTTAGGATCGAACGAGAAGGTTGAGATGACCCTATCTGCTTTGGGGCAGACTAGGCGAGGGCCGCATGGGACTCATCTGCATTTTCTCCCCTGGCTCTGTTTCATGTGGGGGCGGCCTCGAGCCCTTCGTGGGCCGGCCTTCGAACCCTGGTCGGTCGTTGCTCATGTTGAATGAGGCAACTGCCGCTTTGTGATGCAACACGGAGCGTTGTGATGCATTTCGCCGCTTATGCAATGCTTTCGTTCCCGAGCCCCCGGGCGATTCAGGGCCCGAATCGTCCGGGGGGCATGGGCATATGGAATGAATGTGTGTATGAATGTATGAATGATTATATATAAAGAAATAGTTGGGGTCGGTAGTGTTACCTTGATGACTCGAGTGACGGGGTTTGAAGAGCTCCAATTAGAAATGTTCGACCGGGACCCGCGCTCATCGTTCGTGACGGAGTCGGCATGGCCTACATGGGGCATCCCATTGCTCCTTACCTGTCTCTCGGTGTGTTTTTCTGAGCCGTTCGATCGACTTAGGAAGCCCGATGGTCTCTCCTGGAGGAGATCCCGTTGTTTTGGGTTTTTTCTAAGTCCCGCCTTGGGAGGCGGAGAGCCGCTTGCGCATGGTGATGCTTTGGTTTCTACACCCGGCGTGCGGTAGTGGTGGGCCATAGCCAGGCCACGTCCCATCTGATCAGGCACCGTTCTGTCGGTGCAGGGCGCGTCTCATCGGTCAGGGCGTGTCCCATCGTATCCCATCTGCATTAAAAGGGAAGGGAGAGGGTTTTTTGCCTGTCATTTCACCTTTTCGGATCAGCGTGCCTTCCCCAACTGCTGCACCCTTTTCCTTAAGTAGGAGAAGGGAGAAGGCTTTTCACCCCGTTCCTTTGCCTATTCCTCATCTGCCGCCTCTTCTCATCTTCCTTCTTGCCGAGAGCGTTTGAGAGCCACGGCGGTTCCTAAGAGAGAAAAGGGAGAGAGCGAGGGAGAGGAGAAAACTCACAAATTCATTCATGAACCCGGAGCGAGATGTCGGGCTGGAGGTCATCCACTATGAGGGATTCGGTGCTGGAGGCCTTCGCCATGAAGGGGTTTCTACCGCCGAAGGAGGTGGCGCACTGGAGGGTTCCCGAGAGGGAGGAGTTCCTGCAACCTCGGCCCGATGAGGTGGTTTTTTTTTGCCTTCCACGAGCGTGGGTTAGGATATCCCGCGCATTGGTTCCTACGCGGGTTTCTCAATGAGTGGGGTCTGGAGCTGCAGCACCTCAATCCGATGGGGGTGCTACATATCGCCGTCTTCATCACCGTCTACGAGACCTTCCTCGGGATGGAGCCGCACGTAGACTTCTTCCGGTGGCTGTTCTCTGGGCGATCTTTGCCGGTGGGGAATCCGCCCGAGGCTGCGCCGGTGGGGGGCTTCGCCCTGTAGAGAAAACCAAGTGCGGGGGCCTCGTATCCCGCGTACTTCCCATGTGACTCCAACCGGGGTGGCACGGGGAGTGGTTTTATATCAGGAACCCGATGGAGGCACCGTTCCTCTGCGTTCACTAGTGCAAGGCCGGAGAGGTAGGATAGTTGGTCGTGGGGCCCTTTCCATCGGGAGAAGAAGGTGGAGATCATCGAGGAGCTCCAGAAGCTCGTGCGACGCGGACTTGATGGGGCGTGGGTGTTCCACACCCTCTACCGCCGTCGGGTCGCTCCATTGGTGGAGAGGGCGCTACCGATGTGGAGGTACGGCAGCCCATTGGACCCCGATCGTGCGTCGTCGGAGGAGCTGCCGAATGATAGGTCTGGAGTCGCCTCAACCGGGTGCTGCAGCTGAAGACCAAAGAGAGGGTCGATGGAAAGCCCGGACCTCTCAATGCCTCGGTGGTGTCCAAACTAGTATGCTCTCCTCTCTTTACTCCGTGTTCTTTTCCCCTTTGCTTTCCTACTTTTTTGATTTTGAGTCGCCTGTTTTGTAGGGACTTGAAGCTTACAAGTCCCGGCCGCACCTTTCGAAGGGGCCGGAGGGCGCGGCTCGGTAGGCCGCCCTGAAGGAGGCGACAGATGCCAGGAAGAAGAAGAAAGCCGAGGAGGCTCGACGAAAGTATGAGAAGGAGAAGGAGGTCGCCCGGCGCGTGAAGGCCGGGGAAAGAAGGAGCGACGTCGAATCAGAGCTCGAGTTGGAGGATCCCACAGAGGTGGATGACATGATTTTCTCCACGGAGGAGGAAAGCCGGGAGATCGTTGTGACCTCGGCGGAATCTTTTTAACTAAACACGGCGTCACAGTAAATACGTAAAGTCTGATGTGACCGATCTGTAGCTTGGATTCCACGTGATCTCTCGTGCATGGACCCACCACTACCTCTACACCTGGAGAGCAGAATGTAGAGCCGACCAAAGCTGGTCTACTGATTCGAAAGTTGATAAACTGTTGGGCGGGTGTGTACAGAAGAACAGAGATTCAGAGTTCACACAGGAAGCACAGGACAGAGTAACAGTGGAGAGGCAGAGGTTTGTGTAGCACTGTATCTTCTCAGTTTGGGTGAGCATTGACCACGGCAGGTGGTCGTTCCGAGAATCATTTTGTTTTCTTCTTTTCTTGCCTGTGGCCTGCGGCGAACAAGTAAGTACTCCCAATCTCAAATTAGAAGTTATTCTAACTTTCTAGATAGTTAAAACGTTTTAAGTTTAACTAAATTTATATAATAAAATAATAACATTTATGATACCAACTAAGTATTATTAGATTCTTCATTAATTATATTTTTATAGTAATACCTATTTGATGTCATAAGTCTTTATAATCATCTCTATAATTTTGGTCAAACTTAAGATGCTTTGACTCTCTAACAAAGTTGAAATGACTTATAATTTAAAACGAATGGAGTAGTTCTGTTACTTCGTAATACCGTGTGTAATATACTCCCTCCACGTCCAAGAAAGAATACAAGTATGAGATCCGTGTGAGTCAAAGTAACTCAAGTTTGACCGAGTTTATAGTATATAAATAGTATTAGCATTTATGTCTCCAAACAAAATTTATCATAAAAATATATTTTATAACAAATCTAACAGTACTTATTTTATGTCATGAATGATAGTACCTTTTTATATCAGTTTAGTCAAAGTTTAAACTGTTTGACTTCTCGAAAAACAAGAATTGCATTCTTTTGTGGACGGAGGGAGTATTGAAGATATTTGACATAATACAAAATTAGGTATTCTAGTGTTATGTATCAAACGATATGCTCTAATTTAGGTATTCTAGCATCACGTATTAAACGACTTTAGAGTCTAAATTGTATAGGTTGTTTTAGTTTTACATCTTAAGTCAACTAATTTAACTTTGACCAAATTTATATGAGCATGGATCAACAAAAGTACTTTTATTAAATAAAACTTGAAATATACATTGATAATCCATTTTTTTGGTTTTTTAAAATATTAATATATTTGTGTTTAAATCTAGTAAAAAAATTAGTAAGTTTGACGTAGGACAAAACTAAATTTTGAACAGACCGCGTATTTGTTTAAGTCATATAGTTTTTCTTGAAGGGTTTAAGTCATATAGTTGCTGATGCATCCATCAAGGGGTTGGTTCATAACCGGGGTTAACCGCACTTTTTTTTTAGCCTAACACTTTATTGAGCTTAATATAAACTGCAAGGATCGATCGCGCACATTGATCCTCTTGGAGAATTTAAATTCGAAGGGCAGGGTTCAGTAGGTAGCGTCATCCGCATGCAGTGCGTGTACCCATACTGCGGTCATAATGCACAGGCCGGGGTCGGAGTCCGCCGGCGTTGACGACGATCGATCACGGCCGACGCAAGGGCAGGCAAGCAGGCAGGGGATCGGAAGAGACCGCGCACCGAGCCGACCATTTCTGCCGAAAGGGGAGGGAGGGAGGGAGGGAGGGAGGGATGGGGCCATGGAGGCATGGAGGGAGAAGTGAAGAGGAGAGACATTGATCAAGAACCAGCTAGCGCAGCACGCGGTGGAGCCTAGCCAGCCGAGGGCCGGATAGATGGAGGGGGCAGCCAGCCCAGCATGATCTGATCAAGAACGATCACGCGTGTCTGTCTCACATAGCCTACTCCGTATCGCGGCTGGGTACTGTACGCGGCCTCTCATGGGAGTGGTGAGTGGGGGCTCGTGCCGCGTCATACGCCTGCGTCCGGCTCCCGCGTCCTCTTGTTTCGCGCGCGCGAGGAGGATGGCGGGACGCTAGCTTTTGTCGGAGCCTTCTCCGGCTCGATCTCTTTCTCTCTCCTTCCTCCGACTCCTATTCGTTCCGCTCAAGAACGACCGAATGATTGTGCCCTTCTGCAGCCGCGCACTGTCCCCGATGTCCGTCTGCCGTCTTCGTCGGTCGACGCGCGCGTCCATCTGGATTCTGGAGAGGAACGAAGCACGCTGGCTGTGGCTGGACGCCTGGACCAGACCATCATCATATGCACCGTTCCACATCCGGGGCGCGCCCGGCGGGCCGGCTGGCGGGCGGCGTGTGACGACCCCCACCGTACCGACTCCGGCTGCGCTAGCTCTCGATCTCGATCATGGGCGCGGTGGGCACGACCCCCGAAGGCCGAAACGTGTAGTTGCTAAAGTTTAGTCCTATAGATCAAATAGGAGGACTAATGGGTGGGCTAAACTTTAGCCAAAGCTCCAACTAATTGTTAGCTCACTAGTTCATAAAACCTAACTATTAGGAGCAAAGGTTTCAATCGATTGGAAAAAAAAGACACTATTACCCATTTCCCACGCGACCCTATCTGATTCGCTCGGTTCCCCTTCCCTCCCGCATCCTTCTGCGCCGCCTGTCCTTTCCTCTGCCCTGCCGCCGGCCTTTCCTCTGGCTTATCTCCGGTCTCCCTCCATTGCCACAAGTTGAAGCCTCAACTAGTTGTACCAGCAGAATTCTTGTAGTGCTAACCGTCGAGGAGCTGCATCTCCGGCGCAACTTGAAGCCCAGCACGCCATCGAGGAACTGCATCTCCGGCTACCGCCGCCCACGCTCGGCCTCCAGGCGCGTCCATCGCGAGTTCTCGTAGATCCTCCGCGCCGCCACCCTTCCTTGCTGTCTCCATACACCGCCGCGTCACCTATCGTCGTCCGTGCCGGCAATCTTCATCCCGACGCCCGCACCGACGCCCGCACCCGTGACCGCGACGACTTACCTCCGGCCGGCACTGACGAGCTTAGCTCATGGGTATAACAGTCTTTGTATTGGAATAGTTCTACTTGTTAGCCCGTGAATCCAAAGGATTAGGCTAATCACTAGTTAACTAATCACTAATCCTAACAAATCATTAGTTCTAATCCATCTAAACTTGTCCTAATTTAGGGGGCTGGCGACGTCTTTACTACTTACTACTGACTCTCAGCCTGTTTGGTTGGTTGGTTCGTTTCGTTGCTGGTTCGTGAAGAAGTACTGTTTGTGTGAGAGAAAAATACTGTTCCGGCTAAAAATTTACAATCGTTTACGACAAGCCACAGCCAAACGAACAGGCTGTCTAAAGCTAAACGAGTAGGACTAGTGGTAGGGAGATGAGTGCGCCAAATGGCCAATGGCTGTGTCCGCGCGCGCGCGGTGATGCGCATCGCGATGGATGAATCGGTCGCGAAAGGATCGGCCGGCCGGAACCCGGATGTGATGATGACGACGACACCACCACTAGGCACACCCATGATATGCTAGACGTGCTTGGCCGGGACGACGGCGGGGCCCGCTTGCTCTTGATATCATCGCCACGCCATTATGACGTTGGCGGGCATAGCGGCGCACTCGATCGATTATCGCTTGTTTCCGTGGGCCTATGGGCCTTGCTTTTGCTTCACTCCTCCGGAAGAAAGTGAGCTTTTTTGCATGCCTTTTCATCTACTTCCCCTGTTAGTCCCCCCCCAACCCACACGTACTTCCCTGTTAGTTTTTCCATGTACGTACTTGGATTCCGTCAATGATAAATCAATTTCTAGACTTATCTTTAAGTCAAACTTTTTTATATATGTTTGACCAAATTTATAAAAAAGAACACAAATATTTGTGAAACCAAATTGGAGTATCTAAATGATACTAAAATTTAGTGTTATAAATCTTTTTGCTCTTTTCTATAAATTTAGTCTGACTAAAATTTAGTGTTATGAATCTTTTTGCTCTTTTCTAAATGACTAAATTTTATAGACGACTCTAGAAATTCATTTATCCAGAGACAATGAAAAAAATATATTGTGTCTATATATTGAAAAATTAAAAACCAAAACAATCTATAATTTAGAATGAGCAGACGACAACTTTTTGTCCCCTCTTAGTATATACAGAAAGTAACTCGTTTTTTAGTATTTATTGAAAGGGTTGAGGCATGTTTAGGAGGAAAGAAAAATGATAAAAGATGTATAAAAGCTGTAGGATGACTTACATTTGGAGACTAGTTGAGAAAGTGCGCTAAAACCATCTACGTTTCAAATCGGAGAGGTGTGAAGTGCAAGTCAGTATAGCTATGTTTTGACTTCATTTAGGTCTTGTTCAATTGGATGTACTAAGCTAAATTTTAGCTGGTTATTATTAGCTTATTCATATTTAGCTAGCTAAAAATTAGCATGTGCTGTTTTGACATCAAGGACTAATAGATAGTAATATCAACCTCCTTCCCCCCCCCACCCACCCACCCACACACACAAATGTTTATTCCCCTTGGCCACTAGCACACGAACAATAGGGAAGGACGTTTTGGACTTTTCTGTGATTGGTTCCTTCTATTAGCCCAAATTAGCTGGGTTTGGCCAACTAGTTACTAGTGGGCGGACAACTAGTTGGATGCTTCGCTAAAAGTTAACCCACCTGCTTGGATCTTTATATCATCTCAAGAGCCTTTCTTAAACTCACTCTCTGAATCATTACTTAGAGAATCATTCGAGTAAAAATCGTGCTCTATATCTTCCATCCTCCAACAACTTCTCTCTATATCTTGTGTGAACTTAGAGAGTCAACCCCACTCTACATCTTTGACTAGCGAGAAATCTGAAATACAAGATGGCAATATTTAGATATTTAATTAAATAAGGTACTGGAAGACATTTTTTTATTAAAATCTCTATTCTTACCGATAATTAAGAAAGGATATAATTAAATATACTATTAGAGTTGAGCGAGCCTCCCACACGATCACCTACACAGTGACAATGCATTGTGGAAACGTGATGTGTTGGTACCAAGCAAGAAAAATGTACTAATTTGTAGTGCTAAATAGCTCATTTTAACCATTTGAAGCAGGTAATATTGGCAACGTTGCTTTGAATTCCGACACATATGCTTGTAGTTTGGGCGCTACCATCGGTTCAATTTTAGCTTTGCCCCCTGCACCTACGTACAGCAATGTTATGGATATATTGAATGAAATGACATTTGACTGTCGTGTGGTGGCTTCATGGCCCATGCCAATGCTGATGTTTGTGTGATGGTTTAGTTTGATCGACGATGGTCTAAAATGGGTGACATCGATCACAGCATCACAATAGTAGCAACCGGAGAGACAATGGTCAAGAAGACATCGTACTTGAAATGTTGTTGATGCAGCATTTACGTTTGGTTATTGCTATCCATGTTGTTGTGTATATACATTAGGGACCATTATTTGGATCCATTAGCCGCTAATAGTTAGCTAGCTAATATTAGATGATAACTATTATTAGCTCCTACTACTTTGGTTCAACTAGTGAAGTAGTTGTGATTTGAGTATTCAGCTAACAATTAGTTAAACTATTAGCTAGACCTGTTTGAATCCAAGAAACTAGTTATTAGCAGCTAACTACTATCTTCTTGGATCTAAACATGGCCTTAGTCTCAATAAACGTTTGACATGTATTATATGTACTCCTATATCCATTTACAACTTGTAATTTGTAGGATAAAATAAAATGATTTAAACATGTGGGTTTGATAAAAAATAGATAAAAACTGATGCTCAATAAAATATTTTCATATGCATGTAGCTCCAAGCCCAAGAATAGATTTTTTTTATGAAGCTAGAAGGATGCCAAGCATGCCTATAAGTATTAGCTCTGTTCATGGAGCTGTAGGGTGTCCACCTCTGCCAGCCATTTTTCGACTCAAACTCATTTGTCCATTTTATTTCTTTCCAATTATTGCCAAAGTACACAAAGCTGCCGGGGTCTCTAGAAAGGCAACGAAAACAAGACAAAAGCGCTTTCTTAGCATTCTCTTGGACTATTGGATCTCCACCGCAAAATTCATACCCTTGTACGGCAAGGAAAGGAACCTTTTTTTGACCTTATTATACTACAAAAAGAAAGAACACAGCTCAAAAAAGAGCAGGGCAACCTTTCATTATGTTGCTCGCTTATGGGAACCAGCATTCATTCCATTTTTTGTCCTTTCGTTTGCGAAGCAGCAGCATGCATGCATTCAGTAGGTCCTGCTAAAATCTGTGCTCTGTGCAGGCATGGCTTCAAAAGTTGAAAAGGTTACACACTTAGGGAAATATTTAAAATCCATTAGTAGTAATAGTTAGCAGCTAAAATTAATATTAGTGGATTTAAACAGATCTGATAATAAATCAACTAACTATTAGCTAAAGAGGCTGCTAAATATTAGTTCAATTAACAGGTTTGGAGCTACTAATGGGTGCCAACCATCCATTAGTAACTTATTAGTAGGTATCAAAACATCTCCTTGCTAATAGTCAATAGTTATTAGCTAGCTAACTATTAACGCTAGTGGATCCAAATAGACCCTTATCCTTTAAAGCACGAGAATCTTGTAGGAAAAATGCATCAAATCGCTGGTCTATGCCTGCTTGATTATTTTTTTAACTGTCGTTGTGTAACATCCTACTCTCTGTTCTAATAAGATGTTTTGGCATTCGGGAGACTAGCGCCCGAACGTCCGGTCCGAGGCCCGTGTCCGGATGCCCGCGCTGTAGTTTTCCGCACTCACACCAGCAATCCACGCCCGTGCTCGCCCAAAAAAAATCCATCACGCCCCCGCCTGCGCCTAGGTGTCCCGCACCCCCGAACGCCGTCCGCGCTACCCGACTGCGCGCGGGAACCGCTTGCGTCCCCTCCGCTTCACACGCGCATTGCAACATGTGCAACACCCGATCTACTTTTGAAACATCTAGATACAACACTTGCAACATACGTCTGAAGACAAATGAAACACTTGAAACATGCTTATGAAACACTTGCAAAAACACATGAAAAACCATTGTAAACATACATAATATCTAGATAAAACACTTGCAACATATGTGAGAAACGTATGTAACATCTAAATAAACACACTTGCAAAAATATGTCCAAAAACACAGATAAAACATTAAGAATAGACCTTTGCAACATACATGTACAACCATTGCTACAAATGCAACATTCTGATATACTTTTGCAACATTCATCTGAAACCATTGCAACATACCTCTCAAACATCCGAAACACTTAAAACCTACGCTTGCAACATGCATTTTCAGCACATCACAACATCTCCTTGCTGCTTGTGAAATAGAGGCTCGCCGGCGTGTGGAGTTCACCGAAGGCAGCCACACCATTGCCACCATCGACCAGATGGACTCTGCCTACTACGAGGCCAACGGGGACCCCTTCGTGGCCGCTGGTATCGTGGGCTCGACACGTAGCCTCCTGCAACCCCTACAACCGGCGCCGCATTCCCCACCACCATCGGATCTCTTGCCACGTAGTGGATCTGGTGGAAGGAGCATTGAGACATAGTGGGGTGGAGAAGCGCGGTGCGCAATGCAGGCAAGCAGCCACCCCGCCGGGGGGCTGCGTCGCATGGCTGGGGCACCACTGGGCCAGCCATGCGCAACGCGCTGAGGTGGCTGCGCTTTGGGCCCATGTTGGGACAGAGGGAGAGAGAGAGGAAGGGGAGGTTGGGCGGAGATGGGGACAGTGCGGAGCTAGTGGCGTCGACTGGTGGGGGTGGGGGTGGCGGTGTGGCCTACGGCAGCCACGGATATGGAGCGGAGTGCGCGTCGATGGTTTCTTTCCTTTTTTGCGATGCGGGCGAGCGGTGCCGTGCGTGTAGGCGAGTGGCGGGAGCGGGTTGGTCTGTCTGGACGCACGGACGCCCTTGTCTAATCATTATCGTTTGGCTTTTCTAGATACATTGCTATTACTATATATGTAAATATAGTGTATATCTAAATAGATAACAAATATTATGTATCTAGAAAAGCCAAAACTTCTTATTATTTAGTACCTAAGGAGTACTGATTGCCGTTCTGGATGCTGATCAGTTATCGGTTGTGCTTTGGAGGAATTAATAACAGTAATGAGTGTGTAAAGTGATGTAGTTTCAAACCATGCGTGTAGTAACTTTGTAATCAACCAATCATGGAACCCATACTATGTACCAACGCATTGCAAAGTGACCAACTCTGGCAGACTTGAAGCACAAAGATAAAAATCATTTTTATCTTTTTTTCGAGACCCAGTTACAGACACAGGCGCTCACATACACAGCGCACACTCACCCCTATGAATGTACGCACGCACGCACACCCTACCTCTATGAGCACCTCCGAAGAACTGAGTTGGACCGGCAAATCTCGAGAATGACGAAGTCACCACAGGCGACTTGCTATCGACGGGTACGTCGCTTACCACTGAAAAAATAGCACCGTTAAATCTTCGAATAAATCCAGTTGAGCTACACTCCGTTGGAAGAGATAGAAGAATTGCATGGCAATGAAACACTCTTTCACTTGGATAACTCAACACTGTAATCTTAATTACTCACCGTGGTTTGAGTGTAATTGTTCATAAATAATTGCGAAAAATGTAGTATGAAATTATACATACTGATTTGTCTCCAAATTTATACTTTGCATAACCTTATTATTGGTTATATATATTGTGTTAGATATTGGGGAGGGGAGGTGTGGTTAAGATGTGCTTCTGTACTCTATAGACGGTATGATGATTATGTCAGAAGGCACTCCTTGAGGGAGTAGGCAAGAAAAGAGAAAAGAAATCATTATTTTTCTCACAGAGAAGACAAAAGATCACATTTGTTAAAGGATATCCAACCCAAAATAACTACTTTACATATATTTTTTTCTACTGCTCAATACTATCCTAGTTAAAAGGCATGTGAAGATGTTTAACTCTTTAGATATACACGTCAATGCATGGTTTTGCATTCCAGTATATATATGTTTTGGATTAAAGAAAGGGATGACCAATTCACTTAAATACCTTGTTTAGTGTAATAGTAATCATAAAGGGTATTACCTGAAAACTGCCATCTTAGAGCATCTCCAAGAGTTTCCAAAACCCACTCCCAATCTAGATTTTTTGGCAAGATTGAAAAAACCTACTCTCAACAACTCCCTATCTCAACTTCCGAACTTTCCGCACTTGGGAAAAAGGATGCAGTCGTGCGCTTATCGGTCCATCGGTCTGGAGGTGAAAGGACGTGGAAAGAATAAATAGTAGGATAGGGTTCCCAATACAAATGTACAGGAGACAAAGAAAGAATAAAAGTGGTTGGATGATTTATAAATAGTTTAATATACAAAATTGTCTTCTATATTTTAGGAGCGAAATTTTAAAACTGTTGGAGGAACCCAACAAAATGTGCTCCCAACATTTTTTAGCCACTTGGAAAACTCATTGATTTACCAAATATTATTTTGAGAACTATTGGAGATGCTCGATCTTAGGGGGTGTTTGGCCCCTCTTTCCGCCTCTACTCATAGGGCATCTCATGTAGAGCTACATATTATTTTGATGGTGTGGATGAGAGAGAGTAAGGTGATATGATAAGGAACCTCCTTGGGGTGGCCCGATCTTCACGACAGTAGGTCATGAATAAAAGATAACTCCCTGAGAACAGCGAGATAACTAGCTTTATACCTGATAAAGGTTGGATGCGACCAAGCGACGGGGAGAGAGGCACCGAAATCGCGAAGACTTCGACTCGATCTCTGAATGACCGCAGAACCACAATCCAGAACTAATCCACACAAAATGGTGCAGCCGTACTGGAAACCGTAGAGCACGAATTAGGGGAATCCAGAGGGGTCTCTTCATAGGTCCAAGAAGAACAAAGATTTGAGTAAGGCACTCAGCAGCTCGGCTGCAATATGAGGGGTTTATCAATTCATCAAAAAATTTTCTAATGGAATATTTATACTAGGAACAACCCTCCTAGTTGGGTGTGAAAACAAAATAGAGTTTCTGAAGATAGGCTATGTGAAAGGTCACCACGAGATGGATCCCCGAAGTGGTCTCGCCTGACCGTTGGCCTCCAGAGCAGCGTCCACTAATCTGGTCATAACTTCTTATTGGAAAGTCCAAATGATGAACCGTTTGTTGGGTGTGAAAGTAGACTCGAAGAGCTTTCCAGCTATGTGTAGCAAGCTCCACGAAACTTTGTAGATTGGTATAGTTTTGCATGGGAAGCTATACCAAATTCTGCCCCTAGCAAACTATTGACCTTCTGCGTCACTTTTTCATGGGTCCAGTCGTCCGTCCGAGTTACTTGTCATCCACGTTACATTTCCCTGGCTTCGGTCATCTGCCCATGTTACTTTTCCGACAGAGCTATTTTGTAGCACCGTGTCTTGATCCTTCGGCCATGTGCCTTCCACGTCTTCATGCGTAAACCTAAGCATCATCAAGATATGACATTTAGGTGTTATAACATTCTCAGACGTGTTAAAATTACAATCAGTTAGGAATGAATTTACCTGCTCTTGTAGTTTCTTGGCACGGCTTCTTGTAAGTGGCCCTTGATTTGTATCTTTTGGACTTGAGCTAGCGTGCATGGTTGGGATGTCCTCATCATCCTCCCCCTCTTGAAAAGGAGTCATCCTCGACTCTGACTCTTGTGTTCCAAAGAGTTTTTCTAGGTCATCGACTTTGTAACACCCTCGGTGTTACCGCTTAAACAACTTGCTAAACTATGTCATGAGCATCATGTTTATATGTCAATGCACGTGATAAGGTGTGTAGATCAATTTCCGTAACTCAAAACGATCAATAAAAATGCAAAACAAAAAGTTACTCCACGACTTGTATAGTTAACAAGTAGGGTCATAAACCAATTTTTATGGAATAAAAATGCTATAGAACTTATATAGGGAACTTTAATAAAGTTGGAAGTGTGAACTTTGTAGATGCCAATGAAATACTTGATGTTCAAAAATAATATTGCTAAGTAATATTTCTACTAGCCTAGAAATGCAATTTGAAATAAGACTCAGCTCAAAAACTTAGGAAAATTTTAAGGATGTTAACAGCTAGACATTGGCATGTTTAGCAAATTATTGCAAGAGATTGGGTTAAGGAGTGATGAGGTGTTATAGCTCAATTTAGCAGCCTCATATACCACCTTGAGCTTAGAGAAGACAGTTTAGGCTTAGGAGCAACAGTTTAGTCGTGGTCGATGCTTTAAAATTCATGCACAACACTTGCTTCGGTTGCCTGGTAAAGTGTGCGCGGTCACCATCACGCGGAGCCTCGGTGTCGCAGGGCTCGAACGCGCGCTCGCGCACTACCGCGCATGGTCGGCCGCGACCACCCCATCCTGGTCGCCCATAGCTGGCCGTCTGGCCTTGTCGTGCGGTGCTGCCGTCACCGCCGGCCCGGTGCCTTGGCTGCCCTGCCACGCAGACGTCCCGTCCCGCTGCCGCGCTGTGTCACTGTCACTCACCACGTTGTGCTGCGGGCCGCCGTCACGCAAGTCGTGCGCACGTGACCAGGCTTGCTCGGGGTGTCTCCAGCCAAGCCACTACCACGAGTAGGTGCGTGGTGAGTCGCTGATGCTGACCCACTATTTCTATCACCTCTTTTATGCCAAGGCTCACTGGAACATGGTTGTCGCCGCCGCAGGATGCCCGCCATCATGGAGAGGCCATCCTACTGTGTCTCGACTTGTCCCACCGCTGCCCGGAGTTGCACGTCAGCTCGTAGGTATGGGTCAACCCCCTAGCTAGGTCTACGCGGGTCCTGGTTAGTCGGTGTAGCGGCTCAGTGCCAGCCAATGTTGTGCCAATGAGCGCGGAGGCGTCGGTGACCTCTCCGATATGAAGACGAGAGAATACGAGGGCTTCCTTGCAAAGTCGCTGTCTATAGGAATCGTACGCGTAGTGCTCGCACTAATGCCTGGTAACACGAGGGCATTTTTGCAAGAGTGCTAACGCGCACGGGCTGCTCCTGTCATAGGCTGGCTAGCGTGGGCCGTGTCCACGCGGTGGGCCGCGCTAGGCTCGTCGCCTTTTCTTTTTAAGCGAATTAGTTAAATGGTTTTCTAATTACATTTCTGAGCTGATATTTGGTAAATCATATAAAATCATGTAAGTGTCCAAAAATTATGAAACCAATTTTGTTAAGTTCATAAAATCATGATCTACCTGCTAGTGTACTTGGTTCCCATGGTTCTAAAATATTTCACGGTTGCCTTAAAAATTACAACATGCTCCAATATTATTTAAGCATAAACTTGTAGGAATTTTTGTGATAAATTGGTAATAGTGTTGGCCTTGAAATTTTTACAGTAGATTCCTAACAATATTAAGGGCTCATTGTTATTTTTGTAGCTCCATAGAAATTAGTTTATTAAGGTAACTAAATGAGCCCTAGTATGAAAATATATATTTAATCAATCAAATGTTAAAAATAATTGGGGTTTTGTAGAACGAAAATATCTTCCGAAAATGAGCCTCACTTGACCACGTGGATACATGGCTTAGTATGTTAGTCATTAGAGCTAGCCCGGCAGCTGGCGAGACATAATCGTATTTTAGAGTTGCGATTGCCATTGATCATTTACGTTTCTGCGTTGCATCCACGTGTATCATAATAGGAACAATGATTGATCACGAAGACATCTAGAGTAGCAGAAGTAGATGGTGACGTGATGATCATGCCACCATGATGAATAACTAACTTGGTTATATTTTATCTAGACAAGCCCCGGTGCATAACCCCTATTATTTTGTATTTTATCTTATGCTTGTGCATTAAGTCTTAAGGAGTTGAATGAAAACCACTTGCATATATATATATCATTATCCTATGAGTCCTACTAGTATGACAGGATCATATAGATTGCTATGCTACAGGACTTCGGTAGAAGTCGAGTGATTACCTGTCACTCGCGAGACATAGGAAAGATATTATTATTGTTATTATATTACTATCACATGGAGTATATATGAATAATAATTGGAGACCGGGTAGAATGGTACTTTGGATATGGACTTGGTTAGGCATTCGAGCGAGGCTCAGGTTGCATTTGTTTCACCTATGTCGATTAAGGACCGACCGTTGCATTGGATTCTAGTCAAGTCATAGATTTATTATCCTGAGCACATACTTGCTTATGGGAGAGGGAAGGCTCATTGCTCTCTTGTCGTGGGTTCTGACTCTTTCCAGACTGACTAATTAGAGATAGGGATGGTGGAGGTATAAGCACCACACTGAGTCCGGGACTCAGGTGTGGGGCCTTGGAGTCCAAGTTTGGACGAGGACCTGGACCCCTTGATATGAGAGTGGTGGGTTGGCCCTGCTTGTGCCTAGGGTACAAGCAGGGCATGTGTTTTAGGGTACCTAGCTGGGCTACATTGGTTCTCGAATCATCGGGTAATCTGGTATGACTTGTCTATGATCTAGCACCGTAGTAAGAACTGGAATATGAAAGATGATAAAATAGTTCTGATTGCTTACCACCTACTTGAAAGTAGCATAGGTGCTTACATAGAATGGTTAGTTAATAAACTAATGATGACTGCTAATAAAATTGAATATAAGGATGCACACTTAGTAATGCCTCCTGCAGATGCAATAAACCCACAAGCCAAATAGCCCTGCATAGCCTTGGAGTCTTTTCTTTTCTCCTGACGGTTAAGTCTTGTGGAGTACAATTGAGTACTCAAGGTTTGTTCTACCCTGTTGCAGGTGATAGGTGGATGCTAGAGCTGACACTTGTGTGCAGGAACCTCCTGGTAGGCTCAGCGAGGATTTCCTTAATGTTGCGGACATAGAGTTTATTTGAAAATTTCACCCAAAATGTTTTACAATGGAAAAACTTATAACCTGTTATGATGTATATAACGAATCATCATGTAATGTTTAACTTGCCATTAAATGATTTTGTTTCCACTGAAACTCTAATAATATGGTTATATTTTACTGTTATAAACAATAAATATTATACTCTGATGTTGCATGGAAAGTGATGTAAGAAATGACTTAAGAATGTTGTAAGCCTTATTCTCTCATTTGTGATCATGATGGAAAAATGTGGATTCTCGGGTTTTTCCTTGGGGTGTGCTTGATGAAACTATGTAATTTAGTCTCCTCCCTTGAGTACTTAGTGTCTAATAGAAGACAAGCACTCCTGGGAGGCATTAGATTAGGAAGTTCTATCATAGGTGGTATTAGAGCCTAAATGAGGAAATAAAGCTTCAAAATCCTTTTCTAAAATAAAATTTGACAACATATTTTTGCAAAAAGTTAGAGCGTTTAACCACAAAGTATATAAGTAACCCTATTGCTATAGTTATGCATCCATAATAGGTTTAGCTAGACTTTCTTCGGTGGACTGACTCTCGCGTAGCATACGATCTTTAAGTCAGTCGCGCTAGTAATGCTTTAGTCCTCATGACCGTATTACTGGTAGATGTGCCCTTCATAGATGTCATGCGTGTCGTGTTGTGTACGACTGACCCATCCTTGTTCTGGAGTATTACTACGGCGTTGTGACTTCGTGCTCCGCGTTCGCCTGTGGTTCATGCCTGCCGTGACCCACGTCTTCCCGCACTCTTTTCTGCGCTCTTATCGGACCCTTGCCCTACAGCCGTATTAGTCATTAATGGCCTCGGACATCGCTCGCCTTGAACGCACAAAAAATTTGGTCGATTCATTTGTAGTGATCTCGTGCAGGAACCATGGGTTGACTACGCCAGGACGACTGATCGCTCTGCCATTATAAGCAGAGCCTGGCCTAGCCATTGGTACCACCACCCGGTGCACTCCAGCTCACCTAGTTTTTCCTTTTAAGCAAGCTTTTCGCTCAATCCTTCCTTGCAACCACCCACCAGGAATGGCTGGAGCCTAGGTTAGCAGTTACTGTTTAAACACTGAGGGTTTTCCCAGAATCCTGTATGCCACCCTACAAAAGCTCGGAGTCAAAGATCATCCTAAGTATCAGGGTCGTGAGTATGAAAAGCATGGCACTGAGCGGTGTGAAGTTACCGTCAACATTAGGAATAGTGAGGAGTTCCCCGGCATCACTGAAGCCTAGAATATGACTGCAACTAGGTTTTGCTTCGTCGACACCTACCAAGTTGTGGCCCGCAAAGCCTTGCGGTACCTTTGCTAGATCTATGAAGAGCCTATTACTCGTACCCCCATGAGGTTCTTTCCACCTTTGGAAAAGAATCGACGGGCATGGAGGGCTCGAATGGAGGCTTTGCAAGGGCAGGAAGCGCAAGAAGACAGTTCAACCATGGTGCACTTGACCACGTACCTGCTTGCTATGGATGAGCAGTATGACCGGCAAGCCTCGGAGCTAAGGAGGTGCCTCTGGCGAGCTAAGGAAGCTGAGATCTTCTCTAGGATGCTCCAGGTGCAGCTTGCCAAAGAGCATGCTAGTGCGGCAGCCATAGAGAGTCAGGAGACTGCCATGTCAGAGGCTCTGAAGGAGGCTAAAGATCAACATGCCCATCAGTTGAGAGAGGCCTACCTTGTCACCAGGCCAAGCGGAGGACGCTGGCTACTGAAGAGCATGATTCCTTGATCTTATAGGGAATCCCTGTTCACCCATCAAAAAGGAGAACTAGTGCTGCAGTACCGCCAACACCCCCACCCTCAGAAGTGTCAGAAGTAGAGCCCTTGTTTCCCCTCACTCAGCCACTGCCTAGAGAGGAGGCAGATCCTTAGCCTAGGCGGTAGCAGAATCCGCCGAGCCCGGGAATGAAGATGTGTGGTCCGACAAAGTAGATTAGTTGCCTTGAGGAAATGTACCCATAGTTAGTGGTGTCCTTCGTCACTGTCCTCCAGTATTGTAATCTTTCCATTGTATTTCATTCATAGTCGTTGAGATCGTCCGATCGTAGGGAAGGTGAATGATGTGTCGAGAATAGGAGAGAGTGTGCCTGTATGTTGTACCAGCATAAGGACGTTTGGGAATGTGCATTTTATTTATTTTGCTGTGTTTATTGCGTCCATCTATCCTTAGGTTTTGTTAGACGTGCTTAGGGTTTTCAAGGACGGTGTTAAGAAGGTTACAAGAGAAGTTGATATTCAGAAGCCAGCAGATCAACCATGATGGGATAACGTAGGACATTGTATCGACTAATTGTGGATGTCCTATCAGAGCACTTGAATCTCTTTAAATCAAATCCATTATAGGATTTGAATTCATTGTCCCTTGTCTGAATCTTTCCTTGCAATACTCCGCTGGTTCTATGGTTTATGACCCCACCGCCTTCATTGCGTGGAAGTTGGTAATAGTTGCCTGGTTAGTAGCTTATGGTGCCACGACAAAACTGAGGGCCCCTGTGGAACAACTACCACATGGTAACGCTGCTTGCTCGCGCTGGTATCGAGGTTGTTGACCAAGCACCTTTACCAAGTTACACCGCCGTACCATTTTTTATCTAAAATATTCTTCTTGGGAATATTTGAGTGTTTGAACGGGAAATCCACAATGAGTTGATGAAATAGTGTTCCCTCAAAGTAAACAAGAGATGTGATTTTGGAGAAAGCATGTATGTTGCGGTCTCAGTTCATACAAAAGGTTGGGTGAACACGGAAGGGAAGGAAAAGAAGAGCAACAAGGAAAAGTTAGCCTTCGGGTAGTCAGGAGGGGTTGGAAAAGCCTGAGTAGATGTCGTGTCCCAAGCTCTGTGTCTAGCTTGACCGTACTACTCATGCTGGGTCATTTCGCTGTGTACCCAATGGACGCCGTCAGTGTTGGGCCCATTAGCACCCTGTTCTCGCATGGCCACGACATCGTGCCACACTCGCCGATCCTCGTGTACTATGCGCTTCCCCTCCTGCCGCCTCTTGATCCTATGCCCTCATTCCCATACCGGATCCCCCTCCTGTTTTCCTCTTTTGGGGACACGGCCGCTCGTACGCCTCCCTCGTCAAGCGAACCCACTCTCCTCTCCTTTGTTTCCCCCCTCCGCTCACTTGCGTAGTGAGCGCACCATGGCTGACTTTATCCCCACAACGTGAACCAACTGTGTCTCCCATCCACGCCATCTCCACTCCCAGTGCACTGCGCCCCACCTCCGTTCACCACTATAAGATGCCCTTGGTCCTTGCTCTCCTTCTTCGTCCCCATCCACTCGAATCCAAAGCAGAGCTACGAGATCCAGTCATCATTCAAGGAACTAGGTTCGCCAGTCAGAGGCGATGGCATAATCTAAGAAGAAGAAAGGATCTAGTTTTTAGCGAAGAAGTTCAAGCCTACCTTTGGTTAGTTGGTCTTAGGATTCACGATGTTTGAGTTCTCGGTCTCTTGTTTCTAGATCTATTGGATATACGCCATGTTTTGGATAATCATTTTCTTGTTGTTCCTCCATTGTCCTTGTCTATCTCGACTTCTGGATTAAGCCTTGGTTGTACTAGGTTGCTCCTAACCATGTAGCTCTAAATCCCTGTGTGGTTTAGCGTTTGACATCGTGTAATCTTTTGTGTAATTTCAGATCTGCATAGTGTAATCATATTTCTCCCCTTCTGATTCTTGTTTCGAATCTCGAGACAAGATTTTGTTTAAGGGGGGTAGAGCTGTAACACCCTCGGTATTACCGCTTAAACAATTTGCTAAACTATGTCATGAGCATCATGTTTATGTGTCAATGCACGTGATAAGGTGTGTAGATCAATTTCCACAACTCAAAATGATCAATAAAAATGCAAAACAAAAAGTTACTCCACGACTTGTATAGTTAGCAAGTAGGGTCGTAAACCAATTTTTATGGAACAAAAATGCTATAGAACTTATATAGGGAACTTTAATAAAGTTGGAAGTGTGAACTTTGTAGATGCCAATGAAATACTTGCTGTTCAAAAATAATATTGCTAAGTAATATTTCTACTATCCTAGAAATGCAATTTGAAATAAGACTCAGCTCAAAAACTTAGGAAAATTTTAAGTATGTTAAAAGCTAGACATTGTCGTGTTTAGCAAATTATTTTAAGAGATTGGGTTAAGGACTGATGAGGTGTTATAGCTTGATTTAGCAGCCTCATATACCACCTTGAGCTTAGAGAAGACAATTTAGGCTTACGAGCAACGGTTTAGTCGTGGTCGATGCTTTAAAATTCATGCATGACACTTGCTTCAGTTGCCTGGTCGAGTGTGTGCAGTCACCATCGTGTGGAGCCTCGGTGTCGCTGGGCTCAGACGCGCGCTCACGCACTACCACGCGTGGTCTTGCCGTCTAGCCTTGCCATGCGGTGCTACCGCCACCGCTGGCCCGGTGCCTTGGTCGCCCTACCATGCAGACGTCCCATCTCGCTGTCGTGCTATGTCGTTGTAACTCGCCGCGTTGTGCTATAGGCCACCAGCCGCTACTGCTTCGCTGTCCCTACCGCTCTGCTGCGATGCTGCTACTGCTGATACTGCATCGTGATGTGCTCGTCCCCTCACAGCACGCACGAGGGCTTGCCCCCCTCCTCTGCTGTCCGCACCATCGCTTTGCCATTTATGGCGCAGCAGCCCCGTAGATAGTGTCGGTTGGTGGCATGCGTGTGTTGTCCATAGTAGCAATGCGTGGGTCGGCCGGATCGTGACGGATGCATCTTGCCAAGGCCGATCACGCCGAGCTCCGGTTCTCTCCCTGCTCTCCCCGCCATGGCCGACTGAGCTGCGCGAGTTAATACGGCTGGGATGAATCATCTTGGGTCATGGCATCGTGTCTCTGGCGCCGCCATCAAGTCCTCTAGTCGACCGTCCCCACCTCGCCTTGAATGGCGCCTGGCCGAGCTCCAATTTTGGAGTTTTGCCCCCGTCACAATGCCATTAAGACCTAGCCCGCCACCACTATAGGCAGCCACCAGCTCACTGCCTCAAGCAAAATTGGCTACACCACCCGACCCGCCTGGCACCCCTTCTCACTGTGAACACCTAAGCTGTACCCCTATGGCTACCCTTGTGGCGCTGATGCGGCCGTGCCACCGTGGCCCGCTGTCACACTAGCCGCGCGCATGCAACCAGGCTTGCTCGGGGCGTCCCCGGCCAAGCCACCGCCACGGGTAGGTGCGTGGTGAGTCGCTGATGCTGACCCAATGTTTCTATCACCTCTTTTATGCCAAGGCTCACCGAAACGTGGTTGTCGCCGCCGTAGGATGCCCGTCGTCATGGAGAGGCCATCCTACTGCGTCTCGACTTGTCCCACCGCTACCTAGAGTTGCGTGTCAGCCCATAGGTAAGGGTCGACCCCCTAGCCAGGTCTGCGTGGGTCCTAGTTTTCCGGCATAGCGGCTCAGTGCTGGCCAATGTTGCGCTGATGAGCATGGAGGCGTCGGGGACCTCTCCAATGCGAAGACGAGAGAATACGTGGGCTTCCTTGCAAAGTCACTGTCTATAGGAATAGTACACGTAGTGCTCGCGCTAATGCCTAATAACGCGAGGGCGTTTTTGCAAGAGTGCCACTACGCGTGGGCTGCCCCCTTCATGGGCCAGCTCGCATGGACTGCGTCCGCGCGGTGGGCCGCGCTGAGCTCGTCGCCTTTTCTTTTTAAGCGAATTAGTTAAATGGTTTTCTAATTACATTTCTGAGATGATCTTTGGTAAATCAAATAAAATCATGTAGGTGTCCAAAAATTGTGAAACCAATTTTGTTAAGTTCATAAAATCATGATCTACCTGATAGTGTACTTGGTTCCCATGGTTCTAAAATATTTCACGGTTGCCTTAAAAATTATAACATGCTCTAATATTATTTAAGCATAAACTTGTAGGGATTTTTGTGATAAATTGGTAATAGTATTGGCCCTGAAGTTTTTATAGTAGATTCCTAACAATATTAAGTGCTCACTGTAATTTTTGTAGCTCCATAGGAATTAGGTTGTTAAGGTAACTAAATGAGCTCTAGTATGAAAATATATATTTAATCAATCAAATGTCAAAAATAATTAGGGGTTTGTAGAACAAAAATATTTTCTGAAAACGAGCCTCACTTGACCACATGGATACATGGCTTAGTATGTTAGTCATTAGAGCTAGCTTGTTAGCTAGCGAGACGTAATCGTATTTTAAAGTTGCGGTTGTCGTTGATCATTTATGTTTCTGCATTGCATCCACGTATATCATAATAGGAACAATAATAGATCGCGAAGACATCTGGAGTAGCGGAAGCAGATGGTGACGTGATGATCATGCCACCATGATGAATCGCTAACTTGGTTATATTTTACCAAGGCAAGCCCCGGTGCATAACCCCTATTATTCTGCACTTTATATTATGCTTGTGCATTAAGTCTTAAGGAGTTGAATGAAAACCACTTGCATATATATATATATCATTATCCTATGAGTCCTACTAGTATGACAGGATCAAGTAGATTGCTATGCTACATGACTCCAGTAGAAGTCGAGTGATTACCTATCACTCACGAGACATAGGAAAGATATTATTATTGTTATTATATTACTATCACATGGAGTATATATGAATCATAATTGGAGATCGGGCGGAATGGTACTTTAGATCTGGACTTGGTTAGGCATTCAAGCGAGGCTCAGGTTGCATTTGTTCCGCCTGTGTTGATTAAGGACCGATCGTTGCATTGGATTCTAGTCAGGTCACAGATTTATTATCCTGAGCACATACTTGCTTATGGAAGCGGGAAGGCTCGTTGCTCTATTGTCATGGGTTCCGGCTCTTTCTAGACCGACTGATTGGAGGCGGGGATGGTGGAGGTCTAAGCACCACACTGAGTCCGGGACTCAGGTGTGGGGGCTTGGAGTTCAAGTTTGGACGGGGACCTGGACCACTTGATAGGAGAGTGGTGGGTTGGCCCTACTTGTGCCTGGGGTACAAGTGGGACATGTGTTTTGGGTACCCAGCTGGGCTACATTGGTTCGTGAATCACCGGATAATCTAGTACAACTTGTCTACGATCTAGCACCGTAGTAAGAACTGGAATAAGAAAGATGATAAAATGGTTCTGATATCTTACCACCTGCTTGAAAGTAGCATAGGTGCTTACATAGAATGGTTAGTTAATAAACTAATGATAACTGCTAATAAAATTGAATATAAGGATGCATACTTAGTAATGCCTCCTATAGATACAATAAACCCACAAGCCAGATAGCCTTGCATAGCCTTAGAGTCTTTTCTTTCCTCCTGACGGGTAAGTCTTGCGGAGTACTATTGAGTACTCAGGGTTTGTTCTACCCTATTGCAGGTGACAGGTGGATGTTAGAGCTGACATTTGTGTGCGGGAACCTCCTGGTGGGCTCAGTGAGGATTTCCTTAACGTTGCGGACATAGAGTTTATTTGAAAATTTCACCCAAAATGTTTTACAATGGAAAAACTTGTAACCTGTTATGATGTATATAATGGATCATCATGTAATGTTTAACTTGCCATTAAATGATTTTATTTCTGTTGAAACTCTGATAACATGGTTATATTCCGCTGTTATAAACAATAAATATTATACTCTGATGTTGCATGGAAAGTGATGTAAGAAATAACTTAAGAATGTTGTAAGCTTCATTCTCTCATTTGTGATCCTGATGAAAAAATGTGGATTCTCAGGTTCTCCCTTGGGGTGTGCTCGATGAGAACTACATAATTTAGTATCCTCCCTTGAGTACTTAGTGTCTAATAGAAGACAAGCACTCCTGGGAGGCATTAGATTAGGCAGTTCTGCCATAGACTTGTAGTGTTGTAATAACATCACGATCTTTTCTTCCATCATAGCAAGGTGTTTGAATCTATAATCATATAAACCAAGTAGTAGCCTAGTAGGTGGAAACCTAAATGATTTGAAATTAAGTATAGCTTTCACCTTAAATGGATACTTAGAACAAATGGTGAATGTTGATTGCCTTGGTATGGTCTCATCATCCTCCCTCCCTTTAAGAAAAGTCGTCCCTAACTTTTGTTTACCTAAAAACATGCTAGACAAAACAGAGGATGGATGTACATGATAATTCCAATAATCTTTTATTTTGTTTTGTTCATTTGTTCCTTCATGATTCATATTCATATTATTTCCTTTTCCTAGTAAGAAACATTCTCTCAACTTTGATGAACCTGCAAATAGCTTCGAAGATGGGAGCACAAAATTTTCTTCTAACCCAATCATTTGGTTCATGTTATTATATTTCATCCTTGCAAGATCAAGCTTTTGGTCAAATGAATGTTGAGCATTCATGTCATTCCAAAAATTATTGTGGCACAATTTATTCAAGGGTTTAGAAGTATACATTTCAAACTCAATGCTCCAGGAGTGGATGAACAACTTTTGTGTGTGCGGGCATTGCTTTGCACATGATTTATGTCTTTCAGTGGATGGTATGAACGTGGTGACAACATTAATTGTTCGAAATCACAAGCATCAAGGAATTGTTGCATCTCAAGAGATTTATCACTTTGTTTTCACTTAACATTTTTTACTCTAAGTCAGCAAGCTTGTCACATATTACACAAATTGCATGAACATGGAAGGTATCTACAACATTTTCTCCAATCAAAACAAATGTAAACTTGCAGCTATGAGAAGTATTCAAAGATCTCAAGGATGTTATCTAAAAAAATTTCTCAAGCATTTTATCAAAATTGATAGGCATGTTAAGTATAGTATAACACAAACATCCAGTAGGAGATATCTTTGCAAATAAATCAGCACATGTAGTCAACTGAACAAGGTGAAGTTTGCCAAAATATGAAGTGTTGCAAGGATCATTCAAAGCACAAAGACTCTCATCAAAATCAAATTCAACACTTGTATCTACATGAGCTTCAGTCAAATCAGCATAAAGGTTTTGATTATGTTCTATCACTGAAACAGTAATATCATCACAAATACTCATAATTTTATTTTGCAAACTTAGATTTGAATTATTTTCATTACCTTTCAGACTTTGTGGTAGTGCAAGTATCATGGATGACGCTTCTGAAATCTTACCACTTTCATCATCATGGTTCATGTTTTGGGTAGCACACAATTGGTTCGGATGAATGGCAACCTTCTCACTGCTCTCAACAAGTATGGAGTCGTCATGAGCAGCCATCTCTTTCTTATTCTCATTACAAACCTGCACATTTGGAAAGACAACACTAGAAGTAGAAATGAGAGTGTTAGTTTCAAAAATATCCTCACATGACTTGCATTCTAACTCTCTATTTTTATTTGTTGTATCCCTCACACTCGCATTGTTGATACTCTCAACGTCACAGTGGGTGGAATCACACAACTCACTTTTGTTTTCACTCTCTCTCAATTTGGTTATGTGGCTCTCATTCTCACATGGGTTTTGATGCACAATCACTTCAACATCTTGTGAAGCAACACATGCATACGTATCGTTGTCCATGGCCATCACTTGATCTTCCTCATCGAATATTGGGGGTTGGTCATAATCCACCACATCTTTTCCTTCATGCGTCTACATCACACAAGGAACAAGACTAGAAGAAGGTATTATCATGTTAGTAGTAAATAATTCCTCACATGATTTATCTTCTTTTTCGCTCAATTTTTGTGTATATCTCTCCCATAGAATTTTGTGGCTCTCCTCACATATGGTGAAATCTCTTATCTTTTCATTTTGAACTCTCACACTCAATTTTGGTTGGTGGCACTCCTTCTCACAAGGGTTTTTTTTCTGTCTACTATGCCCAAAGAGACCACCACAAGAGTTGATCGGCCTATGTTGTTGTGGCACCCGACCACCTGCTATAGGAAGATGTTCATTGAACATCCTCTCCATGGCGTGCAGCAACAAGTTTTTAAATTGACGTAACTCAGCTCGTGATATCGATGGTTCTTCTTTTCCATGTCAACCACCATGAACACTCGAATTAGATCCTATCATCTTAGCACTTATGCAAGAAAAGTGGAATAGGTAAATTTGTGGAATCACACAACCTCACCTCTTACTTACCAATGCTCTTGCTTGTTCTCAAGGATAGTGAGTGTGCTAGTGTAACAGTTCAACGGAAGTAATTGAGAGGCCGCGAGGATTACGAGTCGTCACGCTTTCAGATTTTGGTGGTGCTATAGGTGTCTAATCAAGGCAGGCTACGGTACTGCAAACCAAGTGGTTTGATGTGTTCAAAAGATATGAAGTTGCTGCTATTGAGATTACCACCAAATTGAATATGTAAACTAAAATTTGCAGCAAAGTAAACCGCAACACAACCCCCTACAACTTCTTTTTGCTTCTCTTTTTTTATTCTATTCTTTCTTCTTTTGTTTCTGACTTCATCATCTTTCTCTGAATTTTTTTATATTAACAGAGGTGTAGATAACAAATGAAACACAACACAAAATATATGAAGATGGTGACTAGCAACTTGATGAACAAAACAACACAAAGGTAGCAGTACCGCCAAAAGGCTATAGGATTTTTTGTGGCTTTTTCAGTGGACTTTAGGAGATGAACAAAAATAGTAACAAATGATGGATAAATCAAAGGTAAATATATGGATGAAGATGAGACCTACCGTGACAATGAAAGCTCTGATACCAGTTGATAAGAAACCTCCTTGGGGTGGCTCGATCTTCACGACAGTAGGTCACGAATCAAAGATAACTTATTGCGAACAGCGGGATAACTAGCATTATACCTAACAAAGGTTGGAGGCGACCAAGCGACGGGGAGAGAGGCACCGAAACCGCGAAGACTTTGACTCGATCTCCGAACGATCGCAGAACCACAATCCAGAACTAATCCACACAAAACGATGTAGCCGTACTGAAAACCGTAGAACACTAACTAGAGGAACTCAGAGGGATCTCTTCATAGGTCCAAGAAGAACAAGGAAGAACAAAGATTTGAGTAAGGCACTCAGCAACTCAACTGCAATATGAGGGGTTTATCAAATTCATGAAAAAGTTTTCTAATAGCATAGAGGCAGGAGATATTTATATTAAGAACAACCCTCCTAGTTGGGTGTGAAAACAAAATGCAGTTTCTGAAGATAGGCTATGTGAAAGGTCACCATGAGATGGATACCCGAAATGGCCTGCCTGACTGTTGGCCTCCAGAGCAGCATCCACTAATGTTGGCCTCCAGAGCAGCATCCACTAATCTGGCCATAACTCCTTATTGGAAAGTCCAAATGATGAACCGTTTGTTGGGTGTGAAAGTAGACTCGAAGAGCTTTCCAGCCATGTGTAGCATGCACCACGAAACTTTGTAGATTGGTACAGTTTTGCATGGGAAGTTGTACCAAATTCTGCCCCTGGCAGACGATTGACCTTCTGCGTCACTTTTTTCTGGGTCCGATCGTCCGTCCGTGTTACTTGTCATCCGCGTTACTTTTCCCTGGCTCTGGTCGTTCGCCCATGTTACTTTTTCGACAGAGCTATTTTATAGCACCGTGTCTTGATCCTTTGGCCATGTGCCTTCCACGTCTTCATGTGTAAACCTAAGCATCATCAAGATAGGATATTTAGGTAGTATAACATTCTCAGAAGTGTTACAATCTGTTAGGAATAAATTTACCTGCTCTTGTAGTTTCTTGGCACGGCTTCTTGTAAGTGGCCCTTGATTTGTATCTTTTGGACTTGAGCTAGCGTGCACGGTTGGGATGTCCTCATCATGATAGATCATTGTTTCATGAAACAACTGTCACGTAAGTTCAAACTTAGGACTAGAAGACTAATTTTGCACCATTATATGAATTATTTCTGCCATATGACTTACAAAATTCCTTTTGTTCTATGGACAAATAAAGAAATTGTAAGTTATTACGAGATAACTCAAAAGACAATTTGATGTACTCCTTCAGTCTAGAAAACAATGCAATTCTAGCATAATATCATGGTTTAGTATCTTAAGTTCAATCAATTATAGATAAAAAATATCAACATTTATGATATCAAATAAATATCATTAGATTAATTATGAAATGTATTTTCATAATAAATTATTTTAGAGCTATAAATACGAATAGTATTCGCTAGAAATGTGGTCAAACATGAACTAATTTTACCGGCACGTAACCTGTAGTTTCATTCTTTTCTAGACGAAGAGAGTACATGTTATCTAAAATAAATCAACTCAAGATTATGTGGCACTACTTGGCCTATAAGATAATATCAATTTATTACTTTTCGTTATGTGATGCGATGCTGTCAGACCTGAGGTTCTTTTGTCGTCCAAAGGAAATCTCCAAAGTAGCTCGTCGTTCCAAACTCAAGTATCTTTAGACCCTGTTCGCTTAAACTTATCAGTCGTACCATTTCAGCGAAATAACAATATTTTTCTCTCACAACAAATCAACATTAGCATCAGCATTAGTCGTTTTTTCAGCTAGCCGAACAGGGCCTTAGATTACAACACTGTTTGGAGATAGTAATATATACTCACAGGATACACTGTGGATGTTCTACAGACTATGGTGCCTATCGCGAGTGTTGCATGGTGTACAAATCAAGAGAAGATGATAAAAATACGGCATGACGAAGGAGGGCCCACGTGTCGACATGGCAGGGTAGATGGTGGCTCAGTGCCTCAGTGTATCTATTGCGTGCCCTTCAAATTAATCTAGACCATTAGATGATCATAAAGTCTAACAGTGTTGCAGATTCATAGCTGGCCACTGAGAGGCATGCATAGGAGCGGTTCAAGCCCATACGTGTTTTTTTAGGCAACAAGCCCATATGTCATTGGGTGGAAGAAATGTATGATGGAAGAAAAGGTCTTGTTCTATCCCTTAGTGGCTCTCTGAAATAATCTAGGCTATTAGTATGTTTATAAAATCGGTAATGCTCTCGTGAGCGCATCCAGATGGATGGACGCAGCTCCCGCACTCGCTACTAGGCCAAGCTCCCATCCGCGCCCCTTCAAAAAAAATCTCTCTACTGCGCTTCGCCTCCACCGCGCCACCCACCTTTCCCACTCCGCGCACCACCGCGCCGCTCGCCTGCAGCATAGCATCAGCTCACTGCAGCTAGGAGAGGTGTCGTCACTTGCACTGCGGAATTCGCCCGCTGCGTGTGGCCAGGTGGCCAGGAGAGGTGTCGTCGCTGGTTAGGCCCAGGCTAGGCGCAGGCATAGCTGGCGCTGCCAGGTCGCGCCACCATCCTCGGCTGCCGGTTGCCCAGAAGCGGTCGTTCCCCGCTCTGCTCTACGTCGTACGGAAGAAGGGTGAAAAACAGATGTTGCAAGCGTATGTTTTAAGTGTTTTAGATGTTTCAGAGGTATGTTGCAAGTGTTTCATATAGATGTTGCAAAAGTAGATCGGGATGTTGCATATGTTGCAATGTCTATACACCTATGTTGCAAGAGTCTGTTCCAAATGTTTCATCTATTTTTTTCAGACGTATATTGCAAGTGTGTTTATTTAGTTATTGCCTATGTTTCACACATATGTTTATAAGTGTTTTATCTGTATGTTGCATATGTTTTGCAATGGCTTTTCAAGTGTGTTCAGGTGTTTTTGCCAGTGTTTCAGACACATGTTTCAAGTCATCTGTCATTAGACATATGTTGCAAATGTTTCATCTGGATGTTTTAAAAGTAGATCGAGTGTTGCAAATGTTGCAAGGGTGCTAGTTTACTCTCCTCTCCCTCCCCTCCCTTCCCTTCCCTTCCCTCCATTTCATCGCAGTAGTTCAAGCTTCGGCGGGGAAACAAAGGGGTGTAGATAGCCTCGCGTGTGGGCGAGTGGCGTGGGTGGGGCGAGTCATCCGGGCAGCGCGGAACCGAGCGGGGCACAAGGCACGGAGTAGGAGCAGGAAACGGAGAGCAGCCACGAACGTTCGTACGCGGGCGTCCGTCTAGACGTTCGGGCGCTAGCACTACCATTATAAAATCCAACGGTGTTGTTGGAGTCTTAACCGTCCATGGGAGAGATGCAAAGAGCAACTCGGGCCCACTAATCATTGGGTGGAAGGAACAACATATATGAAAGAAACGCTCCCAATTTTAATTTATACAAGTAAACATACATGTGCACTACATCAAGATATTAGGGTTGGTGCGTGGTGGACGACTTATGGCTAGGAGATTCATCCAGCGATCATGTCATGTATTTCAATTCATTAGAGAATCAAACTATTTACTGTTCCTAGATGCCCTCCTCTCTAACTCATATGGGTACCGAAGGTTTAGAGATTTATTGTTTCGGGGTGGGTTCCGCACCATGACTAAACACTCTACTCTTAACTCGTATAGGTGCGTGAGAGTGGTGGACCACGTTTGGAATCAGGCTTTGGACCGTGCCTGAACATGCTACTGACTCGTATACAAGATTGGGTCCATTAGATCCTAGCATGGTTGTGAGCGATAAATGACGAAGAAACGCTTCATTCTTTCTATTATTATGGGTAGACACTAATGGAATAGAGAAATAATATCTTTTTGGGGCCGAATATAATGAAGAAATTATGGTCCTGCCTTCAAAACTGGGCCTCAACCCATCAGTAGATGGAGTTCGTTGGGTTACACAACCCAACAGATTCACAAAGGAAATGAAATATGGCCTGGTTGCATATTCAAAGCCGCCCATGATCACATGTTGTTAACACATTGCGAGGCCCAGTTAAACTACTCCGTTTTACTGCGTGAAAAAATTTGTCATTCAAAGCACAAAAGTGAAGAATAAATAAAGGGAATAAATTACACCTCTTGTTTCGAATTAACACTTAGTCAAACTAGGCATTGACCCATGCATTGCTATGGCCTCATAGATTTGAACAAAATAATATAATGCAATACATTAGATAAATAAATTAAGGTCGATACATGCCACGTGGACAAAAAAAATTCTAAGGACCAAAAAAATTTAAAGTAACATCGCGTGAATCAACATCAAGTTTCCGAAATATGTTCTAATGTAACTGGCCGATATACGTTAGCAAAGCTACATCATCATAGTTTGGCAGGCATAATTTTTTTTCAGACAAGAAACTCCAATAAGTACAACTTGTAGCTTTCTTCATGAAATGCAAGAGCCTTGTAAAAAAAGAAATTTTAGTAAAAAATCATGTTTTAAAGCTCAGAAACAAATAACCAATCAGACGATTGTAACATTTATTAAACCTAAATTGTAATAATCTAAAAAAACAACCTAATATCAATTTGTATTTTAACACTATCACTGTCAAACTGATTGGAATAGCTACATCCTCCCTCAAACATTCCTTTTTTTTTATCGGATGGGCATATCATGTATGCAACCATGAAATGTTATCTTTGAAAAGCCGCTTTATTAGCCAGCTTTTTGGTAGGGCCTCAGCCAAGAAGACAAAACTAAAGCCCCTCAAGAAATCCGGCTAAAGATGACATAAGTTAGAATAGTTTGATGTAACATAAAAGTTAAAATGTAGGGTGCCTCATTCAGTACACTACACCTCATAAAACTTATTTCATCTCATGAAACTTTTATCATCTCTCTTCGAGCATATTATGCCATGTCAACTTATTTAATGCCCATGAAATTTCAATAAAACCTCCATTAAAATTGGCCTTATTTTGTTACCTTAACCACAATCAAAGTTCCAAAGAAAACTAGCCAACATTTAGGCTAAAAAACACTGTTCTGACTGAATTGTTGTGAGAGAAAAACACTATTCTGACTAAAAAAAAATGCCGAACTAGCTGAATATGGGGTAAGCCGAACGGGCCAATGAAATGAAAAGACAGACCTGCTATAAGATTAGCCACAACGTCGTCGGTGCCAAAGAAAAGATTCTCGTGCCAGTTACGTCGATGCCAACAACCAATTCAGAGATGCAATGTTTGCATCGACACTGGTAGTACAAGTAGAACCCAATGAGTCACAGCATTATCTTCCTTTCTCAAGTGTTGCTGCTGTGCACAAAGATTTGTTTAACTGTCTAGGCTGCTCAGCATCGAGGCAACAGGCAAGAACTTTACTCGAGTAGAAGTTTTTGTAACTCAGCATTGCTCCGGTTCGGCCCGGTGCTCAAACTCTCTCTCTCTTCTTTCAGCAACGATTTTTTCTCATGTTGTGGGTAGTCTAAGCCCCATATTATTTGCCTGCGTACTTGATTCATGAACAAAGCTTTGTTAACGCATGTAATTGCGACAACAAAATTTTAGTAACAAGAATCTTACATCATATTGTAGGCAGCTTCTACTAAAGATTGACTTTCACGTGCTGGGCAAACAGAATGCAATCGCTACAGACTTCTGTAACTTGTAGTTATTTATGGAGGACGAGTGAAATGTTTACAATGTGTCGGCTAAACTATTGAATCACCATCCGGTTCGCCATGGACGGCTGGCTTTCGTCGCCATCATTCATCTACTGAAATAAGATAGTCTAAGGAGAGAGATACGTTAATCAGCCAGCTGAAAAAGGCTTCGAGCAGGGATTACAATTCTCCTTCTGGTCCAGAGAGCAAGGACATGATACCAAACAGCAGGAAGAGCACTCCGCTTGACAGTTCAACCTACAACAAGACAAACATCGAATTAGATGTTGGACATTTTACAGGAGTATGAAAAATGAATGAGTTTAGTTCCAACCATCTTCTCAGATATCTGGGAGGCCAGGCTCTTTCCACCAAGAACAGCAGCAGTAGTGCAGAGTGCTTGCGCTCTAAGCACAGAAAGAAGTTTTTATCAGGGAACACACAATAAGCCATTTAAATAGAGCAGTCAGGTCAGTAAAAGAAGCAGCTCGTACATGATTCCACCCAGGACAACACCAAATGGGTTTTCATCAGCAGCCAAGCCAATAGTAGCAATCTGAAAAGAGGTTCATCAATGTAGCGAAAACATTATCCATTTATGACTCAACAGGTGATTTGCAGAGCTAGAAGATAAATAGTACTTTTATACAACTTACCTGGCTCTTGTCACCCCACTCACCAAAGAATGTAATAGAAAACGCCTACAGCATACAAATTAAAAGAAATGTTAACATTCAGATAAAACACAGGAATGGTACCTTTGCCAACAATTTCTTGCATATTATAAGAAGTTGCTACCTTTATAAAAATTGGTGAGAAGAACTGCATGAGAAATGGTCTTTGCTGTTTCTTCGTATCATCATTTGCCTATATTAAAAAAAGGTTGAGTTACAAAACCAAATAAGAATTAAATTCGTATTAATTTATAGTTACAACACCAAAATAACAAGGAAATTGCCCCCAATAAGCAAAGATTTCTTAACTTCCCAGTCTAAAATATGTCTTCTCTACACAAGCAATAGAAAACAAAAGACATATGTGCAGATGAGCTATCAGAAATTGCTTAATTCATTTATTTTTCTTTTTCTTTGTCAATTTTAGATGAAAAAAGATGCCATCTTCCACAGTCTACCTAAGAAGAAGTTAGAAAAACTAGAAAACCCATAGGCTGATGCCAAAGGTTCCATAAAAAGGACACATATTTGGACTGTGCTTCAACTATATCAACTGTACTTGAACTGTTAGATAGTCATAACTGATGATTGATAACATCATATAGTTCCCACCACTATTCCAAAACTATAAATCAATAAAAATAGGACTACTCAGATGAAATTTTTGAGAATACAAAGAACGAAAGAAACCATAAGCTAGCTAGACACCAAAAGTCCAAAATCATATAAATTGGTAGGATTTATGTAAAGGCACATTGAATGCATAACAAATTAATATTTTCAAGGATATAGGAGAAGAAATGTAAATCTATTTTCTTTCTCATTCATGATTTCTATTTTCCACATCATCCAAATGGATAATCACATAATTATGAAAGAAAAAAATATTCTGCGAGAGAATATGATTGATGTACTGACCTTAGATATAGTTTTAGATTCACCTTTGTTACTCTTAAAGGCAGCATCCTGTAAATTGGGTAGAACTTGCCAATAAGTAATTCAAAATGCAGTCCATAAAATAACAAAATATAATGATGAAATTTGCCAACCAGCTCTGCTTCAACTTCATCCAATTCTTCCGAATCTCTGAAATGAGAGTTGCATCACTTAGCCAAGTTGATAACAAAAACACCAAAACACATAGCACAAAAGTTAATTGAAAGGCAACAGCAGAGCAGTACCCATCTTCCTTGAAGCCTTCCCACAATGACCAAATGCCAAATACAAAGAACAACAGAGTGGTCACATGATGAGTCCATTTACGTGAAATCTGTTCAACATAATACAGTCAGTCATAGCATCTTGCAGAACTGTCGGGCATTCTTTTGGGCAAGGCAATATCGCTATAAGCTAAAAGAAAAATTCAAGAGGGTAAGGCTTGCCACTAACACCCTTCCCCAGACCCCGCACAGAGCGGGAGCTCTCTGCACTGGGTACGCCCTTTATAGAATGGTTCAAGAAAAAATGATAAAAAAGGTACAGCTAGCACTAAGGTCCACCCCCAAGTGTTGAGGGAAGTGTAAATCACTGTTTCAAGCATTATACTTCGCAAGTGTGTCATGTTGACTAAAATCCTCTTGCCATGTATAATGTAAGGGCATTTTAGTTACCATACTGAACAAGTGTAAGGATAATAGCTGCAACAGTTTAATAAGAAATAAAATCAAAGGAATATAGCTGCACCAGATCAATGCAAAGCACAATACAATCAGCATTTAATCTATAATTGCATGTCTCGATGATCCAATAAAAATTGGGCGCATAATGCCTGAAATAGCGTACATTGCCAGACACTGACAACCATGTCCATGTTGGTGTCATATGCTTGAGTCCTCAAAGCAAACAGACACACACAAAAGGAAAAACTTCTTTGCCTTCTTGACATAGACTTACCAGATTTGGTGCAGCCCAACCTAGAGAAGCTGATAGAGCTGTCATCACCTAAAATTAGTAACTAAATCAATTAAACTATTTGTTAAAAAAATTGAACAGATTAAAAAAAAGAGGGTACCATAGGTCAGCATGTAAAATTCCGAATATACTCACTATTAGTGCAGTCAAACAGCCTGCCAGGACAAGTTTCCTGGGATGGCGCATAGCCAGAATCTAGCAAAGATAAATACAGAGCATGAGTCCAGTGCTCGAAACAAGGGCCATAAAAAAAAGAAGCGTGCAAAAGCAGGCACTGGAAGATATTGAAAAGAAAGGGGTATATTTGTCTTGCTAGGCCCAGACCCTGTCAAATCCCTCATCCTCTGAAGACGCAATCCTCCAGCTAAGTTTAGGCCGTGTTTAGATCCAGGTGTAAAGTTTGGGGTGTCACATCGGATGTTACATGGGGTGTCGCATGGGGTATTCAGATATTAATAAAAAAACAAATTACATAATCCGCGACTAAACCGCGAAACGAATTTATTAAGCCTAATTAATCCGTCATTAGCACATGTGTTATTGTATCGCTTTATTGTCAAATCATGGACTAATTAGACTTAAAAGATTCGTCTCGTAGAGTAGTCCTAATCTGTGCAATTAGTTATTTTTTTAATCTATATTTAATACTCCATACGTCTAGACATTCGACGGGACAGGGTGTAGAGTTTCGGCGGAGGATCTGAACAAGGCCTTATTTCAAGTCTACCCTGCTGAAACAATTCTTGTGGAAGAGGGCAGGCATCTTATCAGAACTGGTGACAGTCCTCCAGAAACAGAGGACCTACCGATATGGCAGGTTCGCGAATTCGGCAAGTGCAACTGCTACAAAAAATTGCAGGCACAGTTGGCACCCACATGGGTGGAACCCACGCGCACCGAGCTGAATGGGGTAAAGAATTTGCGGCCGCAGCAAATCGAGCGCACAAATTAGTTCGCACAGTGGAGGAGCATAAAGAAATCCGAGCCACTACTTAACAAAATTAATAAAAGAAGTCATCTCAGCTCAGCTCAGCAGTAGAAACTGACAAGCGAATCGAGCCAAGAATTCGACTCCAAGGTGCGCTCCACCGGCAAATCTGCAGCTACCGCACGATCTCGTGACGGGATTGAGCCAGCAGCCAGCGCCAATTGTCCTCCGAACCAATTTACCTCCCACGACGGTCCCGCCCAACAGCGGAGCAAAGAGGCAAGCCGCCGCGGCGTCAGCGGCGGCATACCGTCGAACACCTGGCGGGAGTGCACCCGGCCCGTCTACGCAGCCACACGGAACAACGGCGCACGCAAGCAGAGGCAGGCACGGCAAGCAAAAGGACAGGAGGAAGAGCAGGCGCCGTGAGAGGAAGAGGCGTACCGCGGCGGCGAAGAAGGTCTTGTCCCCGATCTCGGAGAGCACCGTCATGGCCAGCGACTTGGTGAACCCCTGCACGCACGCACCCACCGAGAACCATGAGCGACAAGCCAAGCCACGTCCTCTGCTCAACCAACACACCTGAACGAAGAAGAGGAAGAGAAAGAGGGAGGAAAGGTGACCCCGAGTAGAGACGGCGCCATGGCGGAGGAGGGCGGCGCGGCGGGGCGCCGTGATTCCGATCTCGGGGAGGCGCGGGGTAGAGGAAGAGCAGCGGAGGCCAGGCGCTGCGGGCGTGGGCCGCGGGGGCAGATGCGAGAGGCAACAGCAGCAGCAGCGACGGGGGCACTGGTAAATACTACGAAGGGTGGGGGTGAGGACGCGCGCGCGGGGCCGTCGGATCCGGGACGGGCGGCGGCGGCGTCGTCGCGTGCTGCGGCTGTTTTTTTAAACGCGCCGGCGCCAGGTCCAGGTGCGCAGTGCGCTCACTTGGGAAAGGGAGTTGGGTTGGTCTCTTGGTTGGGTCGGCATCGGGTTCGGGAGGTGAGCGGACAGCGGAGGGACCGAGGGAGCTCGTGTGGTGCGAGGCCGGCGGTATCCGTGTGAGCCGTGCGCCGTCGATGCCGCTTTCTTTTTTTTACACCTCAAATTGTCGTTCCTTTTTATTCCATCGCCGTACTGTACATAGAAAAGGTTATAGTATGTACATTGACTTGAAGACAGACGGCCTACCTGATGATGTAATGGTGATGGTGGCTCGCGATTTAGCTGAGCCGAGAGCTAGTAATACACGGCCATAGAGCCGAAGTTTGAATCCAAAAAAAAGAAGCTACTCCGTCCGTGTCATAAAGCAAGATCTTTTAGGATTTAAAACTTATCCCACAAAGGAAGACATTCTAGTACAATATATCTAGATGATTTTGTAGTACTGTTTGATACTGTTCATGAGTGGTTTTGAGAGGTACCTAGATCATTATGCTTTATTGCTAATATATTCTAGAAATCATATATATAGTGTCTTTCTTTATGGGAACAAGAGAGTATATCGTTGTTCTAAGGCCAGCTTCAACGCCCCATGCTCGCTGGGAGTTTCAAGCTCCACGTCTGCATCAAATGTCCAGATCAACTTGATCAGAGAGCCTTGTAGAGCGTCACAGTGGCTTGGAGGGGTACCGAATGCTTGTTCTGACCAGAAGCTACTGCACAAGCGCGCGATGGAGAACCAGGGCGTCTAGCACCATGCGCAGTGGAAAGAGAGAATGCGTGTAGAAAAAGGCGAGGGAGGTGCATTGCAAAGCAAAAGTAACTTTTTTAGGCATGGCATAATTTAGAGTTGGGTTGTGATGGAATGACAATAGTTTCAGAACTCTTCATCTACATGTGCTTTCACTTCTTCTGGAGCCAACATCCATATTAGCCTGCGTTGTTCTTGCTCTAGGTGACTTATATTTGGAAATAAAGTGGGTACGTCATATCTGATCTCAACTGAACTGGCCATATACAGGAGTTTTAATTTGCGATGCGTGTGAGTGTGACCCCCCATTTTACAGCTTCATTATTTATATTTGCTCTCGAGCAGCTCGTCCTATATTGGTCTCTTTTGCCGGTTTCTAATTAACAAAAGATCGGTGACGTGAACATGTATGTAACCACGGGACTAGCAACAGCACATGGTACCATTGATTATTGACGAACAGCATATGGCCAATTGGACGTACCCCATCAGCTTACAGCCCGTTTGTTGGCTGGTGCTTGTCGTATACGATCGTAAATTTTCAGTCGGAACAGTATTTTTCTCTCACACAAACCAGTCAGCAGTTTTTCTTTACGAATCATCAATGAAACGAACCAGCCAACCGAACAGGCTGTTAAATGACAAACGAGCGGCTGGTATTTAAAGGTGCTATTGTGCTAAGAATTGAATTCGATTCCTTGAGTCGCCCATCAAAAGGGGTTGTTCTCTGCTAGAGGATGCCATGTTCTTGGATAAATATTTCTTTATTGATTGAACAGGTTGAGGTGCACAAGACACGAGAAGTCCCCCGTCACCTATGCATGGCGGGTATTTGGGTCAATTTAATAACAGGAATTCTAGGGCCAATTTGCTGACAATAAAGATTAAAAAAATGATAGAGACGCCAAATTTGATTAGAGCATTGGTGCAACACATACGTGTTAGAAAGAAACGTGGGGGTGACTTCTTGTCTTATGGTTGCTTGTTTATGGATTCAATCCACGCGGCACTGGTGGCTATAACCCTCTTCAATCAACTCTGAAGTGGACATGTGCTACTGGCTAGAGACCTCACCTTAAAAAGTCAAACTCAAATTCTTTGCTTTATTTAATCTCGATCTGCATCTCGCGGATTACGTGTACAAGTATAATAAGAGTATCTCACGAAGATATTTTGACGTGACGATGTATAGATTTATTTTAAAAGTCGTAGAAAAGGTACATGATTGCTTCCTAATTTATGTTGTGACAACAACCAGAAAAAAAGAAACATGACTGTTAACTCTACATACTGAGAATATAGCCTTGTTCCTAGCTATAATGGAGTATGTACGCCAACCGATACCGATAGGCAGTCCAAATAACGTATTAGGTGGCAAAACATATAATTTTGCACTGAATCACACCTTTGAATTTGCTGGGCCGACAGGTGGGTGTGTTTTGTCGATATAAAAGTAAAGTTTGACTTTGTAAACTCGACAATAAATAAAAAAAGGAAAAAATAGAAAAGAACATTAGCCCAATCTATTATAGCCCAAACATCAGCGGGTGAGAGTCGTCCGGCCCAAACTGCGCCGCCAGGGCCCATTGGCCTCCCCGCAAAGCAAAGCGAGGCCCGGCCCGGCCGCCATGGAGAGGGAAGGCCGGAGAACGTCGGAGAAGGTGCGAATTACCGAATATTCCACGGAGCTGAGAGGGCCGCGGTAGTCCGTAGATTCGCGGCGGAGAGGCGTCCTCCTTCCGCTTCCGCACGGGAGGGGGGAAGATCCTGTCGGAATCGGCATCCTCCCCTCCCCTCCCCTCCCTTCCGCTCCAGTTCCCTCGCTCTACCCCCAGCAGCAACCGCTGCGGGAGGTGGGCGTGGTTGGAGGGAACTGCCGCAGCGGGAGGAGATCAAGCGCTCTCCAATCTTCTTCAATCCTTCGTAAGTTTTTTTCTGGCAAATGAACTCCTTCTCTTCAGACGAAGTACAAGTGCAAAAGAACCGTTGAGATTTCGTCGGAATCTTCCGTGTTGTTAGGCTCCACGAGTAGACTTAAGCGTTTGGTGTGCTGGACGGAAAATTGGGGGTGAAACGAGCCACCCGAGCTGTGTTGCCAGGAAACAGTGGACCAAATGGGTTCACTGTTCCCTTTGTTGGTCTTGTGACGCGAGCTGCTGAGCGAGCAATCGAGGTGGTAGTTGGGCTGCCTCGTCTGTCAGGAGGGCAGGGCATGGAGTTCCTATCCATGTCCTGGTTGTGGAAATCCACTGCAGCAAGCAATGGGGAATTGTTGATAACAGCACACGTTTTCCACTTGTGTGCAATGTCAGGATAGCAGATACCTGAGCACATAACCTCATAATCAAATCGAAGCACCCCCTTCATAATCAAATCTAAGCACCCATGATTTCATTTCTGCATGCCTAGTAGGAGCTAAATAAGCTATGTAGAATAACATTGCTTCATAATTTTCGGTGCTTTATCTCATTTATTTGTTCATGTAGACTAAGATTCTGGACTTGTGCCATTTGTGTGTTCATATAGACTAAGGTTCCATCCTTTCTATAATGCTTCATAATGACATTTGTTTTTCCCAACAGGACTGCCACTTGCTCCGGTTAGTCGTCAACCTTGAAATAGGTTGAATAAATAAATGGGAGTCCAAGAAGATTCTAGGCCTTCTGGGGCCCTGGGTGGCCTATACAGGGTACAGTTTGCGGGCCGGTCACTATACAGTGACGACGTAGCAGTCAAAACTGGCATTATGGATTCTTCAACTTGTGAACCGCAAGAGGATAATGGCTCGAGCCGGCATTTGCTAGTCTGGTGCGTTTCTTGCACATACACGAAGAAGACTGTTCAGAAGCTTGGTAAATGGTGCTTTGTTAATGATTTATTTTGTATTTGCAGGAGATTATGGAAACAGAGACCCCCATGCTTGAAGCCCGTCCACTGTAGCCTCTCATGTATGTGTAACCTATCATAAATTCATAATGGCAGAATACAGATTTTCTGGCATCTCATTTAGTGGCTCCATTGTGTAAATCTTATTTTGAATCAGGCGATAAACATGTTGGCGAAACTATTGCAAATGTTGTTACCTCACTTCCTTTCATTGTTCTTGGACTGCAAACACCAAGGCAAGCCAATGTCTGAATCACTAAAATCACTTCCTTGAAGATTGTGTTTTGATTTGTTTCTTGGTTCCTGCAAGTATCAACTAACGGTTATGTGCCAGTTGTGCAGAAAGAACTTGAATACAGCACTTTATGCTAACTCATTAATTGGAGTTGGAATAGCTTCTAGCTTGTACCATACTTCACGAGGAGGGATCAGAAAATATTTGAGATGGGCAGACTATACAATGATTGCCACTTCAACACTAGTAAGTGGAATATTCTCACAAGATGATTGTTGAAGCAGAATTCATGCTACTCTTTATGCATGTCCATTCTGGAATAACCATGAAAAGCTGTCTTTCAGAATATACCAATATCAGTCAGTGCTTTCATGTTCCAAATCAGTGGCATGCACATACAAATTCTTGTGTGTATGATCAGTACTTTATACCTTGTTGCATGGACTAAAGCACTTTTTAGTGATGTACTAAGACAGAAATTAGGATGGTTTATCTAAGAATTTGATATGTTGGGCATTTTGACAAGACATTTCATGCAGTGCTTATCAAGAGCTCTTCGGGACGAGAATCCAAAATTTCTAATGGCAGCATCAACATTGCTCCTACCATTTCAACCCCTGATGGTTTCAGCTGTCCACACTGGGATAATGGAGGCAAGTAGTTCAAAGCTCATGGCATCTTATTCTGAATGCAATAAACGTTTTTGATTATAAGTATGTTATATATGTGTACTTTTTGTGCTGGATTTATATCATTATTGTACCAGTCATGTCACATCATCCATCTTTCTATCCGTTGCTAACCTATTGTAACAACCTTCTTCACCTCAGGTTTCATTTGCTAAAAGAGCATCAATAGATCCAGAGCTCAAGATGGCACATAACATACACAAGATGTCGTCTCTCCTGGGAGGTGCGCTATTCATCGCTGATGATGTCTTCCCACAAACTCCCTACCTCCATGCAGCATGGCATCTAGCTGCAGCACTGGGTGTTGGCACATGCAATAAGCTGCTTAAGGGACGAAGCAGGCGAGATGCGAGATGAGTCCAAGATGACCTTCAACCTTGATGTAACTGCTGTTATCAACATGCTGTTGATAGCGATATATCAACATGTCCTCACTAAGTGCAGAATACGGTGCACTTCCATTGTTTGATGTTGAGCCCGAACATTGGAGGAATCCTTGAGACAGATTAGTGCATCAGATATTAGATTATGTGGCATCAGTTTGTGCCTGTATTTGTCATATGCTATTGTGTATTGTTTGTGCCAACATAAATTATACTGTTTCGAAGTTGGTTGTGTACATACATAGAAACTTTGGAACGTTTGGATTCTGTTCTACAGAATATCAATTGAAATTGAGCATCATACTTTCTCCTCGTCTGGGTACCAGTGGTTTCCATTTGACAGAAACCAGTAGAGCTACCCTGATGGTGGCTTCGCCTTGTAAGAGCTAGTGGCTTGGACCAGCAACCAGCAATACTCAGGCAGCCTTAGCCTATATACCTGAATTTATTCCAAGGTTGCGTTGGGTTTGAAGGAGGTAAACACTTGTAGAAGATTGGGCACTGCCAAGGTGCAAATTCTTCTTCTGGCTCGCTTTACATAGAAGATGTTGGACTGCAGAGCGCTGTCAAACTGTCAGAGGCACATTCTCTGTCAACCACCTTCTCTTGTCAAAGGCACATTCTTCAACCACCTCCTAGGCTGCCCGAGAAGTATAGTTTTAATTTTATATTTTATATACTTCGGAGTTCGGTCAATTGGCTTGCAGGATATCATGCTCAATTCTCTGAGTACTTTGGCAGATTGGTGATTTAGTGCAAGAAAACAACTTCTCCCTAAAAGTTGTTTTTCACCTCCTCTAACAGCACAACAACCGATGTGAAGCTGAAAATACTAGCTTGTCCTAGTTTTCTCACTTTCTTCCCTAAAAGTTGTTTTACCAAATGTTTTTTGAAAACAACTTTAACTTTACTAGCGAAGCTACTTTATGGAACTGAAGCAAAAAAAAAATTGCTTCACTAGTAAAGTTGAGATGTACCAAACAGGCACTTATTCAGCAGGTTAGCTCTAAAACTTAGCAATATTCTTTAAAATAAAACACAAAGGAGGTAGCTCTCGGCCAACTTCAACCTTATCACACAGTTTACCTTTACGTACAGTGAGTTTTGTATCTTTGTAGCATCCTTTTTCAACATATCATTTGCGGCTTTCTTACAATTTGTACCATGTCGGTCGTCTTTGGAAGCCTTTCAAGAAATAATTGATTTGGCCAAGAGTAAGGAAATTGCCATATTTCTTGATTACGACGAGACCCCATCACCAATATTCTATGACCCTCAAAAGGCATATATGTCTTCAGAAGTAAATAGAACGAGTTGAAAATAATACTCCCTATACATTTAATATTCCTTCATCTCATGCCAGCTTTCAATCTAAAATCATCACATGCGTCAAGTGGTTCAAAATATTGCTGAGAATTTTAAAACGTCGATTACCAATGGGTGCGCTTGCAGCAAAGTATGTTCCATTACTCTCTAGTACGTGAAACGAAACAAATAAATGGTGCAATTGTAGAGAACAACACATTTTGCTAGTAGGTGGTGTTTTAACCATAGGGGCATGTGCCCCCATGGAGATCAGTGCTCTGCAGGAGAGAGACAATATGGATGTGTGCACGGCGAGGAGGTCCATGCAGTTGCACAATACAGTGGAGATTCTACCAGCTCAACTTGTGAAAGTTGTACTATTGGAGGTCTTAGATATGCATTGTTGTGATTTCAGACAAGGTGCATTGGTTTTTGGTTAGACATGTAGTGTGGCATATTATGAGAAGAAGTTGTTGCAACTTTCGATGGACAATGATATAGACATAATAGCCTAAGAGAATGACTTCTCGCCTATCATTTCAAAGTGTAGTGTTCAATGCTTCAGTTCTTGAGCCAGTGAAAGATGTGTGTTGACAGTCACTAATGTCAATCATAAATCGTCAATATACCCTGCATAAATGATTAAAATGATTCACCAACATAGGTATAGTGTTTAAAACTAATGAGTTCCACGGGTTTTGGTGATTTCATGACTGTAGGAGGATTTAATCAGAAAACCGTCAAGGAGGACCTATTCGTTAAAGCAAATTACATTATTCCGCGACGAAACCAACTTGGGAAGACTCTAGAACAATCTAGAAGACAACTCACCGAGACCCGCACCATCTTGTCAGGGTGTGGGGCCGGGCGGCCTATGGGGCCCGCCTGACAGCCCCTCCTCGCTAGGTTCTCCACCGCCTTAAAGATTCAATCTACACCGTTGTTCAAGGTCGGTTCGATTCGAGGGTTTAGATTTGACGTTGCCATGGATTCATGGGCCCACATGACCCCTGGTCCCCCCTAGAAATACCCCCTATACCTCCTCCAGTAGAGCCATCCTGAGATCCTAAACCCTAATTCATATCCTCATCATCTAGATCAGAGCCAACAATCAAGAGAAGATTAGTCCTCAAAGTTAAGATCTAGTCTTTGTAAATAGAAATAGTGAGATAGAGAGTGAGGAAAGAGTTTAGAGGAAGTGTTGGCCTGTCGCTGCTCTCTCTACGGCTTGTACCCTGGCGGAATCAAGTTATACTTGAGCTTGCTTCTGAGATTTCTTTGGTAATCAACTTCTAAGTAAGTATCGTGTTTATATTGTTCATCAGGTTTGTGACTCTTTTTGAGTACTTTAATCCTTGTCGCTCTTGGGTTAGAGTAGTATTCGTAGTGTAAGTGTGGTGCTTAGACTCGGTTGCTCCTGGATGTACCCTACATTCTAGATCGGTGGTAGATCGCAAGGGTGACTATAAAGCCTTGTTGAGTCATTTGTAGACCATCTCCCGTTTGTATGCTGAGCAGGACCTGGTTACTATAGGAAAACATACTCTGCTTGTGTTTCTCCTTAGTAATATCCCTAGTTGAACAGTAGAAGACATAACTTACCCAAGTTAGAACTAGAGAACCCTAGTGATCCTCTCTACGCTCCTGTTTATCTTAAGCCTTGTTGCGAACAAACGATGGTAACACATATTACTTCCTGATTAAAACTGGACTTCATCAAGGGTCAGCCTTAAGCCCGTATCTCTTTGCCTTGGTAATGAATGAGGTTACCAGGAACATACAATGGGATATCTCTTGGTGTATGTTGTTCGCTGATGATGTAGTGTTAGTGGACGAAAGCCAGGCGGGAGTAAATAGGAAACTAGAGTTATGGCGGCAGACCCTTGAGTCTAAAGGTTTTAGATTGAGCAGAACTAAAACCAAATACATGAGATGCGACTTTGGCAGAGTTGTACAGGAGGAGAGAGATGTGAGTTTGGAAGGTCAAGTAGTACCTAAGAAGGATACCTTTCGGTATCTGAGATCGATGCTATAGAGGGATGAAAATATTGATGCAGACTTTAGCCATAGAATTAAAGCAGGGTGGATCAAGTGGCGACAAGCTTCTGGCATTCTCTGTGACAAGAGGGTACCACAAAAGCTAAAAGGCAAGTTCTATAGAACGGCGATTAGACCGGCTATGTTGTATGGAGCATAATGTTGGCCTACAAAGATTCGACATGTTCAACAACTGAGTGTTGTAGAAATGCGTAAGTTGCGATGGATTTACGGTCACACAAGAATGGACCGAGTTCGAAATGATGATATACATGATCGCCTAGATGTAGCACCAATTGAAGAAAAGCTTGTCCAACATCAGTTGAGGTGGTTTGGCCATGTCCAAAGGAGACCTCTAGAGGCACCAGTGCATTATAGAGTCCTAAGCCAAGCTAATAATATGAGGAGAGGTAGAGGAAGACCAAAATTGATATGGGGGGAGACAATAAAAAGATATTTGAAAGCTTGGGATATACCTAGAGATCTATGTTTGAATAGGAGTACTTGGAAAGCAGCTATTGAAGTTCTTGAACCGTGACTTGGGGCTCTTGGTGGGTTTTAACTCTAGCCTACCCCAACTTGCTTGGGACTGAAAGGTTATGTTGTTGTTATTGCTACTCCTGGTTAAGCTAGACTTAGTTAATTTTACACACATTTCCTTGAGTTCGATATTCTGGAATACTTTCTGATAAAGTGCTGTATCGGTATCTGTGCACTTGCAGATTTATCTGTGTGCGTTTAAATATATGAACAATGTGGCATGAAGGATGATAGTGTCTCCTGTTCATTTTGGATTAGGATAAAACGAGTTGGTTCATGCAATGTGCCAATTGACAATTTACGGATTGGTTCAGTGTCTGCCCATCTTGTTAGCTAAGGATTGTGAAGAATGCCTCATGGAGTTGGTTAACACAATAAATATTTGTAAAGTCATGACAGCAAGGAAAGCAGCAAAGGTGTGTGGTGCAACGAACATTCACACTGCGTAAGATTTTTTAGGGTAAACCGGCACTAGACACTATTCCATCACAAGGTAGATTATTCTAAACACATTTGACACTTTTTAAATTTGATTCTAAACTTTTACTAACATGTAATATTACTACACTTCAAAAAAATATTACTACTATTTTTAGGATCACCAGAAAAGAGAGCAAAGAAGCACCAAAACAACCACATGATCGTGTGGGTTTTAGTTGCTCTAGTGGTTGCCTTGTCATTACTGTTAGTTGTGTTTTGTATGATTTTATTATCTAGCAGATATTAATAGGTATATATGATAAGAATTTTATATAATCTTCCTCTTAATATAAAATAAAAGTTATAAAGTTGTACTAGTAAGTTTTTTGTTGTGAAATGTTAGGGGGCCATGGCCCCTGCCAGCCCCCCTTAGCTCTGCCCACTAAGATCAGGTAACGCAGTGGGTAGTGTCACGAGGACAGTTCTCCTACACTTTGCAAGGCCTGTATTAGTCAGCCATTTTAGGATAGAGCGCTATTAAAAATATCCACTTCTATGACGAAAATCTTAACGATGAATCCGAAACCATCATAGAAGAACGCTTTTTATGACTAATATTTCTGTTTCATCATAGATTAGTGGTGACGATCCTACAACCCTCCCTTTCTATGATGAAATCAGGCATCGTCACAAAAATCATCATAGAAGAGCGCAGGGTTTCATCACATATCACTCGCATGACTCATCTATGAGGATCTCCTTTAAAACTGTGATGAACAGGGCTTCATCAACGAACTAATTACACATGTGTGATGAACAATATTCGATCTATAACGAATGGCTTCATCATAGATCTCCATAGGGTACTTTATCCATCCGACGTGTACCTGTGGGACCTATAGTTACTCATCTGTTACGCTTGTAATTCATCATAAAAGTCTCCGCTCGATCATATCTCCATGCGACGTGTACCTATGGGACCCTTCTCCTTCCGACGAGTACTTGTGGGACCTACAGTTACTCATCCGTGATGCTTGCAATTCATCATAAAAGTCTCTGCTCGGTCCTTTCTCCATCCGACGTGTACCTGCGGGACCCTTCAGCATCTGACCTGTGGGATCCGACGGCTTGCGTGTCACGTGTACCTGTGGGATCATTCTCCATCTCCATCCAACATGTGGGACCCGATGGCTTGGTTGTCATGTGTACCTATGGGACCATCCGACCTATGGGACCCGATGGCTCACGTGTCACGTGTACCTGTGGGACCCTTCTCCATCTCCATCTGACCTGTGGGACCCGATGGCTTGCGTGTTACTTGTACCTTTTGTGCTGCCGGGGTCTAATAAATTCTTAAAAAACCTCAATGCCTGGGAGTCAAACCCGGCACCCGGAGGAAGGAATGCACGGTCTTTACTATTGCGCTAGATGCTTGGTTGTATTGACATGTCTTTGGAGTCATTATAGTATTATATTCTGTGTGTGGATGCCCTATAGGTTGACCTATATTGGATATTTTCCTTCAAGTGGAAACAAATATGTGCCCGTTAGACTAGCGGCGGCGGCGGTGGAGGATCCCCGGTGTGCTGTGGTGGCTCCGGCATCCTTTTGGAGGCTAGGCAGCAGGGCTTGCTGATGGAGCGCGGTGGCATTGGCATCCATGGAGATCCGATCCGTAGGTCTCCTTTCTCGCCTTTTCTTGTTCGCTTCACTATTTTGGTCCTTGCTTGAATATGAGGTATACAAGAAACATTCTAACGTTGGAGATCTGGTTAGGCCAATGATATGATGATGAAAAGAACAAGGAGGTGGCACTGGTTGGTTTTTTGCTCATGTCTTGGTTTTCTGCATATGTTTAGTTTTGTTACTATAAATGACTGTGTGCATCTAGGCCTGTTAATTGTCAAGTGCTTGCTTGATTATACCTATCTGTCTAGGCAAAGAAACAGGTCCATTGCTTCTGCCTTTAAAACCATTGTAATTATCGTCCTCTTAATCTTTGTTTGCCTCCTAAGCTCTGAGCTCGTGTACTGATTGTAAGTGTGATGGATAGATTTGCTTTAGCTGGAATTGTAATGGTTACAGCTCCATTAAATGCTACTCTAGTTTGAGTTATATATATCTATGTGGTGCTACTCTAAATTTGTTTGAGGCCGTACCATGAAAATTGTTAATGGTTGTTAAAGTTGCACTTTGGTATGAGTTGTGGACTTCACTGTTGGATCTTTGTTGGATTATTTTCCTCTTCAGTGATCTCATTACTGAGCAAGCTCTCATCCTACTACACACAAACAAAATGGAAGAGACCCCCAACAAGCGGAACGCACTGGCCAGCCTCATGGAGGATGTTGTTTTCGAGATCCTCCGCCGCCTCCCCGCTTGCTCCTTGTTCTATTGCAAATGTGTCTGTCGCTTCTAGAAAAACCTCATCTCAGACCCCAACAACCATAATAAGCTACCCCAGACTGTGGTAGGCTTATTCTATGACACCGACCAAGGCTATCGATGCTACACCAGAGTCACCAATGAACACCCCTCCTTGTCCTTCTTACCCTTCACCTTGGGTAATGTAGCTGTCTCAAATATCTACGACGACCTCATCCTATGCTGGTGCCAAGTGGCTAATGGATCATACTGTTATGTCGTATGTAATATGACAACCAAGGAGTTCAAGGAACTGCCACCTAGCATCCATTCTGTTGGTGAGGCTCGATTGGGATTCGATCCGAAAGCCTCCTCGCACTTCCATGTGATTGAATATATAGAAGAGGAGCAGTTTGATTGGTGCGGGGTATGGACATCTACTCATCTAAAATAGCAGCATGGATCTATAAGAAATCTAAATGGGGCAGGAATGCTTGTGTGACAATTGAGAGATCAGATAGGAGATCATCAAAAACTGTGTATCTTAACGGTTTTTTGCACATTATGAGGTAGTCGTGGGGCTGTTAGATACTTGCTGTGGATATGGAGGGAGAGACATGGAGGAAAATTTCTTGCCCGCGTGGTTCTGAAGGTTCCATCCATCAAGCTCAGGGGCACTTATGTGTATGTACTATTTGTGGTTGTGATATGCCCAAGCTTAACATCTGGATCCTTGAAGACTATGGTACTAATAAATAGACATTGAAGAATACTGTCAGCACTCTGGACATTCTTTTGGAGACTAACAGTGAATTTGGTTACTTGGATGTTGATTAGTACTACACAACGGTTCACCCAGAATGGAATTTGCTTCTCTTTGTTGGGGTTGGGGACGAAAATGACATCGTCGCATATAACATGGACAACAGAAAAGTTCATGTCATCCCTACATGTTATAGTGCGTTTTTTTATACGGGGTGTCCTGCCACAAAACATCTATAGACCTTACTATCTTCCCTATGTTCCATTGTTCTCAGAGTTGGAGTCATTAGTAGAGTAAATAAAGTTCCATGATGTATCTCTCTGTCATGACGTGTTAAAATGGATCAATGTTGTTTGATTATCTTGGATGGATGTTGTCATTATTTTGCAGCAACTTTAACTTGTTTGAAATATAAGCTAAGGTCTGTGCAGTGTGTGTTGGCGGTGCTTAACTCATAATTTCTACTGCCAACATTTTAACAAAACAAACTAGAAATAAGGTTTTTAACTCACATTCTCCACAAGTTTTGATGTTTGAGCATTTTGCAAAGCAACACATGAAAACATACCAAAATGCGCAACCGAGGAGGCACATTCATGCAAAACAACAAAGCAACCCATCCAAGTTCCAATTCTAGGTCGAGCACCGACGTGGGAGTGGCCTAGGCCCACATAGCAACCCACCAGAGGAAGGTGGTGCGGGGAGGTGCCACCCAAGGTGCGGGCGCACCTAGGGTGCAGCCACACCCCCACCTACGCCAACCGCCTTCCATCGCTACGTCACTCCCTAGTGGCTCCCCCATGGCAGTTGCATGGGTGCATGCAAGGAAAGCTCCTCCAAACCGACCTCTCCATAGCTATAAACAGGAGGGGAGGGGCTCTCTCTCACAACACACAACAAGAGAAGTGAAGAAGAGAAGAGCTACACTCCTATCTTTAGCCTTATCTAAATTTAGTATAGGGAGTGAGTGAGAGAAGAGTTGGAGAAGTACCGGACTTGTCGGCTTACCTCCAGTTGTGTACTCGGTGCCCCTTCTACACTTAGTGGAAGGAGCGCTGGAATTGCTAGTTCCTCTACACTTGTCTCTCAATGAACCAAGTACTACTTAAAGTATAAGGTTCGTGTGTTATCTTTGGTGGTGAGTTCTTAAGAAAAGTTATCTTTGATTACTAATTTCTTGCGGGTTCATTGTCCGTCCTCGTGGCAGATACTCTAGTAGAAGGGCATAGATAAAGACGGATAACCCTTACATGCGCACTAGAGTAGTAGTCAATAGCATAGACGTGGTGTCTAGGCTAGAGGCTACCTTCGTTTGCCTCATATCCTCCGGTTGAGGGGTAGATGGCAGGTGGTGACAGCCCTGTCCGTCCTTCGTAATCCCCCATGTTCGGATATGGCGTAGAGCTGTAGGTCGGCAACGCTTGGCAGACCAAGTGTTATCTGGTGTTCGAAGCAAGTCTATAGTGGAAAGGCTATCTTAACTTAGGATCTCTATCCTTAGAAAAACCTCACTACCCGAGCTATCCTTCTTCTTGTTATCTTGGGCAAACTAGCTAAGAGACTTTACACATCCATTCCTTTGGGAAAATACGATACCCTGAATACTTCTAGGTGAAGTGCTACGATGGTATATCCGTGCGCTTGCGGATTCTTTTGCTTACGCTAAGAAATACCAACAAGCATTTCTGGCGCCCTTACTAGGGAACGATTGTCGTAATTATCTCTGAACCTAGTTCGCCTGTGTATCCTTTTATTTTTACCTTTCTTTTCTTTTTATTCTTTTCCAATGGAGCACAAAACAATTCATCAACTTTCTGCTCCCAAGGGCGAGTTCTTAGAGCCACAACAATCCTCGAAGCCAATCACAGCTTCTAGCTATGAACTCCACCCTGGCTTTATAGCCAAGGTTCGGGAAGAAACCTTCTCATGGTTAGATCATGAAAACCCTCATCATCACCTATGTGAATTTGAGTAGCTCTGTGCATGTCTAACCATTTCGGGCATGTCACATGAAACTCTTCGGTGGATGTTGTTTTCCTTCTCTCTTAATGAGAGGGCGAAACAATGGTACGCCCATAACATAGGGAAGGTAAAAGGAGATCGGGAAGAATTGAGGAACAAATTCTATCTCGTGTTCTTCCCTATATCTCAAATCGCTTCCCTATGACAGGAGGTTCTCAATTTCCAACAAAATGAGAAGGAAACCATAGGTGCAGCTTGGGCCAGATTTTCACTCCTAGCACACTCTGGCCTAGACTTGTCTATACCAAACCATGTGCTGTTACAGAAGTTTTTGGTTAGGTCTTAGCAAGGAATCTGCTCTATAGCTTGATATCGCTGTCGAAGGTTCATTCAACCATAAAACCATAGCGGAAGGAGAAGCACTTTGAGATCGCATTCTAGAGAACACTCCTCCTCTAGAACCGCTCCGTGTAGAGTCCAAGTCAAGCCATGAGGAAGTCTCTTCAACCAAAGCTGAACCAATACCTCCCATTCAGAGATCCTCACTTGAACCGGAAACTCCGGAGGAAGGTTTCCAACCTTTGGAATTTTCATTTTCCAAGGACAAATTTCATGAAGATTTTGGAAATACCTCGAAATACTCATACCAAAAGAGACCACCAGTTCCTGTCACTCCCCTCGACCCTCTATACAAAGAATTCCTCAAGGAATTCACTAGGGAGTTGACTTCTATCCTAAGCAGCGAATGGTAGAAGAAGAGGAGCTTTCTTCTGAAGAAATTCAGATTCACACCCCTTCTTTAACCATCCAATGCCACATCTACAGAACCATGGTGGATGTGCTTTACAATCCTACCATCGGAGCAAACCTCATGTCCATGTCTTTCACACACGCCTACTTAGGTGTTGAACCCCTTGCTCCAAGAAACATATCTCTTAGGGTCGCCCCATGGTCCAGCCTAAAGGGACGTGGGATCCTGCACAATGTAATAGTGCATCATGATAATGTCAAAATGGCCCTTGATTTTCATGTCTTTGACATCCAAGATTTCAACATCATGATAGGGCATCCCCTAGAAAAACTCTTCATAGAGCCACCCACATCAGGGGACCTGGACATAAAGCTGGGGAGAGAAACTTTTCCCATTCCTATCACTCAAGCCAAAAACTTGTTGGTAGAATCTCTCCCCTATCCTTAGCTACCTAAGGAGGTCATGTCCGTTTCACCCTTTGAATCTCCCGAGTCGACTTTAGAGAAAGATGCTAAACTCTTCATTGAAGAGAAGGATGACTTAGGTGCAACCATAGATCTTCCCAAGGAGGAAGTACCAGCACGACCTCTGGTTGAACTTAAGCCCCTACCCGCTGGCCTATGTTATGCTTTTCTTAATGGGGACACCAAAACTCCTACAATCATAAGCAACAAACTTACTAATGAGGAGACAGCCAAACTCATCGCCATCTTAGAGAAACATAGGCTTGTTTTTGGGTATTCCCTTCAAGATCTTAAGGGGATAAGTCCAACCCTCTGTACCCATCATATTTCAATTGACCCCTCTAGCACACCGTCTAGAGAACCTTAGCGTAGGCTGAATAATGCGATGCAAGAAGTCATGAAGAAGGAGGTCCTCAAACTTCTTCATGCTAGGATAATTTATCTCGTACCACATAGCGATTGGGTTAGTCCCGTCCAAGTGGTACCCAAGAAAGGCGGAATGACGGTTGTGGAGAATAATAAAAATGATTTGATCCCACAACGAACCATCATGAGGTAGAGAATGTGTATAGATTACCGAAAGCTCAACTCAGCTACAAAGAAAGATCACTTCCCGCTGCCTTTCACTGACAAAATGTTAGAGCGGTTGGTGAAGCACTCTTTCTTCTATTTCCTAGATGGGTATTCGGGGTATCATCAGATTCCTATTCACCCCGATGATCAAAGCAAGACCACATTCACTTGCCCGTATGGAACGTATGCGTATAGACAAATGTCGTTCGGGTTGTGCAATGCACCCGCTTCATTCCAACGGTGTATGATGTCTATTTTCTCAGACATGATTGAAGAAATCATGGAAGTCTTCATGGATGATTTTTTAGTCTATGGGAAAACTTTCGATCATTGTCTTGATAATTTAGACAAAGTCTTGCAATGATGCCAAGAGAAGGACCTGGTACTTAATTGGGAAAAGTGCCCTTTCATGGTTCGAGAAGGCATCATCCTTGGACACCTTATGCCCGAGAGGGGGGATCAAGGTAGACAAAGCCAAGCTCAAGGTTATCAAGCAACTACCACCCCCTATGAACGTGAGAGGAATCCGTAGTTTCCTAGGTCATGCGGGGTTCTACAAACATTTTATCAAAGACTTCTCACAAATCTCTAGACCCCTCACGAACCTATTAGCTAAGGATGCGCCTTTTGAATTCACAGATGAGTGCTTAAATGCTTTCCACGCTCTCAAAAAGCACTCATCTCAGCGCCAATGATCCAACCGCCGATTGGTCACTCCCATTTGAAATAATGTGTGATGCTAGTGACTATGCTGTTGGTGCGGTCCTTGGCCAGACCAAAGATAAGAAGCATCACGCAATCGCGTACGCTAGCACAACTTAACTATGCCACCACCAAAAAGAGCTGCTAGCAGTTGTTTTTGCTATAGATAAGTTTAGGTCTTACTTAATAGGAGCAAAAGTTAGCATTTACACTGATCATGTTGCATTAAAATACTTGCTCACTAAGAAAGACACAAAACCTAGGCTAATAAGTTGGGTACTTCTACTCCAAGAATTCAACCTTGAAATAAAAGATAAAAAAGGAGTAGAAAATATTGTTGCGGATCATTTGTCGCGTATCCAAGTCACTAACATGTAGGAGTTACCAATAAATGACTTCCTATGCGATGACATGCTACTAAAGTTGACAGACTCCAACCCGTGGTACGCAAACATTGTGAATTTCATGGTCGCAGGATACGTACCACCGGGGGAGAATAAGAAAAAGCTGCAAGCCGAGAGCAGACATCACCTTTGGGATGACCCATACCTATACAGGGTGTGTTCTGATGGTCTATTAAGGAGGTGCGTACCAACGGCAGAAGGGATGCAAATCATAGAAAAGTGCCATGCAGCACCGTACGGAGGCCATTATGGAGTATTCAGTACACAAGCCAAAATCTAGCGGTGCGGGTTCTTCTAGCCTACAATGTACGAAGACACCAAAGAATTCATCCAAAGGTGTCAGAAATGCCAGCTGCTTGGGAGCATCACCACTCGCAACGCAATGCCCCTGCACTACAACCTTTAAATAGAGATATTTGATGTTTGGGGCATTGACTTCATGGGACCATTCCCAAAATCCCAAGACAGCGAGTACATCTTGGTAGCCATTAACTATGTATCCAAATGGGTGGAGGTCTTACCATGCAGAGCTGCTGATGCTAAGCATGCCCGAAGGATGTCCCATGAAGTGATCTTCCCTCACTTTCGAACACCTAAGATGGTCATAAGTGACGGAGGGTCTCATTTCATTGATAAGACCTTCTGAAACTTCCTAAAGGAGCTTGGATCAAAACACAACATAGCCACTCCCTATCATCCTCAAACAAGTGGTCAGGTAGAAACATTGAACAAGCAGATCAAAAACATCCTGTAGAAAATGGTAAATGAGATGGGGAATGGTTGGAAGGACAAGCTACCTGATGCACTTTGGGCATACAGGACAGCTTACAAAACCCCCATCAACATGTCACCATACCAGCTCGTTTATGGAAAAACTTGCCACTTACCAGTCGAGTTAGAGCATAGAGCTCACTAGGCAATTAAGAGCTGGAACATGGACATAAAACTAGCCGGCAGAAACTGACAAAAGCAAATTGCCGAGCTAGAAGAATGGAGAGAGAAGGCTTACCATAGTGCCAAGCTTTACAAAGAAAGAACCAAAAGATGGCACGATCACCGAATCAAGCAAAAAGAGTTTAAGGAAGGAGACAAAGTTCTTCTATTCAACTCCAAGGTCAAGCTTTTCAATGAAGGAAAACTTCGAAGCAAGTGGAAAGGACCGTACACCGTCGTCAGCACGTCATCACATGGCGCAATCACAATTCAAGACGGCGAAGGTAATGTTTTCAAGGTAAACAGTCAACGATTAAAAGTTTTCCTAGAGCCTTCATACAACCCAAAGAAAAAATAGATGTAATAAAGCTAATTGCTTTCAATAAAATTCCTAACTCAATTTAAGTATACCTAAAAAATAAAGATTACTTTACATTAGTAGAATTGTTGTCTACACTTGTTTTTGTATTTTCTTTTGTTTCAAATAAAATAGGTACAAAAACAAGTGTGGGAGAGAAGGCACGCTCAAATACTCACCCCAACAAAGTTGCACAAAAGATGGGCAAATTCAAAAACTCGGTTTGTGCAACTCTCACTCTCTCTCTCCATACTTAGAACAATAAGAATTTAAAACTGAACAAATTTTGAGATAAACTACAAAGTGATTACTCCATCTCCATATCTTCCTATGATTAAAACTTTGCATACCTTTTATTCCTTGCTAATATTCCTAAAAACTTGTGAACACTTTTCATAGGGACCCCATTTTATCTAAGTAATTGACGAATGAGATATAGTAGGATGACATGACGCTTGCTCATTCTTGCAAAGTACTTGGGAATTATTTTACAAAAATAAAATTCAAAATAGCATGCTCCTTGAATGACATATAAATACCTACCAAGGCCATATATGATCATACATGACAAAGACCATCCACATATACCTCTTACCTTGTGTTGAGTTTGGTCAAGTTTTGTGACACCTGTTGAGAGATGTTTCATGCTCCCAAGATCAAAACTCACGTACACGCCACATAAAGCAGCTATTCCTACACTAGGAATATGCTAAAACATGTTTCCATCACCAGCAAACAAATACTCCATGCTCTAAAATATGATTTCCCTAGCATATTTCTAGAAAGAGACAAAAAGGCTATGCAAAAAGAATTGAAAAAAATGGGACACATGAAGGTCCCAAAGTATTGAAAAAAGGGAGAAAAAAATAGGGACACTTGAAGGTCCCAAGGTAATGAAAAAAACATATGAGCACATGAAGGCTCATAAAGAAAATAAGCTAGCCATGTCTCAAAATAAAAGCTAGAGATCATATCAAACAAAGGAGTATAGTTCCACCAGATTCCACACACTTGCACAGTTTTGATCTAAGAGTATGATGCTTCTCTCTGGTGAGGTCCGGAATTTGACTTTACAACATATGCAGGGTAAGTGTGCCTCAATATTTTCATCCCTACCCAAAACTCCATATAAGCTTTTTAGAAGTAGGATGATCAAAGAGAAGGCAAACTCTCAACATATGCCTTGGTGAGGAACCACTTACAAAATTGAGTGACTTAAGAGAATCATTCAAGGAACAAAGGCTATATTTATGTTTTCAAAACCTTACAAAAACCCAAGTATCTGAGCAGGGAAAGAGTAAGAAGATTTGAATCCACACTATTTATGTTTTCAAAACCTTACAAAAACCCAAGTATCTGAGCAGGGAAAGAGTAAGAAGATTTGAATCCACACTGTTCCATTTTTCAATTACCCAAGATATTTTGGTAGACACTTGGAAGTTCATAGGTTCTGGTGAAGCTTGGAATAACTTGTATGCAGATTTCAAATCAAGGAGATAAACTCACTTAGTCCTTAGAGCTTTACTAAAGGACGAGCAAAGGACTAAGTGTGGGAGAGCTTGTTGGCGGTGCTTAACTCATAATGTCTACCGCTAACATTTTAACAAAACAAACAATTAATGAATACCAAAACTTAGAAATAGGGTTTTTAACTCACATTCTCCATAAGTTTTGGTGTTTGAGCATTTTGCAGAGCAACACATGAAAACATACCAAAATGCGCAACCGAGGAGGCATATTCAAGCAAAACAACAACACAACCCATCCAAGTTCCAATTGTGGGCTGAGCACTAACGTGGGAATGGCCTAGGCCCACATAGCAACCGACCAAAGGAAGGCGGTGCAAGGAGGTGCCAGCCAGGGTACGGGCGCACCTAGGGTGTGGCCACACCCCCACCTGCGCCAACCGTGTTCCACCACCATGTGTCGCTCCCTAGTGGCTCCCCCATGATGGTTGCATGGGTGCATGCAAGGAAAGCTCCTCTAAACTGACCTCTCGATAGCTATAAATAGGAGGGAAGGGGCTCTCTCTCACAACACACAACAAGAGAAGAGAAGAAGAGAAGATCTACACTCCTATCTTTAGTCTTAGCTAAATTTAGTATAGGGAGTGAGTGAGAGAAGAGTTAGAGAAGTACCGGAGTTGTCGGCTTACCTCCAGTTGTGTACTCAGTGCCCCTTGTACACTTAGCAGAAGGAGCGCTAGAACTGCTTGTTCCTCTACACTTGTATCTCAAAGAACCAAGTACTTCTTGGAGTATAAGGTTCATGTTTATCTTTGATGGTGAGTTCTTAAGAAAAGTTGTCTTTGATTACTATTTCCTTGCGGGTTCATGCCCGTCCTCCTAGAGGATACTCCAGTAGAAGAGCCCTGATAAAGATGGATAACCCTTGCATACGTGCTAGAGTAGTAGTTGATAGCATAGACGTGGTGTCTAGGCTAGAGGCTACCTTCGTTTGTCTCGTATCCTCCGATTGAGGGGTAGACGGTAGGTGATGACAACCCTGTCTGTCCTTCGTAATCCCCCATGTTCGATGCCCAAAGCAAGTGTTGTATACGGCGTAGAGCTGTAGGCCGACAACGTTTGGTAGACGAAGTGTTATTCGGTGCCCAAAGCAAGTCTATAGTGGCAAGGCTATCTTAACTTAGGATCTCTATCTTTAGAAAAACCTCACTACCCGAGCTATCCTTCTTCTTGTTATCTTGGGCGAACTAGATAAGAGACTTTACACATTTGTTCATTTGGGAAAATATGATACCCTGAATATTTTTGGGTGAAGTGCTATGACGGTATATCTGTGCGCTTGTGGATTCTTTCGCTTACGCTAAGAAATACCAACAGTGTGTCAGACTTGTTCAAACCAATAGAGGCCGGACTTTATTGCGTGTGCAATAAAATTTCAACACCAATGGCTCCTCTTTGTTCCCAAAAAAATAAAAAACACCAATGGCTCCTCTGTAGTAGTGGTATATTAACCACCGCGATCTCTTCTGCAACTTCGGTTGTTTTTCTTCCTTCCCCGAGCCCACCCATTCCCGTTGCAGATCTAAAATTGCTAGGAACGTGCGGTTGCCTTCTCCAAACCTACTTCACTCTTAGCCACCGCCATGGTGTTGGGCGAGCCTTCTGCGAAGCACGCACGGGAAGGGGATGACACCATGCTCGTGGTGAAGGAGGATGATGCCATGCCCGTGGTGAAGGAGGATGACACTATGCCCATGGTGAATCAAGATGAAGCTCTGGTGGACCCCTTTGGAGATAGAGACAATTGGGCCATTGGCATCATGAGTAAGGCTTTCTTGAAGATCAGTCATGCGCTACAGAACACCAGTCTGGGCACCCTCAACCCACCTCGGGAGGAAAAGGTGAGCAGTTACGTCTTTATTTTTCACCAACTTGTTGATGTCTTCGAAGAATTGCCAGCCTACCTAAACAAGAATTGCGCGGACAACGCGGAGTACATCCTCGTCTGCTACTAGAGCTAGATAGATGGCTTCAACACTAGCATCGTGACATAGGGAATTAGCACCGCCCACAACACTGAGAAGCACTGGCGCAACCTAGTTCGTGCTGATGCTGAGCAGGTGGCCAACTGCATCACCGCTGACGAGGATGACGACATTGATCCCAACGAGGTGGACGAGGATGAGGATAGTGATACCGACAATGAGTAGAGGAGTAAATAAAGTTCCATTTGATGTATCTCACATTGCATTTGATGTATCTCACGTTGCATTTGATGTATCTTCCTTATGTTGGGAGTACAAAGGGAGTACAAGTTGTTACTCTTTCCTTATGTTGTTACTCTTCCTTATGTATCTTCCCTTGCATTTTATGCCGGACACGTTCAAATGTATAGAGGTTTTGATTTGTGAAGTCTTATTTGTATGTCTGTGTTTACTATATTGTTGAACTTTGTATTAATTAGGTAGGTTAAACTCTGTTGAGCATGGTGTAGATCAGGTCCTTTGGTCATTTGGTGGCTGGTTTCTAGCCATAGTTGGTTGGTTTTGCCTATAGGTTTCTTTCTAGTTATCTTTCTGATATGTAGTTATGGTAAACATGCATAACAAAATTCATCCAATCAAGTCTCGCGTCGATGTAATGCCTAACGGAGGAGCTGTTGGCATTTCTAAACGCAATCACCAAGTATGGAGATAGAATCCATCCCTGGTAACGGTGCCAGAAATACTTGTTGGTATTTCTTAGCATCATCACTAATGATTAGCAATGCCATTAAGTAATAGCCTTGATAGTTCCTTAACAATTTTAGATATTTATCCGCAAGCGCACGAAGCTATCATTGTAGCATTTCACCCGGAAGTATTTAGGGTATCGTTATTTATATTTTCCCAAAGGAGGGCATTTAATTAAGAGTCTAGTATGGATATGAACTTGAATCATAATGCTTGCAAGTACACCAATGTTTATAACAGGGGTAAGAACGGTGATTCCAAGATAGTGGACACACACTTGGCATTCCTCAAAGGATAAAATAGAAAAGAAAGAATAAAAGAATAATCCTAAGTCGAGCAGGCATTGGTCTAGTATAGTCATACAAAGATTAGTTAATGATCATACAAGTTACATAATTAATTTTAGGGCTAAGTGTGAAGCAGGCCAGGAGGCCACCGAGTACTGGTCTGCCAGCATCCTCATGTGACAATTTAGACTCCTACACCCTAGTCAAACGTGGGGGGTTACAAGGGATGGATAGGGCTGTCACCACCTGTCACCTACCCCTCAACCATGGAAAGGGACAATGCATTCACCTATCTCTCCATACCCAAGCACCACACTTGCGTATATAGAAACTACCCAAATCCCCTAGGTCCCTGACCTTATGAATTGATAGGTAAAGAACTTGGGCACACCTAACGATACGATGAACCGCCACCTCAACTTTGCTCTAATTCTGATTATATAAGTTATATGAGTGTTTAAGCATAAAGTCATGTGTGCTACTTTCAGGACATACAAACTATAGACTAGTTCATATATCAAGATTATAACATAATAACTATACTCTAGTTCATAAGTATGACTATAAATATCATATGAGAGCATAACTTTGGAAGAACTCATATCTCTATTCATACCCAAAGGTCTCTTCTTTCAAGGAGCCAAGCTCTCCAAAATAGCTTTGCCTTGCTCTAAAGCTACTGAAAATTAAAGCTACTACCACTAGAGAGTGAGGTGTGTGAGGTGATGCTCAAGGTGAGTGTGTTGAGAGAGGGGGGGGGTACCCCTCTATTTATACAAGAGCTTAGGTGGTGCTTCGTCTATTCCTAGCGTGAAACTCTAGGCTGCATCACCTTAGCATGGTGGCATGCCACCGCCTATGTCGAAGGAGGGGCTGAGGAGCACCGGCAAGGGGTTGGGCGCCCCTAGGGGTCGGCCTCCCCTTGGCCATAGCCTCTCGCCACCGCCTTCGCCTGGCAGGTCGTGGGCTAGACCAGGATTGCTTCCCCATAGGGTTTTGCCCCATTTGAATTGATTTGATGGGCGTCTCCCTTTTTCCTTTGCGCAAATCAGTTTCGGAAAGCGCATTTCGGTGAATTATTCTATGTATTTATGTTTGTGACCTGCAAAATAATGTTCTCCAAATACATGTGGAACTTGGTTAGTACTAAATGCATATGTGTTTAAGATTGTTAATTTCTCCTATTTTTGTGTCTTAATTGGCGGTCGGATTTTATCGGTAATGACCGCCAACAGGAGCCACATAGCTATTCAAATTTTACAGCACACGCAATAAAGTCCGAGCATCATACATCTAACCAGGCTAGAAACATATCACGTTATACAAGGAAACCAGTTTTGTATGAATACGTTCATTGAATTCCTAAAGAAACAAATAAAATTTAGAATCTTTGAGGAAAGGGGGGCGCTCCTCCCATATAGACCTTGTGCGGTTGCCGGAAGTGAAGTGAATGTGTAGGAAAGTTGGACGCAAGAAGTGCATCTTAGAAGAAGAGCTTTTGACCACCATGACACGTTTGAGACTTGAATGCCTGGTGTGGTTGTGAAGAGGATTCACAGCAGTCAAGGGGTAGTCAGCTAGCTAGAGATGGCTATACAGTGGGAGTGAGGCCAGGCTTTGTACACATAGGGACGCCAGGGCTAGAACAGGCTTCTAATGTGACCACACGAGGTTCATCATTACTAGTATCCGAGTAGTGAAGATTTTATATGGTAGGATCTTCTGTCATCAAGCGAAGTATACAGTGCACTCCAATCCAAGCAGTCGCAGGCTCGCAACAGCTGAGGGGCAGCAACTAGCTAGAGATGGCTACATGGTTTCATAGGTTCTGATTGACTACACTCCTTGGGCTGTGGTTGATGCTGCCACTTTATTAGGCATCCACGGGTTTTAGAAAAAGTCCATATTATTAGGCGCATCCTAGAAACAAGGCTGCAATTAACTCCCGATGGAAGCCGAGCTCGTCTCTGGTTCGTTCCAATTAAAGGCTGCATGCATACATGCATGGAAGCCAGGGAGACGACTCCAATAGAGGCTTGGACGTGATATTTTTAATTAATGCAATTTCACAGCCTTCCTCTGTTCCTTAGTATCTGAAATTTCATCCCATGCGCCTAACAAACCGGCCTGGAGGCCATATGAACAAATGCACTCAATTTGCTACGACTTTCAAATGTACAGACGACACTATATACTGTCCTACGAGATGAAATGTACAGCGGGTGAACTTTCTTACATGTGCAGTAAAAAATATGAATAGAAAGAAATGTGCAGATCAGAAAGAGAACCAGAAAACTCCGCATTTTCCGATAATTTGACCGTCTCGTCTGCCCGGTCGCTCGCCCACCTGGTAATCTGAACCATGTCATCGTTGAAATTCCCATGCTAGTTCACAGAGGGTATTTAAAACTCCTACTATAACCCTCGCTTGGCCTCCTCCCCTACCTTCTCAATCAGCGTAAGTCGATCACGCCATGCCACCTCTCCAGTGCTCCATCTCACCACCGTCCACACGCCATAGCTACATCCATGCACACAACATAGCTCCATCCATGCCACCACACGAGCCCTCGGTTTGCCTCCTCATGCTTCACATCGCACGACGTCGACGCCAACAATCATGGCGGCGAGGCGGCACCCCACGTCGCATTTGCCGGCGCTCCCTAATGAGCTGGCCATTGAGAACACCGGCCACCTTGCTGTGACCTCAGAGCGGCCCATGGATGATCTCCATAGCCTATGGGCGACCTGCTCATCCATGCGCCACATCTGTGGCAACCTCGCTATCGGTCAGCACATGGCATAGGACCAGTGCAGACACGGGCTGGGGTGGGACGATATCGGCAACTACTACACCCTCCTTTCTAGCCTGACCCAACTCAGCAACCCGGAGGCTTGCTTCCACACTGGGATACCAATGGTATTCGAGGAAACCCACAGGCCACGGCCATGCCTCGATAATCTCACCCGCGCCACTGATGGCAGGCACAATCTAGCGTCCTATCTGGTCACCATATTGCTCTATAGGCACAATGGCGACGCCCGCGACGATGACACTGCAAGGTGGTAAATGAGATGGGTCAAGGGCGAGGAAGAATCGCGGGTGGTGGCAGCGGGCGGCGGCGGTGGACTAATGAGTAGGTGTCTATGCAACAAGGTGTGTGTGTTGTGCCATCGCAAGGCGGCCACCGAGGTGATCCATGAAATGAGGTGGCCTTGGGCAAGTTGTCGCTACCGCCGCCAGCACAGGTGCGCGGCGATCTTCCATGCGCAGGCGGCGCTTGCGGTGATGCAAACGGATGGGAAGGAAGGGTTGTGTATTGCAGTTAGGACTATAGGTTTCACTGCAAATTTGAGTTGTTTGCATGGGAACTTGGAATAAGAAACTAGTAGTTCACTCTTTACATGCAAGAGTGAATTACTCCCTCCGTACTAAAATATATTGTATTCTAGCTTCAGCAATACTTTTCAGTGAACGCACAGTGTTTTCCTCTCACAACAAATCAGCACAAGCATCAGTATAAGCCAAATTTTAGCAAAATGAACAGGGCCTCGTTTCGCTGAAATTTGGCTTATGTTGATTTGTTGTGAGAGGAAAACACAGTACGTTTGCTGAAAAGTACTGCTGAAGTAGTTCGCGCTCCTCAAATATAGTGTATTCCATAGCTTTTGATTTTCTATTGTTTTATTTCAATTTTATTTGTTTCCTTTGGGGATTTAAAGAAAGTACTCGTACGAAATAGATTTCCCTATATAACGTGAGATGTGTCTGGCCCAGTCAGATTTATTATGTTCGGACTTTCTTACGTGTGCAGTAAAATTTGAATAGCTATGTGGCTCCTCTGTTAGGCATTAGATCGACGTGAGACTTGATTGGATAAATTATGTTATAAATATTTACCATACTACAGATTAGAAAGAGAACCAGAAAGAAACCTGCAGGCAAAACCAACTAACAGAGGCTAAAAACCTATGGTTGGTTTTGCCTGCAAGTTTCATTCTGGTTCTCTTTCTCATCTGTAGTGTGGCGAACATGCATAACGATTCATCTGATCTAGTCTCGCGTCAATCTAATGCCCAACGGAGGAGCCACATAGTTATTCAAATTTTACTACACACGGAAGAAAGTCCGAGCATTGTAAATCTGACCGGGCCGGACACATCTCACGTTATATAGGGAAACTTGTTTCGTACCAGTACTTTCATTGAATCCCTAAAGGAAAAAAATATAATTGAAACAAAGCAACAGAAAAGCAAAAGCAACAGGAAATCAAAAGCTACATAATACACTATATTTGAGGACAAATTGCAAATGCCAAAATACACTACATTTCAGGACGGAGGGAGTAATTCACCTTCGCACGTAAAGAGTGAATTATTAGTCTCTTATTCCAAATTCCCATTAAAAAATAGATTTCTTGACAAAGCCTACAGTCCTCGCTGCAATACACAACCCTTCCTTCCCATCCGTCTGCATCGCCACAAGTGTTTGCTGCACAAGAAGAAAGATCGCTTTTTTGTGTCGATGAGCGAATGACAACTGTCCCCATGTCGTATTGTAGATCACCTTGATGGCTCACGACGCTCTCGACAAGCTTGTCCCCATGTCCCCATGTAGATCACCTTGTTCCATCACCTTCATGGTGATCTACAATACGACGGTGGAACAACACACACCCCTTGTTGCTCAGCCACCTAATCGTTGGTCCATTGCCACCGCTCGTGATTCTTCCTCGCCGTTGACCTATCTCATGCATTGCCTCGTAGTGTCATCATCGCCGGCACCGCCATTTTGCCTATAGAGCAATATGGCAACTTGATAGGCTGCCAGATTATGCCCGCCATCGGTGGCGCAGGTGAGATCATCGAGGCATGGCTAGGGGCTATGCTTTTCCATAACTATGGTTTGTATCTTGATGAGGAAAGTCTAGCAAGGAGGGTGTTGTAGTTGACGGGGTCGGCCCCCGTCCTCCCGTGTTTGACCCGATCCGAGTGCCAGACGCCGACCGATGATGGCGGGGTCACCGTAGATGTGGCGCATGGATGAGCAGGTCACCCGTAGGCTACGGAGGTCGTCCATGGGCCGATCCGAGGTCGCAGTGAGGTGGCCGGTGATCTCAATTTGCACGTCGGTAGGGAGCACCATCAGCGACATGATTGCCGACGTGGATGGAGCTACCGCGTGTGGACGGCGACGAGCCGGAGGGCTAGAGAGGTGGAGTGGCGTGACGTGCGTTGATTGAGGGGGAGGCAGGGGAGGTGGCCAAGCGGTGGTTACAGGAGTTCTCTAAATACCCTCTGACGAACTGGCATGGGAACTCACAACGACGACTGTTGGTATTTATTAACGTGTCACTTGTTTTAAGTAGTCACCCTATGTTGTTTACATTCCTTAGCATCTTTTACTAGATTGTCATCCCTAGTGTTGGTGCTAGAAGTGCTTGTTGGTAAAACCTAGTGCCACTTCTAGAATGACACTAAGAACTACTTTAATATTTCATGTGACTAGAAAGAATATATATAAATGAAAGGAATCTGCAAGCGCACAGATAATTATACCATTGTAACACTTCACCTAGGAGTATTCTAGGTATCATTATTTATATTTTTATCATAGGGAAGGTCTAGCATGGACATGTATTGATAACTTATGCTATTGATGGAGAAGTAAACCATAACCAATATTCTACTCACAACAAGGGTAAATCATAGGATAAATTATGTATATGATAAGTATGGATTAATGATAAATCACTCAGAGTACTCTTTTCTATGGCATTAACATGGTTAAGTAGAATATTAGAGGAATAATTCCTAAGTCATTCTTAATTACAAGTCAAAGCATACATTCATTAGTGCAATTACACCTAGTAGTCATGGCTAAGGTCATCTTTATATCTACAAATAAGGTATATTACTAAGGATGATAAAGAACAGAGCTTGTTCTTCCTTTGTAACCGGACCCTACTTGCACCTATATTAGAGGAGTGGACTACAAAGGACTCAATAGGAGTGTCACATCTATGATCTACCATATAACCCAGAATATAGGGTGTATGCATAGGTAAACAAAGTATAAGCACCACGCTTACACAATGTTGACCACTCACCCCATGTACACCAGAGCGAGCGCTATACAAACTTATGCATAAACATAATGATAAACTAGCTATACTAAGTATATAATCAAAGTAGACGATGAACATTATAACTAAGAACATGAATATTGTGAATACCAATGTTGTCATAACAATTGTAGCAAACATATAAAAGTAATGAGAGATACAAAAAAGAGGGGGTACAAAGATTATACCAAACCATGCTCTTGACAAGATCAGGAATCCAAGCGAAGCCTGCTTGCCCCCCTCTAGACCTAGCCTAACTAGCTATGCCCTAGAATATGGTGGAGCTTTGAATATGATTAGGATTTCTATCTTCTCAAATGACTTATGCCTCAGGTAGGGTGGCAGGGGCTGGTATATATAGGCCAAAGCGTCAATCGTGAACCCTTGGATCAAACTGACTTAAAGGACAGTGTAGACGCAACCTACAAGGCGGTGGAGAACCAACATAACAACGGGGGATGACATGTGGGTCCCTGGTGGCATCTTGCCCTCTGCTTCGGTGTGAAGTCCTCTCGAGTCTTCTAGAACCTTCTAGGGTCATTTTTGCTGTGGATAAGTGCAATTAAATCTGACATCTAGGTCTACCTTAATGGTTTTCTAGATAAACCCTGTAGAAAATATAAATTCACCAAAACTCAAAGAATTTGTTAGTTTAAACCTCTAGACCTTCATTGGTGATTATATTTATGCCCTTATGCATGTTATATCGATGGTTTATAATGGTTGTTAACTACTGTCAACAATGACATGGTTTAGATTACCGGGTGGGCAGGCGACCGGGTGCATTGAGTGTACACTATTTCCAATCCCATAAGTTAAAACGTGAAATGGGGGATGCCAACCAACCGCGAAGCCTCCATCATCATGTCCTATGGGAGAGCAACCATTCAACACTCCTCTTTAACCATCGTCGTGTCCTATGGGAGACCAACAGTTTGGCTCTCCTCTTTAAAATGACCAGTAGGCTATAGAGAACACCACCGACTAGGGTATTCTATCATACATACGTACCAGTACACATCACATCACCTCCTCCAATCCCTACCCACAGCCGATCCCTACTCATCGGCAGCGTATAGAGTGAGCAATGGGGCACTAGTCATCAGGCAAGTATTCCACCGACTACGAAGATGAGGATGGCAAGGAGGTGAATCAACCAACGCCGAGCTCCGAGCACGAGGAGGAGCCCACCAAAGATGACGGGGAGCCCATCGAAGACAACGGGGAGCCCGCTGATGACAAGGAGGAGGAGGCACTGCAGGTGGTAGAGGAGGAGGAGGAGGAGAAGGTAGAGGAGGCACCAACTAAGGAGGTGGATGAAAGCATCTAGGCCCCTAGTTGGGTTTCAGTGATTAATGACAACACAAGATTACTATGATTAACGTGTGTTTTGCAGAGGCAATTAAGTTAGGTCATGGTAATGGAAATTAATTGGGCAATCATGGTGGTCATGCCCCTGATGATGGAAATCATTTTGGTTTTCAAAGGATGGACGACAAGGTTAAGGATGAACTAGTTCTAAGTGTTGTTTGGTGTTGAAGAGACACTTAGAGTAGTTTAGGACTTTGTTTTTCCTTTGGTTGTACTATTAAGGGGGTATGGACTAGTAGCTTGACCTAGATGAGTCTAGTGGGTTAGGTGTGATGCACACTTGTCAAATCTAGCACTAGGTAGCTCAAGTAGCCCAAAGATCAATTGGAGCAAACTTCATTCACATATGATTTTGAGTTGGAAGTGAATGGAGGGTCAAATGACTGACCGAACACTGGTCTAGTTGTGACCGGATGGTGAAGGGTGAGTCCGGTCAGTTCATTTGATCAACTGGAGCCGTCTGGTTGCGACCAGACGCTGAGTGAAAAGTGACATAGTGGCGGGGATAACTGACCGGAGCGTCCGGTCACCCCAGAGTGATGACCCAGTCTCCAAACGTTATGTTTTGAATGAGGGGGTATAAATACTTACTCCACTCTTTCAAGAGAGGTCTCTTGCCCATTTGTTCAGCTGAGAAACACCCTTGAGAGTGCAAAGGAGAGCAAGAGCCTAGTGAGGTGATTGAGATTTGAGAATCCAAGATTAAGGCCTCATTAGTGCAAGGAGAGTAGCAAGTGTGCATCCACTCTTCTCATTAGACTTGTTGTGGTCAAGTGAGAGTTTGTGCTTGTTACTCTTGGTGATTGCCATCACCTAGACGACTTGGTGGTGATCGGGAGTTTGGTGATCATCCGGTGGAGCATGTGGATGATCCAACTCAAGTTGTGAGCGGTTGTGGGCGATTCACTGCGACGGAGTGTCGAAGAATCAGCCCATAGAGAGCACTTGATCCTTGCATGGATCAAGGGGAGCTACACCCTTGCGCAGGTGCTCCAACAAGGACTAATGGGGAGTGGCGACTCTCTGATACCTCGGCAAAACATCGCCGCGTTCCTTTCCCTCTCTTTACTTTAAGCATCTACATTTGAGCAATTCATTTCTTATCTTTACATTCTTAGAATTGCTAGGCTAGAGTAGGATTGGAACCTAGGGTGCAAAACTTTTGTGCGGTAGAACAATAAAAACACATTCTAGGCATAAGGGGTGAAGTGGGCTAACTGTAGGGTTTAATTATTGCAAATAATTTTAGAATCAGTCCAATTCACCCCCCTCTTGGGCATCTTGATCCTTTCAATTGGTATCGGAGCCTCGTGCTCGCTAAATTAGGCTTAACCACCTAGAGAAAGATGTCCCACAGGGATGGACCTCCTCCTATCTTTGAGGGAGATGATTTTTCTTATTAGAAAATCCACATGGAGGCTTGCTTAGAAGCCTTAGATGTTGGAATTCTTAGAGCCGCCTCACAAGGCTTCCCAAAACCTTAGGATCCCACCAACCTTCAAGGCGATGAAGTTAATTATGAAAAATGGAATGCAAAGGCTCCATGAGGGAACAAAGAGTGAGTGTGAGGAACGCTATCATCTTGTCATGAAAAAGCTTAATTCTTTTGAGATGCTTCCTAAAGAAAGTGCTAATGAGATGTACTCACGCTTGAATGTTCTTGTAGAGGAAGTCAATGGGCTAGGACTTACACAAATGCAACCCTCCGATGTTGTAAGAAAAAATCTTGAGTGTCCTCCCCATTGACAAATATGGGCATATTGTGACGGTGCTTCATCAAGGTGATCTTTCCACCGCTATACCAACTCAAATATTGGGAAAGATCAATGCACATGAGATGTATATGCACATCACACCACAAGATGGCTCTTCTTCCACCAAGAAGAAAGACTTGGCATTCAAGGCTAGCCAAGAGAAAAAGGGTAAAGCAAGAGTTGATCATGAGAGCTCAAGTGATGATAAAATTGATGATGCAAGTATTGCTCTCATGGTGAGAAGAATTGCCAAGATGCTTAAGAAGCTCAACAAGAATGGTGTCAAGTTTGATGGCAAGAAGAAGTTCTTCACTAGCAATAGAAGGAAGCCAATCTCCGAGATGGATTGCTATAATTGTGGAGAACTTGGTCATCTAGCCCATCAATGTCCCAAGCCCAAGAAAGACAAGTACAAGAAGTACAAGGGCAAGAAAGATGACTCAAGTGATGAAGATAATGATGAGAAGAAGAAAAACAAGCCATACAAGAAGAAGGATGGCAAGAAGAAGGATTTTCACAAGAAGATTGGCAAGGCATACATCGTCGGTGATTGGCTCACGGATATTGATTCATCAAGTTGCTCATCTGATGATGATAGTGAGAACGAGAAGGTGGCCGCTATTGTGATTGACTCTTCACTATCTTCACCGACACCACCGCCATCATCCTCTACACACCTATGCCTTATGGCCAAGGGTGAAAGAAAGGTACAAAATGATGATGATAGTAGTGGTGATGATCATGCTAGCAATGATGATAGTGATAGTGATGGTGAATTTGAATCACCTTCATATGATGATCTTGTCAAGTTGCTAAATCAATATACTAAAATTATTAGAAAGACAAGAGCTAAAAATGAAAAGCTAGAACTTGAGAATGACTCACTCTTAGCTAAACATGACATAGTGGAAAAAGCTAGTGTTGAGCTTAGAGAAGAAAATAAAACTATATCATCCAAACTCAAGGAGCTCAAATCATCTAAAAAGGAGCTTAAAGAAAAATATGATAAACTTGAGGGGATACACAATGAGCTCACCACTAGCTACAATATGCTAAAAGAAGAGTATACAAATCTCAAGGTTAATCATGATAATCTTGTTGTCTCTCATGAGTTATTATCCAATGAGCCACATGATGCTACTAACCATGTTGTTAAGATTGATATAGCTACATTATGTGATGATTTGATCATTGAGAGCATTGAGCAAGGTTCTAGTAGCAAAGGCAAGCAAGTGGTTGAGTCTGACAACTATGATGAGTATGTCAAGATCAAGAATGAGAATGAGAAGCTCAAGAAAGATCTTGAAAAGCTATCAACCACCAACACCATCGTGATAGAGAACCTTGACCATGATTGTGATGTAGCTCTTGAGAATGAGAAGCTTAAAGAAGAGACCAAGAAACTCAAGATGGAGAAAAATCATGATGAACTCAAAGAAGAGAACAAGAAGCTCAAGTTGGAAAAAGAACATCTCAAGACCGGCTTAAGCAAGTTCACAAGAGGTCAACATCTTCAAAGTGGGCTACTCATGAATACCGTAATGAAGATGGATAGAAGTGGCATTGGGTACTTGGCACATCAAGAGAAGAAGGCTCAAGCTCAACACCAACAACAACACAAGTCAAAGCCAAAGCCAAAGAGGTGTTTTGAGTGTGTACAAGAAGGTCACTTTGCTCATGAGTGTCAAACTCCACCACCACAACCCTTGCCCAAGCATGCTAGACCCTTTGCATTCAATGCTCATTACATGCTTAGAAAGGATTCTAATGGAAAAATGAAAGTCATGTTCTTAGGACCTCCCAACAAGAATAGGCCTAAAAAATTTGGGTTACAAAGTTACTTGTTGAGAAAGTCAAGGGCCCTCAACAAATTTGGGTCCCTAAACAAGCTTGATCTCTTGTGTGTAGGTGAACTACAAGACCGGTGGAAGTCATTGGGTAATTGATAGTGGTTGCACTCAACATATGACCGATGATCCTCATATGTTCACCTCACTAGATGAAGAAGTAGATGGCCAAGAAAGGATAACATTTGGTGATAATTCAAAGGCAAAGTTCAAGGATTGGGCAAAGTGGCAATATCAAATGATCATTCAATTTCAAATGTGCTATATGTCACTTCATTGAGTTTCAACTTGCTATCCGTTGGTCAATTGTGTGATCTTGGTTTTCAATGCTTGTTCACCGAGAAGGAAGTAGTTGTATCTAAGAAAGATGATGATCAAGTTATATTCAAGGGATTTAGATACAACAACCTATATCTAGTAGATTTCACCTCCGAAGATGCTAACTTGAAGACATGCCTATTCACCAAAACATCACTTGGGTGGCTATGGCATAGAAGACTTACTCATGTTGGGATGAGCTCACTCAAGAAGCTTATGAAGAATGAATTGGTGAGAGGGTTGAAGTATGTGAAATTTGAGAAGGACAAGCTTTGTAGTGTATGTCAAGCCGGCAAGCAAGTTGCAAACACTCATCCTACAAAAGCTTACATGTCAACAACAAGAGTGCTAGAGCTCCTTCACATGGATCTATTTGGACCAACAACCTACAAGAGCTTGGGAGGAAATCTCTATTGTCTTATGATTGTTGATGACTATTCTAGATATACATGGGTATTCTTCCTTCATGACAAGACCAAAGTTGCATCATGTTTCAAGAAGTTTGCTAAGAGAGCATAAAATGAGTTTGAAGTGAAACTCAAGAAGATAAGAAGTGATAATAGAAAAGAGTTTGACAACACAAACATTGAAGCTTTTTGTGATGAAGTTGGAATCAAGCATGAGGTCTCCGCAACATATACTCCTCAACAAAACAGTGTAGTTGAGAGAAAGAACCAGACACTTATCACACTTGCAAGAACAATGCTTGATGAGTATAACACACCCGAAGCTCTATGGGCGGAAGCTATCAACACTACATGTTATGCATCCAGCCGCCTATTCCTTCAAAAGTTTCTTGGCAAGACACCTTATGAGTTGTTCAATAGGAAGAAGACGGATGTCTCATTCTTCTGGGTGTTTAGTTGCAAATGCTACATCTACAAGAAGCGGCAACACCTAGGGAAGTTTCAAAGACAGTGTGATATTGGCTTTCTTGTTGGTTACTTATCAAAGTCCAAAGCATATCGAATATTTAATCATGCCACCGGCTTGGTTGAAGAAACATATGATGTGGAATTTGATGAATCTAACGGCTCCCAAGGAGCACATGAGAATCTTGATGATGTAGGTGATGAACCATTGAGGGAGGTTATGAAGAACATTTCGGTTGGAGACATCAAGCCTAAAGATGATGAAGATGATGTACAAGTGATTGATCCACCTTCTTCATCAAATGTGCCTCAAGATGGTGATAAAGATGGGAGAGTAGAAAATGAAGAGACTTATGTCTCTCACGATCAAATGGTGGCACAAGCTCAAGATGTTGATGCTCCACAACCTCCCCCTCAAGTGGTTAATAGAAGAAATTCACCTCTACTACAAGCTCATTCACAAGATCTCATCATAGGGAGTCCTTCGAAAGGTGTAATGACTCTCTCTCAAAAACTTGCTTCATGTATTGAACATCACTCTTTTGTCTCTTGTGTTGAACCTAAGAATGTAGAAGAAGCTCTTCAAGATTCCGATTGGATTAATACCATGCATGAAGAATTGAACAACTTCACTCTCAATGAAGTTTAGACTCTTGAAGAGCGACCACAAGGTGCAAGAGTCATTAGAATAAAGTGGGTGTTCTGTAACAAGCAAGATGATCAAGGCATTGTAGTGAAGAACAAGGCAAGACTAGTTGCAAAGGGGTTCTCTCAAGTTGAAGGGTTGGATTTTGGAGAGACCTTTGCACCGGTTGCAAGACTTGAAGCCATTCGTATCTCCTTGCATATGCATCGCATCATGAAATAAAATTATATCAAATGGATGTTAAAAGTGCATTTTTAAATGGCTTCATAAATGAACTAGTCTATGTTGATCAACCTCCCGGGTTTGAAGACCCTAGATATCCTAATCATGTTTATAGGTTGTCCAAGGTGCTATATGGGCTTAAGCAAGCCCTAAGAGCTTGATATGAACGCCTTCGGGATTTCCTCATTAAAAAGGGCTTCACCATTGGGAAGGTCGACACCACACTATTTACCAAGAAGCTTGATGGAGAAATCTTCATTTGTCAAGTATATGTTGATGATATCGTTTTGGATCATCAAATGAAGATTATTGCAAAGAGTTTGGTGAATTGATGTCAAAGGAGTTCGAGATGTCTATGATTGGAGAGCTTACATTCTTTCTTGGTTTTCAAATCAAGCAAATGAGAGAAGGGATTTTCATCTCTCAAGAAAAGTATACCAAGGATCTTCTCAAGAGGTTCAATATGGATGAATGTAAGCCAATCAAGACACCAATACCATCTAATGGACATCTTGACCTAGATGAGGGAGGTAAAACGGTTGATCATACTCTCTACCACTCTATGATTGGTAGCTTGTTATATTTGACCGCATCTAGGCCCGACATCATGTTTAGTGTGTGTATGTGTGCTAGATTTCAAGCTAATCCTAAGGAACCTCATTTGGTTGTCGTTAAAAGAATCCTTAGGTACCTTAAGCACACACCAAGCATTGGTCTTTGGTATCCCAAAGGAGCTAGATTTCAACTAGTTGGCTATTCTGATTCGGATTATGCCGGTTGCAAAATTGATAGAAAAAGCACATCCGAAGGGTGCCATTTGCTTGGTAGATCACTAGTGTCTTGGTCCTCAAAGAAGCAAAATAGTGTGGCTTTGTCCACCGCCAAAGCGAAATACATTGTTGCGGGTGCTTGTTGTGCACAAATATTTTACATGAAGCAAACTTTGCTAGACTATGGTGTAGTTCTAGAAAAGGTACCTCTTTTGTGTGACAACGAGAGTGCGGTAAACCTTGCTAATAATCCGATTCAACACTCTCGCACCAAGCACATAGATATTCCGCCATCACTTTCTTAGAGATCATGTTGCTAAAAATGATATATCACTAGAAGGTGTAAGGATTGAGGATCAATTGGCGGATATCTTCACTAAACCGGTAGATGAGGCAACATTTTGTTGGTTGAGGAATGAGCTCAATGTGCTTGATTTTAGTAACTTCACTAGAAAATGAGCTTGTGTTGTCCCTAGCATTGCATTATAACATACAACATGTTTAATTTTTGGTAATGCATTTAGGGCTTGTCTAACATGGTTAAGATAACCGCCGAAAAGCGTGTGAAGAAGCTTAACCTTGGATCAAACTTGACAAGTAACTAGAATTACTTTCAAGTATTGCATTGCATATGCATGTGTGTTGCTTTGTCATTTTCTTTCGATTACCCTTTTATTGCCTATTTTCTTAAAAATAATTATAGCCTAAGGCAAAATATTTTGAAAAATTTGAGGGTTTGAGAGAGGTCACTCATATCAGTCCCAATTGGTGTTTATTTGGGTCTTATTGAAGTTGGGACTTGATTGGGAACAGGCAGTGCGAAGGAATATTGAAGATTCGCTGAAAAAGGGCGATCGAACACTGCACCGGACTCTGGATTCCAGCGTCTGGTCAGTTCACAGGAGGTGAACAGAAGCACATAGGAGTGACTAGACGCTAAAATAGTGATCATCCTACGTCTGGTGTGAAGGCGTCCCTGCGTCCAATCAATCAAAGAAGTCATTGTTAGGACCGACCGAACTCGGGCTGCGTCCGGTCAAGGGTAACCGGACACGTCTGGTCGCGACTTGAGGGGTTTTGAACCTCTCTGTTGTCGACCTAACTCTAGGTGGTAGCGTCCGATCGCTGCCATCGGAGCGTCCGGTCAGTGGAAATCGTGTAGATCCAGAACTCTATTCCATTTCCTTTTCTTATCAATCACGGGGCACCATACAATCCGTATGCACCATTGCTCCTAACCCATGCCCTAACCACCGTGCCCGTGCTTGCCCTCATCGCCGCCATGCCATCTCGCCCGCACTAGCCGCTTCATCCACGCCCACGCCGTCGCTCTCCATCATGTCGTCGTCGTGCCACTAGACCTGCACCACAGCAGCGCCTCTACGCTCACACCTGCACCACCGCCTGTGCCTCCCCGCACCGCAACTGCTCACCAACATCGTCACCTGAGGCTCCATTATCACTGCGACCTGTCCAGCACCATCCATTGCCTTGCCGTGCCATTGCCGCGCCGATTTGACCTAGCCACTGCCTCACTCGCCTGCATTGCACTACCACCGCATCTTCTTGGCCACCGCATCACAACCCTAACCCTAGGCATATTCCGGTGGTGCTCCATGATCCGTTCCTTTGCTCTTCGATCGTCGGTTCATTAGGTAGCAAGCCATCACTTTCAATTTCGTATCTACTGCTTGCTTCTTAGGGTTTCATACCTCTAGATGAATATTGTAATTATTTATATCCTATCTATTCTATCGTGTAGCGAGTCGGTGCTTTTATGGTTGTCTTTGTAGTTGTCAGTGAACTCGGGGCCAAGCCCGCGAGTACGGATCGAGGCCAAGCCTCGTGAGTGTCAGTTGGTAGTTGGTTCTTGTCCATGGTAGTAATTCTCTTCAGCTCTAGGAATCGCACGAGTCAAGAATGCCGGAGGTGGTCCCGGTGAGGAGGATCCAAGGCCTCCACCTCACCTGACTGCTCAAGAAAAGGGGAAGGTGAAAAAGACCACAAAAAAGAAGCAGAAGCTCATTGATGTGGAGGCTGAGAGAGCAGCAGCAGTGGCAGCCACCGCTGAGCAAGCAGAGAGAGGTGGAGCTCGGAGTGGTGTCCATATTACAGATCAGCTATCACCAGCTCAGAGGGCCACCATCGAGAGGGTTAAGAGTCTTCATGGTAGTCTAGCTGGGACTGCCATGCTTGGAGGATGGCGTGTCAGTATAGAGGAGAGTTAGCCTCAGGGGGAGACTATTGAGCAGCAGAGCAGTCAGAGGATACTCAGTAGGCTAAGCAGACTGAGCTGACAGAGTAGGTAGCATAGCCACAGCTTTGATGCTCTGGTCGTACATGTACTCCGTTGTCGCTGAGGCCTAAGACATAGAGGAGGGATTCTCATCCGCCTCCCAGACCATAGGGTCCACCTCCGGTGACTCACCTTGACCTGAGGGCAGCCATAGCCAAGCAGGTGCAGCAGCTCCATTTCATGCAGTTTGAGGACTAGTTTTCATCGACGCGGGATGAGCGTGCTTTAGAGCACTTCTATACACAACTGCAGGAGGACTTCTATAATGTTTATCTGAACAATGGAGTTGCCTTCAGATCACAGAGAGTTTGCTCGATTGAGTCACTTGTTGCAACAGCAGGCGAGTAGATTCGTTCTCACCTCTCATATCTGCTAGGGTTGATAGACCTTCTTGGATGGACTGGCCGCTATGTTCCATCATGGATCCATGAGTTCTACTCTTCACTTTGGATTGACCCGAGGCACAGATTCATACATTTTGCATTCAGAGGCCATGACTATAAGCTATTGAGCTTGAGGGTCAAAGAGATTCTCAGGATTCTAGAGTCACCCATTTGCCTTCACGAGGTTTGCTATGGTCAGACAGAGCCTCATAGACGCCCTCACAGTGGGCTTGTGCCACCCACAGATCTGATCCGACCATGCTTCATAGAGCCATTTGGCGATGGTCGAGCAGGACACCACATGACCTTACTCCTATAGCTCGGCTTCTTAATGCTATTATGAGGAGGACTTTGCTCCCAAGGATGGGTTATTGAGAGGGTTTGACTCGCATTTAGTTGTGGTTAGTGAATTCTCTAGTGCGGCAGACCGTATTTGATATTTGGGATGTCATACTATCAGAGATGGAGGACACTCTTGCAGAGGGGTTCAGAGGTCACCGACAACTGCCTTATGCTCACTGGATCACCTTCTTGATTCAAAAGGCAGTTAGACAGAAGTCCCCAAAGACGATGGCTGAGTACACATGTGCTACTACTGAGTTTCCTCCATATAACATGACTCAAATGCTCCGCCATAGTAGTGTGAGGACACCTCGCTAGCCAGTAGGATGAGATCATTAGGGGCATTGCAGCGATAGAGGAGGAGCAGCTAGATGCTCAGCAGGAGGGTCTGGTCGAGAGCCACCCTAGTGACAATTCTGATGATGATTATCAGCCTATTCCTCTGATGCCTCCTCGACCACATGATAGAGAAGCTAGTGGCTCTAGCTTAGCACCACCATAGCCACCACAGATAGATCCAGCTCTTCTTGCCATACTTGAGCGAATGAGGCAGGACTAGGCACGCCAGGCACATGAGACAGTAGCTACACTTGCACAGGTTTAGGCTAGATAGGATGAGTTCTAGAGGTAGCAGTAGGCCATGCAGTAGTAGCAGCTCATGATCCAGCAGCTAGTTACTTGGGTTCATGTAGCATGTTTTCTCTACTATCGGGGCCGCTCCTCCACAGACTACACCTCAGATAGGCTAGCTTGCCACCACTTCAATGACTCTAGCTGTACAGTCCTATGGGCTTCAAAGTTAGGGATAGCCAGCTACTCAGTTTGCTTCACCTACAGAGAAGGTGTCCTAGTGGTTTGCTTCGCCAGTGATAGCCTAGGGTCCTCACTTCACTCCTATTGTTACGGGCTTCACTCAACCTCAGAGCTCTTCAGTGCTAGTGGCTGACACCCCAGTTTCTAGGAGTCTCTGTGCGACTTTTAGTAAGCTTATAGGGCAGCCTACACCATCAGAGTTGCAAGTCCCTATACCTACCAAAGTTGCTCTAGTTACTAGGACTACTGAGATGCTCCCATCGTCTGTTGCATCATCAGAGCCACCTCCAATAGTGATATTTCTAGAGTCACAGGCCATGCCAGTTCCTAAGCAGATCTAGACCGCTTTATCTTCACTTCCAGCAACAGAGGGTCAGACTGCTTAAAGCTCAGGGTTAGAGGATGCTGCTGCACAGTTCTAGATTTCTCACCGCACCACAGCGCCCAACTCGTCTGCTCCTGCCCCACCGTCCGACTATTAGATTTTGGTGTTTGATGCTAAAGGGGGAGAGGGATCGAGTATGTTAGATCTAGGGAGAGCGGTACTTCTAGGGGGAGCTTATGATTCATTTCTATTGGCTTTTTATGTGTGAAACATTATGCATTCACGTTTACCTTTATGCATTGCATTACATACTTATGGTGGTGATACTTATGTGACATGTGTGCTCTCTATTTTGATTTATATATATGTCATATCACTTCATTATGCTCATTTGCTTTGCTTCTGTGTTTTTACTCTGATTCAAATGAGCTTTACTTCATGTACTCTTGCTTAATTCATATCCTTTGACTACACCATGTTGGCTTGGGTCATATAAGCATGTCTAACTCCTTTGCTCTTATTGTCAAAAGCTTATATGAACCAAACATGTTGAAAACATCACTCATCTCTTTTACATACTTGAAGTTGTGTTGTCATCAATCACCAAAAAGGGGGAGATTGAAAGCATCTAGGCCCCTAGTTGGGTTTTGGTGATTAATAACAATATGAGATTACTATGACTAACGTGTGTTTTGCAGAGAAAATTAAGTTAGGTCATGGTAATGGAAATTGATTGGGCAATCATGGTGGTCATGCCCCTGACGATGGAAATCATTTTGGTTTTCAAAGGATGGACGACAAGGTTAAGGATGAACTAGTTCTAAGTGTTGTTTGGTGTTGAAGAGACACTTAGAGTAGTTTAGGACTTTGTTTTTCCTTTGGCCATACTATTAAGGGGGGTATGGACTAGTAGCTTGACCTAGATGAGTCTAGTGGGTTAGGTGTGGTGCACACTTGTCAAATCTAGCACTAGGTAGCTCTGGAGTAGCCCTAAGATCAATTGGAGCAAACTTCATTCACATATGATTTCGAGTTGGAAGTGAATGGAGGGTCAAATGACTGACCGGACGTTGGTCTGGTTGTGACCGGACACTGAAGGGTGAGCCTGGTCAGTTCATTTGATCAACTGGAGCCGTCTAGTTGCGATCGGACACTGCATGAAAAGTGATCGAATGCTAGGTGCCTGCATCTGGTCAACTCTAGAGAGGTTCTAGAGAGGGGATTCTTGATCGGACGTGTCTAGTCAGTGCTGACCGGACGTTGGTCAGGATCCGGTAACTTACCGGATGTTGAACAGCGAAGTGACCGAACTCTGGGTGCCAACGTCCGGTCAACATCAGTAAGGTTCCATAGAGCATTTTTCGTGACTAGACGCGTCTGGTCAGTGCTGACCGGACGTAGGTCACGTAGGTCGAGTCGAAACTTAATGGCTCTTTCTGACACAGTGGTGGGGATAACTGACCGAAGCGTCCGGTCACCCTTACCAGACCATCCGGTCACCCCGCAGAGTGATGACTTAGCCTCCAAATGTTATGTTTTGACCGAGGGGGTATAAATACTTACTCCACTCATCCAAGGGAGGTCTCTTGCCCATTTGTTTAGCTGAGAAACACCCTTGAGAGTGCAAAGGAGAGCAAGAGCCTAGTGAGGTGATTGAGATTTGAGAATCTAAGATTAAGGCCTCATTAGTGCAAGGAGAGTAGCAAGTGTGCATCCACCCTTCTCATTAGGATTGTTGTGGTCAAGTGAGAGTTTGTGCTTGTTACTCTTGGTGATCGCCATCACCTAGACGGCTTGGTGGTGATCAGGAGTTTGGTGATCATCCGGCAGAGCTTGTGGATGATCCAACTCAAGTTGTGAGCAGTTGTGGGCGATTCACTACGACGGAGTGTCGAAGAATTAGCCCATAGAGAGCACTTGATCCTTGCATGGATCAAGGGGGAGCTACACCCTTGTGCATGTGCTCCAACAAGGACTAATGGGGAGTGGTGACTCTCCGATACCTCGGCAAAACATCGCCGCGTTCCTTTCCCTCTCTTTACTTTAAGCATCTACATTTGACCAATTCATTTATTGTCTTCACATTCTTAGAATTGCCATGCTAGAGTAGGATGGGAACCTAGGGTGCAAAAATTTTGTGTGGTAGAACAATAAAAACGCATTCTAGGCACAAGGGGTGAAGTGGGCTAACTGTAGGGTTTAATTATTGCATAGAATTTTAGAATTGGCCGAATTCACCCGCCCCCCTCTTAGGCATCTTGATCCTTTTAGTGGACAACATCACCGAGACCATTCGGCTGGGGTTTGGCCCCATGCCACACAACAAGAAGCGCAGGCTCAACCCTCCATCCCCCAACACGATCATGGATGACGAGGATGACTCCTCGTCGGAGTAGGATGACAAGGATGGCGGTGACAACGGCAACGGCGGGGGCAGCGGCGTCGATCAGTAGGTGTAGTTAATTAGTACAGTAGCAGTAGGTCTAGTACTAACTAGTTGTAGTAGAATGGCGGGCGCGTTGTAGTGCACTTTTGGTCTATTTCGAATGGCCTCATGTACCCAGATAAATATTAGGAATTAGGAATCAATATAATGGCGGTTTTAACTATTTTTGAGTGCTTTTCATGTATTTTGGAATGTGCTTTTGATGAGGGCACACATGTAATGGCTTTCTTTGAACAGTGAATAGCATTGCGACAAAATGAACAAACTGATATAAACACTGAACAAACATTGAATAAACAAGCGCATTGCCAATTATAGATTCAGATACATCAGCATTATTGACATCCAGATACATACCACGATTAACTAAGTTCAAACCATCATCTAACTCATCTTGTTGCCCTTCTGCTTCTACACCATTTTTTGCATGTCTGGCCTGTGGCAAAATGAGGGGGCGGATTGTCCTTTGGTTGTTGATTTTGCATGTCCAAGATAAAAGAGCTGGCCAGACACCTAATATATGATCTGGCCTCGTCTAATGCAATATGGCGGACTGTGCTTTGGTGACATAAAAGATTAGGCACCTATTCCTGGGTTGGTTTTGCAGATCTAGGCATGGCTACATGCATAATAAGAGGAGAGCAGTGCTACTAGAAAGATAACATAACATCAAACCAGACTTCATATATATATAGAGTACAGCAACGATATGTCGCAGAACCGACCAATTTATAAGAATACAAGTACAATTGCAATCCGCAAGCGGTCGCACTGTCATACTTGAACCCATATAAACCCGGTAGTCCGTCGAGTACCACGACGGGTCTCGATAAACGATTTACAACAACCAAGATCGTACAGGATTCAACATACATGCCACATATTACATAAAGTTCACAGATACTTTTCATCATCGTAGTACTGAATAAAAGTTATTACAAACCGAGTTTGATAAATAAAGCGGAAGCAAATAAGTTCAAGATAAAGTTTCCAACATAGTTTGATACGATGCCAAGCTAGATCACGGTCCACAAAAGCAAGGATAGGAATTACTAAAGAAGCACGCCCAAGGCTTACTCCTCATCCACAATGGGATAGAAGCAACTCTTGCAATAACCATGAAACACAAGTGCCATCTGCAACAATGGGAAAATAAACCACGAGTACGAGAAAGGTACTCGACTAGACTTACCCGTCATGAACCGTAAAATAAAATGACTCTAAGGATTATGCAAAATTTGTATAAGTGGACGTAACTTGACAACATTTTTGCGTAAAAGCAATTAAATCATGGTACAGATTACTAATTCTTTACCAAGTTAATTATAACTATTCATTTCTAGGTTAGCAACTATCCTGTGCCAAACATGTGGTACATCCATTAGAAGCATACAATAGTAACCATAGCATCCGAACCATCATGTTCCATAACACAATTACTACGATGTTGGGACTAGCCAAGTTTCTCACTATCCGGGAGAGACGGCGATTCAATCGATTTCAACCAAATTTGAATTTATTCCTAACACAAACCAGTGTCTACCAACACGATAGCCTTAGGTCACCTTTGGTACAACTCCGGTACACACATTTCATGGGTCCGTCTTTGCCCGCTGTCTGGAACACCAGATGCCGGGATGCTCGAGCCAAGCACGCCCTTGGGCTCGGTCGATCGTTCCCGGAAGGAGCGCATAATGTGAACGATTCCCGGCCCGAGTTGAATTACTCGGCTTCACGGTCGGAACGAATTATCCGGCCAGCTAAGTGAGAGGCATGCGTTCAATCTTGTCGGAAGCACCAACAACGGTGATGCGGTCCTTAATCGACATAGACGGGATAAATCCACACCCAAGACCTCCATGTCTTGTTGCTTCTCTATCTACTTCCCCGTCCGGTCTCGATTTACTTTTACCACATGGTTCTGTTCCACGATAGCGATATATAGCCAACAACCGTGCTCTAAGTATCCACCTATATCTCGCAGTGACAGGACATCACCCGACTTCTACCGGTCTAAGCATGGCTAAGCATATATATTCGATCCTGGACCTATACCGGGTTACTGTGTAATATTTGGACAAGGAATGTACATGCATCAAGTGGTTTCATTCAACTCTTATAACCTAATGCATCAATCATAAATACGTAAGTAAACATTTGTAAATTCTTGGGAGACTTATAATGCTCCGGGCTTGCCTCATGAGAAAGGAAGTAGGGCAATGGTCGACACTCCGAAGCTCTTCGAGGTTCTCGCTCCACGCCTTCGGAGTCTGCGGCTTATGGATCCTCCTGCGGTTCCCTTCCTCTGCTTCTTCAATTCCAAAGAACGTGATCTCTTCCTCCGATCCTAGATGCATGAGTATGGTATAAGTATTACAAATGCATATATGTTAACAAGTGCATCACGTTGTTTGAGTAGGTGCATATCTCTTCTCGATTATTACTTAACTACTTCTATAATGCATCGACTATGCCACTAACAGTAGCTACTTGTTTCACTCATAACCGGAGTTCTACAAATCCAAAAATAGTGATCTAGGACTTTCTGGAAAGCTTATCAAATTCTCTACAACTTTGTTATTAACCATTTTTACAGTATACATCAGTTTCAACATGCAACTCATCACACTCTAGAATCAGTCCGGAAATGATTTAACATGCAATATAAAGTAAGAATACTTCTACTTCAGGTAATCATTCAAAATTTGACAACCTAGAACCTACCAATAGTTTAAGCATACCAAATACAGTTAAGATGATATAATGGTGAAGCCCAAACTATTTATTAAATTGCCTTTATTATTTTATTTAGATATCTAGGTTAAATAATAAATATATATCATATGTGCTTAATAAATTCTCAAAAATTTACAGAGCCTTACTAATGCTATCAAAGGACTGCTATAAAAATTTCAGGTCATTTTACTAAGTAGAACATTCTATACAAAAATGATAAGGCAGCAAGGCTTGAAATAGCATAAATGGAAAATCCTATTGAAAAGTGTCAAGCAACAGATTTCATATTTTTCTTAGCATCCACATGGTACTAGGATTACCTCCAACAAATTTCATGAATTTTGGACTCATACTTAATTTATGAAAATTCATGCAAGGATTAACTAGTCATAAAAGAAAAATCTATAACTTTAAATCTACCGATGCACTGGTCCTCAAATTTTTACCAGGGCTCACATATGCTAAGATTAGTTCACCACAAAAATTTCATAATTTTTGGAGCACAGGAACTCTAGATATAAAATAAACAAATTTGAATGCATTCAAAAGCACATTTCAAATCCCTATTTAAATCTCCCGAAATTTCTACTGTTGAAACCAAGAATATATTTTTCTTAAATACTACACTTCCTAAGGAACACAACCATATTTATTTCAAAATTTTAGGAGCTACCAAACTGAAGATACAAAATTCGCAAAACAAATCAAAAACTGGAACAAATGAGCTATCCTTCACTCTCATTGCCATTTGACTGGTGGGACCCGGTGGTCAGAGGACCCCACATGTCATTGACTCGAAGCAGAGCAGCGGCGCGCTCTGTGTCTTTGCCTGCTGCCAGAGCTCGCCGACCCAGCGAGGTTGCCGCGTGACATCATCACTAAGCGATCTACTTGACCTAAGCGCATCTATTGAGCCACTTGGCAAGCCCTATTGTCGACGGTAAGGACGACGCGGCGGGCAATGGCGGAGCGGCGAGGCGGGACGACGGCGGCGAGACGTCGGTGAAAGCTACTGGTGACGCAAACACAAGCTCGGACAAGCATCTACGAGCTATGGTTGGCCTAATGCGCGCCAAGCGTGGCATGGGGTGGTGCAGTTAGGTGGGACCACGGCGACGGAGGGTGGCGGAGGAGCTCCGGCGAGGCGGTCTTGCGGGGTTAGAGCTCACCGAGCTTGAACAGCGAGCACTGGAGGACGTGGTAGGATGCTGGGGTGGAGGTGGAGCTATGGCGGTGGTGCTGGAGTGGCCAGGCGCGAGCTGGCGTGGTTATGGCGACGGCGGAGCTGCGAGAGTTCGGCGGCTGCGCTATGGAGCCGCGACGGCGAAGAAGGAGCGGGCGAAATGGCCGAGGGCGCTGGGCGTTGCGGGTGGTGTTGGCGTGAAGAAGGCGCGCTTTCGGCTTGGCTTGGCCACTGTAGGCAGAAGCGCGGGCGACGCTACGTACGCTTACGCGCCACGCGTGGCGACCACGGCTGAATCGGTCGGCCACCGAATCACCGATTCAGTTTGTCAGTGACCCGATGTTATGCCTGACAGCGAGTTTACACGGCGAATTAGCGGCTAAACCAAAGCTCCAACGTGCAAGCGATCTTCACGACTTATGTAGTCCTATGTACCAGCTACAACTTTGGTTCAAGTACCTCGTTCTAATTCGCAACAGAAACGGAGCAATAACACCCCAAACATCGGCTGTCAGTCGGTCAGTGCTCGTGACTTAGCGAAATTTGCTTAAGTGCTGAAATCAGTGATTTGATGATTTTTGAAATCCAAATTCACACATGTTAGGAGCTGAATCAGTCAAAGACCCAAAAAATCAAAGTTGTTCCTTATGTCAAACACTACAACTTTGCTTTAGTGAACTCCTCCATGCAAGGTCTCTAACACCTAGTTCAACTTTAGTCAAACATGTCACTTTGCAATCATGATACATATTCAAACCATGGCTAAATGACCAAACTAGCCCTAGCCTTAAATACCAAAGTTGTTCATGATGATACTCTAAGCATGTTGAAACAATTTGCAAGGTCATTTAAGCATTTCATGTAGTAGTCACTCATATAGCTATCCAGGTCAACACAGGTAATATTGCTTAAGTACTTGATCATGAAAGGTGACCTTCATGAAAAATGTTTCTTTTGTTAACCTAAGTGTAGCTAAAGTGTTTTAGTGACCAACATTACCTACTTGCATTCATTTGCACATGATCATATGCATATGTTCCAAGAAACACGGAATAACAAGCAATGTTTCATATGTTTCGATCAAATGTTTCAATTGTAAATGATGGTTTATGAATGCTTGATGCTCATGCTCATGTTATGCAAGTCAAGTTATGCAAGGTTAACACCCGAGGTGTTACACGATACGAGTTCAGACTACATAACCATGCCTTCATCGACCATAATAAGAGGAGAAACGTGCCACACTACTCAAAGTCATACAACTACTACATAAACATAGTACTTCTAACTACAGATAATTAACATGATTACGTAGTAGTAATGAGCACCAGGCAACATACTCGTCCTAACTACAAATGTTTACATGACTTGATACTACTAATTAATTCAATGAGCGGTGCCATCCCACAGCTCTAAGCAAGTCATGCAACAAGGGTACCAATAGGCACGATCAAAATCCAACACCTACAAGGTAAACCTGCCTGGGTTGAAACCAGAAAACCTCTCCGCCACGTTGAACCAAAGGATCACTTCACCCACTCCAATCATGGGGCGCCGGGTGCCGATCCGGCGAAGGCAAGCTGGACCACGATGGGGCCACCTCTATAGAGAACTCGGACATGTCATCGGCGGACGACGAGTAGGACCGTGATGTTGTAGGAGACCTGCTCCCATCGTGGGGTGCCAGGAGCGGATCCGGCGACGGCGAGCTCGACCACAATGGTGCCACCGACGACAGCAAGGTGGACCGCACCAGGAGTGGTGGGGGTGAGCGAACCACCGGTGTCGGTGGCGTCAACGTCGTCATTGTGGGTGATGGGGAGACCAATGCCAACCTAGGGGATGATGTGCGGGACTGCGACGGTGCCTGCAACGACGGCGAGGTGGACCGCACCGGAAGCGGCGGTGGCGAGCAAACCACCGGTGCCGGTGGCTTCAACGTCGTCATCATGGGTGACTGGGAGACAAATGGCAGCCTAGGAGATGGCGCGCGGGAGTGCGATGGGTACCAGCAGTCAAGAAGGGTACAAACAGGCATCGAAGCGGGGTGCGCCAGCGCATTGGAGGAAGCGTGGACCAGAGCCCAGCCACGGTTCCTCGAGGAGGACCCAGAGCACTTCATGGGGATGACCTTCATGGGAACCAATGGAGAGGCAGAGGTGGGGACTTTGTGAGGAAGTGCGAGGCCAGGGCTTTTGAGCAATGTAAGGGGGAAGTGAGTCTAGGCTTTGTACACATAGGGACGTCAGGGCTAGAACTGGCTTCTAACGTGACCGCATGACGTTCATCATTACTAGTACTATCTGAGTAGTGAATATTTTAGATGGTCGGACCTTCTTTCATCCGGTGAAGTATACAGTGCAGTCCATTCCAAGCAGTCGCATGCTTGCGGCAGCCGAGGGGCAGTAGCTAGCTAGAGATGGCTACATGGTTTCATAGGTTCTGATCGTCTGCACACCCTCAACTATGTTTGAAGCTATCACTTCAGGAATCCAATACCTTACTACTTCATCCATGCAGCCACAGATGGTGCAGCTCATGTTTGTAGCATAGCCGATCAGGCAAAAGTTCTACTCATAGCGGAGTACAAGAGTTACATATCTGACCTGTTCAAATTTACGCTACTCGGACTATCAGGCGAACAAACAGTTTACAAGAAATAGGTAAACGTCATTTTGTCTAATATCATAGAGGGACATGGTTGGGGGGAAAGTTGTGAGCAAGAAGGTTGGGAAAATGTAAATGGGTGAGGAAGGGGTAGCTAGAAGGTAGGTGATTGATGCAATGCTATCGGATGAGGGAAGGGGATCAAAGTGAAGCGAATGTGGTAGGAAAGCTAGACACAAGAAGTGAATTGAGAGAAAGAGCTTTTGATCACCATGACACGCTTGACACCTGAATGCCTGGTGTGGTTGTGATAGGTCTTTTCTGTACTTATTTCACTCCAATCCAAGCAGTCATAGCAGTTGAGGGGCAGACTAATTGCTACTCTATACGACACTTTATCCTGTCCTACAAGATCAAATACTCAGTGGGCGGACTTTCTTGCGTTCGCAGTAAAAGTCAATAGCTATGGCTCCTCCGTTCTGTATTAGATCGAGGCAAGACTTGTTCAAATGAACTCCTCGCTCCATGGTTGTTCCAAGGTCAACAAATTTTATTGAAGACACGAGTTGGCCTCAACAGAGATCAAAGGCACTCATGAATGTTTAGCATATTATAGATCAGATCAAAGACAACTAGAAAGAAATCTATAGTGAAAACCAATCAACAGGGGCTACAAACTAGCTACAAAATGACCAAAGGACCTGAGCTACACCATGATCAATAGAGTTTAACCCACCAAATACAAAGTTCAACAAAAGTTAACACCAACACGCAAATAAGAGTTCACATATTTGCATGGGCGTCCCACAGATCAAACTTATTCATGACTACTAATACTACTGATACGTTCGACAGATAGGGTTGACGCTGGCATGCCGGATCAGCTCGACGTCCACCTTTGCTAAGACGGTGTTGGCGGCCAGCTCGAACTCTCGACCAGATCGGTGATGTCATCGTCCTTCGATCCCAACGAAAAACCCTGCTCCGCCACTTGGACATTCACCGCTGCACCAATCTGAAGCTGGGTAGCAGCCTATGCCATGGTACCCCCTAACGAACGGCTTCGGTCATGATGGCTCAAAGGTGGACCAGCAGAGCTCGGAGGCGCTCCTCTATGGCGACCGAATTGTCCGCTATTTCCACGGGAAAGGCCACGTCACAGGTTGCTTGCGCGCACAACTGCAGGGTCTAGACCTATGTCCTCAGTTCCATAAGAAGGTTCATCATGTTATGCGCCTACTCCTTGACCATCCCCTAGTTAGCTCATGCCTGGGAGGCCTCATTCTCAAAAACTTGAAGTGCATCGCTCGCGGTGTCCAGCTCACCGCGCAGCATCTCAGCATTTAGCCTGGACGATGACAACAACGCTTGGACCTTGCGGTAATCCTTCAATAATTGACGGTAGTCTACGTCATCTAAGTATTCATGCTCTTCCGATGATTCACCCACTTCAAAACTAGAGGGCTGTGCGGAGACACATGGGCTCGGTGGTGGTGAGCGGTGATAGGACCACTCTCCAGCAACACCGGGGGGAAGCCCCACAACCAGGGATGGCGCCGTCATGGAGAAAGTGTTGCACAATACAAGCCACGTTCAAGCCCATATAGGATAAAGGGGAGAGTGATTGGATTGAGAATGCAAACAACGTATAACGAATAGATCGGCGCAGCATGGCATGGAATCACGGGTGGCTACCCCCATTGGTGGATGCCTCATGGGGACGCTTTCCGAGCGCGACTGCGGATGAAGAACTAGGCTCTAGGGCCAATGAGGCTCGAGACGCCATCACGCCCACGTTCACCTATTGAGAAAGTAGGCACATTCCAAATATTAGTTAAATTAAACAACATAAACACATACTAGCTAGTGTGAGCATTGCTCGCATATTCTAGTTAAATGAAGATAAGCAACATGAATAACGATATAGTGATGATCCACCTTCGAAGGGGGATATGGTGGTGGGTCAGAGACCACGCCGATGAGAGGTCCGTCTGTCGGAGGAGGATTGCCAATGTGGAAGGCATATGGGGCCTCCCCATTGCCATGATCCTACATGGACACTCCAATAGCTATCATCATCAGATCATATACCTCCTCCAAGCGGATTGTAGGGTTCGTCACGCCCTAGAACTCCCACTAGGGGTGGCCCCTCATCTTCAAGGGGAGGACCCAATACCTGAAGAAGGTATGGATCACCCTCGGCACCATCAGTCCCTAGTCCTTCAGATCCTCGATCACATCTAGCAATAAGCGCAAATGTTGTCGTTCCAATAGGGTTAGCGGCCTCGACCACGATTCTGGCGTGTCAGGATGTAGCCAATCATGAGAAAAATTCAGCAGCGGTGGCTGCTCATTATTGGGGGCGTAGAACCACCCATGCTCCCATTCTAGGTCTATGGCATAGTGGCGGTCAAGGCTCAGGTAGCGCTCCTCCAATCCAGGATGAACTTCGATCGAGGCACCCCCCCATCGGACAACGATGGTGCCAAGAGGACGCTAACGGAACCACACAGAAAGGAAACCACCATAGATCATAATGGGCACGTATTCCTAGGAAGCCCTCACATAGCATGATGAAGACCGAGAGGTGGAGGATCTCCTCTGGGGTCAAGTCATGGAGGCGGAGCCCGTAGTAGTAGAGCAACCACCTCAGTAAGGGGTGCGCCGGTAGCCCGAACCCAAGAAGGTGGAAAGAGATGACCTCATTTTCCTTCAGCCTTGGCTCCACTTTGCTTCTCACCGGGACTCTCCACCCGAGCTCCTCGGTGGCCTCCGGGATCACCCCCCTCTCTCACAACTGGTCGAACTCAGCCTGGTCGATAGACGACCTCGTCCACTCCGCCATGGTCCTGGTAGGAGGCATCGGTGGCGCAGTAGGGTGGAAGGCAAAAGCTTTGGGATGGAATCAGGAGCTCTAGAGAGAGAAGGCAGAAGGTATAACCTTCCCTCTCGCGCCCTTGTCTCTGCTGCTATAGTTTGGGGGCTGTCGACCACCCCACGACTGAGACGTTTGTGTGGGTGGGCGGTGGAGCTTCACCCCGTTCCATCAATGTGATGGGTCGCAAGGTGACATCCCCTGCCATAACAGGCTGCTGACGCCACCCACGTGCCTGCGCCTACGCGGGAATGTAGGAGCACGTCGTCTGGGTAGTCAAGATTTCAGACGGTCGAACCTTGTGTGATCCTATGAAGTACACAGTGCGGTCTAATCCACGCAGTGATGACAGTCGAGGGGCAAACTAAGGGATTGTTTCAATTTCTCTTGGTTTGTAGAGGCGCGCACTAGATTATAAAATTCAAATTCCGATTAAAATTATCTTTGATGCATGGTTCTTGCAAGTTCAACAAATCTTATCAAATACACGAAAATAAGATGAGTTGGCTTCAACACAGATCAAAGCCACTCATGACTACTACTACTAATACAATGTTGTTACCGAGTACACTCCGTAGGCAATAGTTTTACTCACAGCTCTATACTGTATATTGTTCGACGAGATGAAATGTGTTGCATTCGGACTTTCTTGCGAGTGCAGTAAAATATGAACAACGCCCTTGCTGCTCCTTTTCGGTGGCTCATTTCTCGATGTGTATTTCTTGGAAGGCGTGCTCCTCAGAGATCGTGGAGATGTGGCCTCGCCTTACCTCCCGCTATCGTCCGACATCTGCTGGAATTCGGGTCCATCGGCCGTGCGCGTCCCCTGCTTTAAAAACTGAAGAAAAATAGGGGAGTCATTATAGTTGTCTTATAACCTTGCGAACTCACCTTTCCTGCTCGCCGCCTCCTCCCTAGCACCTTGTTTTTCAAACTTGAACCATGGCGGCGGAGAAGCATCAAAGGGAGGAGACGATGGTGCAAGACCTGGACGTGACCAGGCAGGCTCTCCGCATGGAAAATGGGGAGGTGGAGCGGCTGCAGTCGTGCTTCTCCGCTGTGGAGACAACACTCACCACAATCGATATGGAGATGGCCACGGCTGAAGCCGCCGCGGGTTAAGCGCAGGCGCAGCTCACTGGTAAGGCATTGTCATTACTGTATCCTCTTGTTTTGTGTGGCACCGCACCTTATTAATTGGTATGGTTTTCTCGTTCTTGCTCTTTCAACCATCATGGAGCAGTTGAACGTCGCATCTGTGCTGCCGACGGGGCCAAAGTTCCTTGAGCGCGTCCATGCTCTGCTGGCGTGGATCCGGGAGGTAGTGACACATGGCCTTCACCATGGGGCTGCGTCAGCCCTAGCCACCGCCCACCTCCATTCAGACGTGGACTTGCGTGAGATGGAATTGGGGTTCCCATCGGAGCTGCTGGTCCAAGGGCTTCATAGGATTTTTTTCAATAGGATTTGGATCCTTCAAAATTCTTGTTTCTCTTTTATTCCAAAGGAACCATAAGTTTTTGAGTTTCTTTTATCCATTTCTTGGGATTCCATTTTGCTGTGTTGGTGGCCCTGAACAAACAGGGAGATCTGTCGGCGCTAAAATTTGATTTTCGGTGAAAAAATCGCACCACGCGAGAGTAGTGTCGCCAACACGCATCGAAAATTAGACAATGGCATTTGTGGTACTATGATGGCCACATAAAAGCGTAAGGACTCACCATCTCCGCCTCTGCCTCTGCCTCCGTCTCTATCCTCCAGCCACCACCGTCTCTCTTCCCACTCCAAATCCTAGCACCATGGCCTTCCTCTCCACTCTTCAGCCACCCCCTCTGCCACCCCTCTCCAAACCCTAGGCGCCATTAGCACAGCAGCTCGACTCATTGATCTACACTCTCCAGCCACACCCTCTCTCATAACTTTTCGAATCCTAGCCGGAGCCAGATCCCCTTCGATTCGTCGATAGCAGGTCAGCTAACGACGGAAGGACCGCCTCGATGATGGTATAGGCCGGATTTGGATCCCCTACTTTGGCACCTGTCATGACCAGCCAGATCCAAACCCTAGCCAGAGTTAGATCTTGTACCCCTTCATCAACACCGGCCGCACTAGTTCTGCGACCACGATGACAAGATGGCTATGTCGATGACGAAGCGTAGCTAGGGTACGCGGAGGAAGAGGTACCCAAATTTCTTTTATGATGTGTGTTGTATTGTAGTGGTTCAACCAGGGATATGTAGATAGCGATGGGGTTGTATATTTCCTATAGTTGAGTGTAGCTGACATGTGCTTTATTGGATTAATGACTTCCGTATAAGCTGTAGTTACAAGTTAGGCGCTTATTTACATATTCTTGCTCTATTGTGTTGACATTCGCTAGAAGCTTTGGTTAATAAATACCTTTGTAATCTAGATGAATAGCCACTAAATGCCTTTGAAAGAGAGCGGGAGGCACAAGTCACAAAGAATCATAGGAAGATGGGAGAACCAAGGGTGGTTGTTGAGGGATTTGGTGATATAGATGAAACATATTCAGATTTACAAGATGAGCCAGTGGCCCTTGCAGTTGAGGTGCTTGTTCTACCTTGTATTGAGTTCGAGCAAGAGGGGCCTAGGGGTGCATATAGAAATGCAATGCTTTGTTGTCTAGATAGCAATGCAATTTGTACATGCTTCCTGCTTAAATTTGCTTCTCCAATTTCAGCGTCCTGTTCGAAGAAGCTATAGAGGAGGCTCCGCCAGCAGGACAAAAGGCAGCGCTGATATCAGTCCTAGAGGAAGGCAGTTCAAGAGAGTGAAGTCAACATGACCTGGAGAGTTGACTCATGGATCTGAGAAGAGCAAGCAAAACCGTGCAAAAGCGAAGTGCCACCAGGCTACAGGATCTCACTCCTATGCTGTGCAGCTGCAATCATTTATAAGTGATGATTGTGTTTTATTATTACTCTAGCCTTTGTATTAAAAGAAACTCATGTGCATTGTTAATAGAAGCAATAGTGGCAGGAGCCTAAGGCTCCCTTTAGAACGCAGGATCGGAAAAACATAGAAACAGAAAAAATATAGGAATATGATTGGAATGCATATGAAAAACAGAGGAATGAAAAACAGAGGAATTTTGTTAGAAGGGGTGTTTGGTTTTGTACAGGAAAAATATAGGAAACCAAGGCCTCTACGGTGCTGATTCCATAGGATGGTTTTCCTTCCCCCATTTCTTCCTATGAACCCAAGGTCTCTATGGTGCTGATTCCATAGGATTACTGATTTCTACATTTTTTCTTTGGAAATCCTATGAACCAAAGGGGCCCTAAATTTGGCATCATCATTTAATTTTGAAGTTCCAATACCTGTGCATTGTGCTTATGTAATCCATATATGTAACCTATTGTTTACTGCTTGAATTTCGTAGTATGTAATCCATATCAGTACCTGTATGTTGTGCTTATATAATCCATATCGATATAAAACCTGTGTTACTTGTTATGAACTAATCTCTTGGGTTTTTAATTAAAGTCCTCTTCCACTATCTGTAAGCTAATGTTTACTGCTTGAATTTCATAGGAAGCTATGGAAACTATGCGAGCAGAACCTGTTGCTGATGGGCATGAACCAATGACAAGTGCTGATGTTGTTCCCACGGTCCTTTGCTTCTTCCATGGCCAGGTCCACTCCCAGGTCAGCGGCAATACCCTTTTTTTGAAGAATGCTGATACCCCGACAAGCTCCACCAGAACAGAGACATCGGCGGAGAGAATACTTCAGGAACAGTTTGTTGCTGAACAGGAAAGTTCTGCTAACCTTGTCGATCAAGTGAATGAACTGAAGAGGAATACATAAAAGACTAAAAGAGAGTTTGAGGAGTTCAAGATACAGCAACAGGAGGAGTACAATAAGCTACATGAGGATATCATGCACTTCAGCTCTTCTTTTGGTAACTCTCAGTCATCAACTCTGTTGGCTTGATGTAGTGAACATTTGTGGTTTGATGTGTGTACTCGTGTGCTGGTTTGATGTGGTGAAACTGTCAGCGGGTTGCTGCTGATGTGTAAATAGTAATTTATTGTATTTGATTATCATGCTAAAAAATTATGTAGACATCGTCGAATAATTATGTAGTCAATCTATGCAGCAGTGACGATCTTGAATTACTTTTATGATGAATTGATTGTTGGGCACGTAGTACAACCTAGGCAGGCCATGTGATCAAATAAAAATATGACATGTGGATAACCAGTGCATGACACGTGAAATAGCCATGGCACGACACGTGGGCTAATAAAAATCCGACATGTGGAAAGAAGCCGTCAAGCCACGTGGATGAATCAAAAAATGAAACGTGGACGGACAGCACCGTGACACGTGGTCGAATACAAAACGGCCACGTGGACCAATAAAAATACGACACATGGTCCAATGAAGAAATGACACGTGACCCAACCGCAACACGACACGTGTGCCAATAGAAAATAGACATGTGGAACAATAGGGGCCTGACACATGGTCCATTAAGAACCTAAAATGTGCAAGAACCAGAGATGGCCACGTTATCCAATAGCAAGGTGACACATACCCGAACCATCCCAATGCAACCGGCTATAGCAGGTACACATGGAAAGCATCTCCAACGGAAGCAACCGCCAGCGTGGATGTCCTCTGCCACGCATGCCAAAATAGTTCTATAACGTTCTATTTTTGCCATACATCTATCCACATCTATGACGAATTTCTAGAATCATCATAGAAGTTAAGGAATGACGCGACTTCTATGACGAACCGGTTTTCGTCATAAAATTGAAATTATGACGAATTTGGCTCCTTCAGTGATGAAAGTTGATTGTCATAGTGGATATTCCTGGTAGTGGAGCTTGTTATATAGATAGAAATCCTGCTTAGGTTTTGATAACTAGAATAGAGGCCAAGTAGCTTTTAGAAGCCTAATTCAACCCCCCTCTTAGGCGTCTTGTCCCTTCACATCTATCCAAACACCAATTAACCCCTAAGCCAAACCAAAGCTAGAATGCCTTAATTCTTATTCCGTTCTAGTACTCGTAGAGAAGTTCTGCGCCACGAAACTTCGGTGTTTGAGTGTGGAAGTTCCGTACTTACCATGTTGACCGTTTGAAAGGGGGAGGGACATAAATACCCCTTCTATTTCTTATCCAACATTCATCTTCTGCATTAACTCACTCACTAGCCCGAGAACAACTCTCACACACACACCCCCATTGAAGGCTCCCCAATCTTTTCCTTTGATTCTTGGTGAAATTTCTTGAGAGAGATTGGGATTAGGAGTGAGTTAGAGAGCTTGAAGCAAAGCGCTTGACTCCTAGATCGCTAGATGTCGCCCGGGAGCTCCCAACATTATGGTTGAGCACCGGGAGGTTTGTATCACCCTCTTGAAGCTAATGGAAAACCCTCAAAGCGTGATCTTTGGTGACTCACTTGAGAAGAGGATATGGTTGTGTAACACCACACGTCCAAAATCTGCTAATGGCCTAGCTTCTCAAGTGGAACATGCCTGCATACGCATAACACCTCTCTTACATTTTTATCATCGATTCGTTTAAAAGGGTTAACGCAGAGGTACGGTGTTAGATGTGTCGATGGTAGAAAGCGGTAGGTAGCCATTGGCACACGCAGCAAGCTGAGAGAAATTGTGCGGAGCAGATCCGGAGCTCTCTCTGGATTTAGGAAGGGCATCGGACTGGATGGTCGTGACCGAGGATGTGCCAGTCAATTTGACCCTGCAATTGACAAGGAGAGAAAATTGATCAGTAATTTAAGGTGGAACATGCCGGTGTTTATCTAGATTGTTCCAAATATATGGCCAAGTGGCAAGTACGATAAAGCTATCGACTAGAGAGTCGATATCCAGCATGTTCATGATGTAATGTAGACAAAACAAGCATATCGGTAATTATTATTTACTCAACTGCATGAATCTAACTTAGCCGATGATCATGAAAACATGCAAAAGATGTAAGGGTAGACGTGTAAGCATACATGTGAGAGACATACTAGCTTTTAACCAGGATAAAACAAGTAAAAGCATATAAATAGCCAATACATCCTCAACAAAGCGGGCTATCGTCTAAAATAGCCGATTCTAGTGATCGTGTCGCACGGCATACGATCACTTATCCGTTGGATACAAATAAATCTACAAACCACTAGACTCAATCTATTGTACCGCCAATAGGCCAAGTCGTCTGATGCAGCATTGACAGTAGGACCCTAGATCAGAGACTAGCGGTCGATAGATCTACTTGTATCGCAAAGGAATCATGAAAGCATGTTATGCGCATGGAAGCTCAGACCATCGGCTAAATAGCCGATGGAGACATAGCGGGTGGCTGACGCCAAACTCTTCTTAATAGATAGATCTATTAACCAACAGTGTCCAATTTGACACGCTATCAATAGGTCGAGTCGGCTGATGCAACATTGATAGTGGAGTCATACCGGATACTGGCGATCAATGAATCTATCTCTTAATAGAATACGACTTTAAACACCTGCCATATGCGATCAAGACTGAGATAGATTGGTCATTAAAACAGGATCTAACGTCAAGAATTGAATTTAACTGTGATAGTAATCAGCAGACGATAAATCAAAATAGATAAGACCAATGAATCTCAATCTACATCAGGCAATCGGTGATATTGTATTAAATAGTAAACTATTTAACACAATACAGATAACTTTGATTAATACCAATGTTTACAAGAGATCAGTCGTCTGTTGCAGCCTTGTAAAAGTCGATACAAATTGATAACTAATCTATACCGCGATTTGTAAGAGATCAGTCGTCTGTTGTAGCCTTAGAAATAACGATATAGATCGATAACTAACTTATACCGCGACTCGCAAGAGATCCATCGTCTATTGCAGCCTTGCAAGTAACAATATAAATCGTGACGGATACTCACAAACAAGCCGAAGGTCAGGTCGTCCGATGCAGTCCTGCTTGCCCAAAGAACTCGTCGAAATCTACTCTACTGCTACTTATAAGGGGTGGCCTGAGCCGAAAAGTAAAGGTACTTGTTTTGGTTGATCGATGAGAGATGTTTATTACAATAGCCGGGGTTCAATATTTATACCCAAGGCTTGACTACGAGTCCTGATCCAATAAGACCGATCACAAAATTTGAAAAAGAAATAAGAACTTCCTAATTTAGGATAACTTGGACTCCAATCTTTTCTTTCTACAGAGTCGGACGCGCCTTCTCGCTTTATGTCTCGCTGCTTCTGCCGAATAGGGTCCATCCCCTTGGAATGATGACACCATCCTGATCTTGCTGGCAATTCCATTAGTCGACTTGTTTGAATATTTCGGCTTTCCTTGATAATTTCCTGTCCTTGGGAACTTTCCATCTCGAACCAAATTTTGGTGTCAACAAGATGCATGCGCATGGACACGTGTCATGAATCTACAGCAGATGCCCATAGTTGCTCCATGGGGATCACCCCCACTGAATTTTTTTTCATGTAATCAAGTATTCGAGTTTGATTGTATTTTTTTTTAAAAAAATCAGGAACAACTTCAGGGGGTAAATCGGACATTATTCTTAAAAAAACCGTAAGTATGCAAAATTACTCTGATGATTATGAAATATTTTACCCATCCATAGGAATGAGAGATGGTTGCACATGCGCAGGAGACGTCCACGTCAACCCCAACTACCTGCACGCTCTAGGCAAAACACGCTGCCCTTCTGTCGCCACTATAAAACGAAGGGCATATAGCTATGCTTCTGCTGGTCACATCTATCTCTGGTCAGCATCGCCAAATAACACCTCGCTGTGTGTGCGTCACCTTCGTGCACTACGTACGTTCCTGCAATTTCCCATCGCTCTCTCTTGCCACCAGTTCATGCTCATGCATGTGCGTACGTGCAAGATTGAAATGGTTGACCCGTGCTTATTGCATTGATCTTTGTGCGAGTGCGATCAAACACACGGAGGCGTGAGTCAGCGCGTGTTTCTTCCTGATGATGATCATCTAACTAGTTTATTGGTTGTTTGCGATGCATAACAGGATGCAAGGGGAGCAACAGCAGCGGATTGAGCTCGTCCTGCCGCCGGGCTTCCGCTTCTTCCCGACGGACGAGGAGCTCATCACCTGCTACCTCGCCAGGAAGGCCATGGACGACAGCTTCACCACGCCAGCCATCCGCGACGTGGACCTCTACAAGACAGAGCCATGGGACCTGCCATGTACGTGCGTTGCAGCATGCATATGCACGCCTGTTCATCATCGAGTGGAGCTGCTTGCTCATGTCGCTGATGTTCACATGCATGCAGGCGAGCAGCAGGCGGCGGCGGCCGGAGGAGACCTGCAGGAGGGCTACTTCTTCTGCACGAGGGGCAGCAAGTCCCCGTCCGGCGTTCGCGCCCGCCGCGCGACACAGCTGGGCTACTGGAAGTCCACGGGGAAGGACAAGCCCGTGCACAGCAGGTCCGGCCGCCTCGTCGTCGGGACGAGGAAGACGCTAGTGTTCTACCGCGGCAGGGCCCCGAGAGGGGAGAAGACCGACTGGGTCATGCACGAGTACGCCATTGGCGAGAGGAGGAGCAGCGCCGTCCTCAGAGGAACACAGGTACACGTATATACGTGCAATAGTCACATATGCCAGCATATATGCAGCCATATATGCTTCTGTAGTGTCTGATTAATTACATATGATGGGTGTGCTCCGTTTTGGTCACGTACTACGTATGTGCAGAGTGAGTGGGTCATTTGCAGGGTGTTCACGAGGAAGCAGCATCCGAAGATCAGCGACGACAGGAAGCTGGAAACGGAGGACGCTGTCGTGCATGACCACCCATCTCCTGGTTATCATCCCCTTGCCATGGATCAGGCAGACGACGGTTTTGACAGCGAGCAGGAGGCGGCGCCACCGGTGGTCGTCGCCGAAACCCAGCATACAGCAGGAAGCCACCTCGGTGCCCAACAAGCCATGGAGGGCGATCATCAGCAGCAGCACCGCCGTCAAATGGCCCATGAGGAGCTACTGACGATGCACCAACATGGTTCCAGTTGGCTCAGCCAGCATGACGACCAGCTGGGACTGGGAGCGCATTGCTCCGCGTTGCTGCCAATCATGCAGATGCAGTCCGGCGACGATGCAGATTATTATCTACCAGAGTTGCTGGACATCGGTGGTGAGGAGGACTGCCGTCGCCGTGCTGAGACTGAGTTCACCTGCGTTATTGGCTCCTCTAACGACCTCGACGGGCTCTACTGGGACAGTAGCTTCTGAAAGCATATTCCTTGGATAGATGTTGGCGACCTCGCCTGCATGTGTGTATATCCCTAGACAGATAGATCAAATTGTCAATGCGTGTATGTTTCAAAAAAAAAGAGTGATGCGTGTAAGCAACACTAGGGTTGGCACAAATACAGTAGCTTATGCTAGAAACGGTGCTTGTACATACCATGGGCTTCTGATCTACTGTACACCTTTTTGTGATATGTACATACATATATATACCTTGGGTCAGTCAGTACAATACTCTGCTCCCCGTGAGTTCATATCAAATCTTTTTTTTTAATTATATATATGCAGGCATAAGTGAGACAGAAATGGTTACTGCCTTACCGGTGACACCATCAGTGATAGGCAGGTCTGTTTAGTCCATATGCTCCCTTCATTTCTGATTCAATCAATTCCTAGACGACTGAGAATTTGTCTCAGTGATAAGCAGGCCATGTTCGTTTCGCTGAAATTTGTCTTATGCTGATTTGTCGTGAGAGAAAAATATTGTTCGTTCGTTGAAAAATACTGCTCAAGTAGTGCAGCAGAACAGGAGCAATTGGTTAGCAATCAGCACAGTGATCCATTTTTCTTCAAAGCCACCATGAATTGGTCAGCAATCAGCACACTCCAGGAAGCCACACCGGCGTTAACTCCTGGAGCAAGTTTGAAGCACTTCGAGAAGAGAGAAAAAAAAAAGTCAAGTTATAAAAGAATAAGAACTGGATTTAGCTACCAGGAATCTCGTCAGCAATCAGGATTGCATGAACCATTGTGTCATGGGGACGAGATACGATCCACGTCACATGCTGATATGGCATTGCATGACTCATTCCAATCTCACTAAGCTACGAGCTAGCTAGTGTATCGTGCAAGCAGCGTGTGGATCTCAACGACCATATGAGTAGTTAACATCTCCAATGATTGATGCCTAGTTGCTCCTAAACTGAAGTTAAAAGGACAGCTCTTATGTTGTTAAAGCACATTAATTTTCCATTAATGATTGGGCCGGGCATGTCAACTTTTACTTATGACCCAGGGCAACTGACGTCAGGTTGGACATGCCGCCCTGTGGCTATATACTACTAGTTAATTCTGGACGTGATGATATGCATGCAAGTGGCTACCTGCAACAACAAATAGACACTAGGGCCATGTTTAGATTGCAAATTTTTGCAATCTGGACATTGTAGCACGTTTTGTTTGTATTTGACAAACTTTGTCCGATCATGGACTAACTAGGCTCAAAAGATTCGTCTCGTGATTTATAACCAAACTGTACAATTAGTTACTTTTTTTACCTATATTTAATGCTCCATGCATACGTCCAAAAATTGATGTGATGAAGAGAGAGTGAAAAAATTTGGAACTTTGATGTCATCTAAACAAGGCCTAGGTCTTGACCTTAAATGAATCAAGTGGCTACCTGCAACAACAAATATCCTACTTTTTTATGTCTTGACCTTAAATGCAAGCGGCTACCTGCAACAACAAATATACTACTTTTTTTATGTCTTGACCTTAAATGAATCAAGTGGCACACTTTGTTATGAACCTAAGAAGATTAACCTGAGGAAACCAAGGTGTCAAAATGACTGAAATAGATTTGGTTCGCTTGATTCCATTTGAATATCCTAGAAAAAAGAATGGCATACATACTGTCCTGCGTTCAGTTTTAGTATAAAAGAGTACAATGGAAAAGGAGTGCTGTGCGATTACAGACCTAGTCCAAAGCATATAGTAGTAGTAATGCAAAACACACCAATTAATCAGTAACATGCATGCATGGCTAAGATGGTTGTAGAAAAAGGACAGGCGATCGATCAGGCACATTGATATCTTCTTCATGACATGCTGACCAATTGCGTTCGAACAAAAAAGACAACCATAGCATTCGAACGCTACATGACGAAGAAACAAAGCAAAAACAAGCATAGCATTGGAGCACTTCTTCTGTCAGCTTTTGCTTCTCCAAAAAGCTCAAAAAGCTAAAAGCTCTTCTAATCAGGATAGCTTCTTCAGAAAATAATTGTTTTTAGGCCTTCGGAAAGTAAACTTTTAAGTAGGTAAAAGCTTCAAAAGCTACATTTTGTACTACATACAGAAAAACTCCCTCAGAGAAGCTTCCCGAGCTTTTCTAAAACGCTTCTGCAGGTAGTGCTTCCGGAAAAGCTACAGCTCCCCCAAACAGAGCCAAAACCATATTTACGGCTTTGACCCACATTTCATTCGCCTATCATGTGGAGAAGGCGAAAAGCCCAGCGGTTAATTTAGGAAAATGATTCAGCGATGTACTTAGATGTGCTTAATCTCCTGTTGCTGACAGTGTGTAGGAATAATTTAGGAGAACGATGAGGACTAATCTTCATGTCGACGTTGCTTGAAGAGTCACGCCTTAAGGTTATTGGACCAAATGCCAGGATTCAACATTCCAGTTAGGTCAGATTGATTGCGCCTGACAACAGTACAGTGGTATAACTTGCATGTGCAAGTTTTACTAATTCTCTCTCTGACTCGATATGTTACCTGACCCAAACTTTGTTGCCTCAAATTCGTAGAGAAGACTCAAGACAGGTTATATAATACATACCTAATGTATAGAGAAGTAATGAATCATATACATACGAGAACTTAGATCACTGAAAGGTACAACAAAGGTGTAAGCACAAGAAAAGAATCAAGTCTAGTAGTGAGCAATTAGGACAGGCAACTTCAAAGTGCAGGCTCTTTTGCATGATCAATCATAAACGAGTCAATGATACATCTAGTATTTAAGTGGAACCAATCGATCATCGAGGAAGTACTGACTATTTTCAGGAGCTCACTATGGACAAATAACAAATTTTCCATTACCTATGGTTGTTCATCCAACTATGGGAGTAACACACATATTCTCACCTACCATCATGCTCCAATCCATGGACAGCTCAAACATATTTGTTGCATTGTTAATTGAGCCTGAAGCCATAGGGTCATTTTCAGTTCATCAGTGGGGATGCTCAACAGCTTGTATAGTTTGGCCCACTTCCAATATAGGCCCAGAGTAATTATATGAGTGACTTAATGCGCTGTCTGACTTGCACAAGAGGTACATAAAGTAAAGGAAATTAGAGGAGGCAATCCATTTTTGTGCCATTGAGAAGCTGTGCATCGTCATAATATAAGGGCTCAGGATATATTATCGGCCACTGCTCTGAGTTTGATTTTTGAGATATCTGCCAGTTAGTTTGTTCCTGCGTCTTCCATAGCCTTCCACATTTTCCTGCTGCAGTGCAGTGATGTGAGAAACTCTTACGTTAAATATGCTGTTAGAACCTTTGTCTAAGCACACAAGGATATCACAAACTAAAACAGTTACACTAGCCCCAAAGCATTATTAATCTCTCATTCCAGCCCTGTAATATCAACATAAGCTATTTTGACCTAATATTAGCTCCTTGCGCCACCAAATACTGTTTGTTTCAACATTGGCTAGGGACAAGTAATTCCAAATTATGTTGTTTTAGTTATTGTAGCACAATCAGTTTCTGAACTCTGTCGCTGCGGGTGTTTAGAACTTTGGAAAACACTCCTCGTTTTTTACTGCTCTGTTGAACACTACCTGCAAACAGTATCATTAGCACAGTTCTTCGGGAAAGGCTGCAATCATATTCATTTCTCTTCCTTACCTTTATTCTGAAAAGTGACACTGTAATGATCTGACGCCTCCTGCAGTCCTGCATCCACAGAAGCAATGGCTTCGGTACCCTACTAGACATCCACAGTTCTGAAGTTGTTCCCCACTCTAGGTTGGGTCATTTCGTCCATTCAGCTCAGCCTTAAACCAAGACAAGATGGCAAGCATATGCCACATAGGCAAAATGGGATTAATGAAACGAAATGATTATATAGCTAAAAATACTTCGACCCCAACTATAGCTGCTCACCAAAACTGTACATGAGTACGTGACATTGTCATGATGAAATCCTCAGTCGGAATCATTTTTAGGCATTACACCTTGTCACACCAGACTCCAAATCGAAGCATAGCAGGAGAGTTGCTATATATTACCTCTCCACTAGACTAAATAACTGATCTTGAAAGCATAAATACCACTATATCTACTGGAAACATTCAAGCCTAAGTCCAAATGACTTCAATATGGTGCGGTGCCTCAATCAAGCTACAGAGCATAGCCTTGACCCATCTCACCTCAAGAAAATGAATCATTTCTTTGCCTTACCCCAACACTAACCTGGACTTGGTGTCACCTGTGGGACCCAATCACCATGGAGTTATTGCAGTTTTAAATTCATGGGCCATAGCAAACTGGACCTCAGTGTTAAACTGACCCTCAAATGAAGACATTTGTTTGTTACTGTATTTTTACGTTCAGTAGATCAATGAGGAAATGTATTGTACCTCGTAAACAAAACTGAAGCAACCCAACACAAGCGCATTTATGTCACGATAAGGCATGGAAAATTCAGAGCTCATACCTCCTGTCATGCTAATGATTTATTGCAGTGGCAGTGTAGCTTGTCGTCTTCTCATCCTGCTCTATTTATCCTTCAGCCCCTCTGGACTCAGCTGTCAGTTCGACTTAAGAAAAATAACACACCACACTGCTTTTATGGGGCGATCACCATGCTGTGAGAAGATTGGACTGAAGAAAGGTCCATGGACGCCGGAGGAGGATCAGAAGCTGCTTGCCTTCATTGAGGAGCACGGACATGGGAGTTGGCGAGCATTGCCTGCGAAGGCAGGTGAGTATGGACAAACCTGAATTCTACCATCTTCCAAATGAACAAAGTTTGTGAGATCTCAACCAACATCCTGCAGGCTTGCAGAGGTGTGGGAAGAGCTGCAGATTGAGGTGGACAAACTACCTGAGGCCGGACATCAAGAGGGGCAAGTTCAGCTTGCAAGAAGAGCAGACCATCATCCAGCTTCATGCTCTTTTAGGCAACAGGTGAGTACCAGTGAAATTAGTCAACTCCAGATCGTTACAGTAGTGATATCCTCTGAAGTGCTCAGAGCTGATCCTTTGGCTTATGTATCTTATCTGGCATCTTTCTGCAAAGGCGAAGTGCACCGTCTGTTCCTGTCAGACTGCTGCCTGCCATTTAGTGACAATTCACAAAGCATATACGTGAGCTTCTGTCACACCTGAAAGCAAAGAGAAGGATTGCCAGTGTATTTATACTGAATTAGAAAGGATTTTCTAGTGCATTTTCTGTATGCAGGCATCTAAGTGCATCAATCTATCCTGCTGCATGTACCGAGTTATGGTATGGTGTTTGTACTTTTTAATTTGCCATCTCATCTCCCCTTCCCTCAGAACATAGAATTTCGGCATACATGGTAGATGAAAACAAGATGTTAATTTTAAATCATAGGTTTGTTCATGGCACTGTTCAGGTGGTCGGCCATTGCAACGCATCTACCAAATCGCACAGACAATGAGATCAAGAACTACTGGAACACACACCTCAAGAAAAGGCTGGCCAAGATGGGGATCGATCCTGTCACCCACAAATCTATCAGTGGCACTCTCACTGGCACCACAAACAACAAATCAGCCAAGGCCGTGGCAAGCCTCAGCCACATGGCACAATGGGAGAGTGCCCGCCTTGAGGCTGAGGCACGGCTGGCTCGAGAATCGAAGATTCGAACAGCAACGCCAACACCAACTGCACTACATGCGCAGCCAACGAATGTACCTGCCTCTGCTGCTTCTCCATGCCTTAACGTGCTGCATGCATGGCAGGGTGCAAAGATAGACCTGGAGTCACCTACCTCCACACTGACGTTTACAGGGAGCAATAGTGGCATGCTGCCAACCCCCAGGACCAACAGACTAGAGGTATCAGAAAGCAACTCTGTGATGTGGCATCAGAGGAGTGATGAGTTGGAGGGTGAAGAAAACGATTGGCAGATCTTCAGCAAGCACCAAGTGCTGGAACTGGACAGCAAGGAGAGGGAAGATGACTTCATTGGCTGTGAGGAACCGTGGTTCTCAGGGATGGCTGGGGTTGGATCTGGCTTCACTGGCATGCTGTTTGATGTATCCAATGAGCATGACGCATCAGAATGCTGGGGTGAGTCCAACAATGGCCAAACTGAGCACAGCAATCAAGCATCAGATGAGGAGGATAAGAATTATTGGAATGGTGTCCTTGACATGGTAAACTCAGAGCTGACACCCCAGTCACCTCCATTGGTCTAGAATACAGTCCCCTCCAGTTTTTTCAAGGACTTCTGAGCAAAATCTATTGGATCATCTTAAGTCAAAAGAGAAACAGAACGAGCACTACAAATAAATGCTACAACTGCTACAGCAGTATGTATTTTTTTGTCCATGCATGTGAAAGTGAAACAATTAGCTGTTGTGAGGATGTAGTAATAATTTTTTTTCTCTCAGTTTCTTTTCTGTTGGCCTAGCGCTAGAAATAACTGTATGTTAAGCCACCAGGACCACAGCAGGAGCACTACATTAATGATCCAAGGACTTTACAGTTGTTAGTTCAACGCTCAAGTTGTCTTGTCTCCCTCTCTTTGGAATCCAACCCAGAATGATTAAGCAGCACTATTCCGATCAAGTAAGAATATCACAAATTCAAAACTGAAATTTACATGTGCAAATAAGTCCATTTTGGTATTTATGTTCCTTCATTCGAATAAAGAAAAGAAAATTGCAAAACCCACCCCATATGTCACTTAGATTTGATATTCAACCCATAAGGTGTTTTGTTGCAAATGCCCACCCCTTAGTTGGCTCTATTGCAAAAAACACCCCACCGAGCATGTGCTCCACCGATTCCACCCATTCTCTCAAGTCTGGAGCCACTACAGGCCATGCTAGACGAGCAATACTTGTTCCGATGCTTGTATGTTTATTCATCATGTTGCGGTGAAGAAATATTGTAGATAGCAAAAACGAGTGTGACCAAGCTTAAGTGTTTTTTTTTCTCAAATATACAGGACACGGGAGCATGTTTAAGCTTTTCATCAGTGATTGTTTTGCTGCAAGCTCTAAAAAAATGTTGGATTCTTTTAGAGTATCTAACTTTAATAATGAATACACCAATTGCTCTAGGATGGCAAAAATGGGTGAAATCAGTTCAGTGCATATACGGTGGGGTGGTTTTTAGCAACAAAAGGTGTTATGGGGTGGAATCTCAAAACCAAAGTGACACATGGATTGATTTTGCAATTTTTCCATAAAGAAATTTATAAAGTGACTCAACAGCAGATACAAAACATATCCTCCATTTAGAATGTCAACAAAGATGTAGATAGTGTCCACTAGACTGTCGAGAAAATTTAAAAATATTATGATCTTTAGTTACTACAAACCAGTCCAGGTTACCAGAAGCATGTCAGGGAAAAAACAGATAAAGGTAAACATTATTCGAGAGAACAGGTATATTTTACCAGAAAACTAGTGACCAAACAATTATATGACACAGAAGTACCGCGGTTACCGGGGCACGAAAAAAAGATACTGGAACTGTTTCATGAGAGACTGGGAAGAAACATTGTGGTATATTCAGTATTGACACTGTCGATTTATTATGGGGTCGTGTAAAATTCAAAACATGTGGACGCACCAACTGGACAGGAAGGCAAAAGACAAAACACTGACCTCTCAACGAAGGAAGAAAGGACAACCATGACCCAATGAAATAACTATGATTGCATTATTGAGACCATAGTACAGGTTCTTCCCTCTGCACATGGCCTTTCAAAACAGATCAACCTCTTGTGCCAGTGGAAGACACTACCACTTTCTTTGACAGCTTGTTGCATCTGAAAAGACAACTTTGGTAGCCATCGTAATTCTGCAAAACTGCCTTTTATCTCAGGAACCATTATGTTTAGAATTCCACATTCCAGATTTCAAGCAGTGTTTTTAATTGGGATAATTTATCTTACCTTTGTTTCAAAGAAATTACCATCTGTACTTCTAAGTTTGTAAACTGGTCATCTGTAATTTTGAAGCAAGTGAAAATATACTAATGTAGCCACAATGAAATCACAAATTACATAAGACATGAAACTCAGTACAGTGCAGGTCTTCTATGATCAATCAGACACTCCGCATGCCTATTGCTTTGTAAACGTGAGCAACTTTATAGAAGCACACAGATTAATTAGCAATAGTATCAAATGTGTTTAAGTGGCAATTTGCATGAATTTGGAAGTACATGTCCTACAGTGTTGAAACAGAAGGGCAGGATTATACGAACATATATAAGTATGCTAAGAAAAATTCAAATTATAAAAGTAGGTTCCTTTAATAATCATCATGCAATCTACTTTTTCAAAGGAAATACACTTGGCTGAAAGATAAATTGTCAGCTAATAGTCCATGCAAAATAGAAGACATAAGCAAACAAACAAATAGCTAACAAAAACTCTAAGAGAAAGGTGAATAAGATGAGAAATGACAAAAGACACCTAACACATGAATACCACTGTGCACACAACCATATTAGATGTTGGTACAATTCTACCAAAATATGTTGAGTGCACCAGGAGGAATTAAAATTACATTACAAAATAGACATTGGTGCACCAAAATTAGCTGCCATAACCACTGTATTTTATATTAGAAAAAACTGTTACCAAACTTTGAGTATAGACTAAGACACTTTTAGTGGAACCACCTGCTACCCATCGTTGATGGTATAATCAGTAATAGACACTACTCACGAGAAATCCATGATACTCAACAGTCCTAACTCCTACCCATAACTGCTTGCATATGTGACAAGTTCACATGATTAAAACTTTGTTTTTTCCCTTTCTCAGGAATTCAAGGTGGAAAATCACCATTGCTAATGTGAAAAAACATCAGCTATGAACTATTGGATTTGGTGCTAAAGAGCCAGCAAAAACTACTTAATAGAAAACTAATAAGGGTACAACCTGGTGATACAAGCAGTGCTGCTACGGAAACCATACATACATCACCCTGCCAGATTAGATACATAAGAGTCCTAGCAGGTTAGATTTGTTTAGAAAGTCCAGATATTGTCACTCCAGTAAAAAACAATGTTGCATTTGACTTTACAGGGTCTTCAATGCATATCTTTGACACTAATTTCTTTTAGAATATATTCTTAAAATTCTTCAATCTTATGAGATTTTGCAGATATTTTTCAATACAATGCTACAAATTTAACTTACATATTATAAACTAAATAATTTAAAAGTTTTTTATGTTTGTAGTTTTTACGGTTTGACTAAATCTTATCATAAACATGTTTATATGACCGGAGGGAGTATTATATTATTGGTATGTCATCTCTTGCTATCTTTAGGGCTAATTTGGAAGCAAGGGAAGCCACACCCAGGGATGGAAAAACCCTCCATGATGAACTAAATAATTATTCAAATTATTTCCCCATGGATTTCCCACCCTGGGAAAAGTCAGGGATCCCAAGGGGATTTGAGTTTCCAAATTAGCCCTTAGGAAGTCTAGGGTTCCTAGACTCCTAGTCAGTTTGTTAGTCCATGATGTGTTAGCCAGCTGGTGCCTAAAAATTATTAAGGCATTCCGAGGGTTCATGCACAGGAATCAATCTAGTAAAGGGCTTTCGGCTTTGCCCACCAAACTTTGGCTAAGATCAAAGCATCTTCTCAATAGGACATGGCTAGATCTATGCCAAGACAATGGCACACAGCTGCCAAGTTTATTGGCAAATTTGTGCAGGAGATGCTTTAGTACAGTAATTATGCAGGATGACGTGTATCACATAAACTAAAAGGATAGCTACCATATTGTAGCTATGAGCATATGACACTATTAAAAGCTTCCTATTTTGTACATAACAAACTTAATTGAATACAAAATTTGACACTAGATTTGGTGGGAAAGAAGAGATAAAGTTTAAATATATACATGGCGTGGAGATGAGAGTTAGAAAGTAACGCACGCACATATCTTGGCTCATGGAGTTTTAGATTAAGATGAACGGAGGCCAGTTAATTCAAAATTCATGCTCGAAATAAAAACAGATATAATGGAGACATATATAAAAGGGCATATAAAAAGTAACTTGAAGAGATAGAGAGCCATATGTAGAGGCTGAAACACATAATATGATTGAGCTAAAGTTGTCAAACAAAAACCAAATTCATACATATGTAGCATAGATAGGGATAAAAGAGTTCTGAATTTAAGACAGACAGCAGATCAAATACAACTTTAAGTAAAGAAGTACAAATGCAGCTAAATCAAATCATATAGTTTGTGAATAAGCATCTCCTTGTTACACAAATGCAGCAAAATATGTATTTATGAATAAGAAAACCAGATCTTGGCAGGGCAGATGACCTGACAAGATCATTATCCGTTTCTAGCCATGAACCTATACATCTAGTGACAAAGACAGAAAAACTCATAAGGAAAACAATGGCATACAGCTATTCCAATCTCTGCATCTGATTCATGCTAAGTTCTGATTACTTCATGCTTCATGGACCCGACTACACTAAAAGGTAGCAACCAAGCGTGATTTTTCAGGATATTCACATCCAGGGAGGCAGAAAAGTAATTCATTTATTTGATTTTGTTATATGATGTTCAGACATACTGGAACTCTTGGTCCATTATGTTTGCTGCACATGCTACAGTATGTGCCTTTTTGCATTACTATTCTAGAAACTCTATGACAAGTGGCAGAAACACCCCCACAGAGTAATATTTCTAGATCCACTTGTGATTATCATCATGGAACCAAATATCATCATACTCCCTCCGTCCACAAAAGAATACAATTCTAGCACGGCACCAAATTAAAGTATCTTGAGTTTGTCTAACTACATATAAAAAAGTATCAATATTTATGATATTAAATAAGTATCATTAGATCTGTCATGAGATATATTTTCATAGTATACCTATTTTATGTCATAAATATTAATATTTTTATCTATATATTTGGTCAAACTTTAGATACTTCAACAAAGAATGCGCCTAGAGTTGCATTCTTTTTGGGACGGAGGTAGTAAAACTTCATGAGTCAGAATCTACATTCAGTAGTCATACAGTTTTCATTTGTTCTCCCTAACAAACTTACTGATCCAAAGATTTTTTTTTATAACCACCATTTATCAACTAATGGACTTCAATAGGACCACCTTTTTATGAAAGATATAGCAAATAAGAACAGTACAATACTAATTCAATAAGCTGAGGTAAAAGTTTTTAAATCTTAACATTTTGTTTTGTCTCAAGTGAATTGAACACCCCGAGAAAGGCCAGAACAAATCCACATGTACATCCCCTGAAACTACTAAGACCTCACCTTACATCTTACATGAGAACAGCATCACACTTCTCGAATTTCAGAAGAGCCTGACCCTCTGAATACGCCATCCCAATGGAAGCCTCCCCGTCCCTCCCAACACCCATGTAATACAGCCTCCAATCATAGGCCCCATCCATCTGTACCAAGCACGGTGAACCAACCCCAGCGCCATCCCACCCGTCATCATCGTCAGAAGGGCACAGCACTGGCATCTCGCTGGACCGCCTCCAGTCTTTCAGCCCGTCCTCTGATATGGCCATTCCAATGCTCACTCTCCCATCTGCATCGACACCCTCAAACACCATGACATACCGCCCGGCAGCACGGTCACGGACCACATGTCCATGTCGTACCCCACATTCGTCAAAGGATCCAGCACGCCCCGCCTCAAGCACCTTCCCCGTCTTCTTCCACCGGATGCCATCCCTGGACCTGGCCAAACCGATCGCATGCCTCTGCGACGTTTCGTCGAACGAGTGGTAGTACATCCGCAGATCCCCGTCTGCGTGCATCACCACCTTGGGTGCGACAATGCCGCGCGCCTCCCACCCTCGGGGTTCCTCCCCATCCTCCGCGACGCTGAACAGCGCGCCGGTGTGGTGGTCCCCCTCGATGCGCGCCCAGTGGCGGCCGTCCTGGCTGATAGCGAGGCCGGGAAGAGCGGGGACGTCCGCGTCCGGAAACGGGGAGCCGAACCGCTCGTCGGTGGAGCCCGTGTAGTAGAGCCAGTACACGGCGGAGGACGGGAAGCGGCGGGATGACGCCGCGGGGCCGGAGATGAGGAGGACGTCGGAGGGGCGAACAGAGGCAGTGTCGAACGCCCACCAGTCCTCTGAGGGCAGCAGTGGGTCGGGAGATACGGGGGCGCTCCAGCGGAGGCCGTCCATAGAGGTGGAGAGCGCGATGCGGGGGCCGGACTGGTGCCAGAGGAGCCACCCGCCACCGTCCGGGACGCGCTTGACGACCGGGGAGCGCGCGCCGCGGAGGAGGAGGCCGCGGGCGGCGGCGGTAGAGGGCTGCTGGGTCGGAGCGTGGCAGAGGAGAGGGATGGAAGCGCGGAGGCACCCCGGCGGAGAGGGTAGGAGGACGGCGGGGAGCATGGCGGCGAGTGTACCGTGCCGGATTGGGACGGGGGTTCTTCGCGTGGTGTTGAGCACTTCTTTTGAAACTGGAGTGTTGAGCACTTCTGCACTTGGCACTTGGGGCCAATTTTGTAAACCAGAAGGCCACACAGTTGCTGCAGAAATAGCATATAATTTAGGTAAGTTATTTAAGATAAAAATTATATTACTTATATTTATTTACTATATATGAATGGATAACTAACGTGATGTCTAGTTAGCAAATAAACCATCAGTCGTCTTCTCCCCGCAGTGCCTTCTCGGTGGTCGACAGCCCACCTGCCCCGCCGCCCGTGGCCGCGGCCACGGCTGCCTCGCCGCCGGTCAGCTCGCGTACCGTCCGCCCCGCCTCGTTGACCCCGCCCTCTCCTAAAGAGAAGGAAGTTCGCCAGAGCTCCGCCATCTTCCTCACCCCTGCCCCCGTCCCTCGACCCCGCCCACCCTAACCCTACGGCAGCGCATCGGCAAAGCTCGCTGTGACACCCGCGTCCCCCTGGCCAGGCCACCTCCACTGCTGTCACAGAACCATCCAATTTATAAGAGCACAAGTACAATAACAATCACCGAAGCGATCAAACCGTCATACTTGAGCCCATATAAACCCGGTAGTCCGATGAAATCGTGAAGGATCTCAAACAACCAACATACAAACCAAGATCGTAAAGATTCAACATAATCAATCACATGTTACATCACAGTTCACAAATATTTCTCATACATCAGAGTTCGGATAATTATTACAAACCAAGTTTGAAAGTAGCGGAAGCAAAGTAGTTTAACATCGACATCACACATAGTTTAATACAAAACCAGTTTCATAGTCATCTCCAACCAAAAGCACAAGGGTGAGATGATATATAGAATGGCCATTGCCCATGGTCCCAGTCCTCATCCACTGCAGGAGCAAAGCAGTTCTTGCAGTAGCCGTGATACATAACATTATCTACAACAAAGGGAATAAAACCCTAAGTACGAGAACGTACTCAGCTAGACTTACTTGTCCAACTAATATACTAATACACTAAGGAGTATGCAAAGCTTTATAAGTAGAGCTGGTAGACATTATTTACATAAAAGCATAAGTTATCCAATATCTCTTTAATTGTGAATCACCGGTTATTAATCCTATCTCATACTACATTAGCACTATCATATGCCAAACATGTTGGTACCATTAAGTCATCACAATAATAACCATATCCAGTTGAGTTCTTGCATAATCTCATAACCAACATTTTCATCATTTACTACGATGAAGTGTACTCAAGTCAAGTTTTCACTATCCGGGAGAGACGGCGATTCGAATCGACTCCTACCCAGCTGGGGAATTATTTCTAACACACACCCATACTTCCCCCGTCAGGGTCGCATCAGGTCACCTTTGGGACAACTCAACTTACAATCGCGGGTAGGACCAGCGCCGCACCCTCAAAGATACAACCAATCTGTCAAGAGGGCTCGGGACTCTAACCCGCCCTTGGGCTTACGCCATTGGCTCTCCGCACATCCTTACTGTCTCCAGGGTGCGCACTTTAACTGCTCGTGTCTTCGGCCTAAGTTGAGCTACTTGGCTTCACGGTCAGAATGACTTATCCGGCCAACTATGTGAGAGGCATACGTTCAACATGACAAGATGACCTCCAATGTCCGGTCCTTAAACGATACAGACAGAATCACTACGATACCACAACATAAGACTCCGCCTGGTCTCCATTTATTCAACAATACCAGGTTATGTTCCACGATAGCACAATATAGCCAATCGTGATCAAGTTATCACCTATAGCTCGCAGATGACAAGAAATCACTCCACTTCTACCGGTCTAAGCATAGCTAAGCATGATAAGCGTTCCTGGACTTAAATAGGATTCATGGTAGATATTTCTGGTCAAGGAAGGTAATATGCAGCAAGTGTTTCCAAACAACTCCTGTCACGTAATGCATCAATACGAATAACTTTAGGTGACATTAATAAAGTAGAGAGACTTATAATGCTCCGGGGCTTGCCTTTCATGAACGTTGCAGGCTGGTGATCAGGGCACTCTGGAAGATGATCAACCTCAGGCTCGCCTTCTCCGGGAACCTCCTGGTGCTGCACCTCTTGGTTCTCCTCCTATGGATTGACGTCGAGCTCCACCAGCGCGATTTACTCGGTTGCACCTATTACATGCATATGCATAAGTAAGCTCCACGAATGCACAAGAAGGATCATGGGTGATGCGATAGGGGAATGCACATGCTGTGATAAAATGATGTTTAAGTTACACAATGATAACAATGCTAACTCCATGCTAACTGAGTAGGTTGAAAGGTCCTAATGGCTAGAGGGGGGTGAATAGCCTAATAAAAATTTCTACAACAACACTTAGTAAACCGGTTAGACAATTATGAGGCGAAGCAAGTGTTGCATTAGTCTACTAAAACTACAAGCCACTTACCACAATTCTAGTTGATATAGTTTCTATCCACACAATAGCTATGTCACTACACTAAGTTAGTGTGCTCTCAAAGGCTAACTAAAGAGCCACACTAATAAAACTAACAAGCTCTCACAATTAGCTACACTAAAGAGCTTGACAACTAGTTTGCGGTAATGTAAAGAGGGTGAGCAAAAAGGTTATACCGCTGTGTTAAGGAAGGAGCCAATCAATCACAAGAATGAATAACAATGAAGACCAATCACATCGGAATCAAATGATGAACACAATGATTTTTTACCGAGGTTCACTTGCTTGCCGACAAGCTACTCTTCGTTGTGGCGATTCACTCACTTGGAGGTTCACGCGCTAATTGGCATCACACGCCAAACCCTTAATAGGGTGCTGCACAACCAACACAAGATGAGGATCACACAAGCCACGAGCAATCCACTAGAGTATCTTTTGGCCCTATTTTGGCTCTCCGTCGGGGAAAGGTCAAGAACCCCTCACAATCACCACGATCGGAGCCGAAGACACTCACCAACCTCCGCTTGACGATCCTCGCTGCTCCAAGCCGTCTAGGTGGCGGCAACCACCAATAGTAACAAGTGAATCCCGCAGCGAAACACGAACACCAAGTGCCTCTAGATGCAAACACTCAAGCAATGCACTTGGATTCTCTCTCAATCTCACAAAGATGATGAATCAATGATGGAGATGAGTGGGAGGGCTTTGGCTAAGCTCATAAGGTTGCTATGTCAATGCAAATGGCTAAGAGAGTGAGCTTGAGCCGGCCGTGGGGCTTAAATAGAAGCCCCCACGAAATAGAGCCGTTGTACCCCTTCACTGGGCACAATACGGGGTGACCGGACGCTCCGGTCATGCGATGCGTGCCATGTGTCCCCTCTCTTCAAATGTTGATCGCCCGATCTCAACGGTCAAGTGACGACCGGACGCAGTAGCTCAAAGTGACCGGACGCTGAACCCCAGCGTCCGGTCGTTTCCAGTAAGCATCCAGAGATGAATTTTTGCGACCGGACGCGTCCGGTCATGCTCGACCGGACACACCCAGCGTTCGGTCACTCGGCGACTCCCCTGTGCACTGCCACATCAGCAGGACCGGACGCAGCCCTTCAGCGTCCGGTCACTAAGTGACCCAGCGTCCGGTCAGAGACCGACGCCAGCGTCTTTGCTACTTCTACTGACCGGACGCGCCGGTCCTTCCGAGACCAGTGTCCGATCACTCACAGTGACCTTCGTCTTTTCTGTCTAGGGCGCCGGTGGCACCGTCGGACTGTCCATACTCTACAGGCAGACACTCCGCCGGTGAAGTTCCTAACCCTTGCTCAAATGTGCCAACCACCAAGTGTATCACCTTGTGCACATGTGTTAGCATATTTTCACAAATATTTTCAAGGGTGTTAGCACTCCACTAGATCCAAAATGCATATGCAATGAGTTAGAGCATCTAGTGGCACTTTGACAACCGTATTTCGATACGAGTTTCACCCCTCTTAATAGTACGGCTATCGATCCTAAATGTGATCACACTCAGTGTCTCGATTACCAAAATAAAATGGCTCCTACCATTTATACCTTTGCCTTGAGCCTTTTGTTTTTCTCTTTCTTCTTTTCAAGTCCAAGCACTTGATCATCACCATGGCATCACCATCATCATGTCATGATCTTCATTTGCTTCACCACTTGGAATGTGCTACCTATCTCATGATCACTTGATACACTAGGTTAGCACTTAGGGTTTCATCAATTCACCAAAACCAAACTAGAGCTTTCATAGATGCATATATCTTCTCTATCTACTTACAAATTTCAACACAAGGCAATGTCTAAGCTACACATGGCAGTTACAAGTTTACATCATAACTGAAAGTTCTACTTATCTAAATGCTGTGATCTTGGACTTTATGGAAAGATTATAAAATTGCCTACAACTCTTATTTAATCACAAAAAGCTAATTCACACTCTATCCAAACCAAAACAGGTAACCTATCCAGTGCTGTCAAAAATTCCAGAGAATAAGTATTTCGGGAGACTAACTTAAAACAGCTATAACTCCTAAACCCTTTGGCCTATTGCCCTGAAATTTTAACACAAGATAGATGAAGAAGTTCCCTACATGCCGTGGAATCGACCGGCCTCGGGCCCCTCCCCTGTGTTGTAAATGTATATTTCAAGTATTTCTGATGTTTCAGAGGTATGTTCAAGTGTTTTGTATGGACGTTGTAAAAGTAGATCAGAATGATGTATATGTGCAAGTGTTTTAGAGGCATGTCGGAAGTGTTTTTGAGACATGTTGTAAGCGTTTGTTCAAAATGTTTCATCTGTTTCAAACGTATGTTGCAATCGTTTGATCTGGATGTTGCATATGTTTTATACATACGTTGCAAGAGTATGTTCGAAATGTTTCAGCTGTTTCAGTCTTATATTGCAATAAGTGTTTTCATGTTGGAAGTTGTAAGTGTGTTTATCTGATGTTGCATATGTTTCACACACATGTTTCAAATGCATATTTCAAATGTTTCATCTGCTTCAGACGTATGTTGCATCTATGTGTTTCATATTTTAGAGGTAGAGAGTCATGGGGGCACGCCCTAGACGCCAGGGGATGGGCGCGATGGGCCGGGGCCCGCAAATGGGGCGTGCCGAGGGCCGACGGTCGGGGTGCGTGGTGCACCTAGGGTCGTGCGAATGGGGCGCGCTCGTCCTCGTTCCAGCTCCCGGGTCCCGCCTGTCGGAGAGAGAAAAGGGAGTCAGGGGGAAGGAATAGCGAGTGCAGGGAGGAGGCGCGGGCGTCCGAACTCACAGAGAGAGGAGGGTCAATGGGAAGGAGCGGCGGGCTCGGTGTTTTCCATGGACGCGCGTGACAGAGGAGGCGATGCGCGTTTTTGTCGAGCGCGTTAGTATCTCCCTATCATTTTTCATTTGTAATTAGATAGCCGACAAGTGAGGCCTAGATGTCAGCCTCTTCCACGTTCTTCTTCCTCCTCTTCCACACCTCAGGTCGTGGCCTTCTACTAGTGCGATTGGCGTAGTTTGGGGTCGTCTCGTCTGGTTCTGATGTGCACGATACAGACTGCTGTGGGCGCGGCTGCTGCAGCAAGTGCAACAGCACGTCGCTAAGTACCTACTAGTAGTTTACAGTTCTAAAGTTCGCAGCACAGTAAAAAGATCTGCAGCAAGCACATTCAGGAGGATTCAGAGGCTGTTTTTCAAATTTTAAAAGTAACACCTAAATTTTGCAATTTTTTTTTTTAAAATATATTATCTATATATCTTATATTTTAATCTCTACTAGCACTGTATCTCACCATGTAAATTGTTCACGTCACATGATTATAACACTCTATTAGCATATACAATTATATCTTCATTCAAATTATTTACGTTAGCAAACCATATTATCACTATTCACTAACATTCATTTGGCTATCTGCTTCAGTGTGTTACACTACAACTTCTACCGGCTGCAGATGCAGTTTCTCCGGTTCATGCTAAAGTAATCCATAGTTATGGTGATGCAGCTACAGCAGAAGCCGCAGCGACAGCAAGTGCAGCCGAACGCACCTATGCAAACAGAACATCTGCTACGCCACAGATGCGTCGATTTTGCGATCTTCTCGACCGAAGGATTTCTGGCGTTCTGTGTTTGCTGGCATCTTGGATAAAAAAAAATTAAGAATCTTAAATTTGTGATGCCTGGTATCTTGGACCATAAGAGATTAGCTAGGAGAACAGATATGGAACTGATTGTCAGATTTAACGTGGGTAGACCCATATTTTATTTAATAATTAAATCAAATAAATTCTAAGACCATATTAGATGCTAGGTGCAATAAAATGATGGATTAAATGTACTCGATGGCTGAACTTGTAACGACTATAGTTATGGTTGTGGTTACTAGTAACTCATATGGTTATGGTTGCAGTAACTAGTAACCCCATATTTATTGCAGAGGTTATTAGTAATTGATGGACGCTTCATGATGCTTCATGACGTCCAGGTTCATCCTCTACACTTCATCTTCTACATTCCATGCTTATAAAAGGAGCGCTTGTCTTCAGCTGCGCGGATGAGATACAACATATAGCACCATTGTTCTTCTGTTGAGTTGCTCCCGTGTTTTCCCGTCCCAATCCTCTACGGGCACAGAGTGTTGGGAGAGCAGGCCTCCGGAACCGCCATCCGCATAGCGACACCTGCTTGGGTGTGCGGGCGATCAGGTTTTTAGGAAGCGTCTCCGCGACTGCTTGCTTCTTCCTGGTGTTTGCCGACGTCTTTTTTTTCTTTCTCGAATCGTCTACATTCCGGCAGACGTTCGAGGTAGTACACTGTGAACATCGTCCTGCATCGACTGTGGTCCGTGACATCGAACAACGCACTATGTCGACTAGTACGCGTGGAGCCGCCGGTGCCTTGAGCATAGGTCCCTCCGCTGGGTATACTTCTAATCTTACTGTTTATCTTCAGTAAGGTTTTCATACTCTTAAACATGATTATCATGTTCATCGTAGTTGCCACTAGTAGTTCATATGTGCACATATTTAGGTCCCGTTTGGCAGGGCTTCTCTAGCGACTTCAGGAGCCGCTGGGAGCCGTTTTCTACCAAATGGGGTAAAATAAAACGGCTCCATCGATGAAGCCCCTAAAAACGTGCTCTCACAAAGCTTTGGGGTGGGAAGGAGCCAAAAATAGTGGCTTCTCTCGGCTTCACCTCATTCTACATGACGTTCTCTGAGAGCATATTTTAAGAAAAACTATATGTGAAGCTGTTTTGCCAAACAATTTATCAAAACGGCTACAGCTCCACTCATAGAGTTGTTCATGGAGCTGAAGCCCCAAAAAAGGGTTTCATGGGTGAAGTGGAGCCGTGCCAAACGGAGCCTTATTGTCACGAATTTACTACTATCTTTCTAGATTAAATTAATCATGAAAGTGCCTAAGTTCCTAACGCTGATGATAACCCAAATGTGGATGGATTATGTAAAATCTAGTTCAGCTTAAACATACTAATTTCAACAAGATACGTTTATCTTTGTCCAGCAAATTTATAGGGCAGTAAACCAGGAGAGAATTAGTACTCTCTACCTTCTTCCTGCCAATCTGTAGGGATTCAAGCTGAACTCAACACACGACTGCTGTTTACTACACTCAACAATGGTGTGCAGACAACATATGTCTGAATAAAACAACACAAATGGTAGGCAATATGCTACATGTACAGATGGTACAAATTTCGCGCACCGCTCCGGATGATTACTCCCAAATTCCCAATCAATCAGGTTGTCTTCCTCTGCTTGAGCTCTCTGCTCTCCCTGAGATCAGCTTCCATCTTCCTGTCCACGTTCTTGCAGAACTCAGGGTACGGCTCATAGCCGAACAGCTTGTTCAGTATCTGTGCACACAAAGAACCGGCAGAGGGTGAAGAATTAGCACCGGTCAACGCAATTTCAGTTCCATGTGTGGAGATGACTGAAGAATTAGCACACGTTTGTGAGCTGTGCCTGTGGTTACCTGCAGGAAGATGAGGAACGGCTCCATTAAGAACACCTCGGGAAGATCACTCACAGTCGGCCCCTTCTTCTGCAAAATTGAACAAGAGATCAGCAGTGGAGCCGTCGATTAGATTCCCAAGGGCTTGGGTGGAGGGATCAATTCGAATCTGTGGCACTTGCCTCGAAGAGGCCGTGGCCAAGGAACTGCCAGGTCCAGCAGAAGACCTGCGTGGCGAGGACGAGCTTCCAGGAGAGAGCGAAGCCGAGGCGGGCCGCGAGGGCGCGGCTGGCGGCCCACGCGGCGAGGAAGAGCACCCCCGCGAGCGCGCCGGCTCGGCGGTCGACGGCGAGGTAGGCGGCGGCGTAGGCGAGCGTGAGGACCAGCGCGGGGGGCACGGGCAGCGGCAGCGGCAAGAAGTGGAGGATGAGGAGGTTGGTGAAGAGGATGGGCCAGGTGAGCAGCGCGTGCGCCGCCGCGTTCACGGGGTGCCGGTGCTGCGACCGGAAGAAGGCGAACTGCGCCTCCAGGTCCAGCACCCCACGCCGGTGCGCCGCCTTGGCCCCCATGGACGGACGCGCCTCGTCCCGGAGGCTCCGAGAAATCTGGGGGATTAAGGGGTAGTGTTGTAGGGGTGAGATGCCTGAGCCCGCGAGTCCGCTCCGGCTGTTTATTTAATCGTTCCGCTAAAACAGAAGTAATGTATATATACGGTTTAAGCAACGGTGTTAATTCAGGTAACCAAGAAAGAAAAAACTGATTGCAACATGTAACTGTGAACCGTGAGGGAAAATCAATGCAGGGAAAAGAGCACGGTAGATGAACAGTGCTATAGTGAGACGGACACTATGGATGCTCTCCACGTTTAAAGATCTTTATTTAATTAATTTAATTTAAAGATCTTTATAGATTTCTCCCTGATATTAAAGCACGAAAAGTTTCTTCATTTGAATTTTCAGTATTAATAACCAAAATCTCTCTATTAATATTATCATTTGTTCGTTCCGTTCCGTTCTATTTTCGCATTTGTTCTTTTATTCATTCTTTTCTATTTCGGTCTGTCTGTTTTCATTCTATTCTATCTTTTAGCAGGATAGATGAAATTTCACCACTAACACTAAGTCATTGTTGTGTTTTTTTTTATTTTTATGCCCAAGTCATTCTATTGGTGTTAACTTGTGGTTCAATATGCCTATCTATAATAACCAAACATGCCAAATCGTTAAACAATAAATCAAGCGTTTTTTCACCTATACATGTGGCATGCCATCATCTCCATTAAGGATTGCAGCGTGGAGAATATTGACAGTTAATCGCCTCGTACCTAAACATGGAAGTGGATTAAGATCCACGTCCATTAAAACCAATCCAAAAGAGATCCACGTTGAGGAAAGCACCTGTCCAATCCAAACCAAATGCATTTTGGAAACATCCAACCCAATCCAGTCCAACACCGAGTGAATCCAGTCCAATCCATTCATCCAACAGCTTGCGCGTCGAACAGCTTGCCCATGCCGGCGCGGAGCGTAGGCAGGTCCGCGCATGCCTTGGCGATGGAGATGAAGGTGAAGCTGGAGAATGAGAGGCCGACGACGGTCGGAGCTGAACCCGAGGAGGACGGCGTGGGCGTGGATGCCCATGCCGGCGCAGAGCGCGGATAGGTCCCGGCTTTGGCGACGGAGGTGAAGGCGAAGCTGGAGAAGGGGAGGCCGGCGGCGAGGAGGCAGAGGTAGAAAGCGAGAGCGGCGGCGGGGAGGCCGCGGCGTGCGGTAGCGCGCGAGGGAGCAGCCGGCGCGAGAGGGAGCAGCCGGCGCAAGGGAGCAGACGTCGCGAGAGGGAGCAGATGGCACGCGAGAGGCGGGCGTAGGAGGCGGCGCTGGCCGCGACCGCGACGTTGGCGGCGTACGCGTTGTCTGTGGGGAGATGCCCAACGGATTTCTGGATATGCAGTTCTATGTATCCAATCCTATTCGATGGGTTTGGGTTCTGTGGCAGCGGATATCCGCATCCAGACATCATCCATCCAGTTCAATCCAAAATGGGTTACGTCCGTTTGGACTGTGGATGATCCAAATCCGCTTCCAGGTATACTCGTACCAGACGAGTGGAAGATACGCACACACGAATTAGTTTAATTTTATTTGTCTAGTCTTCGCTTATATGAGTATCGAAGAAAAGTGCTTTTGATATGTTTTCAACTACGAACTATATTTTTTTCGAAAAATAGTGATATATACTAATACTATTAAATGCTAATTAGAGCCATGATATTATAAATTCAAAATTTATGAGAAACACCACTACTTCTCAGCTAATAGGACTGGTGCCATTACAATTCATCAATACACCACTTTGTACGCCTACGGCGTCTTTGGTCCACTTGCAGACATATGGATAGCTTTGTATTTTTGTATGGACAAAATTACCCTTGATATCCCCTCCCTCTCAATCTTATTACATGTGGGGCCTATGTGTCATCCCCTTGCCCGCTCTCTTTCTTCCATGCCGCTCTCCTGTCCACTCGCCGCACCATACACCATCGCGTAGTGCTTACCACTGCGTGGTGTCACGGGCCGTTGTGTGCGTCGCTGCACCACATGCTAGTCGCACACTGCTGTCGAACCACCCCTTGGTTGTACTCCACCACTCATAGTTGTCGCAAACTTTCATCTGCAGGGAGGACCGGTGGACTACGTACCTACACCTCCAATTGCTTCGCGCCAAAGCTGACGAAAAAGGTGATCTCCAACACCGTTGAGGAGCTCAAGCTAACGGGGTTGACCATGCTACGGTGCACTCTCAGCAACGTTCTAGTTTGACCAATGGGCCCTCTAGTCCGTGATATCTTGGCATTGGTGTTAGAGAAGGACAACAACAGCAGCGACAAGATTCTCCACTGGCTCGACATGCAACATACATCTTAAGTTATGTGCATCTCTTTTTGAGTCATGGAACATGATCGTGTGAACGATGGCGGAGCTTGCCGCGACGATGGAGTCCACCCGTTTGTCTAGGTGCCCACCATCCTCTCATGTTATTGCATCTCTGTTTCCTCCTCGGCTTCTTCTTCCTATGGATGTCGAGCAAGCCGCCCTTTTCACACCATCCCGTGCGCACGCTGTCGGTCTGTCCTTGGCTGGCAATACCGCCAGGGATCTCCGTCCTTAGGCTGGCCATGCCGTCGTGTCACACTCTCCCACCTATTGTGTACGCGGCAGTTCCTGCTACTATGGTCGAGAGATGGATTAGGGGGAGAGAAAGGGAGAGGAAAGGGATGACACATGGGTTCGCTTGTCGGTGAGATGGAGAGAGGGGAAATATTAATGGGATTTCTTCCATACAAAAACACAAAACGATATGTATGCCTGTACGTAGGCATAAAGACATCACATGGGTGTAAAATGGCGTATTTCATACTTTGGAAGAGTTGTAATGGCACTAACCCTATAAGGTGAGAAGTAGTGACCTTTTTGAGAAAGATTGAATTTACGATGTTATGGCTCTAACTAACCCTAATATTAAAGTATTGAGTATTTTCGTGATCCTTCAATTTCCCCATGCACGACAAGTTCGAGCAGCATGTCAAGACATGGTGGGGAGTCGGATCCTAGAATGAATTGGAACACTTGACATGATTATTAGATAAAATCTATAAGCATACCATGCCTATACGAACTAGAGTAGTGTGCATCAATACACATTATGGAGTTCAGTTCCAAGACGGATTGCATGACACATTTTTAATAGATCTTCAAGCTGGAAGTCATTCGCGTTTCTATTGCAACATATTTACTAATCTCAATAAATAGCTAAAAGGTGAGTTATAAGCTGTCTGGATCATGTGTGTGGGTTTTACCTATGTGAATGACCTCTTCTCTCACGTGACATGCCTAACATGCGGATCTCAGTGTCATGCGTCGTTCATGTAAGCCAAAACCATGTTAAAACTATGGTTTTGATAGTTGAATTGTCAAAATTTATGGTGTTGAAGTTTCATAGCCAGAATCAACAAACTCCGATGATAGTTTGGTTATAAAAAAATGAACTTCTTCGTTCCAAAATAAGAAAACACAGATGTAATCGGCATCTAATTTAAATAAGTAAATTGTAAAAAAGAGGGATATTTGCCATTAATTTTGCTAATAATGATTGAAAAAAAAACCCTACATCATCTCAGAGACTAAAGTTTGGGCTTTAAATATCTCCGACACGACAGAGAGTAAAATCATGTTTTGGTGCCAAGTCTACACGTGAATCAAATGTCTCACGCGCGGGCGCTAGCCACTCATACTTCCACGTTAATCGGTGGTTTGAAACCGTGAAAAGAGCAAGGTACTGTGGCAGTGTGGCTGCGACCGGCGGGTCACAACTGTCAAGTTCGATGTGATCCGAGGTGTGAACACGGAGAAACAGGTGCGCAGGGCGCTGATTTTCATTAGTACTGTCACCGTCAGTCCAATCCCTCTCGCCTCGAGCCCTCGACAGTACGGCAAGATAGAAAGACGATGTGCTGCATCGCATTAACGCCCAACGGATCGATGGGGCCGTTGGCCGTTCATTGATTGGGTTCTTCGCTGGTCCGTTCACATTACAACTGACGGTCAGTGGACTTCGTCCATGGCTCCATATACTGGCTTAACGCAAGACCAATAATAAAGAGTTCCATGACGTTATTATTAAAGATTAGCATGTCATATAGAATACAATAAAACATAAATAGAACGCTCACTTTTGTATAAACTTTCGTTCTATGATTTTATAGACATTTAATTTCATGATATATAGAAAGTTGGTAATCGTAAAAAAGTTTCATCTAAATGAAACTCACTTTATCTCTCACTTCATAATTAATCTATCAAGCCATTAAATTTCAATCTACTGACATATCATAATATTAAATGCAAATGAGATCCAGATAAAACTTTCATTAAGACTGACCTAATAGATCAGCAGTACAAGAACCACTCCATACAACAATAACCATTTAGTGTTTTATATAGGCATTTTTAATCCTTTCCTTAAGCCCAGAGCCCACCACATCTTGAGGTATCAACCCATCAGTGTATTTTTTTTAAAAAATCTCACCATAGTCTTACAACTACATAGGCAAGCATGTTGAATTGAGTGCTGAATCCGGCAACAAGCAACTCTCTCCTAGGTAGCGTTTGGTTGCGAGGACGGGATCGTCCCAGGTGGGATGTCCCACCTAGTCCCGTGTTTGGTTGAGAGGCAGCCAGGGGCGGAGTCATCCCTGGTCGGGATATTCGGCAAAGATTCGGGGCAACCCGTCCCCGTGCTTTCGACGAACAAGGGCGTCCCACCTGGGACAAACTCTACGCGCAACGCAGAGGAGAAGTGAGAGGAGAGAGGGTGGCCGACGCGGCTCCACCACCGGCTCCAACGAGCCGCGCCCGACCATGTCGCGCGCCGCCACGCTTGGTCTCGTCACGCGCCTCCGCTCATGGCCTCGTCGCGTGCCGCCATGCCTGGCCCCGGCGAGATTCGCCTGCGGCCTTGCCACACACCGCAGTGCCCGGCCCCGGTGAGCTCCAGTGGAAGAGGCGCGGGCCAGAGGAGACACAGGGTGGAGGGTGGAGGAGGCGTGGGGAGGTCTCCGGCAGAGGCCCGGGCAGCCAGCGTAGGGTCACGGGTGGAGACTCGTGAGTGAAGCGGTCCGCAACGAAAGAACGAAGATGAAAAGATAAGGAAGGAGAAAAAGGTAAAGGGAAAAGGAAAAGAAAAAAAAAGAAAAAAAAACTAATGAATGGTGAGTCCTACATGTCAATGGCTCATCCACTTTTAATGTTCCAAAACCAAACAAAAAATATAGGGGGTGTTCGGCTGGCTGGTGGCTGGCTGGCCAGCCCACTCACGAAACCACTGTTCACGTGAACAGTGTTTCCAGACAGAATATTATTTTTCTCTCACAATAATCAGCCGGAACAGTATTTTGGCTTATTTTTCAGTCCTGCTGAACAGGCCCATAGTCATCCTATCCCTTCTTAACCAAACAACAGATATAATCGTCCATCCTTGAAAACTAAGACAGAGCCATCCCATTCCACCATGTCTCTCAACCAAACGCTACCCTACGTTCTCGCGTCCACCTATCTTGCTTGCCGAGTCAGTTCGGTGTTATGACAAGTTGTTATACTTGCTCATAGTATGCCTGTACCTTAGAGCATCTTCAAAAGCCTTTCTAAATTCCACTCTCTAAATCATCATTTAGAGAGGCATTTACATAAAAATCATTTCTATATCTTTTCATTCTCCAACAGTTTTTCTATATTTCATGCGCACTCTAGAGAGCCATTCTCGTCTTCTATTTTTGGCTAGCGAAAAATCCGGAATAGAAGATGACCATTTGGATAACCATTTAGAGAAGCTGTTAGATTGTAGTTTTTCACCAAAATATCTATTCCTAGCATTTAGGAAGGATATAGAGAGTGTCTTATAAATGCTCTTAGACGTGGTGTTCAATCGCAAACCACGGATGAGTATTTTGGTTGTTGGTGTGTCACTCTCGTGCGAACGCACACAATGAAGAGTGAAAGTCTCGTTCACACAAATAGAAAAACAAAAAAAAGCACAAAATAGAAAAAAAGAAAAAAAGAGAATATGGCCCATGCAGGTCTCGAACCACACACAAAATAGAAAAAAGGGAAAAGAAAAAAAGAATATGGCCCTTGCAGGTACACAAAGAAAAAAAATAAATGGCCCATGCAGGTACACAAAGAAAAAAAAGAAAAAAAGGAAAATGGCCCATGCTGGTGCACAAAGAAAAATAGAAAAAGAAAAAAGAAAAAAAGAATATGGCCCATGCATGTACACAAAGAAAAAAAGAATAAAAAGAATATGGCCCATGAAGGTACACAAAGGAAAATTTTAAAAATAAGGAACAAAGAATATGGCCCATGCAGGTCTCAAACCTGCGACCTTCGCGTTATTAGCACGACGCTCTAACCAACTGAGCTAATAGGCCCTGGTGAACAAAGGTACAAACTCATTATATTTACTTGATAAATACTGTCTATCTTTTATATTTGAAAATAACCTCTATGTCCTGTCCTCCATTTTTGTATGTTACAATCGGCTGGCCACACAATGCAATTTTTAGATGTAGCAAATTCGGTGCTTTCGCGGAACAAAGCTCTTCTCGATTAGGGATTATTCATGCGCTCAAATTCTTCATCAATCTATCTATTATTTTTATTCTCTTTGTCGAAGCGTTTCTTTCATCTCATTTTTTTACTTCCTATATTGTCCTCACATCTTTTGTATCTTAGACTCATGACTCATGATCATACGAGCTAGAACAACTCGTGGTCAGTGATGATATGAAGTCTGATTCTAAGACGTATTAGGCTTCGTGCAATGCATGTACACATTTGCTAATCTATCTATCAATCTATTACTATAAAAGAGCGGAGGAATTGAAAAAACACTTCTCACCTTAACCTATCATACCCATCTCTAAGCTTCACCATCATATGTGTTCTATTTTTCATCTGACAGAGGAGGTTGATTGTAAGGTGGACCAACCATGAAGGACAATGCAAATTCCAAAACATACGTGTCTGCCTATTTTACACCGCACTGTCGTGCATCCTTCTCTCTGTTTTTTTGCACCAAAAAATTTTATCCATCGCGTGTACACACAATGCCTCCTACGCGTCCCTTTCTCTATTATCTCCTCTCATATTTGTCTCTCTTTCCTATCAGCGTTGTCGATCCTCCTCACGTCTCATCTCCATCGTAGACGTCGCTCCTCCCCTCCCATGCCAGGCCACCGGCCAAGCAGAAGGTCGACTGGCGCACTCCAACTGCTCAGCATTGGGAGCATGAAGACGACAGGAGGCCGCCGCCGTCGTTAAGCTCGTAGATGGTGCATGTGTTCTTGGAAAAGCTAAAGTTTCTTTTTTCTCGATCTCTCTTTAGTTATCTATCAATGCATCGGCCTGGTTACATGGACCTATATATGCGTTGTTGCCTAGAAGGCCCATGAAGCAAAGCAAAAATGATCAGGACGTCCGTCCATCCAGATAGGACGGACCTGCCTCACGCCTCGCACTTTTCTAAAAAAAACCTCACGCCTCGCACGGTTGCACAGGACACACCTCGCGCCATGCGCCTCGTGTCGTCCTTGCCTCGCGCCCCCGCTAGTGCCTCGTGCTACGCTCCCTCACGCCGCGTCAACTAGTCTCCATTGGACAACATGTCAGACCCCTAATTTAAGGGTCCTTTATGCATCATGTATCAGTCCTTGGATCAGTAGCTGATACGCACAACTCAACAAGATTGATATAAAAAACCATACTTTCATTGATAATGGGGAAAACACTTTACATGGTTTAGGTTAACATAGCTTGGGCCACTGGCCTCATATCGGATATCAGAGTTCTATGACAGCGGTTATATATCAACGTGGCTCCATTCCTACAGGCAGCTTGGAGTGCGGACGTAACCCTAGCCTTATTCCTTAAGCGTACTCCTATATTCCAAACGTCATGGTCCTAGCGTAGCTCTCTCGTATGGCTCCATCTTCGGGTATACTCCGAGTATCCTATCCTGGCATAACTCTAGAAGTTCCATCCTGGTAAGCCCTCTTGTAGCTTAACTCCTAAAAACGTAGAATGGAGGGGGTTGAGTACATAAAGTACTCGGCAAGCCCTAAACTTTGGGTGGAGGCGAGGTGGAAGGGAAACGCTATATGTGGAGGTGGTTATGATGGTGGAGGTGGATAGTTAGAGGTAGAAGTAGTAGGGTGAAGTAGTTATAATTATAGGTTGGATCCTAGCAGAGTATTACCATTCTCACCAGTTTCCAAGGTTCATTATATTTCACCAAATTAGTAAGTGTGTCTTACCAGATTATCACAGTTGTAGAAGTCTAATTATAGTATCTCATCCTAGCATCTACCCATTCTAAGGATCTGGCTATTCGAATAGATTCAATAAACTCTATAGAGGTGTACAAATTTCCCCACATAATAGACACAGCTCCAAACCATGCGTGGTGGTGGGAACAGGCCTAACGAGACCTCGTACCCAAAGGGACGCATCCTCATATTTCCATATAACTCTACTGTGGCTTCTCAGAGGTTGAAAACACGCTAATCTTGGGAGGATACCAAACCGCCCCATCTCATAATCCTGGATGACACCACATCATCCCATCATATAATCTCGAACGATACTGAATCATCCCAACACAATAGTGCCGATGATATCAAATCATCAAAATAAACAATAATAATAAGGGCTCGAACGCGGCCAAGTCAAGGGGCTGAACGTGGAAGATCACATAGCAACCATGCCAATCGGACCATGAAAGAGCACATAGCATCCATGTCTGCTCCTGATATTCCATTGCCAACACCGGTCTCCTAGTAGAAATTATACTTCTATCTAACAGAATGTGAGATCAAGTCTACCGATATAAACATGTGGTTGTATGTAGTATCGCACTAGGCGAGAGGGACTATGAACCAGTCCTTATGTGACCGAGGCGAGTATCTCTCAATAGGAACCCTCACTAGCCGAACCTGCCAAGGTAACTTGTACCGCATAAATTACCCTTCACTCGCCCCTTGATGGGGTCTAGTCAAGTTTTACCAGTTTAGGTTCCATAGTTATTATCGTTAAATTTATTAAGCTCATGTCATATGCAGGTAATCATTTACCATATCATTATTAATCACATTATCATAGTCTAACTCATAATTCATTATAATTCTTAATAAGGGTTTGAGTGTTATAAGTTAAGGTAATTAATTGGTGGGGATGGAGTGTGGAGGGTTTATGGTGGAGGTTAGCAAAATGTGGTGGTGGTGGAAGGGAGGTGGTTAAGGGATGGTGGTTAAGGAGGAGGGATAGGGGTAGGTGGGGGTTAGGATTTGCCTCCATTCGCTGACGATTACATCCTCATCTGATTCATGTACCTCTTGCTCCTATCTTTTGGGCTTCATCAGGTTCTCTCATGTCTTCTACCCTACGCGGTCTGCATCGACAAACAAAAACACGCAAACAAGGAAAATAACAAGCAAGCATGTGAAACAAGCATAAGCAATCAACGATCCTATACGGGTTGGTCCTATTAGGTGAGGGGCTATTATCTAGGTTATCATTATTATGTCTATTTGAAGTAAGGTTTAGATAGAGGTATTCTATCCATAGGGTAGGGTTCTATAGGTTAAGTTAACATGGGTGGTGGATCTGATGGAAAACCAGACCACATTATTAGGGGTTCACTATTATGCGAACCTAGAAAGAGAAAACCTGACCAAGTCATCATAAATGGCTTGGCTGGCCTCTTCAGGTCCACGACGTTAGTGACACGTACACACATGCATATGTATGTGCCCAATATTAACTAGGATGGAGGGGGAGGCGGAAGGCAGAGTTAGCCACATATAGGTGTATACCCGGGTATCGGGCATGGCCATATATATGTATATGCATATGTGGTTACTGTTTTAGGTGATTGGGTATTGGCCATGCCGTCATGTCACACTCTCCCACCTATTGTGTGCGTGGCAGTTCCTGCTACTATGGCCGAGAGATGGATTAGGGGGAGAGAAAGGGAGAGGAATGGGATGACACATGGGTTCGCTTGTCGGTGAGATGGAGAGAGGGGAAATATTAATGGCATTTCTTCCATACGAAAACACAAAGCGATATGTATGCCTATACGTGGGCCTAAAGACATCACATGGGTGTAAAATGGCGTATTTCATACTTTGGAAGAGTTGTAATGGCACTAACCCTATAAGGTGAGAAGTAGTGACCTTTTTGAGAAAGATTGAATTTACGATGTTATGGCTCTGTCGGCACGAAAATGTGCCAGGCACACGAGCATGCCGGAAGGGTCTGCTCGATGGGGCTAGAGATTTTTCATGGATTAAATAGGAATAATATATGTGGAATATAGGCTTAGGAATTATCTCTGGAAATTGGATAAATGAAAATGGGATGGAAATATTTGGGTAGGATCTGGGGTGTACCTAGTTTATTTAGAATTTTTTTGGGAATTTTTCTATGCATGGAAATATAGATTTCTAACTCTCTTTGTACACTTCTTGGGTGCACACAGCATTTTCTGCCTGTTGTACCTGGTGGCTTGTGGTGTGTGTATGACAAGTGGGGTCGACGTGTCAGCGAAAGGGAGTCACTGACATGTGGGCCTTCCCTGCCCTTTCCCACTTAACTGGCTTAGATGCCAATCGACTAGGCCCGCGTGGCAGAGGGAGATGGGAAGACGAAGGGAACGGAGGGTGATGGCGACAACATTGGCATGGTGGCAGAACAGAGTAGGGGTGCGGGGCTCGCCGGAGATGGTTACGCCAATGGCATCCTTGCTCGAGCTCTTATTGAGTTGGCGAACGGTGCTCCCGAGACTTCAACGCAGCTTCTAGGTAGGTGAGGGTGGTGGCGGTTGCGCGGGGTGGCAGTGGCATGGTGGATGCTCTTACGGGTGTTCTAGTGGGCGAGGGGTATTAGCGTGGGCGTGCAGTGAAAGCACGAGTGCATGGAGGGGATGCCTTGCCTGGTCCTGCCTTGCCATTGGTGGCAGCGGCAAGGGCGGCTCAGCGAAGGGTTACGCATGGGGCTAGAGCAGCATAGCGGGTTGGAGCAGGCTAGGGGTGGTGGAGAAGGTGGAGGAGGGAAACAGGAAACTTGGTATCCATCCAATTCAACCTACGGTGCCCTAGAGAAGGTGAGCAATGGAGCTCACCATTATGGCGGCCGCAGTGTCCCGATTGGGGGAAATCGAGCTACCACTCAAGAGGGGAGGGAAGGAAGGAAACTAAGGGGGAGATGGTGTGTTCTAGACCTAGGCAAAGCTAGTGGAGGTGTTGCTTGAAGCCGGGGAGCTCAGGTTGAGCCTATTTATAGGTGGTGGAGGTCGGTTCACCGGTGACGAGATATTTTCCATATTTTCCACGACGGAAAATATCTTCCTCGGGTGAGCATGTGTCCGGTTCCTCTAGTGGTGAGTTGGCCGCTTGCTGTAGGGGCCAAGGCAGCTTCATTGCCGGAGTGCGCGTGTCAACGGGTTTTGTGGAGGAGATAAGGGCAATGCAGAAGGGGACAAGGGAGTGAGGCGGTTCCTAGGTGGAGCTCATGCTTATTTGTTTTGGGTGTGGCAGGGCGGTGGTGAGGCCATGGGCTTAGGGCGGCGTAGCACGATGTGGGATTCGCATCATCATCGTGAGGTAGACGACGATGCTGACTGGTGGGGGCACGGTGTTAGTGGCATGAGAAGGAGGGGGAGTGGGCTACGGTGCGGGCTATGCATTGGGCCGGTGAGCAAGCTGCGGCGGAGAAGGGGAAGGGAGCAGCTCGGCTGCCTAGTTGGGCCGATGTGACTGGGGGGTTGGCCCAGGCGAGGGAGGAGGGGTAGGCCACGGCTATAGGCCAGCGAGGGAGAGAAGGAAGTTTGAGCTCGGATTGTTTTTTTCTATTTTGCAATTCCTTTTCTTTTTCCCAGAAATTTAAACTAGGGTTTTTGGGTGAATTTGAATCTGAATTCTAGGTGAGTTGATTGTAACAACCCGAATTCGCTACAACCACCTAGGCTCTCAATTTTGGATGGTTGGGGAAGTTTTGGCATAAATCCCTATGGGCATTTAGATACCATGGAACTCGCGAGTATACTGCTTTTCTACTTCACCAGACAACCCACAAGTCAGAAGTGCATAAAGTTGACAATAGTCAGCACAACCACTGAGGAGCATGTCATCTCAACCCAGGATGTCACTGGTCAGGTTATTAACCCTTGGAACAAGTGAGTTGGCCCCATTGCCAAATCTCAAGTGTTTGGATCGATTCCCTGAGTTCAGAGACCACCAGACAATCCGATGTGATACTGGATCATCCGGCAGTAACTGCACTACATGCAGTGAGTGGGGCATGAGTTGTCCTCCACTCAACCCTTGGCCCCACCTATCATATGCACGAAATGGATACACCAAACCTCAGCTGAAGCAGCACCAACCCATTTCACTCTCCTATTTCTCACCCTCTCCCTCACTCTCTAAAGGAACAAGAGTGAGGAAGAACTAGAGAGAAGATGAAGATTGGAAATGGAGATGAAGGTGGAAGATGAAGTGAAGGATGCAATCCAAGATCATCATCTCATCAAGGTCAAGCCATCCATATCTCTTGATCAAGGTTAGCTCATGAGCCCTCATCTCTTTAGTTGAAGATTTCTCTCAAACCTTAATCTCAACCTCTCATGCATGTATGGAACATGGAGTGTGGTGACCTCTCATTCATCACAAAGGCTAGGTGTGTTCAATCTCTCATCATGAAGTCTAGCATCTCATGATCACCAATCTTGGAGTTGAGCCCTCTTGCTCAATCTCATGTATTTATCACAAGTAGTTCATGGGAAGAGACTTAGTCAAATCACTAGATGCACTAGATAGCCAAAGCCAAAGACTCAACTAACCTTACCCTAGCATATCCCCAAGGTCATGTAAGCAAGCGCAACAGTTGCATCTAGGACGTGCAGGCGAGGTAGGCTTTTCCTTGGAAAAGGCGAGATAGATTGGTAGCTTGCGTGGCAGGCGAGATGAGCGCAGTAGGCGGGGCGGGGTGGGCGCCGGCATCCAGATGGGTCTGGACGCTAGCCACTCCAAAGCAAAAAAAAAAGATTTCGCAAGAAAGAGTAAGTTGATCCTATCCCGTGGGACTATAATATTTATATATTTAATGAGGGACTGATGTGCATGGAGAGATGGTCTGCTAATGATGTTGGACTAAACCTTAGTAATTATTTAGGTTTAGATTTTTAATATAATCAAATTAGAGATATTCCATGCTACTAGTACTTTTTTGAACTCTTGGAGTTGAATTGGTAATCACGTCTAAATTAATTGCATACTTTTATGTTCCTACATAAAATGTATTAAGAGAATTATGAACTTAGCACCATATTGTATTATGCCTAATGAACTAAATGAATAAAAGAAAAATATAATATTGAATAAAAAATTTCAACATCACATACCATACGTGTGGACCCTGGATATTTTTATTATATCTAGATACATAGCAAAATTAATATACTAAAAAAGTCAAAATAACTTATAATTTGGATTGGAGGGATTATATGAATTGACTTCTATGATTTTTATTTGTCATTTTTTCAAGAATTGAGATAAAGGAGAGGTATTGTCGCAAAGGTCAATCGGCGTCGGTTGCAGCAGAGCCGCGCTATTTGTCGCTTACACGTGGGGCCACACGCACGCCCGCTCGCCTTCTGGATTCTAGAACCACCCAACCCAGCCTAGCCAGAGCCACCCCCATCCCAATTCCCAATCCCCAACAGGCCAACCCCGTTCCTCTCCTCAGCAACCGTGCTCGGTTCCTCCTGCATCGAATTGGCTCCACCCCTGCGCCGTGATAAGAAAACCCACCAAACCCTAACCCTAGCAGCAGTGCCACCACCACCGCTCGTGTCACCGACACCCGGCCGCCCTCGGAGAGGAAGCTGAGCTAGCGAGGATGCCGTCTGGGTCGGTCACGCAATTTTGGTACGTGCAGACGTCGTCCAAGGTGCTGCACCTACGGAACATGCCATGGGAATGCACTAAGGAGGAGCTCGTCGTGCTCTGCAAACCCTTCAGCAGGGTCATAAACACCATGTGCAACATCGGCGCCAACCATAACCAGGCCTTCGTCGAGTTTGTAAGCCCCTGCTCCACTCCCTCCTCCGATCCTGCTTTTCTACTTCACCAGACAACCCGCAAGTCAAAACTCACGGGTATACTGCTTTTCTACTTCACAAGACAACCCACAAGTTGGAAGCGCATAAAGTTGACAATAGTCAGCACAACCACTAAGGAGCACATCATCTCAACCCAGGATGTCACTGGTCAGGTTATTAACGCTTAGAACAAGTGAGTTGGCCCCACTGCCAAATCTCAAGTGTTTGGATCGATTCCATGAGTTCAGAGACCACCGGACAATCCGATGTGATACGGGATCATCCGACAGTAACTAAACTGCATGTAGTGAGTGGGGAATGAACTGTCCTCCACTCAACCCTTGTCCTATCATATGCATAAAATGGATACACCAAACTTCAACTAACGTAGCACCAACCCATTTCGCTCTCCCATTTCTCACCCTCTCCCTCTCTCTCTCTAAATGAACAAGAGTGAGGAAGAACTAGAGAGAAGATAAAGATTAGAAATGAAGATGAAGTGAAGGGATGCAATCCAAGATCATCATCTCATCAGGGTCAAGCCATCTGTATCTCTTGATCAAGGTTAGCTCATGATCCCTCATCTCTTTAGTTGAAGATTTCTCTCAAACCATAATCTCAACCTCTCATGCATGTATGGAACATAGAGTGTGGTGACCTCTCATTCATCAGAAAGGCAAGGTGTGTTCAATCTATCATCATGAAGTCTAGCATCTCATGATCCCCAATCTTGGAGTTGAGCCCTCTTGCTCAATCTCATGTATTTATCACAAGTAGTTCATGGGAAGAGACTTAGCTAGATCACTAGATGGACTAGATAGCCAAAGCCAAAAACTCAGCTAACCTTACCCTAGCATATCTCCAAGGTCATCCTAGAAGTCTAGTGCACATGCATGGATGTTCACCACTCCAAAGTAGCAACTAACCAACCCTAAAACATAGAGCATAGGTTCTGTCACTCGGTTGGTGGAGTGTCCACCGATACGGTGGAGTGTCCGATAAACCTAGTGTCAACACAGAATTTTCGTCTCCGTGTCGTGGACACATGCAGCAAGCCAGAAGGGTCTGCTCGATGGAGCAGATCTACCTAGCTTCAGCGCAAGGGTGGTCGATCCTGTGCAATCCTCCCGAGACGTGCCAGTCAATTTGACCCTGCAATTGACAAGGAAAGAAATCTTATTAGTAATTAAGGGCGAAACGTGCCGGTGTTGCCAGAAAGTCCCGAATGTGCGGCTCTGAGAGCCGGTATGAGAGGAAATCGACTAAATAGTCGATTCCAGCATATTCATGAGAATAAATCGGTTAAAGTTGAAGGGGTTGTGTAAGAAGAATCGGTTATCATTCAGGATAAACATAATTCGAGCAAGAATTAATCAAAGGCAATATGATATCCATGATAATCGGTTTAAACTGAGCCAATGATTACAAGTAACCGAACCTCTTTTATATAAAGAAACAATTCAACACCACTTAACCATTTAATAACGATAAATCTAATGAACATGTTAGATCTTATCTATCGCCATGACCAGTGGGGCATGCGGCAGAATCATGCAGGCCGTAGAAACAACAATAGACTCGATGACCCTAACTCATTACTAATATCAGTGGAGCATGAGGCAGAATCATGCAGGCCGTAATACAATAATAAGATCACGGGGCTAACATATCTTTCAACTTATCTCTACTTCAATAATCTCGTAATGTGAACTGTTTGTGAAAGCGCTCAATATCGGCTAATCAGCCGATTCAGGCATAGCGCACAGTTAAAGTCATGCCTTCTCAGGAACAGATCTATCAACTAACGATCCCCACTCCATGGTTCTAACAGTGGGGTGAGAGGCAGAATCCCACAGGCCATGATAACGGGCCATGGAACGGTTCTCGCTAACCGATAGATCTACTCAAGATCGAACATGCCTTAACCGCACATTATGCACGATTAAGATTGATATAACATAGCTGATAAAAACATAACTCATCATTTAAGGTGTAGATTAGATTAGGTTTAGATTGGCAAACGATGGGTTAAATAAGATATAAGGCCAATCCAGATCAATCTCAATCGAGCAGAGTGATATTGCTGTAATTAGATAAACAATGAAAGCAATAAGCAATATCGGTAACTTAATGAATCTACCAGAGACTGCCATTCAAAGGTAGAGCCGATAACTTGACCTTGGTCTAGTTCAAGCAGTGGGGTGTGAGGCAGAATCACATAGGCCATACTTGAACTAGGCAAGAGTCGATAACTAGCCTATACCAGAGTCGCAGTGGGGGTCGACCGGATCGATGCAGCCATACGAACAGAGGTATAAACTATGACGGTACTTACAGACGAGCAGTGGAGGTCGACCAGATCGATGCAACCGTACTCGCTGAAGAACTCGCCGAGATCTACTCTACTCCTACTCCTAAGGGGTGGCCGAAGCCGAAAAAGTAAATTGACTTGTATTTAATTGATTGTGTGTCTTACAATAGCCGGGGTTTGATATTTATACCCGGAGTCTAGACATGAATCCTACTCGAGAACGATTTGTTACAATCTTTGGCATAAAAAACGAAAACATTCCTAATTTAAGATAACTTGGACTCTAATCTTTCCCTTTTTGTAGAGTCCAGCATGTCTCCTCCCAGTGCCAATCATATCTTCTGTCGTTATCCGCTGGCACTATACAAAGAAAGCCAATTCTAGTGCTGCATCTGAATCAGCTGTTTTCAATCTACACGCAATTGATCCCTTGCTGACATGGTTTTGGGAGCTTTCGAGCCTCTGAAACCCTTCTTCCAAATTCTGGTGTAAACACCTAGTAAACCTCTCAGCAGAGGCACCTAGACCATTATGAGTGTGAACAATGGAGTGCCTGACTTTTGATTGGAGTATCCACTGAATTATAAAGACTCACAGCCAGAAGAACTCGAAGCAATTAGGTCCTACCGGGTCGTCCATCACTCACTTCGGAGCATCCGATGACTTATATATAGAGTAACCTTGTAGCCTGAGAGTGCCCAAAACCTATCGGAGTGTCCATGAATACCGCAGAGCATCAGCTAGAGCCTGAACAGGGCCAACCAGAAATGACTCACCTCGGCACCCAGCACAACGGAGTGTCCGTCAGTCGGAACAGAGTATCTGACTGTCACAGAGAGTGTGAGTTTAATTAACAAGCTTACCCATACAAGTCAATAATACTAGTTAGTATCCCAAGCCAGCAACACAATAGTAGACCCACCATTAGATGTCACTTCCTAGGAACCAACAGTGATCTATCCATATTCCTTATCCTCGTTCTGAATCATCGGTGAATCTCTCCAATCGGATCTCTCTCGCTCTTTTCAGGAATCGTCTTGATGAGAAGCACGTATAAGATGCCATCATCAGCTTCTAGATGTCTGAATGGCAACACCATCAGGCAGGCACCCCACTATTATGAACCCTACTTTGGATACTTATCAAGTCGCATTATGAGTTATGCATTGCATGTAGAGTTGGATAATGAACTCTTTCACATAACACTTAGAGTTACTCTTTAATATGTTAGAAGCCTCTCATCTAAACAACGGGAATGGGAATGCTTAATGCTTATTGCTTAGTTGCTTGGGCAACGGTAGAAGTCGAGCATGAGAAGGGAACTCATACTCGCGCGTGTAGGATGCTTCACCTGGATAATTAACAACTAAAACCAGTGAGGGTACAACTTGACTCATCTTACTAATCTAGCTAAGGAATAATACCCCTAATATGATAATCTTGATGATAACTTAGATATCTTACTCATGCGAGGGGTTGGTCATAGTGAGTGTGGGATCTTAGATGACATAGCTCGTGGAGCAGTAATGTAACAGCCTAGTGTTAAGCATTGCATTTGGCATTTGCATTTCATGAGCACAAGCATCATCCAAGCATTCATGAGCATGAGCATATGAAGTTTCATTTCATTTACCTTCTCTTTATCACATGTGATGTTGCTCATATACTTAATTATGCTTGTGATCATATGTGACCAATGCATGAGATGGTTGTGAGGTCACCAAAATACCTTTGACACATCTAGAATGATATTTGGAACAATGTTTATATTCATGACTTAAACCAATTTTGCTTCTAAGTGTTGGTTTACTTTGTAATGCCATTTTCATGATGCTAGTTTGACCAAAGTTGAACAGTAGCTTAGAGTGTTTGCATGGCTATGTGACCTAAATAAAAGTTGTAGTTCACATCATGGATCACAAACTTTATTTAAGGGTCATGAACTAATTCAGTGTCTAACATGGTCAAATAGAGCTCACAAAAATCAACAAAATGCTATTTTGTGAAAAATTTTCTAAGTGTAGAATGCTGATTTTAGTTTCAATGTAGCCCACTTTAGAGCTTTGTAGTTTGAAAACCATGGTAATTTAGACAAAACCCCTTTAATCAATCTTGTAGTACTCGTGTAGCTCTACACTTTATATTAAGGAAGTTTTCACCAACTCGCCATGGATTAGGAGCTCTGATCATTTGAAGATGTGCTGTTAGTCGCCTGAATCGGAATTAGCCGATTCAAATCGTCGGCCGTCGTGGCCGACCGCGCTCAGGCCGCGCGCGCCGCATGGTGGCTGCCCATTGGTGATGGTCCCACCAGTCAGGCCGACATGGGTAAAAAAATGGCAGCGACGCGCCCTCCCTCCTCACATGCTCTCACTCGCCTTGCTCTGCATCTCTCTCACCCTCGCCGTGCCTGAGCAAAGCCATAGAGCATCGTGCCATTGCCGCCGACCTCCGCCGAGCTCATGCGCCACCGCTGCCGCGCCATTCTTCGATAGCTCACGCACATAGCTCTACCACGCCTCACTCTACCTTGCTGACCCTCTAGCATCACCATTCAAGCCCAGGTATAGCTGTGGTTCAATTTCACCCTCGCTGCGTCCTCGCCGGAGCACCGCCGAGCTTGAGCTCACCGTGGCCGTGCTCCACCGAGCCGTCTCGCTCATGCGTTCCTCTCATTAGGGTTAGGTTAGGGCTAGGTCTAACTCAAGGCAAGAGCCTAAGGCCGATGCCAGCCTTGTCGGAGCAGAACGCTGCTATGCCACCATTACGCTCACGCTGCCATGCCGCCATGCACGTGGCCAAGCCTCACCGCCGCTTCGCAGTGACTCGATCCGCGCCATAGAGCTTCGCTAGGGTTCATGGATGTTGTAGCCGCGCTCGCCTGGCCATGCCATCGCCGGAGATGGCCGAAGCACCACCGCGTACCACTGCCAAGCCGCCATGCTCACTGGCGAGGTAGCTCCGGTGATCCTCTAAGCAAACCTAGGGTACTAGTAGATGCGCGTGGTGATGGGGAACACGTCGGTGGTGACCTCGTCGTCGGTGACCTCACCAACGGCGAGTTCTCACCGGTCAAAGCGACGCCTCTATTCTGTTTCACTATCATGTGGGGCTGGGTTGACTGTGGGACCTGCGCGTTAGTCACAACGGGGTGTATAGACCGGGTGCATCTAGCATTTAGGGTTTAGTTTTTTTGTTTATTTTTTATAGATTTGAATACTAACTTGCAAAAATTATATCTAGAGCTAGGAGTATTCAAATGGGGTGAACCAAATTTTATTGGATTCATCATGAAGAGTACTATTTGATAAAAATATGAAATCTACTGCTTAGGGTATTTTTAGGAGAATTAAATTGAGCAAGATAAGTGCTTGTAAAGTAGTTTATATCTTGTAAAATGCATAACTTGAGCTAGGAAAGTGATAAAAGTATGATTCTAATTTTGCTGGTCTTGTGTTGACATACTCTAGATAGGAAAAATACTAAACCTATAGTAGACATACTTGTAATTTGGTCTTCCTATTTAATCTTAATTAATTGCTAGATTCTAGTGAAATTAATTAAGGTAAAAATACATAACATATGATCATACAAATTTTTACACAGTATTCTCATGCAAGGAGGAAAGTAAAAAAATATTAAATCTATTGCTTGATACTTTTCACTATGCTAAACTATTTTTGCTAAAATAAGCATATGTAACTTGTCATTTTTGTAGAGGTAGCTATACTTATTCAAATGGTATGAAATTTATATAGTAGACTATTAGGGTCATGTGTAGACTACTGTCATTTTCTTGGAATTTATTGAGCAATGAAAATATTTACTCTGTAAATCACCTTATTATGTAAGGAAATTAATAAATGAATATAAATAAATTAGTTAGGCTTAACCATGATGTTTTTTATGGTGTGTGTGATGCATATAATCTATTGATACTGTTAGTGAGGCTTAGAAGTATTTGTTTATAGGCAACTAATTAATTATTGCTTTATAATTCAACTAGATGACTGCAGATGTAGTTTCTGTTGTGGTGATGATTTCATGATGATAATGATCTTTTCTGTAAAGATGGTTAATAACAAAGTTGTAGATAACTTACTTATCTACCTTGTGTTAAATTTTTATAGTCATAGGCCTTATAGTTTGAGAATTATAGTGGCCAGAAGTCTAGTATCTAAAATGCTTACTCTCTGGATAGATTTGAAAGATTGAATTGTTTGACCTAGATAACTACCGAATCACATTAAGATGATTAGCATAAAGTTGTAGGCAATTTTATAAGATTTCTAGAATGTCCACAACCATATTATTTTGATGTGTATAACTCCAGTTATGGTCAAAACAAGTGGCCACTGTCTTGTAGTCTAGAAAATAATTTACATAAGTGTTTGTTTAAGTTACTTGAGAAGAGATATGCACCTACTCAGTAAAAGAAAATGTAACTTGTTATCACATTAAGGAAATGCTATTGAGAACTCTTAGGAGGATGCATTTCATCACACTATATCCTATGCTACATGTCATTGTATATGCATCCATGATATCTTATTTCCTGCTCATGCATATAGGATCGTCCAAGGGGATAACTCTATTGGAATTCGACGAAGAGCCAGAGGAACAACAGGAGGCACCTTAGGCCATAGCTCCAGAAGGAGAGGAGCAAACTATTGAAGACCTACCCGAGTGCCTGGATCATAGGTCAATTTCCTTTATCAAAGGCAAGCCCTAGAGCATTCTAAGTCTCCCATGTTTTATAAAATATCACTTGAGTCTTTTATATTTTATGCATTATGTTATAAGAGTTGGTTGGAAACATTTGATGCATAGAACTACCTTGTACATATATATACCTTTAACCCTGTGTAGGTCCAGGATCGAATATATGCTTAGCTATACTTAGACCGGTAGAAGTCGGGTGATTTTCTGTCACCTACGAGATATAGGTGGGCACTGAATCACGATTGACTATATTTGCTATCGTGTAAAAGAACTATGGATGTTGTAAATTGAGGCTGGATGAAGTCTATGTTGTAGGTTGACTCATGTGATTCCATTTGCGCCGATTAAGGACCGTACCGTTGTTGGTCCTCGGTCATTTTGAACACATGCCTCTCACTTAGCTGGCCGGATAACTCGTTCCGACCATGAAGCCGAGTAGCTCAACTCAGGCCGGGCCTCATTCTGTAAGAGTGCACACTCTGGATGGTAATAAGGATGTGCGGGGAATCAGACGTGAGCCCAAGTGCAGGCCGGGCCTGAATGTCCTGGCAGCTGGTCGTCTCTAATTGTGTGGCACTGATCGAACCCGCAAAATGTGGACCTGAGTTGTACCAAAGGTGACCTAACATGATCATTGATCTAGTCTGCCTGGGTTTGTGTTAGGAATAAATTCCCAGCTGGTTGAAATCAATTTGAATCGCCGTCTCTCTCGAATAGTCAGAAACTTGACTGAGCTTCCTTCTATCGTAGTGTTAATGGCAAGTGGAATGGTTCTGAGAATGAAATATTAAATGGCTATGGTTATTATTGTGATGTCATTAACAATATACTACATGTTTGGCACAGGTTAGTCGCTAATCTAGAGATGAATAGCTATAATTAACGTGATGACCGAATTATAAAAGGTATAGTTGAATTAGTGGCTTTTTATGCAAAATGTTGTCAAGCTAGATCTACTTATAAAGCCTTGCATGATCCTTGGAGTCACTTTATTTCTGATTTATGGAGGGTAAGTCTAGCAGAGTACCTTCTTGTACTCAGAGTTTATTTCCCATTATTGCAGATAATATGATGTATCATGGTTACTGTAAGAACTGCTTCTGTCCTACCATGGATGACGAGTAGGGCCCTGGGCAAGGCATCTCTTGTTAATCCCTCTCTTATTCTTTTTGTGGGATTGTGATCATGAGCTGGCACAGTATTTGAACAACGATGGAGATGTTGGTTTCAAACTTTAATTGCTTCTGCCACTATTTTACCTGAACTTGGTTTGTAATAACTTTTAATCATACTCTGATGTATGGAACTATATTTGTGAACTTTATGTAACGTGTGACATATATGTTGAATCATGTATGATCTTGGTTGTATGTTGGTTGAATCGAGACCCTTCGTGGTACTCGACGGACTACCGGGTTTATATGGGCTCAAGTATGACAGTGCGACCGCTTGCGGGCTGCTATTGTACTTGTGCTCTTATAAATTGGACGGTTCTGCTACAAGTAAGGATCGTGTATTGGGATACGTAAGTCTGAGTAACCACTCGTACAGACCACATGTCGCCGATGGGGTCTACAAGCCAAGTAACTAGTTGCGACAGTCGAGAATGTCCGAGACATTGACCGGGAACCCTGTCGAACCTTTCATGTGATGCTCGGGCCAGATTAGAGAAAGGTTGGAGAATGTGAGGTAACCATTACTACCGGACCCGGTGTATGGTGGTTAGTCCCATTTTCTGTGTAGGTATAGTTGTACACCTCTGCATAGTCTTAAAAGCCTGGAGTCATTTGGGATGGAACTATTTGGTTGTTCTTTCTTTCTGTACCAATGGTAGAATGAATGATGGACTATGAGCACTTTGTTATAATGATAAATACTGTAATTCTAGTGTTGAGCATAGCATGTCATACTCTTAACGAATATCATTGCTTTCCGCAACCATACAAATGCCTAATAATTACCCTATGTATCCACCAAACATTATATGTTGGAATTAAGTCCTGCTAGTATGAAATGTACTTACGGCGCGGCCGTTAAGTTGTTTTGTAGGTAATCAGGGTATCTCCTTGAGACTAGCTCCGGCGAATGCAAAGGTTAGCAGACCTTAGACACAGGTGTTCTCCAAGATGAGCTGTGTGTAACTCGATGAGTAGATGAGCAACAAGTGTGGCCACCTAGTGTAGGGATAGAGTTGATCGAAGCATTAGACTTAGTAGTAACCCAATTCTCTTAAATCCTATTTTGTTATCAACAATGTTTTAGGAACAAGCATGAGATTGGAGCGTGTATGTGATTGAGTTGCCTGGTATGCATTGTATCAGCTATGTGTGTGTAACTCAGCGTAAAGATCCTAAAGATGAGTTGCTACGTGCGCTCCTGGGGACCTCGCGATGTTGATTTTGCTTAAATTGAGGGGTCAAGTGGTCGACACTCGGTTTAGGTGAATTAACGCGACGAGTACTGTAATGACCCAAGTTACGATACACCATAGACTCTCATTTTGGTCACCAGAGTTCCTGTCAGATGGAATTCCCTAACCAATCTCAAGCAACCCGAACCAAAGGAAAGCATAGACATCACCGCAAACTAATTGACAACATGTCAAGTCAACTACTGGTCAACTAGAGTCAACTGACCGATCAGCATAGAAGGATATCACTCCAAGGAATCAACTCATGATGTTTTATCTATTAAGAAAGATAAGTAGGTCACCATAAGATCCAAGGTGGATCCAAGAGTCACGAGCTTGGTTAAGCAAATTCAGAAACTACCGGACGATCCGTTACGTATATCGGACCATCCGATAAATATGCAGAGATAGCAAATGGAATGGGAAGTGAGTTGTCATCCACTATGGAACATGGCCCACATGTCAGCATGAGTGGGAGATATTTCCCAACACCAGACCATCAGCTCCTGTTTACACTAAAATTTGGGAAGGAGAACGCGAGAACTCAAAACTTCTAGGATTGTGTCATCAAGGAATCGATTGCGTAAGGATCGATATCAGCTGATTTAGATGTGGTACTAGGATCGGCTCTTTTTGGATGACATCAGCAAATAACAATGGACTACGTACGGATGGCGTCAGGGAAAAATATGTCAAACTCTACAAAAAGGAAAGGATTAGGGTCTAAGTTATCTTAAGTTAGGAATATTTTCTTTTATTCCAAGAATTGTGATGAGTTGTATTTGAGTAGGATTCATGTTTAGGTTCCGGGTATAAATATTAAACCCTAGCTATTGTAAAAAAGAATCGAATCAATCAATATAATTATTTTTCTGGCTTCACGCTAACCCTTAGGAGTAGGAGTACTATAGATCTAGACGAGTTCTTCAACAAGCAGGGCTGCATCGACTGATCGACCTTCGACTTGTCTATGAGTACCATCACGACATGTATCATACTTGTAAAGCTGCATCAGTCGATTGATCTTTTATGAGTATAATATAAGTTAGTTATCGATCTGTATCATTATTTATAAGGATGCATCAGCTGATTGATCTCTTACGAATCATAATATAGATCAAAGTTATCGATCTTGTGTTAAACAACTTGTTGTTTAATACAATATCGCCAGTTATCGAATCTGCTAAGATTAGTAAGATTTTTCTTGTTGTTTTTGGCTGATTCACCAGTTATCGATCTTGTTATAATTAATGTTCCATTAATTATAACAAATCACCTGATTGAGATAGAGATAGATCAGCATTATATCATCACAATTGGTCGTCTTCTAGTCTGGTCACGCTTTGAATCTTATGATTGATGACTTGATTTTGCTAGATCGGTTGTTTTATCTCTATTCCAATCAAATATAGTATGCATTCAAAGATATGTTTCAATCCTAAATAAACTCACTAGTTAATGAGATCTAATCTAATGACACTACCATAGCTGCATCGATCCGGTCGAACCTCACTAGTAAGACTTTGGGTTAGAGATTATCGATTAGTGGTTTTGTTCATGGTTGAGATATGTACTCTATTTGTTTGCTATGCATCCATCGGCTATTTTAGGCAATTTGCCTGTGCTTTCACAAATATGGCACGCTTTCATGAGCCTGTCAATATATAGATGGTTTTATGGATTGTTTGGCATTAGTTTGTTATCATTATCATAGTTGTATCGATCCAGTCGAACCTCACTGTTGATGGTAATAGATTAGATTCAAAGCGTTTGTAGATCCATTTGTATCAGACAGTCGATTTGTTCATATGTTATATCCCTTCTCATTAAACTTATCGGCTCAATGCTTTACACTGGTTATATCCATCTAGCTGATGATGTTTCTTTATATTACTTATATCTGGGTGTATTATACTTGTTATTATAAATCAATCATGACCCACGAGCATCACAGTCCCTAAACAGTCAATTTCTTCTCGTATTGGCTATTTAGTCAATTCCCCTATTTGGCTGCTCCCGAAGTAGCATACTTGGAACTGTCCGAGCAAAACCGACATGTTTCACCCTAAATTACTGATAAAACTTTCTCTCCTTGTCAATTGTAGGTCGAATTGACTAGCATGCCTTCGGGATTTTTAGGATCGACTGGTCCTATATTGAAGCCAAGTAGATCTCCGGGTTGACTCCGCCCAAATTGTTCTGGCTTGCTACGTGTTAGGTGCATCGCCACACGTTTTTATGCCAACACGCATTCTGGCATGCCCAGTGGGAGCCCACAATCGTCATGGCAGCTCACAACAACAGGGATATTCTTATGGTGCCTTATGAAGACTTACCTGACGAGGATAAAGATGTCATTATTAAAGCTTTAGAAGAGTTTCAGAACAAGTGTTTGTTGTCCTACACCAAGACACGTGACAATAAAGTTGTTCAAAAATATCAACTACCAAGAGTTTTGATATATGGGCAGTCAGATACAGATGAAGCTGATGATAGATGTTTCTTTGTAGATGCTGTCAACAAATCTGTTCATGATTCCATGCTAAACTATAATACAACTTTTTTGAACACATTCTACAATACCATGAAGGAGGTGTTTCATGGATATCCAATTGATCAGATTGGACCGGCTTATTACAACATTCCACATTCCTCGACTTAGGGGACTAATCAAGCTAGTACTAGCCATCAAGAAGCAGCACTAGCTGGCAATGATGATGTCCAGGTAGTTTAGAGCTCATATGAGCAAGTTTAGGGTATTACTACTAATCAAATACAGAATAATCCTGGATCACCAGTGTAGTATGTGCAACAGCCAACGGGACAAGTTCAAAATCAAATAGTTAATTTTGGCACATCAGGTCAAATACCGCCGTCGGCTCAAAAAATAGCGCCATCAGTTCAAAAGATTCATAGAGACACAGATCCCAACATTTACAATCAGAGACTTAAAGCAGCAAATCAGTAAAGGACCCAATAGATAGAGATTCCACAAGGACATCATTATGGCATAGATTATAATACCCTTCATATGATTCCAAATCCAGGGTATCAAGGTACCCAAAATTTTAATATGTAGATGGGCCAACAATTGCAAAGAAATCCAAATTCAAATACTGATGAGTTATTGCTCAGGGTAACTGAAATGATGAAGAATCAGTTCGGTTTAAAACCAAAAGGGCAGACCTTTTCATACAAGCATCCATATCTAAAGTGGTATAATTTGGTTGCCCCTATCAGGCTTCCGGAATTTGCTAAGTTCACTGGTCAAGATAGCACAAGTACAATAGAACATGTCAGTCAGTATCTTACATAGTTGAGTGAAGCATCCATTGAAGAAGCTCATCGAGTTCGTGTATTCTCTTTGTCCCTATCAGGACTAGCTTTCACCTGGTTTTCATCGTTACTAGTTAATTCTATTGCCAATTGGATGACCTGAAGAAGAAGTTTCATACATATTTCTATACTAGGACAGGAGAAAAGAAAATCACGAATTTGATGACCATAAGGCAAAGAACTAATGAATCAGGTGCTGAGTTTCTTCAGAGGTTCTGAGAAACCAGAAATTTATGCTTTTCATTGAATCTGACTGATGATCAGCTAACTGCTTTGGCTGTTCAAGGAATGTTGTCAACATGGAGAGAAAAACTGCTTGGGCAAGAGTTTGCCAATTTAGGTCAGTTGGCTCAACGGATGGCAGCACTTAATAGTCAATTCCAGAATATGCGTAGAGATACCCGATTCTAGAAGAATGCATCAATTGGTGAAGCTTATAATCCATATTTAGTTGATAATGATAGTGAGGATGATGAAGAAGAGGAGATTGCTGCAGCCAAATGGAATTAGGGTAAGAAGACAGTGATGGTGCCGAATCCTTGGGGAAAAGGAGTTGAAGAAAGTTATGATTTTGATGTCACAAAATCAGACAAGCTTTTTGATTTCTTTCTTGAAAAAGGATAGATCAAATTGCCCGCCAATCATGTTATGTTACCTCCTGATCAGTTGAAGAATAAGAAGTTCTGCAAATTTTATAACACTACTTCTCATTCTACTAATGAGTGTAGAATTTTTCGACAACATATACAGAGGGCTATTCAGCAAGGGAAGCTTAAATTTGATACACCTTGGAAGATAAAAGTTGATGATAATTCTTTCCTAAGAGATCAAAGTACGGTTGATGCTAAGTTGCTCAAAGAGAAGACTAAAGTCCTAACAGCAACTAGAGCAAAAGAAACTGAAACAGTTGATCTAGAGATGCAAATATTAGCTGATGAATATAAAGAAATTAAAAGGCGTTGTGACCAACAGAAGAGCCGATATGAGCAGGGAGAGACATCAAGAAACAGGGCGATGAGGCCGCGTGTTACATCTTGAATTTTATTGAATAAATGGCAACAACAGAAAGAAAAGGATTATCAGCGTTGGTTAGAAGAGAAAGAATACCAGCGTCAACAAGAAGAGGAGAGGTATGAAAGAAAACAAGCTAAATCACATTAGAATTGTCCTTTCTTCAAACATTGTTGGAATGAAAGTTTGAAATTGCCTACTAGAAATAATTACCCAGAGTGTAGTGAATAATATTGGGAGTTTAGGCAATCTCAAGCCAACAGCGGATCTATCCATGCTCGAATCGAGTATCATCATGATAATATAGATCGGCGCTTAAAAAATAGAAGTATTCATGATCGACTTGGGAAGCGAGTCATTGATCAAAATTGGGCTAATTATGAAGAAGAAGGTGATGAGGAAGAGTATGTTTGGCAGGAAGGGCAATGGTGTCTAGGAGGTTTAACAAAAAGTCAGAAAAGAAGGGTATAACACCTAAGGAGTAGAGAGCTAGAACAGGCTCAGAAATCTAGTAAATCTCAAGTATGGCGTGCTAAACAAACAACCGATAAGAGTCAACCATCGGCTAATATTCAAATGGCTTTTCTTTTGCCGTTAGAGTTTAGAGCTCTAGCAGATCAAGAAGTCTATTCAGATTTTGATGAATCAAAATATGAGGAGATAATTGCTAAGTTGACAGTGATACATCAAGCTATATTTGATAAGCCAGTCAAGCATCGGCACTTGAAGGCTTTATATGTGAAAGGTTTTGTTGATGGGAAGCCGATGAGCAAAAGTTGGTGGATGGAGGTGCTTTTGTTAATCTTGTGCCTTATACTACCTTTCGCAGGCTTGGTAAGGGACCAGGAGATTTGATCGAGACTGACATGATACTTAAGGATTTTGGTGGTAATGCATCCAAGACCCGGGGGGGCAATAAATGTTGAATTGACAATTGGAAGTAAGACTTTGTTCACTACATTCTTTGTCATTGATGGAAAGGGTTCATATAGTTTACTCATTGGTCGTGATTGGATTCATGCAAATTGTTGTGTACCATCGACTATGCATCAATGCTTGATTCAGTGACATGGAGATGATGTTGAGCTGGTTAATGCTGATGATTCTGTGAGTATAACAACAGCTGGCCCAATATATTGGGAACTAGAAGATTTCGAGTGTTTTTCTGCCAAGCTATGGGAAGGAGGCTTCATTAAGATTAGTGATGAAAGCCAACAACCGATCCAAGTAGTTGACTCTGAGAGTTTGTTTTAATGGATAATCCCATAGATGGTACAGATGGTAAATTAAGACATGGCTTTACGTCGGCCGATGAGTTACAGGAGATAGATATTGGTCCTAGAGATAGGCCTAGGCCAACGTATGTAAGTGCTAAGTTGGATTTTGAGTATAAGCAAGAGTTGATAGATTTATTAAAGGAATTTAAAGATTGTTTTGCTTGGGAATATTATGAGATGCCTGGTCTAGATCGATCTATTATCAAACATCAGTTGCCAATCAAACCTGGATATCGACCATTTAAACAAGCTCCGAGGAGATTTAATCCAAATGTTCTTGATGATATAAAAAGGAGACTAAAATGTTACTAGAAGCAAAATTTATCCGACCATGCCGTTATGCAGAGTGGACATCGAGTGTTGTTCCTGTGTATAGGAAAAATGGGAAGTTAAGAGTTTGCATCGATTTCAGAGATTTGAACAAGGCTACACCCATGGATGGTTATCCAATGCGAATAGCCGATATATTGGAAGATGCAGCAGCCAGGCACAAGATTATTAGTTTTATGGACGGCAATGTGGGTTATAATCAAATTTTTATGATTGAGGAAGACATAGCAAAAATAGCTTTTAGGTGCCCTAGCGTGATCGACTTATTTGAATGGATTGTAATGACCTTCATTTGAAGAATGCTGTTGCAACTTATCAAAGAGCGGTCAATGGAAAGCATCTAAAGAAATATTATCCTAGCATTTGGATTAATACTTGACAGTCGATTTATTTAGTCATCGGCTCTAATAGCCGATACCAGAAAGGTATCGCCTTTAGGTAAAAAAATAGACCCGGAGGGGTGACAGCCGATACGACCTGTATCACCTATAGAGCAAGAAACAAACATACAGACAAACGATCATGATAATCAGATTCAGAGATGAGTTCATAAAGGAGGACTTTATTCATAGTTTGTTCCTAGTACAAACTAATCAAAAACTTTATTTATAACGTTCTAGGCTAAGGTGATGTCCATGATGGCCGCTGTGACGTCGTCAAAGTCCTCGATCAGGTCCTCGTGCATGTTGGGGTCATCAGCCATCGGGAAGCCCGGCTCCATGGTGCAAAGGTCATGCTCGGTCTGGACCTGCGCCACGGCCAGGGCCACCGCCACGCCACGGTGAACGCCATGGAGGGTGATTTCCTAGACACGCGCCGGAACATCGTGCAGGTGGTTGTTGAGGAGAGGACCCCGGGTGTTGACAGCCACTGTAGCCGCTTTCACCGCTAGTTGGAGGTTGTCCAATTGCATGGTCAGGGCTGGCAATCATAGAAACAAAGAGGCTATCAAGACAAAGACAGTAGAAATTGAAATAAGGGCTTCCTTGGAGTTCATCTTACCCGCCACCATGGCATCGGACTCGGCTAGCCGCACCTAAATAGTGCTGGCCTCTTCCTCGGTGGTGAGGAGGGCGGCTTGAGAGGCCTCGAGGTGGATTTCAAGCTGACCGTTCTCCCGAGTTGCCTCGGAGTAACGGTCCTAGGCCGCCCTCCACTCCCAGAGGAAACGTCGGGCATCGTCGTCGTTGTAGGAGTCGGAGGAGTCCAACGACAAATCTGACATGGGGGTAGTAGCAGATGTGGTGGTAGAAGGCTCGCCGACCTTGGGAGGAAGTGGCCAAAGGATGTCATTTAAGACGAACCTATAAATGGGTTAGAAGGATTCATTGCCATAAGCGGAAAACATTGGTCTTACCTCATACGACGGAGGCGCTGGCTCATCGGTAGGCTCTCCTCTAGAACCTCCTCTGCTACGCGTTTGCCGTAGTTGTCCTTGCCGACCATGGATTTTTGTTTGGATCTATGGTGAGGAGGAAGGAACTGCTACAGGTTTCGTGAAGATTGAAAGATGCGAGAAAATGAAGGCGGTTGCAAGTGTAGATGTGTTTGAGTCTGGAGCCCATGGCTGGTATTTATAGCCATGGAGATGGGATGGTAGATATCTTGGGACATGCGAAGAGTAACTACAATTAATAGAAGGTGAAGCGCCACCCCAATAATGTCGAAGAGAATGCGGCGTTGATAACTGAGAACAAAAGATTGAGGAGTTTTTTTGGTGGAGGCCATGTTTTTAGATAATTGGATTAAAATCAGGGATCTGGAATCAGCTATTTTCAAATTGGCTCTTTAGCTGAGATAAGAGATACAATAGATCAGCAGAAAGTATGGTTATCATTAGTTCCACACAAAATATATGTTACAAATGTTGGTATGTGATTACAAGTTTAGAACAACCTAGATTACTTTCAATGCTTTTAGCCGGATAGCATCGACTTCTGCGATTTGTTGCTTGTCTTCTTTAGCTGATCCAAGGATGTTCTTGAGGTTGCTGCGGATGGCTTTACCTTCTTTGACCTTAGACAACATTTCCTATTTCTTCTGATTAATGGCATTGGGTATTTGAGCCAGATTGGACTCATGGTGATCGATGGCAGCCTTCACGTTCTCTAGTTCCTTCTCGAGTTTTGCACACTTGGCTTTTAGTTGGGTCAGCTCTGGTTCAATCCTGAGGGAGGAGTTCTTCAAGTTATTGATTAGCTATGCCAGCTCTTTGGCCAATAAAGCTTGACGATCAGCTAGGTTTCTCTAAGCCCTTTTCACTCTTGGAGCTTGATCCGCAATGTTGGACAAAGGTCTCAGAACCTTGGCAAGATTCAAAGGCAAGTTACCCTTAATGGCTAAGAAAATTCTTCTGATCGGATCTGCATCGTGGACCAAATCGGCTATATCTTTTTCGAGCATTGGCAACATGTCTTTTAGCCGATTTTTGGTTTCCTCTAACAAGGCTTCTTTGGAAGAGATGGATGATGAGCTAATTTTATCTTCATCTATATCCTCTTTAAAATTGAAAGAGTAGCTCAGAGCTGGTGAGTTAAGTGCCTGCAGGTGGGTAAGGAAAAAATTTTGTTAAGAAATAACAAGTTGTTTGGAAATAAGAAGAATGAGGAGACATAGTACCTTTTCTAGGGTAGTTTCTATCTGAGGAGAAGGAATAGTTGATGATGCACCCATGGTATCTGGTTGAATCGGCTCTGAACTTTTAGTGATGGTATCTGCAGACATCAGGGAAATTTTTCAAAAAGATTATGTTAGTTGTAGGAAAATAAACTAGGTATATGACTTTCTTACCATCAATTGTCTGCTGGACTGGAGGTTCGACAGTCTAGGTGTCAACATCAACAGGATCATTTTCAACTGGTGGACTGTCAGACTTCTGCTCTTGCGTGAATGTTTCTTCAGGGAGTGTCTGACATGGTAAATGGTCAGAGAAGAGTGAAAATTGAATAAAATTGAGAGTTTTGAGGAGATACCTTACAGCATCAGGAAGTGAAGTAGAAGGGTTCTCATCTTTTGCTATCTTAGAAGCATCGGTTGTTTCAACTGAAATTGGCTCCTTTTGAGGATCGGCCGATGAAGGTTTAGTTGGTGCTGATTTAAACGCTTAGGACAATAGTTCAGCACCCAAAGCAGATTGGGATGCGATGGTTGATAACTGTGAGGAAAGAATCAAAATTAGAAATTGAATATCATTTTGAGAAGAGGATGAATTATTTTACCTAAGCAGTTGATGGTCTCATTCTACGAAGTCATTTCCCAGTAATGGTTTTCTGAGTTACCCCTTGAGCTGCCTTGCATTTTGAAGATTGATATGTTACAATTATAGGGACATCTTGGGTTTTCATTAGTTTCTTCAGTGTGGGTGCGGTTGATCCCATTCTTAAGATCGGACATGGTGGATAATATTATATAGCATGCCCTTTTCTGTCCACATTTGGGGGATTAGATTCAGCATCCTGCAAGGGAGTTCTGTTAGATGAGTTGATAGAGGGACTTTAGTAGATGATCTTTATGAAAGGAAAAAGAGTTAGCTAGCTACCTCACTGTCGGAAGCAAAATCTTCATCCAGAGCTATGTAGCTAGAATAGACTGGCCTGTAGAAGAGGTGGGAACGCCATTCATGCCACCAGGAATCATATAAATATAAAGTGAAGGAGGCTCTGGTCCAGTCATGCAGATAGAGGGAAGGAAGATTTGATCCTACCTGGAAAACTCTAGAAGTTTCCATTGCCTCACTGATGCCTTCTCTCAATTTCAGTGTATCTTTGAAAAATAGCCGGAGGGCAGTTGACCAAGACCAAACTGACGAGCTATGAAAGAAGGGTTGTAAAATTCATAGGTTGGAAGGTTGCCTAGAAGAAAAGAACCTGTGGACATTTTATCGTGGCCATGACGAAATTCGGCTGGTAGAACACAAGGTTTGATGAAAGAATTAAAGATTGCAGCCGCTGTCCCTAAATAGTTGATTTCTTCTTGTATTGGCTATTTAGTCAATTCCCCTGTTTGGCTGCTCCCGAAGTAGCATACTTGGAACTGTCCGGGCAAAACCGACATGTTCTACCCTAAATTACTGATAAAACTTTCTCTCCTTGTCAATTGTAGGTCAAATTGACTGGCATGCCTTCGGGATTTTCAGGATCGACTGGTCCTGTATTGAAGCCAAGCAGATCTCCGGGTTGACTCTGTCCAGATCATTTTGGCTTGCTGCGTGTCAGGCGCATCGCCACACATTTTTGTGCCGACAGCTCCACTCATCCTCTCCTCATTTCCCTCACACACACTCTCTCTCTCTAGAAGGAAGAACAAGAGAAGGAAAGGATGAACTAGAGTGAGAAAGAGAAGAATAAGAAGATGGAGAAGAGAATCAAGGTGCTAGAAGGCAACAAGATCAGCCCTAGGTCAAGCACTTGAGCTTCAACCTCTCATCCCATGGTTAGCTCAAGAGCCCTCTCTTCTCATTATCTTGAGGTCAATCCTTCAACCCTAATCTAAGCATTCTCTCTTGCATGGAGGGATCATGAAAGGGGCATGTATCGGATCCTCAATCCTGGTGACAAGGAACTCACCGTGAACCCAAGCTAAGTTGCCATGCCCAATCTCTCTTTATCTCTAGGATTTCTCTTAATTAAGGAATCACTAGTTCCACTAGTTAACCCAAGCCTAGCTATCCCAAGCCTAGCAAATCACCTAAGTCACCATAGAAATACCTTGCACATGCATGAAGGTCGTTACCCAAGATATAGGCATGAATCCCCAAGTCTTCACCCAAGAACCCAAGAGCATAGGTTCTGTCGGCCGATTGATGGAGTGTCTGCCAAACCTGAAGCCTAGTCGCCAATAGCCTAAGTCTCTTGCTTAGTGAGGATATCAGAGTGTCTGTCACCACGGTGGAGCGTCCAATGAATTATATCGAACCATAACCTAAGAACCCGAGAGCACCTAGTTCTACCGGAGTCTCTATGATTCCCATGGAGCATCCGCTAGAGCTGATAGAGGCAACTCACCTCGGCACCTGGCACAACGGAGTGTCCGTCGGTAGGATAGAGTGTCCAACAATCATAGTGAATGTGAGGTTGGTTAGCAAGTGCACTCGATGGGTCACCAATACTAGATCCTATCCCATAGCAATAGATCGATAGTAGATGTCTCTTCCTAAGTCCCAAGTAGAGATCCTAGTTTCCTTATCTATCGTGCGATCATCTCTAATCCTTGGATCCTCTCCTTTTAGGTTCGGATATCTCATTTCATGAGGATCGTGTGCGATTCATCACCGCTAGCTTGGAATCGTCAGGATCGGCTACACTAACAGGCAGACGCCCCACTATTATGAACCCTACTTTGGATACTTATCAAGTCACATTATGAGTTATGCATTGCATGTAGAGTTGGATAATGAACTCTTTCACATAACACTTAGAGTAACTCTTTAATCTGTTAGAAGCCTCTCATCTAAACAATGAGAATGGGAACACTTAATGCTTATTGCTTAGTTGCTTGGGCAATGGTAGAAGTCGAGCATGAGAAGGGAACTCATACTCACGCGTGTAGGATGCTACACCTGGACAATTAACTACTAAAACCAGTGAGGGTACAACTTGACTCATCTTACTAATCTAGCTAAGGAATAATATCCCTAATATGATAATCTTGATAATAACTTGGATATCTTGCTGATGTGAGGGGTAGGTCATCGTGAGTGTGGGATCTCAGATGACATAACTCGTGGAGCAGTAAGGACCTTGTATTGGGATACATAAGTCCAAGTAACCACTCGTACAGACCGCATGTCATGGATGGGGTTGACAAGCCAATTAACTTGTTGTGACCTGTTTATCCGTGAAACTGGCAAGGGGGTGGCGTCGGTCGACAAGCCAAAAAAACACATGAGAATCGGGTCGAATTAGGGAAAGGTTAGAAAGCGTGAGGCAACCCTTACCCGGGCATGGATATGGTGGTTAGTCTCGATTTCCATGTGGGTACAGTTGTACACCTCTGCAGAGTCTTGAAAGCCTAGAATCCTTTGGGACGGAACTATTCGGTTGTTCTTTCTTTCTATACCCATGGTAGAATGAATGATGAACTATGAGCACCTTTGTTATAATGATAAATGCTTTAATTCTAATGTTGAGCATAGCATGTCATACTCTTAATGACTATCATTGCTTTCCGCACTTATACAAATGCTTGATAATTGCCCTATGCATCTACCAAATATTATATGTTGGAATTAAGTCCTGTGAGTATGCAATGTACTCATGGAGCAGCTGTTAAGTTGTTTTGCAGGTACATAGTAGACCGCGTCGAGCAATCGCTTGACCACCATTGCATAGTAGCACTTGGAATGGGCATGACTCCAAGCGTGTTACAAGTTAACTCTGGATTCCATGGAGGAGCAACTATGAGTATGAACGTTAGTTGGGTGGAGTGACCGTGTCCACTGGGTGGACCGGGATGTAAAACTTGTGTAAAGGAGTCTAATTTATTTGAATATAATTATATCAGCTGAGTTCCATTTACTGGTTCGGTGATGGGTTAATAATTGGAATACCATGTGCCACTCAACCTGATCCGGAAGAGAAGTTGCTAGTGCGCTCCTAGGGGCCACGAAGTTGTTAATTCGACATCCCCCATCGGCTTTGGTATCGATCCCTAACAGGGCAGGTATCAGGGCGCAACAGGTACCCCATAGGATGGGTATCGGAGCAGTTGACTGACTTACACCTACAGTCTTCATACAAGGCATCATTCAACTCACTCGATATGCACTTTGGCCTTCGACTTTAAAATTTTCCTCTATGCTATAGGCGATCCCTAAGTTGTTTTAACTCTCTTCTCTAGCTAATTCTAGCCTCTTCCCCTTGACACTATAAATTGCAAAGATGTCCAAATGAGTTGTTTGGAAAGAAATGGTATAAAGTTAGTTAGTGTCATTATAGGCTTAAGGTTGATAGTTATGGTTTACCTAAGCGAGGCATAGTAGGGACCCGCTAAAACACCCCTAGATCGAACGCGACGTATCGATAGCGTCATTAGATTGGTTCTGATGCCCTTATCTAGACCTTTGGAGTTCCCTATCAGGTTCCCATCGTTTGTCATGAGAGCTCGGCAAAAGATTTCGGCGACATCTCCCCTGTATCTTGGCCTTATCTCTCAATCACAGTTAAGCGAGATAGACAAGTAGATATAAGTATACAAGAGAATGGCGCACCAAGCAAGCCCAAAGGTTCAACCGAGGGAATTAAATAGAGTGTCAAACTTGTCACCTCGAAGGATGACGCACAAGATAAGCAAGTAGTATTAGGTATAGCACAACACAAGTACGCTCAACACCCTGGGCAGTGAAGCAAATCAAGTTTAGAGTATCAAATAAACGCTCCCTCAAACGACCGGAGTGGAACCAACTCTAGAGTACGATGGTGACAAGGCATGACGACGATTACTGATCAAACGAAGTCTGGCAAGGCTACGGCGGCCGCGTCTGCAGGTATGGTGGAGGATGGAAGGCTCCTAGAGGAATCACCCCGGGCTGTCCACCTACAAAAGGGACCAAACAGAAGTCATAAATAGGAGTTTGGATAGCAACGTAGAAGACATATATTACTATAGGTTATGGTTGGCAATAAACATCGGTATGTTTAAGACACCTGCTAGAAGAGCAATAGTCCCATGAGGCATCGAGAGCAATGGATGCATCTGGAGCAGAATGGGCTCTGCATAATTAGTAAGGGTTAGAATAATAAAGATTATAAAGGTGAATAGAACTTCTACAAAAGGAATGTAAGCAAGTAAGAAGAGAAGGAAGGGTACCCATCACAGTGCCAGCAGATGGTGTTGGGCAACAACGATAGATGTAATGGTACAAGGTGTCAAAGGATTGCTTGAGTTGCCCAGTAGCATGAACTTGAGTGGCAACCTTAGAGCAAAGTTGACCCAATTCTTCCTTGGTGGTCATCCTTTCCACCTGATCGGCCAAGCTGTTCACCTTGGCAGTCATCGGATTAGTGAAGCTGCCCTTAAGGAACTGTTCCTGCATGATGAACTTCTCATCCAAAGCCTGGCATATTGGGGTAATTGACTCCTGGAACTGAGTGTTGAGGCGTGTGAAATATGGAACAAAGTAATCTTCAGTGGCACCCACACACTAGCACCCTTTCTAGCTACAGTTACAACTGGTGGCAGAGGAACCTCAGCCGGAGGAGAATCCTCTCATTCCAAGGCCTCCCTCTTGTTCTTGAATGGACAAAAAGCCTTGTGCACCACATCATCAACATCCAAGACAGCTGTCTTGTGATTGACCAATGTCATGATGTACGGCTAGAAGACTAAGGCACATCTCCTGTCCAGTCTGCACTCTATCATCCTAGCAGCCATCCACTCAACCATGTTCAGCTTGTCCCCGAACAGAATAGCTCGGATCGCCTCATAGTAGGGAAAGCGAACAACATCGGAGTTTTCCACTTAGGCATGATGGTATGCCTCAGCATACTAAAGATCAAGGAAGGATACCTCTTCAAATGCTTGCTAGCACCATGCTGATGTTGTTGGATAAAAGACATAGGACTCCTGCCCTTGCATTGTTGGAAGGTCACTCATAGATTTCCTAGTTTTCATTTATGCATAATCGAGACCAATGAGAGAAGCAAAGTCCTAGAATGAAGCAACGAAGCTTTTCTTGCCAGTCATCCAGGTCAAACGCTCATCCTCCATGTTAATTTCAAGAGTGGCATAGAACTGACGAACAACAGACTCATTCCAATTGTGCTTGAACTCCATCACCTCGCAAATACCCATGCCCTGGAAATGTTGGACCAACTCCTTGATGCGTGGGAATTCTTCTAGATAGGCCCAGTTGTTCCATCGACTCTTTTGCATAGGCCTATTGATGAATTCACCCTAAAAGAGTTTGTATTGCACGGAGGAATGGAAGTAGGCAGAAAAGGTGTCGCTCTCCCCCTGGTAGCACTTCTTGTTGCAATCCTCTTGGTACTTGATGGTACTCTTCCAGGAATAGTCAATCTTGGGTTGATTTCCTAAGCAGACAGGACAAACCCCATCTTCCTCGTGCTCGTCATCACTGAAGTCAACCTCTACCTCATCGAAAGGAGAAGCCTCTCGCTCAGATCTTTCTGCTGGACCCTTGCCATGCCTGAGAGGTTGCTCATCCTCCTCCCGCTCGAGCATGGCCCATTTCTCATCATTGATGATGTCAGGTGAAGTGACCCTTTTGGATCTCCTCACGTGCGGTGTCTTCCTCTTCTTAGGTGGCACCACACGCTCATGAGATGCCTAACGGCTGCTTTGCTCCTCGATGCGTGGTTTCTTTTGGATGGAACCCCCACTAGATAGGCGACGACCAGAACCAGACCTGTGAATGCAAACATAGAGTGAGATCGCAATTCAACTGGCTCAAAAAGAAAAGGTTTAAAGAGGGAAAACAAAAACAGAAGGCAACAGCACGTGTACTAGCTCAGAATATTAATGGTACAGTACTATAATCATGTACAATGTTCCCTGTGGACCTAAGCATAAGATGGACAAGAGGACGTCATTTAGAAATGGATTGGTAATTGACCAGGGAGTAGTGGAGTATCCGTGAAGATGATGGACTATCCGCTAAAGCTATAAGCCTAGTACCCGAACCTAGACGGTACCTACTGGAGTCACCGACGTAAGTTACGGAGCATCTGTTAGTCATTTGGCAACATGCATAAAGGAATTTAAGTTACAAACTAAATGTGATGGAGAGTCCACGGTGACCCCGGATCATCCGCCAGAGTCAACTTGGAAACGACCAACTGATCCAAAGTTTTTCTTAACCTCCTAAGGTTTTGATGGAACGTTCCGCCAGGACCGACGGAGAGTCCGTGAAACTTCAATCCAGTGCAGTTTGAGCAACCATAATACCCAGTAAACCCCAAGATCTACTACATCAAGCAATTTTCAACAACCCAAGAGTCATCCATTGAACAAATTAAGTATGCTCTACCTCTTCACCAAGTGGGATTTCAACAAAACCAACCCTATCCATAGATCAAGCAAATTCTAGCTAGTCTACCATGAAAGAAAGAGAGGAGAACGACCGAATAAAGAAGGATGCTTACCTTCCCATCTCGAGAAGCTTGGAAGCACCAAGGGCAACCAGAATCAACAGCGAAGACGACCTAAGCACAAGCGGTGGCTGCCTTTAGAGGAAAGAAACGGTGGAAAATGAGGGCGAAACCCTAGCCGTTTGGTTGTAACCCCTTATATAGCTATGAGATATCAGATCGTCTGCCAGCAATGGCAGAGTATCCAATAAGTTGAGAATCTGATAGTTAATTTTCGAGGCAGTTACAGAACCAATGGAGCATCTGACGGATCTAACGGACCATCTAATAGTAAGTAGGAGAATGTCCCCTCTTTGTAATGCCCCAGAGTCCAAATGGCTTAGATCCACTCTGCACGTTGAGCAAACCACACCTACCACCATCCCACTTACACTTTCGTCCTCGCTTCGCATAAAAGGATTAACCAGGGATGATGGGATGGACTCTAGAAGCCTTATATGTTGGTATATCCCACCTTTAACAACCAAGGTGGGACTAAACTCTCCACAATATCTCATTAACATGCACATGGGCCACTATGGGCCAAATTCCAAACTAGGCCGGATGTCACAAACACCCCCCTCAAAGGAACCGACGTCCTCATCGGCCCAACACACCCACAGACGGGCAAACGATGACCAGGAACGTTCCCTCTTAGCACACGCGACCGTGCATCCAGTGCCAACACATGTGCCATGCCGTGCACCCCGCAGGGCCTACACGCGCAATGAACCCCCATGTCTGCACACCTGACCCGCACGCGCCCGTGGCTGCGAAGGTCGGCTTCGATACCATTTGTAACGCCCCAGAGTCCAAACGGCTCAGATCCACTCTGCACGTTGAGCAAACCACATCTACCACCATCCCACTTACGCTTTTGTCCTCACTTTGCGTAAAAGGATTAACCCGGGAATGATGGGATGGACTCTAGAAACCTTATATGTTGGTCTATCCCACCTTTAACAACCAAGGTGGGACTAAACTCTCTACAATATCTTATTAACATGCACATGGGCCACTATGAGCCAAATTCCAAACTAGGCCGGATCTCATATAAAACTGTAAATAGCTCAAAACGTATTTTCAATCTAACCGAACCAAAGTACGCTTTCAGAAAAAGAAAACGGAATCCAGAAACAGGTATAAAATGATTTATTTCTAAAGTTTGTGCTCATAAAATATAGGAAAATAAATTTTTTCATTAAATTAAAATTCATCATAAGGTTTAGCAACATGGTTGTGCATACATGTCGGAGCATTTGATTTATTGATTAAGTGGTTTGAATCAAAATTCAAAATGGTTTGAATTGCTTTTGGAAATGAGATTGAAAATGGCTTTGAAGTAAAAGAAGGAAAAGAGAATTATAAAATAAAGGAATTTAAAAAGTTACCAAATTTATTTTGTAAAACTTACCAAAATTTGCTTATTTTTGTTTGAATTGAAAAGTGTATTTGAAACCCTATTCAAACTTGATTTGGATCATATTTGAATGAGGTTTTGAAATAGGAAAAGAAATGGCAAAGAAATTAAAATTCTCCCTTTCTCTTAGGCTCGAAGGTCTGCTTTTCTCTTTCCTTCCACGGCCCAGCTCTGCCTCCCACAGCTCAGTCGCGCGCGTAGGCCCACTCTTTCCCCTCTCTCGCGCTGGCCCGTTTTCCCCGCATCGGCCCACTCGCGCCCGCGTTCCCTTGCTCCATCACGCGGCCCAGCCAAAGGCCAGGTCCAGCCACGCCCGTGTGTTCTCCCTCTCTCCTGTGCCGACAGGTGGGGCCATCCTGTCAGCATCGCCTTCTCCCTCGCGTAGCCCCACCGGAGTCTGCCGCCATGCCATGTGTCCGTGTCCGCCCCGTCTCCTCGATGCCGTGTCGCAGCAAGCCATCTTGCCCCATAAGTATCAGCCGAGGCTGCGCCGTTTTCCCCGAACCCAAGAGCACACCGCCCTCACCTCAAGCCAAGCCGTAGCCACCGCATCGCCCGAGCGGCCGTAGCCGCGCCGCAGGAGATCCACCGCCGACCGGTTCACCGCTACGTCGCCTCGTCGACTCACCGAGACGCCTACCTGGTTTTGCGTAAAGGTGAGGAAGCAGTGAGTACTGCCCGTGCACTCTCCCTCCTTCTCTGTTGCCGGAAATAGCTCACCGTAGGTTCCCCGATGAACCCGAGCTGCCATGTCAAGCCCTGCGTCCATCCCGTACCATAGAGGTCCCCTCCTATCCCTCCATCACGTTAGCCCCCTTCTCCTCTTGCTCCCCGTCCTCTTCCCGTGTCATATGGGGCTGGGATTTGCCCAAAACGAGCTTGCCGCAGAGCTTCTCGTCGCCATCAATGGTGGGCCACCGTGCCATCCCTGTTACCGGCCAGCCGTCGTCGTCTTCTTCCCGCCCAAACCAATCACAACCGTCCAATTCACGATCAACATCCCAGATTAGAAGTTACTGGTTCACAGACATTTTTGCTAAAGAGCCCTTGAGTTTTTCTATTATTGAACCCGTGGTCCAAAGCGTAATCACAGCTTACGTCTTCTTCTTTGGAAAGCGTGGTTTCGTCGGTTTAGATCCAAAATACGTTTTCACTTATTTACAGTTTTGTCACTATTTTCTTTAGGCCATAACTTCTCCGTTTTTACTCCAATTTGACCCATTCAAATTGCGTTAGGTTCATATTTACATTGTCTATGTGTTCATACTACTGTTAAGTATGTTTTCAACTTTTAAAATTCGAGGTTAGATTTAATCTATTATTTTATTAAAGGAAATCTTGTTAAAATCATATCTTCTACGTTTTAACTCTGTTTTAGCCCATTCAAATTGCATTGGATTCATAACAACATAAACTACGCATTAGTAACAATGTTTATTATGTCACTATTTCTGAAATTTTATGGTTTAAATCATATCTTGATTAATAATGATGCAACTAGGTTTATAAATAAAATATGATTTGTTTTACTTTAGTATTATATTTCAAACTTAAATTTGACTTAAATTATATTATCTATAAAATATCTTATACATGTTTTTATATGATTAAAACATGTGAAGCTAATAGTTGCATATTTTCTCCTATGAGCAAATCTTTCGGTAGATGCATCTTTTTTACCGTAGCTCCGATTAGCGTGCTTATCGCGTCTGTGTGTTCGTAGCGAGACATAGATTCGTTTCACAAACTTTTCATTTTGATTTTATGTTTGGTGTACTATTCTAATTTAGTTCTATTGTTTGCTTCGCGTATGATTGTACGGATGCTTGTGTGGTGCTTTATGAATACGTCCAGTCGGTGAGATATACGTGGTGATCAAAAAGAAGAAGAACGTTGAAGATTAAAGCTTACCGAAGGATTGGTGTTTAAGGCAAGTATATCATGGGACCATCCTTATTGTCATATACACCTTTAATCATTTAATACATACCGCATGTGTCTACCTTGACTGCCACTAAGGATTTCCTAGTATTTTGTTACCCTATACCTTGTCACCTTTGGGGTATTACATTGGGTAGTTTGATGCTAGTGCTCAACTAAAGCCATGATCTTGTAACTTGACTAATGATATATGTAATAAACACTAAAATATGTTTTTTAGCAACATGGAACAAGGGGGCTAGAACATTGGGTTGTTTTTATGGTGCGCTAGATTCCTCTCCCTAAGGACTTATCTGTAAATGATCATCCAGGACTTACAGTACAGCTGTGAGGGCTATATGGCTCTAGCTTTAGCTCAGTATGAGGATATTTTCTAGCTTATTAGTGGTTACCTTTATTGACGTAAGAATGGCTTGACGAATCGGGTATAGTACGGCCTCTATCCCCTTGAGTATAGGCTGCGCGTCATTGTGCCATTGGGAAGGGGGGCTCTACATCTGTTTGCCGAGTGAATCTAATGGCCCTAACTTGTTAGACAAACATTTAAAAGGCTTCATAGTGAACCCTACCGACCTTTCTTGGTAGTGGGACAAGAGGCTGATCACCTCGGGTGAAGGGGTAAATCACGACTCACAGTAAAAGTGTACAACCTCTGCAGAGTGTAAAACTAGTATATCAGCCGTGCTCACGGTCACGAGCAGCCTTGGAACCCTTACGGAATAGATGATGAACACTGATGATAAAGATGCTCACTAATGATTACTATCTATGCTATTTATTATTCATGTTTACCTGATCATGTGTTTATATGGGCCTGTGAATAAACTTGTTGCTACTCAATTGCTAAAAGATGACTCATTAAAAGCTAATCACAGTTAAACCAGTGTTAGCCTTTTGAGCCTCATGAACCCCATGTTATATTTGTTGAGTACGACATGTACTTACGCTTGCTTTATTTTTCACATATTTGGATAAAAATCCCGGATGGGTACCAGATTGCTAGAGTTTGGAGGAATTAGGCTTGTGATCAACCAGTCAGTTGTCCCTGTGGATTTGGAGTCTTCGTCTAAAGATCAGAGTTGTCTTTTCCATTGTCTATACTCTAAGGTTATATTCTTTATACTAATACGTTATGTATTTAAACATTGTCTATTGATATTACCCTTATTTGTAGCTATATGTGAGATTTAACTTTCTGGACTCACATATGGTGTGTATCTGGTTTTGTCCTTAAAATCGGGTGCTACACTCTCTTTGGTGACCCGAGAGAGAGAGAGAAATCGTGAAGGAAAAGAAAAAGGCAACTTATAGACCGAAGGGAGAACTTTCAGAATCTGCCTAACTGCAAATTTTTCGTAATGGAACCTCAAGAAAGCTCGAGGACGAGCTTTTTCTAAGGTGGGGAGAGTTGTAACAATTCAAATTCGCTACAACCACCTAGGCTCTCAATTTTGGATGGTTGGAGAAGTTTCGGCACAAATCCCTATAGGCATTTGGATACCATGGAACTCATGGGTATACTGCTTTTCTACTTCACCAGACAACCCGCATGTCAGAAGCGCATAAAGCTGACAATAGTCAGCACAACCACTTAGGAGCATGTCATCTCAACCTAGGATGTCACTGGTCAGGTTATTAACCCTTGGAACAAGTGAGTTGGCCCCATTGTCAAATCTCAAGTGTTTGGATCGATTCCATGAGTTCAGAGACCACCGGACAATTCGATGTGATATCGGATCATCCGGTAGTAACTGAACTACATGCAGTGAGTGGGGAATGAGGTATCCTCCACTCAACCCTTAGCCCCACCTATCATATGCACGAAATGGATACACCGAACCTCAGCTGAAGCAGCACCAAACCATTTCACTCTCCTATTTCTCACCCTCTCTCTCTCTCTCTCTAAAGGAACAAGAGTGAGGAAGAACTAGAGAGAAGATGAAGATTGGAAATGGAGATGAAGGTGGAAGATGAAGTGAAGGATGCAATCCAAGATCATCATCTCATCAGGGTCAAGCCATCCATATCTCTTGATCAAGGTTAGCTCATGAGCCCTCATCTCTTTAGTTGAAGATTTCTCTCAAACCTTAATCTCAACCTCTCATGCATGTATGGAACATGGAGTGTGGTGACCTTTCATTCATCACAAAGGCCAGGTGTGTTCAATCTCTCATCATGAAGTCTAGCATCTCATGATCACCAATCTTGGAGTTGAGCCCTCTTGCTCAATCTCATGTATTTATCACAAGTAGTTCATAGGAAGAGACTTAGCCAAATCACTAGATGCACTAGATAGCCAAAGCCAAAGACTCAGCTAACCTTACCCTAACATATCCTCAAATGTCATGCAAGCAAGCGCAACAGTTGCATGCGGGACTTGCAGGAGGGTAGGCTTTTCCTTGGAAGAGGCGGGACAGATTGGTAGCATGCGTGGCAGGCGGGACGGGCGTAGTAGGCGGGGCAGGGTGGGCGTCGGCGCCCGGACGGGTCTGGACGCTAGCCACTCCAAAGCAAATAAAATAAGATTTCGCAAGAAAGAGTTAGTTGATCCTATCCCGTGGGACTATAATATTTATATATTTAATGAGGGACAGATGTGCATGGAGAGATGGTCTGCTAATCATGTTGGACTGAGCCTCAGTAATTATTTAGTTTAGATTTTTAATATAATCAAATTAGAGATATTCCATGTTACTAGTACTTTTTTGAACTCTTGGAGTTGAATTGGTAATCACGTCTAAATTAAATGCATACTTTTATGTTCCTTCATAAAATGTATTAAGAGAATTATGAAGTTAGCACCATATTGTATTATGCCTAATGAATTAAATGAATAAAAGCAAAACACAATATTGAATAAAAAATTTCAACATCACGGACCATACGTGTGGACCCTGGATATTTTTATTATATCTAGATACATAGCAAAATTAATATACTAAAAAAGTTAAAATAACTTATAATTTGGATTGGAGGGATTATATGAATTGACTTCTATAATTTTTATTTGTCATTTTTTCAAGAATTGAGATAAAGGAGAGGTATTGTCGCAAAGGTCAATCGGCGCCGGTTGCAGCAGAGCCGCGCTATTTGTCGCTTGCACGTGGGGCCACACGCACGCCCGCTCGCCTTCTGGATTCTGGAACCCAACCCAGCCCAGCCAGAGCCACCCCCATCCCAAATTCCCAATCCCCAACAGGCCACCCCCGTCCCTCTCCTCAGCAACTGTGCTCGGTTCCTCCTCCATCGAATCGGCTCCACCCCTGCGCCGCGATAAGAAAACCCACCAAACCCTAACCCTAGCAGCAGTGCCACCACCACCGCCCGCGTCCCCGGCGCCCGGCCGCCCCCGGAGAGGAAGCCGAGCCAGCGAGGATGCCGTCCGGGTCGGCCACGCAATTTCGGTACACGCAGACGCCGTCCAAGGTGCTGCACCTGCGGAACATGCCGTGGGAATGCACCGAGGAGGAGCTCGTCGAGCTCTGCAAACCATTCGGCAGGGTCGTAAACACCATGTGCAACGTCGGCGCCAACCGCAACCAGGCCTTCGTCGAGTTTGTAAGCCCCTGCTCCACTCCCTCCTCCGATCGATTGTGATACTGGTAGCGATTTGTGCCCCGTGGCTGCTGTAGGAATGATTGAGATTACGAGGAATTCGCGATTGACAGTGCGATTTAGGTGTTACGAGATTGCATCTAGTGATTTGCATGGTGTTCAGTGTGATAAACTGTAAGCAATGACTTGTCAGCTACTAGGTTCCTTGCATGATCATGATTTAGGTGATTCATAATATTTCATCGCATCTATTTAGATGTTTTTTGTTTGCGAATATCAGGGTGCTGGTTGGGGGTGGTTCATATTTTTTATCAAACTTTTAGGGTGGACTCCTGTTTTCATAGTTGCACAAATACCGTTACAGCTCGGGTGCCAATTTACAACAACAGTGCCACTATTAGATGAGATGCATTGACTTTATGGCATGCATTAGGAATGCAATGTTCTAGCTAGATATTCTAAAGTGTTAATGCACATTGTTTCTTTTGATGTGGTTTAGTATGATTATTATGTCACATGGATTTTCAGTACTCCTAGGCTGTGTCCAGTCTAATGTAAGCTAGAATTTTGATGAGATTGTATTCATCCTAAGTGGCCACATGTCCTATCATTCACTCTATTTGTCTCATGGAACACATGACATGCTGATATTGTGTAGAGGAAGAACTGGTTTTGCTTGTTTACTTAATTGGTTGTGTACATTTATTTAGAGGAAAACATATTTGTCTCAACATGTTTGCTGTCTATAGTCAATATTGCACATTTGTATTTTACTGTGTGATGATGAATGAGGTGAAGTTTAAGAGGATGAAACCTGGAGGAATATGACATCTTCATCTTTCAATGCTCCTTTTTATCCAATGTTAACTTGTCTGACAACATTATATATGGGATGGAGTGGATTGTTGATTACTAAGAGATTTTTTGTTTCTCATCCAATAGTATGTGGGTATGGCTAAATGGAATCAGGGATGAAACGCCTGTCTAGTTGATATATATTTTGCAGCATCAATATTATGTTAACTACTAGCAACAGAAACTTTGTTTCCAGAGGGTTAAGTGTGAGCTGGCTTCTTGTAACGTATAAGATCTGTTGACTTTCATGAGGGGCCTCAGGGACGACAGCTTATATAAAGATATTTTATTCTTTGCAAAAGAGGAAACGCTTTTTAGTAGAAGAAACTTGCTTTTCAATATTTATGTATAAGAAAGTTTAAGTTGTGGACTGTATGCCGAACTTGCAGAGGTTTTAGTTGTATATGATTCGAATTTCCAGCTTAGTCAATGTGTTCCTTATTGTTTTCCCTTCAACATGCTCATTTTCAGGCAGATCAAAACCAGGCAATTTCAATGGTGTCCTATTATGCTTCATCTTCAGAACCTGCTCAAGTTCGTGGTAAAACTGTATATATCCAATATTCAAACAGGCAAGAAATTACCAACAATAAAGGCACTGGTGATTCTTCTGGCAATGTCCTACTTGTCACTTTTGAAGGTGTCCAGCCTAATGATGTTACCATAGAAGTCATTCATTTGGTAAGTTTTAGTATCTATATATAATTATATATGTATGAATGGATTCACTTAAATGGCAGAGCAGCTTCCTGCATTGCTTGGTCTGTACAAATTTATTTATTTATTATTATTTGTTTCTCATTGAACATTTGTGGTGATGATAACAACATTTTTACTCATAGGAAATCTTTTTTTCAGTTGCTATACATCTTTTCGAAGCATGTCTGTGCTTATTATGACTTAATGATTGTACATGACCCATATCTTTCTATTTATTGAAAAACTCAGTAAATTTTGTCTTAAAACGTGAAACACTATTGTTGATTGCACTCTGTTAATTTAGGACATATATCCTGGTTCTTGGCAAGAAATATAAGATTGTTAGGAAGTCCAAAAAAGTCGGCATTAGATTCTTCCCTGAATAATAGTACAGATGGGCACAAGGCAAGTACTTCACTGGGAACACCAAATCAACAAAAAGATTCATTAACGTCTTTTAATTAAGTTTGTTATATTTTTTGAATTCTGCTTCTTTAGCATTGAACTTTTCTCCGTATTACATATTTTCTGATGTATAGTAGCTACATTGTGAATTCATGCCTCCAGCACAATTCACCGACGTACTCCATCTGTTCTTCGCGTAACCTTGCGCTTGCTACTCTGCCATTTGGTTGAGAATAGGCTAATCCTCAACTGTCTGACAATTGGTTGTGCCTAATTTAGGTATTTTCGGCATTTGGGTTTGTTCACAAGATAGCTACATTTGAGAAAGCAGCTGGTTTCCAGGTAATGTGTTTCTTCTGCCTATTTGCCTACACATTATTCTATTCTACATTGAGCTTAACGGTCGGACTTTTCACAGGCGCTTATCCAGTATACTGATGCCCCAACTGCTCTTGAAGCTAAAAACTCATTGGATGGAAGAAGCATCCCAAAGTAATGCATTTTACAGTTTTGCTAATTGCTATTGTTGATTATTAGGTCTCCAATACAAAGTTACTTATGTGACTCCTCTCTTTCAGATATTTACTTCCAGAACATATCAGCGCCTGCCACATGCGCATCACCTTTTCTGCGCATAAGGATTTGAATATCAAATTTCAGTCGCATCGCAGCAGGTGCAAGAAAGTAGCATAAACTTCACGCCTTGTGGCTTCCTGTTGATAATGCTTAAAAGATATTATTATCTTCTTAAGAGTTATGCTATTTATTAACCATCTACCCCATGTGATACTATTTTGTTGATTTGACAGGGATTACACCAATCCTTATCTTCCTGTGAACCAAACGGCAATTGAGGGGATTGTGCAGGTATGTTTCATATGTTCAATCTCATGATGTTTCTCCCTCCCCCCTGTTTTTATTGGTGCTTACTCAATGTAATTTGCAGCCTACAGTAGGCCCTGATGGGAAGGTAAAGGAGCCTGAGAGCAATGTACTTTTAGCATCAATTGAGAACATGCAATATGCTGTGACGGTGGATGTTCTGCACACTGTAAGAACGAGAATAATCCAGTACCTTTTGTTTATTTCAAATAAAGAGCTGACTTGAAAGCAAGCTGTATAATTACATTATAATGTGATAATTTCAGGTGTTTTCTGCTTTTGGTAGTGTTCAAAAAATTGCAATGTTTGAGAAGAACGGTGGAATGCAGGCTCTAATTCAGTATCCAGGTATGTGCTCACCAATGCACCCAACAGGATATGCTCTTGACCTTGGTGCACCGTGATACATACATACATTGGCAATTTATTGCATTGGCATGTCGCTGTAACTTGCTTACAGAGTTTAGTGCACTTTATATATCTTGCTCCCTCTGTTTGGAAGTATCGAGGCCTGTAGTTTTTTTTTCCAGACTTGGTTTGGAATGTACCGTGTTTATGCAATGGCGTTTTTCTATTGTTCCTGATTTATATCCTTCCCTCACTCTCTCCCTCCCTCCCTCCCTCCCTCCCTCTCCTAACATTTATGAGTAAACCAGTCACACTGTTATTCTCTCCCTTTTTGCATCATAAGTTTCTAAGTTGGGAAACTTCAGCAGAGAGGTGTTGGAGTTCGTGAAGGCTTAAAATGGACATCTGCAACTTTCCGCAGCTATAAAGTTGCCTGTAGTAATTTCTTGATCATTTTTTACCTTTTGCTGTAAGCATACTCTCTTTCTTACTAGAGGCTTGCTTCAAACTTTCATTCTGTCATCACTGCGCTTTCCTTGTGACATTTGCCGAGTCCTGATTTAGGTATTTTTATCTGCTTAACGTGTTGGGGATTAGATTAGTAGTCAGGACCTCTATAATCAACATGTCTTGTCATTGCTTCGGCTATTGGGAAAAAACGTTTTTATATCTATTTGTGGGCCTTCTCTAGCTTCTTGAGATAAATGTCTTTGAAAAGTGTGACAATTCAAATGACACTCATCTTATTGGTGCTCAATACTGTTTGTACTGGTTAGTGGTGTAGTCGAAATTGAACTGCTTTGATGAAACAAGCTCTAAATACCCTTCTACCCACACTCTTAACATTATGTCCCTGGAATATGGAGTATCTCAAAATTTATCCTTTCTGGGCAAGTGGAATTGTATTCTGTTTTCCTGTTGACATGGCACTGTAGCATTAGTATTTGATGGACAATAGATTCGTATGACTGACAAAATCTTTTTTTAGATATAACAACCGCAGCCGTTGCTAAACAAGCTTTGGAGGGACACTGCATATATGATGGTGGTTACTGTAAGCTTCATCTGTCATACTCTCGTCATACTGATCTCAATGTAAAGGTATAAATAGTAGTTTCAGGCTGTGTAAATTAGCAAATAATTTAAGTATATATATCATTCTGGACTAATGAATAATGAATTTTGCTCAATTAGTATAAAAAAAGAATACCTACTGTTCATGCAATTTGACAAAGTACGCTTTCTCAACATCTTTTTTCCTTGGTTCTTAGTATTGCCTGTTTTTGTCTTGTTCTAATCAGTTACCTACTTGTTTGCATTCAGGCGCATGATGAGAGAAGCAGGGACTACACTCTTTCAGACCCTAACGCGCAGCTGCAAGCTGCTGCACAAGCGCCAGTTATAAGCTCTCCGGGAGTGGCATGGCAGAACACTGCATCAGCACCAGCTGCTCCTTTTTATGCAAGCAGAGCGGCTTCAACTCCTGTTGGACAAGTGCCTGCTTGGAATCCTAACATGCAGGCAGGGGGTTTTGCATCTGCATCAACTACATACCGCAACCAACCATTAATGGCCAACTCCATGCCTCACTATCCTGCTATTGGATCGAGTTCCGGTGCCCCGCCGGTATCGTTTCAGGCTTCACAGCAGATGCCACAGTATGGCATGCCCCCTGGTGCTCTGCCACACGCACCACCAGCTGGCCAACCAATGTACTTCCCGAAATAAGTGGTTTTGGTTCAATATTATCAGAGAGCAATCACGCATGTTACCTGCAACAATTGTGGTCCGCAAATGCCATCTTGAAATTTTTGGAAGTGCATTGTAGCTCTTCGATGTAGCTCTTGTAACTTGCGAGCGCCCTTCGCAAGAATACCTCAGCGCTGGCTGTGTGTAAAACTGTCAAAAATAGTGTTAACCTATTAGCCTGCATGGTATATTTTTGGTGTTGATCTCAATGTCGAGTTGTTTTTGATGCCTCAGTGATTTCTTATGCAGTTTTTTCTTGTAGAAAACTGGGCTCTGCTTTTGGCCTGGCCGTGCCTTTTGTAGCAAGTGCTATGGTAGAGCGCTGAGATCAAGATGGGAGTTGTTACCCGGTTGTGGTTGTTTTCTGATCTCCTGTGTGTACTGCTGAATCATTCCGATGCGGATTCCAATCAAACTTTAATTTTGACACAATTTGTATGGGAATGTGCTTTATCTAGTTAAAAGAGTATTGGCCTGGGAGCCTTTAGTAAACTTGTAACATACAAAGGCCCAGCCCAGCTTTATTAGAAAGCCTAAATGAACCTCTGATCTTTAAGAATAAAGAAAACTAGGCTGCCCCCAACATAACCGGCGCCACCAACAGTTCAAAAGAAGATCTCTACCAACCAGGGACTAAAATAGCAAAAACCATCTAGGCATCTATCATCCATGAACTAAGTGACCATTACACATCAACAAAAGACCTTCACTACGCCTCGATGAGACCTTGTGCAGCTTCTAAAAAATTCTCTCAGGCACAACCTTGGACTTTGGCTTCAGTAGGGATCTCCACGTCTTGTGCCGCATAATCGTCTTGTGTATGACCACCGACGGGGAAGCCATATCGTGTCGTTCGTAAGGAAAATAGACCCTAGGCCCATTTACTTTGGATTTTGATGTTTGATGATCAACACAACCAAATTGGACTAATAAATTTGCAAGTGATTGTTTTGTAGTTCAATAGGGTGCAAGACGTGACTTGGACGAAGGCGACGTGATGATCCGATGATCAACACCATAAGCAAGATCTTAGAAGCACAAGAGAAGATCCAAGATATCAAGCAAAGTCCAAGCACGAAGATAAGAACCAAGCCGGACGCAAGATCATGAAGAAACAGACTCACAAAGGTGATCGGACGCTGGACCGGACGCTGGCGTATAGCGACCGGACGCTCCAATCAAGAGGCTCGACAACAGAAAACGTCAGCAGCAGCGACCGAACGCTGGCGGCAAATCGACCGGACATAAGACTGCAGCGTAGTAAGGAACAAAGCAAGATTGATAGCACAAGGTTACACTCAAGTAGAAGGTCTTGACTTTCGAGAAACATATGCTCTGGTTATAAGGTTGAAAGCAATTAGGATCTTGTTAACCTATGCTTGTGCCCACAACATCAAGCTCTATCAAATGGATGTCAAGAGTGCATTTCTCAATTGCTACATTAATGAAGAAGTATATGTTGAGCAACCGCCCGGTTTTAAAGATGACAATAAGCCCAACCATGTGTACAAGTTGAAGAAGGCATTGTATGGTTTGAAGCAAGCACCTAGAGCATAGTATGAGAGATTAAAAGATTTCTTGCTCTCTAAAGGGTTTATTATGGGCATGGTTGACATCACTCTTTTCACCAAGAAAATTGACAAGGACTTGTTTGTGTTGCAAATATATGTTGATGACATTATCTTTGTGTCAACCAATCAAGACTATTGTGAAGAGTTTGGGAAGATGATGGCTAATGAGTTTGAGATATCCATGATTGGAGAGTTGAGTTACTTCCTTGGTCTTCAAATCAAGCAATTGAAGGATGGTATATTTGTAAGTCAAGGCAAGTACATCAAAGACATGCTCAAGAAGTTTGGCATGAATGAAGCAAAGCCAATTAGTACACCCATGGGAACAAATGGCAATTTAGATAGTGATGCAAGTAGCAACATGGTGGATCAAAAGTTGTATCACTCTATGATTAAAAGCCTCTTCTATGTGACTGCATCAAGGCCAGATGTTATGTTTAGTGTATGCATGTGTGCAAGATTTCAAGCCTCACCAAGAGAAAGTCACTTGATGGCTACAAAGAGAATATTGAGGTACTTGAAGCATACACAAAATATTGGTTTGTGTAATCCCAAAGGTGCAAAGTTTGAGCTAGTTGGTTATTCCGACTCGGATTATGCGGGATACAAAGTTAAGAGAAGGAGCACATCGGACATATGTCAACTATTGGGAAGATCACACAGGACGTAGTAAGGACGCTGGCGGCAAATCGACCGGACGTAGGATCTTGCTAGGGGGAAGCTTGCGCGCTTCTTAATACCTCAGTAAAAATATTGAAGTAGTCGACGGGAGTTTACATATCTCTACTTTGCTCTTTAGCTTCCGTATTTACATTGTTTACATTACTCATTTTGTGGTAAAGATAGCAACACACTAGCAAAACCGTAGTTGCACATTTAGATAGTTTATCTTTTGCATAGGTTTTGCTAGGAGTAGAAAAAGAGGCCATAGTTTTAAGAAGTAGAATTTTAAGTTGCCTAATTCACCCCCCTCTTAGGCGTTACGGTCCCCTACAAGTGGTATCAGAGCCGATTGGCTCAATTTGGACCTTTAGCTTAACCGACGTTGAGCCGACACTATTTAGAGTGGTTGGGATGGATACCTTTAGGCCTCCACACTTTGACGGCACTAACTTTCTCTATTATAAAGCTAGAATGGCTTGTCACCTTGAGGCGGTTGATTTGGGTGTTTGGAGAGTCACTCGTGACGGGATGAAACCCATTAAGAATCCCGATAAACCCACAAAGAGTGAAGAAAAAGAAATGCATTTCAATGCTAGAGCTAAGAATTGCTTGTTTGAATCATTTAGCATGGATGTGTTTAACCAAGTGTTCACTTTAAATACGGCACATGAAATTTGGTTAAAACTTCAAGAGCTCCATGATGGCACATCTAATGTTCATGAGCAAAAATATTATCTAGCTAAACAAAATTATGATTCCTTTACAATGAATGATGATGAGCTTGTTCATGATATGTATTCTCGTTTGAATCTAATTATCAATGAGCTCCATTCAATAGAATTAATAAAGCTAGATAATGCGGACATCGTGAGAAAGATTATCTCCGTGCTTCCACAAAAAAAATATGCAAGCATCATCACCATCCTTCACAACATGAAGGACTTGAGCTCCATGACCTAGGCCATAGTCATTGGCAAGATAGTGACATTTGAAATGTCACGCAAGATGGGTCAAGAAGAAGCCTCTTCATCAAGCAAAGACAAAGCTCTCGCATGTAGCGAGAAAAAGAAGATGAAGGGCAAGCAAGTTGAGACAAGCTCAAGCTCAAGCTCCTTAAGTGAAGATGAAGAAGAAGATAAGGATGATGATGATGATGGTGATGAAGATTCAAGTGATGATGATCAATCTTCCTCCTCCACCTCCGACCTTGATGAAGAATCAATCAAACTTATCAACAAGGTGGAGAAGATGATCCAAAGGCTCAATATCAAGGGTGTGCCCATCCAAATTCAAGATATCATCTTCACCAATCAAAGAAATGAGCAAAGAAAGAGATGATGCTATGGATGCGGTGAGTTGGGGCACTTTATGGAAGTTTGTCCAAACAAGCCCACACCCAAGACAAAGAAGAAGGCGTACAAAAACCAAGCCCTCACATCAATAAGGTCATGGGATGATTTTTTAAGTGAAGAAGAACACTATCACAAGAGGCGAGGCCACAAACACTCATCATCAAGCTCTTCTTATGTGTGCCTTATGGCACGAGGTAATAAAAGCTCATCCTCTAGTAAGAGTGATAGTGATGACGAAATGCCCTTTTATGATGAAATTGTGCAATAAAATTTTAATTATGCTAAAATTTGCACTAGTCAACAAAAGAAGCTCGAAAAATTAAAAGAAAATCTAGATAGTTCACAAGAAACATATAAAACTTTGCTTGAACAATATGAGACATTTGCTAATCTCAATATTGAACTATCTACTAAAATTGAGCAACTTGAGGCTAGTGCAACAATAAATGCATGCACAATCAATGATGAGCAACTTGTAAAGAAAAATAAAAAATTAAAAGAAAAGTTAGCTAGCTCACAAGATGCTTATAAAAGTTTGCTTGCTAAAATGGAGACCATGTGCAAACATTGTGATGAGCTAACTAATAAAGTTGCTAATCTTGAAGCCGTTGGTACAACCTCCACCAAGGCATCTAAAAAGAAAAGTTATATCTTTAACATGTCCAAAAAGGATGTCTCTACTTCTTGTAATAATTTATATTTAGACTCATCCTTGTGAAACCAAGTTTGTGTTGAGAAAATTGTTGTAGATACATGCACACAAGAGGTTGCAATGGAGAATGAGCAACTCAAGCAAGAAGTGCCTTACGTCACCAAGGACTTGACACAAGTGAAAGGCAAGGCGGAGCAAGCCCAACTTCATCAAGATAACACCATCAAGGGAGAGAAGAAGCTTGATGAAGGACAAGCCGTGGTTTGCTACGTGTGCCACAAGGAAGGCCACAAGTCCTATGAGTGCAAAGTGAAGAATGGGGGAGGAGCAAAGAAGAAAGAGAAAAGACAAACAAGCAAGCTCTCCAACACCTACACCAACAAGGTGGACAAGAAGGCCTCCACACCATACTTGTTAAAGAAAAAAGAAAAATGATAAGGTGGTGCCATCAAGGTGAACAAGCAAGCCAATAATGGGGTCAAACGCTTTTGGGTGCTAAAGGAGATCATTTCCAACATGAAGAGCACCAAGAAGGTTTAGATCCCGAAAGGAAAGTGAGAAATCCGATGGACTTCGGGGAATTTGGAGACTTGACAAAAGTATGGGTGCATTTCATGGGGTGCATCATTATGGATAAAGTCATTGCCAAGTAGGTTAGTGAATACTATGAACCCAAATTCCCATTCTCATGTTAGGAAACTAGATATTATTACTTTCAAGTGATATCTTTAAGCATCTAGTTACTTTTCATGTCTATGCTTGCATTTGCATGCTTATATCCTTTGTCATGCATACACTAGGTATATCTTATGGTAGGCTTGCTCGGTTTCATTCTTAACCCTTGGAGCAAACCTACATGGTTTAAAAATTGTTTAGGAGCACGGCACATAGCTTGTCTTTCGATTGTTCATCTAATATGTGCCAAAGTCCAAATTATAGATAATTTCTCCCGAATATCGCCTTCAAAAATGACTCTCACATTCATGTGATGTCATCTTTCAAGTGGTATTTTTTATTCTAAAATCAATGTGCATTTTCTACAAGTATTCCATACTTGTGTGCATAAATTTAGGGGGAGGTTACTCTACAAGTTGGATGCTTTGAGACTAACATCTTTTCAAGCTTATCATGTGTGTAGTAGTCTCATTACAAGAAAAATGGATTCCCCGGAGTTAAGCATCATACTTCAAATATCCACCACCAATTGCAAGTGGTAGAAATCAAATTGATTTCAACATGTGGTATTTCTAAACTGATATCATCATGTTGATTTCATTTTGATATTTATATGTTTTCTCCATGCATTATATAGATTAAATTCCCTTGAGCAATAATTTACCAATTATGCATGTGCTTTGCCTTCTACCATATGTATGCAAATATTTAGGGGGAGCTTAGTCTATATAATGTGAGAGTTAAATTTTATGACATATTCCACTCCACATACAAAGGATTACAAAGTTTGACCCTTCCTTGTGCTATTAATGTCTTCCTTTTCAATGTTTGATTCCAAAGGGGAAGAATTTAGAGGACCAAAAGCAAGCATTATTTTGCAAGGAACAAAAGTTAGATCATGTAGTAATGATCTACAAGTGGTAATGCTCCGAGAAAGGGAGGATAGTGGATTATGGATTAGCCTATGTAATGGGGAGAATTTGTGGCTTCAATCCATAATACCACATGAGGATTTTTGTAAGTGCAAGATAAGTTTTCAAGTGGTATCTTCTAGTCTTACAAGTAGTATCTTTTAGCATCATATAACCTTGCCCCTTGCATTGCATCCTATCAAGTAGATAGCTTTTAAATTCTAAATTTTTATTATTTGCTTGCTTTGGTCGTGTTGTCATCAATCACCAAAAAGAGGAGATTGTAAGAAAAATGGACCCTAGGTCCATTTACTTTGAATTTTGGTGTTTGATGATCAACACAACCAAATTGGATTAATGAATTTGTAAGTGATTGTTTTGTAGTTTAATAGGGTGCAAGACGTGACTTGGACGAAGGCGACGTGATGATCCGATGATCAACACCATAAGCAAGACCTTAGAAGCACAAGAGAAGACCCAAGATATCAAGCAAAGTCCAAGCACAAAGATAGGAACCAAGCCGGACGCAAGATCGCAAAGAAACGAGCTCATAAAGGTGACCGGACGTTGGCGTATAGCGACCAGACGCTCCGATCAAGAGGCTCGACAACAGAAGACGTCAGCAGCAGCGACCGGACGCTGGCGGCAAATCGACCGGACGTAGGACTGCAGCGTCCGATCGAGTACAGAAAGGTTCTAGAGCGGCGAAATTGTGACCGGATGCGTCCGGTGGCATGTGACCGGACGCTGGTAGCGTCCGATCAGTTGATCACGGCTCTAACGGTCGGGACGATCGGACGCGTCCGGTCAGTAGCAAAAAAGCGGGATTTCATCTCCAACGGCTACTTTCTTAGTGGGGCTTATAAATACACCCCCAACCGGGCAAATGAAATGTGTGGAGCTGAGAAAACATACCTAGGGTGTTGATACACCATTTTAGTGATCTCCACTTGCATAGTGCTTAGTGATTCATTATGTGATTAGCGTAGGTGCTTTGCGAAGTGCTTAGGTTGATTAAACCACCGCTTATGCGCTTGCTCTAGGTTTAGGCCTAGTGTTTAGTGAGGTTTGCATACCTCTTACCACTCGGTGCTTACGCGTACCATTATTATACATCGGAGGGGCTTGTAGTCTTGCGAGATCACACCAATCACGTTTGTGGTGTGGCAGCCACCGTATACCGGAGGGAACAAGGCCCGCGGCGTTTCGGCCGGAAGCTTGATAGAGAAGACGACGGGGAGCATCCGGGAGAGGCTTGCCGAAAGGCACGTCGAAGACCCACTTGCGCTTGGGGAAGGCCCGATGCTATCTACGGAGTTATCCGACCGGAAGTTTGGCCCTTGTGAGAGATTCCTTGCGAGGGGCTCCAACGAGGATTAGGGGGAAGCTTACGCGCTTCTTGATACCTCGGTAAAAATACCGGAGTAGTCGACGGGAGTTTGCATATCTCTACTTTGCTTTTTAGCTTCCGCATTTACATTGTTTATATTACTTCTTTTGCGGTAGAGATAGCAACATACTAGTAAAATCATAGTTGCATATTTATATATTTATTTTTTATATAGATTTTGCTTGGGTAGAAAAAGAGGCCATAGTTTTAAGAAGTAGACTAATTCATCTCCCCGTTGAAGACCACATCATTCGTGGACTTCCGTAATGTCCATTGAGCACCTGCGCATGCACAAAAAAGTTACATTTCTCAACTCGCCTCTCATATGATCCAACGACTCTACAAACGGTACATCCAGGCTTGTGAAACGTCTACAAATACGACCCTATGGGATACTGGAACAAAATATGATCAGTAGTCTACACAGGCTTACAGATTTTACAGTTAGCTGAAAAAGACCATTTTCTTTTGAATTGTACTCCACATTGAATTCTATCATGGTAAGCCAGGAAAAAAAATGAACCTTGCACCCCCCAAATCTCACACACTCTTGCATTCTTAACTCCTCCAAAGGAAATATGCGTATACAAAGATCTGGTAGTGAATTTTCCAGAGTTCTCCAGACCCCTAAACACCTCATCTCTCTCACTAGACAGATGGAAATCATCTAGCATAGCTAGCAGTCTTTCCCATTCCCTCATGAGAAACTCATCCAATGATCTCCTGAACCTCAAGTGCCATTGGTTATCCACCCATACCTTAGCAACTTCTACCCAGGGTCTTCACGTATCTGAAATAGTTGCCAGAATTCTACCTCTAGAGGAGTGTTACCCAACCACACAACTTTCCAAAACCTGGTTTGATTGCCACTCTTCACTCTAATAATTTCCTACCCATATGATATTTATCTCTTAGTTGTAACAGGCTCGTCCAAAACTGAGAGACCCACTCTTTTGACCCAGATACCTTCTCGTCAAAAGCTCACAACAAATGTATCATCTCTTTCTAACTTGTCAATCCATTTGCACATCAAACATGTATTCATAATTCTCACATCAAGAAAACCCAATCCACCAAAATCCTCAGGTCTATCAAGAGCTACTGTTGGCTTCCAAGTCAACTGTTAATCCAAAACTTTTCACTGTGCAATGAGCAGATACTACAGCTGTATCTAGATGAGAGGCAAAAAAAAAAAAAAAATTTTCACTGTGCAGGAAGATACTCCTCTTGTCGGTCGGTCACTCGGTCAGTGCCATCTAGATTTTTTTTCCCTAGGCCACCACAGCGCAAAAGGACCGGCGAGTAATAATAAGATGAAAGAATCTACTCCGTAGACACGAAAGATCTGGACCAGACATTTGTCACGCCTGCCTGTCCGACGTGGCAGCCAGCACTAGCCATGGCTGACGCCGCCATCCAATGGCAACACTCGGTTTGATTCCCCCGTATCCAGTATCCGGATAACGCTGGATAAGAGACGGGGCTTCTCATTGGCCACACCCGTCCCGGGCAGCATCCCGTCCGTCCGATCCGGCCGCGCGGCGTATCTCCGCCGTCGGCCGCCGCCGGCGCCTCCTGGCCACACCCGCCGCCCCGGCCCGGCAGGCGGCAGTTTAATACAGTACAAACCAGGCTGCTTCTGGCGGCAAATACCAACGTGCTCGAGTCTCGACGATCTCCCTCCGCCACTCCCATCTCCTCAGTCCCCGCCGGGAAGCTACAAAGCATGGCGTCCGTCACCGCCCGCGCCCCGGTCGCGGCCCTGCGCCCGTCGGCGTCGCTCAAGTCGTCGTCGGCCTTCCTTGGCCACTCTAGCCGCCGCCTCGTCCGCACCGCGTCGCCGACGAGGCGCAGCCTCAAGGCGGAGGCCAAGGGCGAGTGGCTCCCCGGCCTTCCCTCCCCCGCCTACCTCGACGGCAGGTCAGTGCTTCTTTTTTTCTAACTCCATGTCCACTTGGCCAGTCGCCCGCAGCGACGGCAGCCGACTGACATGCCCATGCCACCGCGTGCAGCCTGCCGGGTGACAATGGGTTCGACCCGTTGGGCCTGGCGGAGGACCCCGAGAACCTGCGGTGGTTCGTGCAGGCGGAGCTGGTGAACGGGCGGTGGGCGATGCTCGGCGTGGCCGGGATGCTCATCCCGGAGGTGCTGACCAAGGCCGGCCTCATCAACGCGCCGCAGTGGTACGACGCCGGCAAGTCGGAGTACTTCGCGTCGTCGTCGACGCTGTTCGTGATCGAGTTCATCCTCTTCCACTACGTGGAGATCCGGCGGTGGCAGGACATCAAGAACCCCGGCAGCGTCAACCAGGACCCCATCTTCAAGAGCTACAGCCTGCCGCCGCACGAGTGCGGCTACCCCGGCAGCGTCTTCAACCCGCTCAACTTCGCGCCCACGCTCGAGGCCAAGGAGAAGGAGCTCGCCAACGGTGAGTAGTAGTACCATGCATCTCAACAGTGACCACACGGTCGCCGCCCGGCCGGCCGGCCATTTCCGACGATCCTTCTCTAACGACGACTAATCATGCATCCGGTTATTGATTCTGCGTGCAGGGAGGCTGGCGATGCTGGCGTTCCTGGCCTTCCTGATCCAGCACAACGTCACCGGCAAGGGGCCCTTCGACAACCTGCTGCAGCACCTGTCTGACCCATGGCACAACACCATCATCCAGAGCCTCTCCGGTTGAGTCGACGACCCAGGTCATGTGAATGTGATCCATCGCTGGCGAGCTGATGGGGACTGGAAGACAAACATTGAAACGCGGTCGATGTTAATTCCTTTCTGGATCAGTTTGTGTGATGTGTTGTTAATCGATCTGGATGGTATAGATTCGGGCCGGGTTGTAATGCATGGTATGAAAGAGAGTGAGGGCTGAAGAGTGACTGGTATATGTACATTAATTGAAGGGGAGGCTAAGGGTAGAGATTGTTTGATCAGTACCATCTATCCCGATGGGGTTCCTTTTATGCTAGCTTACTTCTTGCTTGCCAGTGCACGGTTCAGTGTGTGGAAACACACATGTATTAGTACGAGAACTAGTAGGCTTATAATTAAAACTCATCATACGTGAAAGCAAAAGAGGTACGGGTGCCCCTGGTCAAAGAATCACCGTTTTAATCCAGATCGTAAAGTCATAGAAGTCATAAAAGCGTCCGATAAAGTAGATTTTGACAACCTTGATCTACATGGATTTTGTGTCTACGTTAGCAATTCTGTGTGATATTATGTTTTACAAAAGAAAGGGGTAGGGAGCTAGGATGTGCAACACCAAGATATATAGGCTGTCTCTCGTGGAATGCAAAATGTATCTAATGTGTGGTTCTTTGTGGCACAACCTTTCTATTTGGGTTCAATTCCTAAAATTGCATGGTACGGCTGTTCCTATTTTCTGAATTCATCCAGAAAGTAACAATTTGTCTGCACACAAAGCATGTCATCATGTACCTCCGGCGATGAAAATGATTCGCAAGACATGCCACCAGAGGAGTCTTACCAGAAGCACAATACACAGGATGTACAGGAGAGGTCTCTTAAGACCTGATGAAATCCCATACGTCCGGGAGAGACCCGTTAGGGCATGTGGAAACTATGGGTTTCCCTAGCCGGCTTGACCACTCTAGTGTTTCGCAATCGTTGATGCAACACATATTGTTGACAATGAAGAATGAGAAGCAAAAAAACAAAAGTAAAAATAGGAATAAATGATAAAGTAGTACTCTCTCTATCCTGGAATACAAGGTAACCAAATGATGCATGTAACTCTTCTTGATTACTTTATTTGGATTAGTAATACTTCCTCTATCCAGAAATACAAGGTACCAAAGGTTCAAAATTTGTCACGAATTATAAGGTATTCTAGAATATCCAACCATATCCATTTGTATTCAAGAATATCCAACCATATCCATTTGTGCCTGGCTTTTAAACATCATCCATACATGCATCCATCATGCATGCCTTTTAAACATCATCTTTACCTAAAATGACTCGATGTAATTGGTAACCGAAATCAATGACATGCATACATGCCTTTTTGAACTATGCCTTACTACTAGAAAATTAAGCAAATTAACAACATAACTAATAATTAGTAAGGGACAAGTTAGTCTTTTGTAAGATTCCTTATTTGGTTTTTAAATTGTTTGGATACCTTGTATTTCAGAACGAATAGAGTAGAGGTTAATTAATGGTAGGTGTGTACAAGAATGTTGCCTTTTTAAACCAAGCTGGAGGGTTAGTTCACCTAAAATCTCATGTGTCTAGTAAGTGGGTATGGTGCGCACTTATCAAACTCAGCACTAAGTAGCTCAAAGGAAGCCCTAATATCAATTTGTAGTAAAGTTATACTCAAAGTTGGTTAAAAATGATGAGAATGCAGGGTTTTTACATGCATCGGATTTATCTAGTGCCTTGGTCAAAGAAGCACCGGAGTATGCACTACGTGTTAGGGTTTCACTGTTCAGTGAATAGTGGCACCTATTATTTCGGTGCACCAGAGAAAAGTGCTATAAGTTACTTTGCTTAGGGTAATAGTGAGCTCACAGACTCACCAGATTTATCAAGTGGTGGGTCACCGGAGCTTTCGATGTCCACCAGAGAGGTTCCAAAGAGGGTTTTGGCTCACTGGATTAGCCTAGTGGTCAACACCAGAAAAAGTGCTATAGGGTTGTACAACAATGGCTAGTTCCAACGTAGTCATTGTTGAGGAACCAGATTTGTTCAGTGCTCAGTTCAAACAGTCAGGGCCTCTTTGACAGGGCTCTGGCTCCTCTGAAAATGGCTCGCTCCTCTGGAGAAGCAGCTCCTCTGGAGGAACTGAAGCCGTTCTAGAAAACGTTTGGCAAAACGGCTCCTTCGCACTAGACGACGTGAACCCACAATAAGGAGCCGCGCGAAGCTCGTTTTTTAGTCTTCTCCTGCGCAGGCAAAAAATGGCTCCGGCTCCCCATGCGGAGCCCTTTCCAAAACAGGCGTTTGGCACAGCTCCTGCAGGAGCCGGAGCTGAAGCCCCTACAGGAGCCCTGCTAAAGAGGCTCTCAGTCAGTCACTGAATGTTTCTAGTGCTGTCGTTTTTTGCTGAGTGAATTTTAAACGGCCAGTTTTTGGAGTGGGGTATTTATACCCCTCCATCTCATGCAAGAGAAGGCATTGGCATTCCGATCAGTTGCATACACATATTGGTGACCATGGGAGAACTCAAGGCTAGTGAGTGATTTCGATTTTCTAATTCAAAGATTAAGGACTCCATTAGTGCTTAAAAAAGTAGCAAGTGTGCATCCACTCTTCTCATGAGTGGTTAGGTCAAGTGAGAGTTTGTGCTTGTTACTCTTGGTGATCGGCATCACCTAGATGACTTGGTGGTGATTGGGGGTTTGGTGATCTCTTGGTGGCGATTGTGAGAGGCCCAACTCATGGTTTAAACGGTTGTTGATGATTCACCGTGCCGGAGTGGTGAAGAATCAACCTATAAAGAGCACTTGGTCCTTGTGCGGATCAAGAGGGAGCAATACCTTGAGAGGTGCTCCAACGAGAACTAGTGGGGAGCACCGACTCTCCGATACCTCAGAAAACATCACCATGTTCCTAACTATTCTTCTTTACATCTATGCAATTTACTTTCATGTATTTACATTACTAGAATTGCCACGCTAGACTAGATTGAAACTAGGTTGCAAAACTTTATGTGGTAAGGCTAGAAGCACAATTTAGGCACAAGGATGAAATGGGTTAAGTGGTAGGTTTTAATTTCACAATAATTTTAGATTAGTCCAATTCCTTCCTCTTTTTTGGAGCGGAGCTAGAGCAAACACGAGGGGGTGCACCTTGCCTTGTGGGTGCAATGATCTGTGACATATGGGTGCAAATATAGTCAAAATTTGCCTCTTTCTACTGTGTTTTTAATTTTCTGTGGGTGCGGCAGCACCCAACACTTTGAATATAGCTCCGCCCATGCCTCTTTTGCATCTTGATCTTTTCAAAATTCCAACTATCTCTTAGTTTGTCCAGTAAAAATGTTGCTTAAGAGTTGCCTAAAAAATTGATGAAATCTATCTGACCAAGCAAACTTAAAAAATGGTCTATTTGATTGGCTGCCTAGAAAGTTAATAGTAGAAAGCTTTACAACTTTACTTCGTTCTAATTGATTTTATTATAAACTTTGATTATCGTATTAAAATGATAATACATCAATTTATTCTAGCAAGAAAATAATTGGATCAGATATTTTTTTAAATGATAAGTATTTAATCTAGCAATGCCAAATTTCTCTTTTGCAAGAAAATCATGATAAAATTGTATAATGTTGTGATCTGTATATATTCTAATATTCACATGCTTTAAAATCCAACACATCCTATTTATTTATATTATGCCTCCGTGTCCCAATCATGGTGGCGAGCAAGGCAGCCGCAACGCCCAGTCAGCTGCCCTGATGGTCTGGCCACACAGGGGCGGAGCCAGGATTTGGACATAGGGGTCCATTCAAACCGACAACCAACAATCATGTGTGAGAATATATATACATGGCCAAAATATATACAATAGTGAAGCTAGAAATTTTTACATGCCCAGACAAATCTTATTATGTAGAAATATTTGTCTAATTTTTTTTAGTATTTCTCTTTTATACAAATAAAAAACCCCTTTGCACTTCACTGATGAGCCCGGCGGCTACCCGAGGTCCCTAAGCGGTGGTTTAGCCCGTACTGAGTATACATGACAACCAACTAAATGGTTGTGCTACGATACAAAAGAAATCTAAAAAAATAATTAGCCTACTGAGCAAACATGAAAACAATAATTACATTTAGAAAACTAATTAGAGAGTGTATTGTGAGGACGAACAAGATGTTTGATAGAAAAATAATAAATAAAAGGAACAAAAGAGACAAAGAAAAGAATAAAAAAATAAATTTTAATTATATAAGATGCTATTAGAGAAGAAATATTGAATACAAATAACATCATTAAGTAGTTAATTGGTCCATTAAGTAGCTAATTAATGGGGGCATGAAACGTTTGGGGGTGCCTGGCCCCTCTCAGCCCCCCCCCCCCCGGTTCTCCGCCACTGTGGCCACAGGCAGCTCCGCAGTTGTTGCCTGGTTCAGCCAACTATTCATTGATTCGATCAGGTTTTAATGTCCTGTTCGCTTGACTGATAAGTCATGAATGAAAGTACTGTTGACTGATTTATTATAAAAGAAAAATAATGCTCGTTGACTAAAAAAGTACGGCTTATAAGCCCAGCAAACATCTGGTTCAGGCACCTGCCCAGATCAGGACGGTTTCCTTCAAGCCTCTAGCCTAGACAGCTCTCGGCGGGAACGCTGCCTGGGCCAATGCATGTTTTCCAGTCCGCTGCCGATCGAATAGAAACTCGTACTAGTTGATCATCTGATGGATAGGCAATCTGCTGTGCAAGTAGCATTTCACATGCTGCATGCATTCTTCGTTTGAGAACTCTCTCGTTCCAGTCAACGTTAGCCATCTAGAATTTTTTTTTATTTTTAACATATTTTGTAAACTAATTTTAAATTTAACACTATTTTTTTTTCAAAACTAACACTTTTGGCCGTGCCTATTGCCATGGCGCGGCGAATCGCCGCGGCGTTGCATGGTGGCGCGGCGGGAGGATGACGTGGCGACGACCGGGGCTGCTGATCGGTGACGCGCCATAGACCACGGCGCGGCAGGACCTGGACGTAGACAGAAGATCGGCTGCTATCGGCGAGGATCGGCAGCGACGCGACTATGGACCCCAGCTTCGCGTTGCAGCTAAACGGCCCTGCAGCTCCGACCCCAACGCTTTTGCCTTCCTCGACCCCTCGCCGGTGGGCTCCGAGCAGGTGCTCTAGTCTGACATAAGGTCGCGCAGCACGATCGACTACTGCGCGTCCAACCAGGGTGCCTTCTTCGGCGATTTCGTGGCGGCGATGACCAAGCTCGGGAGGATCCGGGTCAAGACGCTGGCCACCGACGGCGAGATACGCCGAGACTGCCGGTTCCTGAACTAGTTGCTAGTTAATCTCGCCGACAGTGCTACCGCGATGCATTGAAACGAATATGAAGCAAATAAATAAAGTCCGTACACAAGTTGATAAGCTGCCACATAACATTTTTATTAGTTCGACATAAGTTCGACATAACATAACCAACTAAGTTTCGGACGACAATATTCGTTCGACCTAACAAACTAAGACCCAGGAGTGTAAGGATCCTTCGGACACGCCTCTGTCTCTTCAAATTTGTTGGCAACACATTGGGAGTGTAGCCAACGTCGGTGTGGTCACGTTGCCGGTGCGTACGACTCATACCCTGCAAGTATATGATATGCACGATTATTTATAATCTTTATGATCGTTAGTTCATGGAGCCTACGTATTTAAAGAAACTACCTTTGTTACCACATGTGAGGATCCTTGGGTACCAAGCGGGGAACCACCTAACTGAGACATACCGATCTCGTCCTGCAGCCAATCGTCCCACTGGTGGTGTTGTCTGCGGAAGCCTAGGGGGTCATCGTCATCATCATCGTTGTCCTCGTCGTCCTCGTTTGCAGGGTCCTTCCCAGCGCTATGATGTGGTGGTGTATGCACTACGGAAGTGGCACATGTCACCGGCTGAGAAGAGCCAGCTGGTGTCCTTAAAGAGCCAGAAGACGTGTCACCCGACCGCGCCGGGACTGCCGGTTTCACCCAAGGAGTGTCCATGCAGCTCAGCTTCTGAGCTAGCTTCCTGCAGCTCTGCTTCACCTTCTGCATAAATAGACGTTGAAGTTAGTGTATTTCCCAAACGCATATACACTAAAAAAATATTTTCGGAACAGACAAATTTATGTTTACCTCCACAAAAGCCTCGAAAACGCCTGGCCCCTGCCCTCTAGACTCGTGAAGCCGAAACGCTGCTTCGTTGGACATCCTTGACAATTATGTCGCCTGGGTACAGAAACGCGGTTGGACAGTTTTAGTACACATACTTAATACTAAATGGATAACAAATTATACCATTCGAGTATCTTACCACATATCTTTGAAGCGAGGCTCTCTGTAGTTGTGTGTCGTCCCTAGTGGCAACGTCGTACACATCTTCGATCACATCTTCCTCTGAGTCCTCGTCAATCGCCTCCTTAGTGTACGGGGGCTTGATATGTGTCCTCGTAGACCTGTGAAGCCACCGCAGGTACTCGTCGAAGGTGTGCTGGTCGTGTGGGGGACCCGCATGGACCGGCTATCGGTCCCTGTTCTACCACAACTGGATGTACTTGTTGTGTGTCACACGCCAATCCTTGGTCTTATACCTCTTCCTACGGTCATACCTGCAACAAAACGATGTTAGTTGTACCACACACACCTCTTAATTGTAGCTTTGTTGTTAATCGATAACGCACCCGTGCAATTCTTGGTTGGTGGAGTAAAGCGGTGGTGGGTTGCCTGTCATTCTTCCAAACTGCCTGCAAACCTTGATGGGCAAATGAATCTCGACCACGTGGAAGAAAATAAGAGGGACATTGCAGCGATACTCGTCTGACTCATCCCTAATGACAGGACTCAGATAGTACCCGAGCTCCGGAGCATCCCAATGATACCAATGCACCTGAACATTTCGTAATTGAGTTAGGTTGTGATATAGTGTACATCAAACAAGACATATGTATGATAGTAAAGAGAGCGTAACATGGTGCTGTGCCAGGACGCCGAGACCATCCATGTACTCCGTGTACTTGCGCCTCGCATTCTCTCTAACTAACTCTGCTTCCATCCAGATATACAGAGCTGTAGAGAGTGTATCCTCCCCGTTCCAATGTTGCATTGAACACGATAATGAATTAGCCATTAATAATTTAATCATATGTAACTGCCTCAAAGAATATAGTGAACCAAAGTACTTACTGGTAAACTAGTAGCAAGAGGCCTCATAATGGGCCATCGTTCCCAACACCAAACCTGGAGTAGGTAGGAGCAACCCCAAGGTTCGCATACCCTGAGGTGCGACGGCAGGCAACGCATAGCTATCGATACGTCCATGCCAGGGCTGCGCTGCCCTAGCTGTATGTCGCTATGTTCTCCCATGACTAGCGTAGTATGTCAAGGAAGATCGAGCTGTTGGTGTTGCCTAAGGCGTCTGGGAATAGGAAAGCACCAAGGAAGTGCCAGAGCCACACTCTAGCGAACATGTCGATCTGAGCCTCATCAACCTGTGGGTCCAAGTAATCAAAGCGCTCTGTGATCTAGGACGATGAAACACCAAAACTTTTCCTGAAATTCACCAAAGAAAATGAGACCCGATGGCTGTAGGAAAGCAATGCAAGTATTAAATAGGCTTGAATTGCTCACTTATTTTTCTTGGCAACCTCATCATCCGGTGGAAAAAAGCCAGTGAACCGAGCCACCAGCTCCCTCCAGTGATCGTTGTCAACTATAGCTGTCACTGGAAGTTCCCCCAACCGAAGGCCAAAGATAGCCTTCACGTCCTGCATGGTCAAGGTCATCTCGCCGCAAGGTAGGTGGAACGTGTAGGTCTCAGGCCTCCACCTATTATAAGAATAGAATGACTGTTAGTTGCTTCAAATTTGTTATAAGAATGTTTACGTACAATGAAGGCACTCGCACCTGTCTACAGCTGCGGTAAGTAGTACTGGGTCAAGGGGCGAAAGACCGTAGTTGACAACACGGATAAGCTCGAGAAAGCCGGCACGCCGTATGTACGGCGCGTAACGCTCGCCCCACTAGTGCGCCCTGGTGTGCGTGCGGGACCTCAAAGGAGGCAAGGCCACCTCTACGTCGGTGTCACTCAAGATGTGTGCTCGGTGCGGCTCGTTGTACTCCACCTCAAGAAAGGGGTACAACGGGTGCTGCATGGGAGGGGCCATCCTGTTATAAATTGATAAACAAAGGGTTAGAGTATTCAAATTAACAATATTCAAATTAACATTATATAGCATTGCAAAATTTGAACTACTTGTTATGCAATAGAAACACAATATGAAAAGCACATGTATATATTCAAAGTAACATTAACATACATATTAAACAACTTCACTAGAAAATAAGCATTTGACGAAACTTTATCAAGTCATCCAAATCGCCGTATCGCGCACTACTAAATACCGGCACTTGAAAACTAGTATCTATACTGACAACCTTTACTACTATAAACTAACTAAATAATAAATACCTAATCAATCCCTAAACCCAAAATCCTAACTAACAGTAGCCTAAACCTTAATTACCTAACCAAACCTTAACTATACTACAACACATAACCTAAACCCTACAAACTACCTACCTAAATAAACAAATTCACTAACCTAATTATCCTAAATCACGAATCCTAACTAAAACAACAATCATAATAACATAAAATCGAGAGAGGGAGCTACCTTATCTTGATATGAGCGTGGCGTCGGGCCGTGTCGTGACGCGTCGGCGTTGGCGGGCCTGCTGCGGCATGCGCTGAGGCTGCGAGTGTGGGCGGCGGCGGCGGGCGGCGGCCGCTCAGGCTGCGGGCGCTGTCGGCGGGCAACATTCTTGACGACGGGGGCAGGCGGAGCTATCTGGCGCAGCGGAGAGATGCGCGCGTTGCGCGACATGCGGCAACCAGGCAGCGTGATGAGGGGGGGGCGCGCTCGTGGGCGATATTTACATGGGCCTACCGCGTCGTGGGCTATAGCACGTCACTGCCGTGTCAAGATCGATGGCGCGACAGACCCTGCCACGTCACCTGTCAGTAGCCTCGGTCGTCGCCACGTCATCCTCCTGCCGCGCCACCATGCATAGCGTGGCACAGGTGTTTCGCCGCGCTATGGCAATAGGCGCGGCCAAAAGTGTTAGTTTTGAAGAAAAAAACAGTGTTAGATTTGAAATTAGTTTACAAGAAGTGTTAAAATTAAAAAAAATCGCCATCCATCCGCTCTCCCGCCGTCCGGCCGTCCCCAGCCCAACAACACGCTTTCGCCAATCGCGTTCAGGGGCGGGCCTAGGCCTAGGGCCACTGCCCTAGTCTCGGTCCAATAATCCCAGGTAACCCTTCTTAGGGCCTGTTTGGAACGCAGGAATTTCACAGGAATTACGCAGGAATTTCACATGAATCAGTTCATTTTCACAGGAAAAAGTACAGGAACGGGAAAAAATCCCGCATTCCAAACAGGCCCTTCGTATTTGGCCCATGAATCATACGTTGGCCCATGTAAATCTCAGCCACAAGGCCGACTAGGTCACGCTCACTCAGCAGACGCACTTCAGGCATCGCCGCCCACCTGCTCAAGGCTTCCCGCGGCTCCGGCCTCTCGCCCGCCACGCCGCCAAGAAGCCACTGCTCGCCCAGTCTCAAGGCTACAGAGGCTTGCTCAGAGTCTCTGCCATGGCCATCCCGGCTCCCCGTGCCCCCACCACCACGCCTCACGGCAGCACCGCGCTCTGCAGTGGCTCGGCAAGTCTGCAGCTGGACATCGCATCAAAGACACCAGCGCTCAGATGGCTGCAAAGCAGCAGGACATCACCAGGGGAGAAGCCAAGCCGCAAAGCAGGCGGTCCCCTACCCCCCTACCTACCCGATCCACATCCGGCCGGACGGCCAATCTATTTCTATATATTCTAAATTTGAAACCTCTAGGAATTATGACTGTTCTATTGAGGCGTCAGTAGTTGTATACATAATACATTCACTGATTCAAATGGATTGGAAACTCAAATTAGAGTCTAAATTTACTGATAGCTCAGATGATACAAATACACAATGAAGACGACCAAAACATCTCTATATGATGACATCTTACATCATTTTTCAAGAATTGAGGTCCAACAATATTTTTTTCTTCTTATGTTACAAGTTAATGTTTTGAACTGCTGTAGAACACTATAAGACATGTTAGTTCAAGCAGCCTTTTCAATTTGAAAACTTTTATCATATTGCTCTTCTCCATATATGACTTATATGTGTCACTAAAATGTGGCCCTAATCTTCGTCAAATCCTGGGTCCACCACTGGCCCCACTTGATGTGCATTGTAGATTCTCAGCAATTGATTAGTGATTTAATGACATATTGTAGCCAACTCCACATGTCGAGAAAAACATTTTTGTGCTCACATTTTTTTAGTTCAAGCAATGCCAATATTAGTGGTACTTCCCTGAGTGCATATCAATGCTTTAGAACGCAAGGCTTGATCTTTAATTGTTTATTATTGGCCCATTATAAAATTGTACAAAGCTTCTCCAATATACTAATTAATCCATTAAAATTGTCTCATAACTAAAGTTTATGGATTTTGGGACTGCAGAACTGATGGATTCCAACAAATGTAACAGACCTATAGTAGGGATGCTAGGCCAAAGAGTTAAAATATACTCCATCTGTTCCAAATTATAAGGTGTTTTGTTTTTTTTCTAGATACATTGCATTTACTATGCATCTAGACATAATGTATATCTTATAAAAAAAAGACATAATGTATATCTAAGTGCATAACAAAAGCTATGTATCTAGAAAAGCCAAAATATCTTATAATTTGGAACCGAGGGAGTATTATATGGTAGTATATTTCATAACCGTAGTAGCTTCAACCTTATATAGATTAATCATGAACTTTTAGTTGTATTAAACAAATAAGTTGGGTATGTTCATTGTTGTAGAACTAAGTTTGTTGTGAATTTGTGAATGTATATATTTGCGCATGAAACTGCTTTGGATTTGGACTAGCAAATTGTATTTATGAGATATGTTTGTATCTTCCTTATAGTTCAGCCCTGCCTATATTTGGTCAAGATTCAAGTATGGCTTCTGCCGGGTTGGCTGGGGTGAGCGGTGCGGCTTGCCCTCTCATGAGGCTCGTCACTATGAGCAGCGTGCCGATCCTGCAGCAGCTGCACCTGGAGGAGCAGCTCCTGCGCTGCACGCCAGAAACTGGTGCATCATCAATGACGGCACGGCCCCTGCTACCATTGTCATGGGTGTGTCTGGGTATAAACTAAACTCCTCTAGGATTTTGTCAGGAAGGATGATTCAATCGTGCATCAGCCCCCTTGTCGACTTGCTAATTTGGTTTTGTGTGATGGCAGGAGAGTTTCAGAGCTTGTCGAGATACAGCCTGTCCTTCGGGACCAGGTGCCAGTCGTGAGGAGGTTCAGTGGAGGTGGCACCGTCATTGTTGATCAGGGAACGGTGTTTGTGACTTTCATTTGCAACAAGAATGCCGTTACTGGGCTGCAGCCCTTTCCACGGGACATCATGTCATGGAGTGGTCAGCTATATGGCAAAGTTTTTGACAGATTTGGCGAATTTCATCTACGTGAGAATGGTATGGAAAATCAGCACCAAGTTTCATCATTTGCCAGCTTAATATTCTATTTCTTACAGTGAGCGAAAATCCCATGTTCGAATGCATTGTATCCCAGTATGTCCTTTAAGGATAGAAAACTATGGCTTTTGTTCTTACATTTAAGTGGACATAGTTTACTATCCTTCGTTTAACATAATCTATTTCTAGATAACAAAATTCAAATTTACATTCGTCGATGATTACCTTGTCATCAGCATGTATCCGAATATGTTGGGAAACTGATTTTCAGTGCTGAGGATCTGCATTACTGTCCAAGTGATTAACTTATTTTGCATTTGTTTTTTCAGACTATGCATTTAGTCATCGAAAATTTGGCGGAAATGCTCAGTCAATAACAAAAAATCGTTGGGTTCATCACACATCGTTCTTGTGGGATTATGATGTGAAAAAATATGGATTATCTCAAAATCCCAAAGCGTGCACCTGAATATCGACTGGTATGATCCTATCTGTTTTTGTCTTGATCTGATTTTCAGCATCCTTTGTGCATAGGAATTGAGAATGATGTTTAGAATGAGCTTCTCCAATGAGACTATCAAATTTGAGCATCTTTAGTTTTGATATATGTTACTCATAGGTAATCAGGTAGGAAACCTGTACATCAGTAGTGTGCTATCATTACCGCTGGTGCCTGAACAATTGATCTGTAAAACACTGAACACCCTTTACAAGTCTCTGTTAGTTTTTGCCAGATGGTGTCATAATGTTTTCCGCCTGTGACCGGAAGGTCTCGAGTTCGAGTCGCGGTCTCCTCGCATTGCATAGGCGGGGGTAAGGCTTGCCACTGACACCCTTCCCCAGACCCCGCACAGAGCGGGAGCTCTCTGCACTGGGTACGCCCTTTTTGTCATAATGTTTTCCATAACTACCTGAAGTCAACTTTTGCCCCTTATTGGAGTGAACTATCAATAATTGTTGTGACCCTTGATCTGGTAAGGCCCAAGAACTGGTTGAAGTTGGTTAATCATGGCTTACTTTACCAGCATTAGTGATTACTGCATGTGTATATATTGTGTAAGAAAAAGTTTTAACAGTGATTGCCAGACCAAAGAGTTGAGCAGCACTAATACTGAAGCCTGGAGAGTTAAATGGGTTTTACTGTAAATGCTTTAGTATATTGAAACCTGAAAAGTTAGATGGGTTTTACTGTAAGTGCTTTATTGTTGTTCTTGAATGATAACCTAGAGGAGATGAAAAGTGCTGGGTAGTAATAAAGCAGTTTGGTTTTTGATCAATTATTGGATGCAAGGATCTGGCATTGCACAAAATAGTCCAATGATGACCAGTGGTGTCAGACAGCAGCTTGGCTATGCTAGTTGATTTGTGGTGGAACTTCGACTGTGGAAGTATTGCCTTGTAATGGCATGGATTGCCAAAACTCCATGCAATCATTGACCCACTTTACACAAGAACGAGCTGTAACTGAATAATCATCGAGTTTGTGATGTGGACTGAAGGTAGAGTGTGAAGTTTTTAAGGGCAAACTGTCGCACTCGGGCCTAGACCAGAGTTGATGACTATTGTTATGACTTTCATCGATATGTATCGATATGTCTGAAGAGTTAGAGCTGTCATTTGGAACTTTCTGGGTACATATAAACAATGATTAAAATGTTGAGAACCAGCCAGTAATGCTGCAAATGATATTGGTTTCACCACGGGCTCTTAGGTCTTAACTATCTTGATTCTTGATCCAGTTTTTGCGTGGAAATGGTTCCATGGATTATGGCTGGGAATGGGCCTGCTTCTTTATATATAGAAACTTAGGGGGTGTTTGGTTTGTAGAATGAAGTTGCCAATCATGATATCACTCTCTAGTTTTTTTGTTTAGTTTGTGGAATAGAATGAGTTGACTCATTACCATGAGCTAATAATTAGTACTAGCATGAGGAATGAGGTCATTCCACTAAATTTGAGGAATAGATTAATGATGCATCACCTCATAGTATGGATTGATTCCCCAAACCGAACACTCCATTAATGCATGATTTTTCATTTGTACTCAAAATACCTTCAGCTTTGGAAATCTTGCAGTTGAACTGTACTTATTTCTGTGACAGTACCACTCATGTTCCTGGTTGTGTATGTTTTACACTTGAACTGAGCCTATTTCAGATATATGGTATGACTCATTTTTTTACAGTTGAGATTTACGAAAGGTGGTTGCCAACTCAAAATGTTCACCATTAATGTAGATTTCTCATTTTCTTTCCAGGCAAGAAACCACACAGATTTCTTGTGCCGCATGAAGGAGTATATACCTTCGCGGTCAGTTTTCACCGATGGGGTCATTGCGGCCCTGGGAGAACACTTCTCAGTTCAGCCCATGGATCTACAAGCAATTCTTTCCAGTCATGAAGAATTCGTGCCTTCTACAAAGCTGGTGTCACAACAAGACCTAGAGGAAATTGTTTCCTCCAAAGAATCCTTCAGAGTATAGAAAGTGGAAGCATGACCATGATTGTTGTTTTTTGTTGTGAAATCTAAGCAATTAACGGTGAGCTATGAATTCATTCAACTTTGAGTCTGACATTATGGTCACTGAACCACTGACATTGTTTTTTCAAAACCCAGTACATATGAATATCCCCACACACACACACACACACGCATGCGCATCATATTCCTATGAACATCTCTAAGAGACTGAGCTGGACTCACAAATTTCGAAATTGATAAAGTCTTGTAGGCGTTGCTGTTGATAGACATTGAAAAAACGATGTCGTTAAATTAAATACAAGAAAATACAGGCGGTCGTGCTAAGCCAAAGACTTAAACCCAAATAAATAGATTTCACCACAAGAAACCTTGCTAATTGAGCTACACTCAAGTTTGCAACCACTGACATCTTACTACTTTATCAAAACAATTTTTTGCATTTATATACTGTTGCATTGGAAAGAATGTTGGAAGAATAAATCAGGAAAATATATGTATCCATGCTTGAATATCCATTGATTGTACCCTCTTTAGTCATAAATAGTAATGTTTTGGATTGTATTATCTAGCATATATACCTATGCATTCGAGCGTAATGTATAGCTTGACTCATCTATTCCAATACATTTTTTAATTGAATTTTGTATCGTGGCTGGCTACGCGCTATTCTAAATTATAGGCATGGTCATGAGTTTGGGTCAAGAATTATGGGACAATAAACCTATTATAACTCTTATCCTTATTCATCACACATTAATACTCTTTAATAAAATCGGTCATAACTCTTATGCTAGGAGAGTGAAGGGACAGACATGTTGAGACACAGAAACATATCAAAATTTGGAGAAAGAATATTTTCCCTTTCGACATTAAGTATGGATTAAGTTTTGGTACTTGAGAATGAAGAGTAGATTAGTTTCATGAAACTAAGTTTGATAGAAAAATCACTTTCAAATATTTAATAAGCATTGGATAATAAAATGGACTAGTCAAAGCTGTGCTTTGGAGATCGTATTCTGACAACACAATGGATTCATTTGTGGAACGGAAACATTGTTATATTTCATTGACAATGGATCATGCCCAGGGCAACTTAATTAAACTGTAGGTTTTCCACGTTTAATATGTACAACTAACTCGATCAGATCCTTATGAATATATTTATCCAACTGTTATTCTCAGGGAATTACAACTGTTTTCATACATAAATCTTGATCTCCATTGCTTTTCCATGTTTGTGCGTCAATGTAGAAGTGGTCGGACAAGATAAGCCTAATGTTTGCGAGATACGGAGTAGGTTCTTAGCTATAGGAGAGGTACGTGTTCAATGATATGCTCAACCGGGACATACCAACTGCTTGATTGAGTATGTAGCATGCACCTCAGTATCTTCCTCTCTATAGGTACTCTGTTCCCTTTGCTCCGTCTGTTTTTCTTTTTCAGTACATCAATTCTTTGTTCTGAAGCACACCACTTGTAAAGCAATAAATGTTGATCGTGGTTGTAACACCGTCGCACTTGGAAAATTATAATCTGTGATTATGGGTTAGCAAAGTGCCAGCTTTGGCTCCCCATCTAAAATGTACTGACATCACTTAAACCTTCAGGGTTGTATCATCTCTGAGCTTTAGGTAGCTGTTATATTAGTTAGCTTTAGGTATAAGTCTGTGACTTATTATCGGTGATTATAAGTTAACGCCAGATCTTATAAGCTCATTGCATGCCCTCAAATCGATAATCCTGAACCAACTTAAAACTTTTTTGGGTGACTTATAAGTTGGTGGTGTTTTAAGTCACTTTTTTTCACTTTTTAACTTATAAGTAGGTGACTTATTTGAAACCAAACAGGTCTTTAGGTAGAATATATTAGTTAACGCTCTTAATCGTTGCATGCCCTCAAATCGATAATCTCAAGATTACCTTTTTTGGGTTGTATTTTCACTCTTTTTTCTCTCTTAACGGAATGTCAACGATGAATAACTTGATGTACTAAGAACTCAAGATTTTTTTTTTCATACGGAATTATCTTTGATGTCATCACATTATCTTTATTCATCACACATTAATACTCTTAATAAAATCGGTCATAACTCTTATGCTAGGAGAGTGAAGGGACAGACATGTTGAGACACAAAAACATATCAAAATTTGGAGAAAGAATATTTTCCCTTTCGACATTAAGTATGGATTAAGTTTTGGTACTTGAGAATGAAGAGTAGATTAGTTTCATGAAACTAAGTTTGATAGAAAATCACTTTTGAATATTTAATAAGCATTGAACAATAAAATGGACTAGTCAAAGCTGTGCTTTGGAGATCGTATTCGGACAGCAGAATGGATTCATTTGTGGAACGGAAACATTGTTATATTTCATTGACAATGGATCATGCCCAGGGCGACTTAATTAAACTGTAGGTTTTCCATGTTTAATATGTACAACTAACTCGATCAGATCCTTATGAATATATTTATCCAACTGTTATTCTCAGGGAATAACAACTGTTTTCATACATAAATCTTGATCTCCATTGCTTTTCCATGTTTGTGCGTCAATGTAGAAGTGGTCGGACAAGATAAGCCTAATGTTTGCGAGATCCACTGCTGGCCGCCCGATGCTGCCTGCTGCCGTCCGATTTCCGTCACGCTTCGCCTCCCACCCGCAGGCCCCCACGCCAGCGCTGCAGCTCCAGCGGGCCTCGCACAGCCTCACCTGCCTCAATCGCCCATCACTATGGATGAAAACGGCACGGATATATTGGATCATGCCCAGGGCCACTTAATTAAACTGTAGGTTTTCCATGTTTAATATGTACAATTAACTCGATCAGATCCTTATGAATATATTTATCCAACTGTTATTCTCAGGGAATTACAACTGTTTTCATACATAAATCTTGATCTCCATTCCTTTTCCATGTTTGTGCGTCAATGTAGAAGTGGTCAAGATAAGCCTAATGTTTGCGAGATCCACTGCTGGCCGCCCGATGCTGCTTGCTGCCGTCCGATTTCCGCCACGCTCGCCTCCCACCCGCAGCCCCCCCACGCCAGCGCTGCAGCTCCAGCGGGCCCCGCACAGCCTCACCTGCCTCAATCGCCCATCACAACGGGAAAAAAAATGCACAGCGGCGGGGGCAACGACAGAGACGAAATCCGCCGCCTGCGACCCCACCTGCGACCTCCGCCCGCCGCGAGCCCGCCTGCGACCTCCGCCGCCGCGCGCCGTGGCCGCATCGCCCCGCAGTAGCGCCGCCGCTACTGGGTCCGGCTACAGCGCGGAGGCGCCCCCGGCCATCTCGCTTGTGGGGCTCGGCGGCGCAGCCGCGCGGCATGGCCCCGGAGCAGCGCCGTTGGGTAGACCTGACAAGCTGCTGATGTTCATCCCCATCCACAACGCCCAAATCTGGTGAGTTCATGTCGATCCACTGCATATGAGAACAGATCCCAGGATAAAAAACCCTTCCTTTACCCCCGTCGTCCGTACAGACCCTCCGCCGTCGTCCTCCACGGCTTCTACCGACGCGTACTGGGCCAATCTATATTTGCTCAAATTGAGGTGATGCAGCTTTTAGGTGCTAAGATTAGTTTGCAGGTTCCTTTTAATTTTCTTGATGTTTAGGAATCCCAAACTGTGCAAGCAGTCCTGCTGCATCCTTTAGTACGTGGTAAGTCCATTGCATCTCCGGTTACTGCTTTGGAAGACCTCCATGGTTTACTTTTGTGCTTATTTTATTCAGTTACTGCTGCAGGCACCTCCAGCAATGAACTCTCAATGGTTGATGCTTCATCCATATTACCGTCTCTGTCAATGGTTGATGCTCCATCCATATTGTAGGTCTGTTACAGAGGGAGTATATTTTAACTCTTTGGCCTAGCATCCCTACTGTAGGTCTGTTACATCTGTTGGAATCCATCAGTTCTGCAGTCCCAAAATCCATAAACTTTAGTTATGAGACAATTTTAATGGATTAATTGGTATATTGGAGATGCTTTGTACAATTTTATAATGGGCCAATAATAAACAATTAAAGATCAAGCCTTGCATTCTAAAGCATTGATACGCACTCAGGGTGTTAGAATTAATTACTCCTTTATGTAATCCCCTAGCTTCCTGAGCTTGGCTGGACAGGCCCTTTCACACTCGGCTGGCCCCTTGGGCCACCCTCCTATAATCTCTATATATGTAAACACTCTGCAATCTATCAATTATCATCCAAAGCCTGTTGGCTTAACTCTCTATCATGGTATCGACGACTAATCTGTCCTGCGTCTTCCCTCGCTTCGCTTTTCTGGCGCCGCTTCGGCGCTTCCGCCATGGCCAGCGTTCGCTCGCCGCTCTTCGGCTTGCCTTCCACGGCCGCCACACATACTACGACGGCCCTCAAGACACCCTTGACGGCAACCGCGCCCGCCGCTTCGACGGCCTCCGCGCGCTTCTTGATTTTAAGCGGCGGTGCGCTTCTTCGACGGCCACCACACAAGCATCTTCGTCGTCCCACCACCGCGCTTCTGCTCGCTGCCGCCGCCCAAGCCATGGCGATTCCTCCGGCTCTGGCGCCTCGTTGCCGCCACCAAGCAGCGGCCAAACTTCGCGATGAAGCCATCGCCGCCGCCAAGAAACTGGAAGACGAGGCCGCTGCTCTGCAGTCCTCCAACGCCGAGCGCAGTCAGCTCCTTCAAGAGGAGGCGGACCTTCTCAAGTTCGCCACCGCCGCCAGAACGCGTCGCGCGCCGCCGCCGCCGCTCTCTTCGACACGCAGCGCCTTGCAGTTGACGCTTCGAGCGACAGTTTCGCCTCACATGACCGGCCAATACCGAGTCCCTCGCGACGACACCTTCAAGATGACGACACGCGCTCCGTCACCTCCGAGGCCGCGCCATCGCCACCTTCATAGCCAAAGCCGCCGCCGCGCGTAACATCAAGAATTTGATCTCCATCGCCCTTGATCTGCAGTCCTCCAACTACTCCAAATGGCGTGGCTACGTTCTTCGCCCCGGCCGCCTACGCCTGAAGGACCATGTCCTCGCCGACGTTCCTCGCCTTCGTGATGCGGCGTGGTCTCGCATGGATCGCGTCGTTGTCTCATGGATCTTCAACACCATCTCCCCGACCCTCCTCGACGCGTCGTTCACGAAGCGACGGCCTCCACCGCCGGGCAAAGATGGCTCGGCCTCGAACAAAGCAGCTTCTTCAACAATCGCGAATCACACGCCATGCTCCTCGATGCCGAAGTTCCGCACCTTCCGCCAGGCGCCCTCTCCATCGGCGAATCATCCGCCAAGATGAAGAGTATGGCGAGATCGCTTGCCGACCTTGGCGAGCCTGTTCTCGACCAGACGCCAGTGCCGAACGTCCCGCGGGACTCAATGAACGATTCCAGCTCATGTCGCACTCATCACTCTACAGAGGCCATTCCTCCTTCACTTGACGTCTGCGGCTTGATCTCCGCCTTTGTTTGAACTCAACATGGCGCCACCTTCAAGACCGCCATCGCCCCTCGTCGCCTCTCTTCGTCCGGCAGCGACCGCTTCTCCCCGCCCTCTCTCGCTCCTCCGCGTCCTCATCGACTACAGGGCAAATTATGCACCACGGAACGGTCATGGCGGATGTCGCCACAAGTGACGCGCGCCAAAAGGTGCATGCTGTGGCAGCTCACCAAGCAGCCAAGAACACCCAGCGGCCAAAGCAGCACCCAGGCGGTCGGCGGTGGCCTTCCATGTTCAACCCATGGACCGGTCCATCCATATGTGGCCTGGTCCACTCGAGGTCCTCGCGGTCCATCGCCTCGCACCGTCCCCGCCTCCATCACCGCAGAAGAAGCCCTAGTGGTCGTGTGCCCCGGTTACTTCACCCCACCGCCAAACCCCGGGGCATACTACCAGCACCCCAAAGAAGCGCCTCTCCTACTTGGTCGCCATGGACTCATCGAGTCCCTCGCCAACGCCTTTCAAAGACTGTCTCCCCGACTCACCATCGGGCTCCTCGGTGACCGGGTTATTGACTCCGTGCTTCCTCTCACATTGCCTCCAACTCGGTATGGTCACAGCTTCGCCATCCTCTTTCTTTCCATCCTCCATTGTTGTTGGCAACGGAGCCACTCTCCCAGTTGTTGGCACTGGTTTCTCCATCCTTCCTGGCCCGTTTCGCCTCAATAATGTCCTTATAGCTCCCGATATTATTAAAAATCTGCTTTCCGTTCGCAAGTTCACGATCGACAATTACTTTTTCAGATTGAATTTGACCTCTCTTGGTGTTTCAGAAAGATCTCGCATTCCAAGAACACCTCTCCTTCGATGTAACACCAGGGGACCTCTCTACACACTTGCAAATGTCAAGCGTCCTCCTCCGGCCCTCACAAGATTGGTGGCTACTCCTCCCAGACTACTCAGCATCACCGTCTCGGTCACCACAGCAAGGTCGCTTCTTGAGTCTTGCTCACCTCTTCCATCATCTACAAAGAAGCCCGACGACGACTCCTCTCGCCACGCTGTGTCAACTTGGACGCCATGCTCGCTTTTACTTTTACTAGTTCCTCTTCTAGAGCAAATTTCGAATTTTGATTTGGTGCATTGTGATTTGTGGACATCACCTATTACCAAATGTATCCGGTTTCAAATATTACCTTGTTATCCTCGATGATCGCTCTCATTTCCTTTGGACCTTTCCACTTCGGCTCAAGTCTCGACACTTTTCCTACTATTTCCAATTTTTTTGCTCATATAAGGACTCGGTTACCGCACCATCAAAACAAAGATACAGACAACGGCCGTGAGTTTGACAACTCCGCCTCCCTGCATTCTTCTTTCTTGCCAACGACGCTTTCTTCGATGTCCCGTCCCTATACATCTCAACAAAATGGGAAAGCCGAGCGCGCATGATTCGCACCACTAACAATGTCATCCGAACCCTCCTCTTTCGTGCTTCCATGCCACCTTCCTCTTCGGGTGATGCCCTTGCCATCGCTGCTCTCTCTCCTCCCGAATCGACTCCCTACCAAGACGCACGCACATGAGCACTCCTTCTTTGCGCCTCTATGGCACCCACCCTCGTACCATGACCTCACGAACTTTCGGGTGCACTGTTATCCCAATCTCACCGCCACAACTCCCCCCAAACTTGCTCCACGCCCGCTCTATGTGTGTTCATCGGCTACTCGCTTTGATCACAAGGGCTACAGTGCCTCGATCTCGCCACCAACCGGTCATCGTTTCCCGGACATCGCTTCCCTAAGATGTTGTTTTCGATGAAACAACTTTTCCGCTTCTCCCTTCGCCGATCCTCACCTCCTCCACAGGAGCTTGATTTTCTAACTAACGATGACCCCCTACTAGTTTTTCCTTTACCTACAGGTACCCCTGGTCTTGCTGGCACTGTGTCAACATCCACTTCACGTGCCTGCTCCCAGACATCGCCATCGGCCACCCCGCTGGCTGGACTGGGCGCCTCGGCGTCCACATCGCCTCCACCAGCTTCCCTTCCTCGCTTGCCGCTACTTCGTGGTGATTGGATCACAGACGCCAGCCCCCGGGCGCCTTTAGTACCTAAGGCGCCCAGCAAACCCAGTGCCCCCGCTCCTCCCCGTCCAGTGCCCGGTGCTCGGCGCCTCCAGAGCACCATGTCCGTGCCCGAACCCGCGGCACCCTCGGCGCCTCCGGCTCCCTACTTCAGCAAGCCTCCCGTCACTCACGTGTACTTCAGCGCCTCGCTTCGCTCATCCACATTGCCACGCGGAGGCCCTCCTCGACGCTTCCAAAGATTGTACCCTCCCCCCCGCTTATGTCAAGCACGGCCCTCCGATTCCGACAACGGCTGTCCCCATCCCTCCGGTCGCCAACTCTCATGGCATGGCGACTCGCGGGAAGTCTGGGTATCGGCAGCCTCGTCTCGCCTTACATACTGAGGCCCTGTCACCAATACCACGGTCCTGTCGTGACTCTCTTGCCAATCCGCACTGGCGTCTTGCCATGGAAGAAGAACATGCTGCTCTCCTGGACAACCACACGTGGGACCTTGTTCCTCGTCCGGCCAAGGCAAATGTGGTCACCGGAAAATGGATTTTCAAACACAAGTTTCATCTTGATGGCTCCTTGGATGATACAAAGGCTCGTTGGGTCCTTCATGCGATTTACACAAATACCGGTGTTGATTACGACGAGACTTTCAGCCACTCGTCATCAAACCAGCCACAGCTTCAGCACCGTTCTCACCTTGGCACACTCTCGGATTGGCCCATTCATCAACTCGACGTGAAGAATGCTTTCCTCCATGGGACTTTGTCGAAACCGCTCATCGCTCTCACCCCCACCGGGTTCACCGACCGCTTCCTGCAACATGTCCAGAAGCTCAACAAGTCCCTCTACGGGTTGAAGCAGCGCCCGTGCGTGGTAATACAAAGAGTTTTGCTACTTATCTGCTTTCGCTTTGGGATTCATCAAGCAAAGTCGACACCTCCCTATTCATACACCGACGCGCACCGAGACAAGATACCTGCCTCAGTATGTGGATGACATCGTCCTCACTTGCCTCCTCTCAATGAGCCTCCTCCGTGTGATTGCTGCCTCAAGAAGGCGTTGCCATGAAAGACCTTGGTCCCTTGCATCACTTCCTCGGCGTGGCGGAATTCGGTGACAGGGGACACTCTCATCCTCTCTCACAATGCAATACACCACAGACATTCTGAACGCCATGGTATGAGTGGTCGCAATCCTGCTTTCTACCCCGCTGACACTTGTGCCAAGGTCTCCACAGATGTTTGCCCTCCTGTGGATGATCCCACCGCCACCGCAGCCTTGCGAGAGCCCTCCAAGATTTGACGCTTACTCGCCGACATTGCATTGCATATGCCGTCCAAAGAATCTGCCTTCACATGCGTGATCCTCACGAGACTCACACGGATCGCCGCCAAGCGGATCCTTCGCTACCTTCGTGGCACCATCACCTATGGCTTCGATCATCCCCGGCCTCGCTCCAACTCGACTTTGTCGTCTACACCGATCTTGATCGGGCCGGCCGCCGGACACTCGCCGCTCCACCTCTGGTTACGCCGTTGTCTTCCTCGGTGGCGCCCTCATCTCCTGGTCGTCAAAAGGCAACCCAATCGCTCTCTCGGTCGAGTCTCAAGCAGTAGTACCGTCGTCATTGCCAACGGTGTCGCCAAAGTCTCATGGTCAGCAGCAACTTCTCCGTGAGCTGCACCACCCTCAAGACCGCCTCCCTCGTCTCATCGCGACAATGTCGGCGCCGCCTACCTCTCCACCAACCCCGTTCAAAGATCAACGCACCAAGCACGTGGAAATCGACCTTCACTTTGTCCGTGAACGGGTCACCCTTGGAGCTGTCCGCGTCCTCCATGTTCCTACAACGTCGCCGTACGCAGATGTCTTCACCAAGGGGCTCCTCCTGCCTTCACAAATTTCGCTCCACTGAATGTTTGTTCCATCGACGTTCCATTGCCGGGGGTGTGTTAGAATTAATTACTCCTTTATGTAATCCCCTAGCTTCACTGTGCTTGGGGCGGACAGTTTTTCACACTCTGGCCGCCCCTTGGGCCACCCTCCCGGAATCCCTATATATGTAAACACTGCAATCTATCAATTATCATCCAAAGCTATAATGTCTAAATAAAACTCTAATATGGCTTAACTGGCTTAACTCTCTATCATCGAAGTACCACTAATATTGGCATTGCTTGAACTAAAAAATGTGAGCACAAAAATGTTCTTCATGTGGACAGATTTTGCTGTGTTTTTAGTGATCACATATGGCCAAACAATGTGTCATTAAATCACTAATCAATTGAGTTCAAATTCTACAATGCATCTGCCCTAGTCTCAATGGTGGATAGTCCTGTGTAACCCTTCTTAGTATTTGGCCCATGAATCATACGGACCCGAGGGTATGGAGCGAAATCTCAAATTAGGGCCACATTTTAGGTCACACATATGCACAAACAATATGCACAAAGTTTTCGCTCTTGAAAAAACACTGCACTTGTTCTTCCTCACATAAACGTGGTCAAAACTCATCAATCTTATAGTGTTCTCCACTGATTCAAAACATCAAGGCTACAGGCTTGATCATAAAAAAAATCTTTGTTGGACCTCAATCTTGAAAAATGATGCCCACTGTCATCATCACGAGACTGCCACTTCACTTGAGAAGTCATCATTGCAGAGGCTTCTGCCTCATTGTAACTGCTCAGAATTTCTGCGTATTATGTATTTAGCTCTAATTTGAGTTTCCAAGAGTCAATGTATTATATATACAACAGGACATCACCAGAGGCTTTCAGAAAAAGAGAAGCCAGAGCAAAGCAGCAGTCCCTACCCCATCCACATCCGGCCGGACGGCCAGTCTATTTCTATATATTCCAAATTTGAAACCTCTAGTAATTATGACTGTTCTATTGAGGCGTCAGTAGTTGTATACATAATACATTCACTGATTCAATTGGATTGGAAACTCAAATTAGAGTCTAAATTTACAGATAGCTCAGATGATACAAATACACAATGAAGACGACCAAAACATCTCTATATGATGACATCTTACATCATTTTTCAAGAATTGAGGTCCAACAGTATTTTTTTTCTTATGTTACAAGTTAATGTTTTGAACTGCTGTAGAACACTATAAGACATGTTAGTTCAGGCAGCCTTTTCAATTTGAAAACTTTTGTCATATTGCTCTTCTCCATATGTGTCACTAAAATGTGGCCCTAATCTTCGTCAAATCCTGGGTCCACCACTGGCCCCACTTGATGTGCATTGTAGATTCTCAGCAACTGATTAGTGATTTAATGACATATTGTAGCCAACTCCACATGTCGAGAAGAACATTTTTGTGCTCACATTTTTTTAGTTCAAGCAATGCCAATATTAGTGGTACTTCTCTGAGTGCGTATCAATGCTTTAGAATGCAAGGCTTGATCTTTAATTGTTTATTATTGGCCCATTATAAAATTGTACAAAGCTTCTCCAATATACCAATTAATCCATTAAAATTGTCTCATAACTAAAGTTTATGGATTTTGGGACTGCAGAACTGATGGATTCCAACAGATGTAACAGACCTACAGTAGGGATGCTAGGCCAAAGAGTTAAAATATACTTCCTCTGTTCCAAATTATAAGGCGTTTTGTTTTTTTTCTAGATACATTGCTTTTACTATGCATCTAGACATAATGTATATTTTATAAAAAGACATAATGTATATCTAGGTGCATAACAAAAGCTATGTATCTAGAAAAGCCAAAACATTTTATAATTTGGAACCGAGGGAGTATTATATGGTAGGATATTTCATAACTGTAGTAGCTTCAACCTTATTTAGATTAATCATGAACTTTTAGTTGTATTAAACAAATAAGTTGGGTATGTTCATTGTTGTAGAACTAAGTTTGTTGTGAATTTGTGAATGTATATATTTGCGCATGAAACTGCTTTGGATTTGGACTAGCAAATTGTATTTATGAGATATGTTTGTATCTTCCTTATAGTTCAGCCCTGCCTATATTTGGTCAAGATTCAAGTATGGCTTCTGCCGGGTTGGCTGGGGTGAGCGGTGCGGCTTGCCCTCTCATGAGGCTCGTCACTATGAGCAGCGTGCCGATCCTGCAGCAGCTGCACCTGGAGGAGCGGCTCCTGCGCTGCACGCCAGACAACTGGTGCATCATCAATGACAGCACGGCCCCTGCTACCATTGTCATGGGTGTGTCTGGGTATAAACTAAACTCCTCTAGGATTTTGTCAGGAAGGATGATTCAATCGTGCATCAGCCCCCTTGTCGACTTGCTAATTTGGTTTTGTGTGATGGCAGGAGAGTTTCAGAGCTTGTCGAGATACAGCCTGTCCTTCGGGACCAGGTGCCAGTCGTGAGGAGGTTCAGTGGAGGTGGCACCGTCATTGTTGATCAGGGAACGGTGTTTGTGACTTTCATTTGCAACAAGAATGCCGTTACTGGGCTGCAGCCCTTTCCACGGGACATCATGTCATGGAGTGGTCAGCTATATGGCAAAGTTTTTGACAGATTTGGCGAATTTCATCTACGTGAGAATGGTATGGAAAATCAGCACCAAGTTTCATCATTTGCCAGCTTAATATTCTATTTCTTACAGTGAGCGAAAATTCCATGTTCGAATGCATTGTATCCCAGTATGTCCTTTAAGGATAGAAAACTATGGCTTTTGTTCTTACATTTAAGTGGACATAGTTTACTATCCTTCGTTTAACATAATCTATTTCTAGATAACAAAATTCAAATTTACATTCGTCGATGATTACCTTGTCATCAGCATGTATCCGAATATGTTGGGAAACTGATTTTCAGTGCTGAGGATCTGCATTACTGTCCAAGTGATTAACTTATTTTGCATTTGTTTTTTCAGACTATGCATTTAGTCATCGAAAATTTGGCGGAAATGCTCAGTCAATAACAAAAAATCGTTGGGTTCATCACACATCGTTCTTGTGGGATTATGATGTGAAAAATATGGATTATCTCAAAATCCCAAAGCGTGCACCTGAATATCGACTGGTATGATCCTATCTGTTTTTGTCTTGATCTGATTTTCAGCATCCTTTGTGCATAGGAATTGAGAATGATGTTTAGAATGAGCTTCTCCAATGAGACTATCAAATTTGAGCATCTTTAGTTTTGATATATGTTACTCATAGGTAATCAGGTAGGAAACCTGTACATCAGTAGTGTGCTATCATTACCGCTGGTGCCTGAACAATTGATCTGTAAAACACTGAACACCCTTTACAAGTCTCTGTTAGTTTTTGCCAGATGGTGTCATAATGTTTTCCGCCTGTGACCGGAAGGTCTCGAGTTCGAGTCGCGGTCTCCTCGCATTGCATAGGCGGGGGTAAGGCTTGCCACTGACACCCTTCCCCAGACCCCGCACAGAGCGGGAGCTCTCTGCACTGGGTACGCCCTTTTTGTCATAATGTTTTCCATAACTACCTGAAGTCAACTTTTGCCCCTTATTGGAGTGAACTATCAATAATTGTTGTGACCCTTGATCTGGTAAGGCCCAAGAACTGGTTGAAGTTGGTTAATCATGGCTTACTTTACCAGCATTAGTGATTACTGCATGTGTATATATTGTGTAAGAAAAAGTTTTAACAGTGATTGCCAGACCAAAGAGTTGAGCAGCACTAATACTGAAGCCTGGAGAGTTAAATGGGTTTTACTGTAAATGCTTTAGTATATTGAAACCTGAAAAGTTAGATGGGTTTTACTGTAAGTGCTTTATTGTTGTTCTTGAATGATAACCTAGAGGAGATGAAAAGTGCTGGGTAGTAATAAAGCAGTTTGGTTTTTGATCAATTATTGGATGCAAGGATCTGGCATTGCACAAAATAGTCCAATGATGACCAGTGGTGTCAGACAGCAGCTTGGCTATGCTAGTTGATTTGTGGTGGAACTTCGACTGTGGAAGTATTGCCTTGTAATGGCATGGATTGCCAAAACTCCATGCAATCATTGACCCACTTTACACAAGAACGAGCTGTAACTGAATAATCATCGAGTTTGTGATGTGGACTGAAGGTAGAGTGTGAAGTTTTTAAGGGCAAACTGTCGCACTCGGGCCTAGACCAGAGTTGATGACTATTGTTATGACTTTCATCGATATGTATCGATATGTCTGAAGAGTTAGAGCTGTCATTTGGAACTTTCTGGGTACATATAAACAATGATTAAAATGTTGAGAACCAGCCAGTAATGCTGCAAATGATATTGGTTTCACCACGGGCTCTTAGGTCTTAACTATCTTGATTCTTGATCCAGTTTTTGCGTGGAAATGGTTCCATGGATTATGGCTGGGAATGGGCCTGCTTCTTTATATATAGAAACTTAGGGGGTGTTTGGTTTGTAGAATGAAGTTGCCAATCATGATATCACTCTCTAGTTTTTTTGTTTAGTTTGTGGAATAGAATGAATTGACTCATTACCATGAGCTAATAATTAGTACTAGCATGAGGAATGAGGTCATTCCACTAAATTTGAGGAATAGACTAATGATGCATCACCTCATAGTATGGATTGATTCCCCAAACCGAACACTCCATTAATGCATGATTTTTCATTTGTACTCAAAATACCTTCAGCTTTGGAAATCTTGCAGTTGAACTGTACTTATTTCTGTGACAGTACCACTCATGTTCCTGGTTGTGTATGTTTTACACTTGAACGGAGCCTATTTCAGATATATGGTATCACTCATTTTTTTTACAGTTGAGATTTACGAAAGGTGGTTGCCAACTCAAAATGTTCACCATTAATGTAGATTTCTCATTTTCTTTCCAGGCAAGAAACCACACAGATTTCTTGTGCCGCATGAAGGAGTATATACCTTCGCGGTCAGTTTTCACCGATGGGGTCATTGCGGCCCTGGGAGAACACTTCTCAGTTCAGCCCATGGATCTACAAGCAATTCTTTCCAGTCATGAAGAATTCGTGCCTTCTACAAAGCTGGTGTCACAACAAGACCTAGAGGAAATTGTTTCCTCCAAAGAATCCTTCAGAGTGTAGAAAGTGGAAGCATGACCATGATTGTTGTTTTTTGTTGTGAAATCTAAGCAATTAACGGTGAGCTATGAATTCATTCAACTTTGAGTCTGACATTATGGTCACTGAACCACTGACATTGTTTTTTCAAAACCCAGTACATATGAATATCCCCCCCCACACACACGCATGCGCATCATATTCCTATGAACATCTCTAAGAGACTGAGCTGGACTCACAAATTTCGAAATTGATAAAGTCTTGTAGGCTTTGCTGTTGATAGACATTGAAAAAACGATGCCGTTAAATTAAATACAAGAAAATACAGGCGGTTGTGCTAAGCCAAAGACTTAAACCCAAATAAATAGATTTCACCACAAGAAACCTTGCTAATTGAGCTACACTCAGTTTGCAACCACTGACATCTTACTACTTTATCAAAACAATTTTTTGCATTTATACACTGTTCCATTGGAAAGAATGTTGGAAGAATAAATCAGGAAAATATATGTATCCATGCTTGAATATCCATTGATTGTACCCTCTTTAGTCATAAATAGTAATGCTTTGGATTGTATTAACTAGCAGATATACCTATGCATTCGAGCGTAATGTATAGCTTGACTCATCTATTCCAATACATTTTTTAATTGAATTTTGTATCGTGGCTGGCTACGCGCTATTGTAAATTATAGGCATGGTCATGAGTTTGGGTCAAGAATTATGGGACAATAAACCTATTATAACTCTTATCCTTATTCATCACATTAATACTAATAAAATCGGTCATAACTCTTATGCTAGGAGAGTGAAGGGACAACATGTTGAGACAGTGGTCATATCAAAATTTGGAAAAGAATATTTTCCCTACATTAAGTATGGATTAAGTTTTGGTACTTGAGAATGAAGAGTAGATTAGTTTCATGAAACTAAGTTTGATAGAAAATCACTTTTGAATATTTAATAAGCATTGGACAATAAAATGGACTAGTCAAAGCTGTGCTTTGGAGATCGTATTCGGACAGCAGAATGGATTCATTTGTGGAACGGAAACATTGTTATATTTCATTGACAATGGATCATGCCTAGGGCCACTTAATTAAACGGTAGGTTTTCCACGTTTAATATGTACAACTAACTCGATCGGATCCTTATGAATATATTTATCCAACTGTTATTCTCAGGGAATTACAACTGTTTTCATACATAAATCTTGATCTCCATTGCTTTTCCATGTTTGTGCGTCAATGTAGAAGTGGTCGGACAAGATAAGCCTAATGTTTGCGAGATCCACTGCTGGCCTGCCGTCGTCCGATTTCCGCCACGCCGCTTCCCCACCCGCAGTTGGCCCCCATGCAGCTCCAGCCCTCGCATGACCTCACACCTGCCTCAATCGCCCATCCCTATGGATGAAAACGGCACGGATATTTTCCGACCGTATTTGAAACCAAGTCCGTTTAGAGGAGTTGAGATCTGTCCGTATCTGAGTCTGGATATCCAACATCCGATACCGTATTCGTATCAAATACTTAAATCGCATATTTATGATGTCGATATCCAATCGTATCCTATCCGACATAGTTGACACTGTCCGTATTGAAATCCGAATCCGGAAAAAAAAAAAAAAAAAATGTAATATCGGTGATATCCGTATGCGATCCGTTTTCATCCCCGTCACAACGGGAAAAAATATGCACAGCGGCGGGGGCAACGACAGAGACGAAATCCGCCGCCTGCGACCCCACCTGCGACCTCCGCCCGCCGCGAGCCCGCCTGCGACCTCCGCCGCCGGCGCCGTGGCCGCATCGCCCCGCAGTAGCGCCGCCTCTACTGGGTCCGGCAACAGCGCGGAGGCGCCCCCGGCCATCTCGCTTGTGGGGCTCGGCGGCGCAGCCGCGCGGCATGGCCCCGGAGCAGCGCCGTCGGGTAGACCTGACAAGCTGCTGATGTTCATCCCCATCCACAACGCCCAAATCTGGTGAGTTCATGTCGATCCACTGCATATGAGAACAGATCCCAGGATAAAAAACCCTTCCTTTACCCCCGTCGTCCGTACAGACCCTCCGCCGTCATCCTCGCTGCGGTCTCCGCCGTCGTCCTCCACGGCTTCTACCGACGCGTACTGGGCCAATCTATATTTGCTCAAATTGAGGTGATGCAGCTTTTAGGTGCTAAGATTAGTTTGCAGGTTCCTTTTAATTTTCTTGATGTTTAGGAATCCCAAACTGTGCAAGCAGTCCTGCTGCATCCTTTAGTACGTGGTAAGTCCATTGCATCTCCGGTTACTGCTTTGGAAGACATCCATGGTTTACTTTTGTGCTTATTTTAGTTGACGCTCCATCCATATTACCGTCTCTGTCAATGGTTGACGCTCCATCCATATTACCGTCCCATTTCCAAACCGCATTTCAAAACTTCTTCTCAGGATCTGGGTTACCGTTGATTCGTCATCTGGATTCTGTTGTGTTCCTTCCCCCGCCTCACGCCATGGTGATGGTTGCCTAGAAATTGGTCTTTCTATTTAGCCTGCCGCCATGCAGTGCCGGTACTGAAGATACAGGTATAAAATAAGCTTCTTTTTCCTATGCTCTTGCCTTCGGGTCCATATTTCTTTATCCATTTTGCTGTATGTGCAGTTTATATCTTCTCCTTTCCAGTACAAAGAGCAGCAATGACAGTTCATACTTCCACCTGTAGTAGTAATAAGGTGTGTGCTTTCTTGTGTTTCTGATCATGTTAGATGTATCGTTCCCACTCCAACTCAGCTTGTCCTAGATAATCTGAAATTGACTTCTCATGTGCATTTTCTCATATTATGCTACCCCGTTGCCTATCTATTGATATTTCTGCTCTCTAGCTTGCCACGTGGGAATAATACATTTATACTCGCAGGACGAGGTTTTGACCGTAAAAAATATAGTTGCCTTTTTGTTATGACAGATTGTGTACATTCTTCTATATGACCATTGTGTGATTATATTATCAAGGTTTTTGGGTTGCTCCTGACAAAAACATATCTTCGACATATACTACACTGGTATCCTCAATTCCTATAGATAATTTGGTCCTACTTTTCCTGTCTTAGGTTGCTGAGATTCTCCTTTTCACTCAACCTAACTTTTATTATGAATCAACTTTTTTCCCTACTGTTGGTGACCTACGTTAACACATTACCGTTATTCTAAGATAATTTGTCTGCCAACCTTTGTTTGATTGATTGCTTGCTTGATGGTGCTGCCTTTGGGAAAGAGAGCATTGTTGTTATAATGGTTTCATCTGGTCAATTTGATAAGTGCTTATAGCAGTGATTCTTATGATACCACCTGAATGTTCTTCTAGATTTTTGTGCTTCCATATCTTAATCCTATGTGTGCTGATTTTTACGCCCAAGAAATACAAATGTAGCATATGCTTCCGCTTTCATGCTGCTACTCGACACCCAACTTTTCTGCTTTTGCAGTTACCTTTCGAGCACTTACCTGTGGTTCTTTAATTAGTTGGACCGAGGTTTCCTGTCTAATTCCATTGTATTTCCTTCGCATATATTGCAGCCATCTCTATTCAAGATGTTTAGGATGCTATCTTTCCTTATTATTAAAAAACTAAATTTATTCATGTTACTCTTCGTCAGCTATTATTGCTGATCCTTGATAGCTAATCTTTTGTACAGCCCTGCCAGCTGAACTGTTCATGCTGCTGAGCCCGTAACATGAGTATGAATCCAAGTCAAGATCCGAATATGTTGTACAGCAAAATTTTTTGTGATGTATCAGACCAATGTTCTCAGCCTAGGCGATTACTCCCATTGCACAATTTTTTATTCAAAAGATCTGCCTGCAATTAATTGTTCCCTGACACAGCTCTTGCTATATTTCAGCTTCAATCTAAGGGCTGCATAGGCTATATTTTTTCAGATAACTGTTCTGTTCCACGGTCCACGGCTAAGACGCTACCCCTTTGTTACAGGGTAATGTTTCTTTGGACCAAGATTTCTTCATAATATCCCCCGCACCATTTATCAATACAGGACTTTGTTTCTTACTAAAACATTTTCTGTGTGGTTTTCTTTACAGCTTCTCTTTTGCATACGTACGCAACAGTCAATTGTTCTAGGTGCAAAAGAAAGAGAATTGATTCCTGAACCTTATGGTAAATAAATATGCAATATTAATTTCACCCTGTCATTCCTGTTTGTCCTCTATAGCACTAATACCATTCTTTGTTCCTTAATGCAACTTCTACTATTTTAGGTTATTTTGTAGTAGACACCATCAACACAGTAAGGGCCACATTGGTTTTGGGCCCTCTATATACAATTCTGTTACCTCCACTACAACACCCTTTTGTTATCGAAAATAATCCCATCCCATTCACTCGATAAAAAACTTTCATCACTAGAATGCTCTGATGGTTAAACTCCTTTACTTTTACCATCAGGTTTGGATATATACGCAGGGATCAATTGCTTGAAGTACAAACTAAAGCAGATTTCGGTGCCTTTCTGTTGAGCACGTATGCAAGATTAGTACCTACTTCATACTTTTGTAGTCATATGCTCCATGTACAAATTGTGCAATTATTTGTAATCTGTTTTTTTATACACGGTTACACGTACCTTTACTTACGTGCACCCTTGCATAACTCATATCAGTTCACTTCTTTGATATATTGTTTCGGTCTGAAGTATTAATTTAAGCCCTTCCTGCAAGACAGCTAAACATTATGTTTCAATCATAATTGCTGGACAAATAGCGCCTTTGTAACTGCATCTAAAATCTGTTATATATCTAGCCCGTTCGCTCGTTGGTTTCAACTTGCCCAAAACCAGCCAAATTAACAATGTTTCCTCTAAAAAACCAAGACCACCAAAATTTAAACCAAAGACTTCAAGACTAACCAAATGAATGACCCATCGTGTATATTGTCGGCGCGCTGGGTTACCGCTAGTAAAAGTCTTTAAACGTGGTGACTGCTCCTGTAGATCAACAGTCCCCCGCCGTTTCCTCCGTCGAAAACACTATTCATCCACAGTTCTTTCATTCCAGCAGTTCGATCCCGCCTGCTACCTGCTGATGCCTGCCACGAACACTAGGCCCCCCACGCCCAACCTGCCCACCTGTGGGTCCCACTAGACCCCACGGCCCAGGACACCGTACCTCAAGCGTGGCGCACCGAGGGCCGCACAAAATAAGACGGCCTCCACAGAAAAAAGAGCAAGAAAGTCGACGATGGCACCGAGGTCCACCGTCCCTGCGACCTCCGCAGGTTGCGGTGTCCCCCCTAGAGCGTAGCCCCTCCTGCGACCTCTGGACGCCGCACGCCGTGGTTGCTGTAACAGAACCGATCCAATTATACGAAATTAAGTAAAAAAATCACCCACCAGAGCGGACGATTTAGCAAACTTAAGCCCGTATAACCCGGTAGTCCGTGAAATCACGAAAGATTTCAAACCAACTCACATACCAGCTAAGATCGTAATAAGTTTAGCGGTCACCATCACATATTACATAAAAGTTCGCATCACAGGTACATTGGAGTTTAAACATAGTTATTACAAACCGAGTTCAAATAGAAGTAACGGAAGCCATTTGTTCAAAACCACACACTCACACGGAGTTCAAGTACAGTGCCAGCTGATGATCATCTCCAACAAAAGCATTAGACGAGACGTAAGGAATGACCATGCCCATGGTCCTAAGCATCACCCATCGCAGGATAAAGACAGTTGATACAGTAGCCGTAATATATCTGCCCATCTGCAACAAGTGGGAACAAAACCCTGAGTACAAGAAGGTACTCAGCTAGACTTACCCGACATAACCGAAAATAAAGTGACACCAAGGATTATGAAGGGCTTTATAGTAGGGTAGCTGACTCATTTGCAAAAAGGCATTTTTAGCATTTTAAGAACCTTTCCAAAAGCATTATGGTCAAGTTAAATATTATTAACCTGCCGACTAAATTTGCACCTATACTAGAGCAAGCATGTGATTAAGCAAATAATGATAACCAATGATCATTAACAACTTCTATAATGCCATATCCATTATAACTGTCCAAGTGTTCCATCAACATTACTACGATGAAGTAACTCAAGTCAAGTGTTCACTATCCAGTGAACGATGGTGATTCGAATCGATTATTAACCAACTGGTAATTTATTCCTTACACAAACCACACTCACCCGCTAAAGTGAGGTATCGGTCACCGAGTCAACTATCCAGGAAAAATCTCGAGTTTGCCAGGAACCACATGTACCCGGGGGCCGACCGACTGCCTTTCGGTCTTATCATCGTGCCCCCGTGTCCTACCACACCTGCTCCGGTATAGTACACTACGGGCAATCTACTCGGCCCGAATAATCTCCCAGCTTCGCGGTCGAAAGGTACGTTATTCGGCCAGCTAAATGTAAGGCATGCGTTCAACATGACCCGAGGCCCAACAACGGTCGGTCCTTAATCGACACAGACGGAAAGCACTACAGTCCAAAACCCTGTAAGTCTCCGACCGGTCTCAACTTCAAATTAACACTTAGTTATACCATGACTACATAGTTATCCGAGCAGATCCAGGTAACCACCTATAGCTCGCAGGTGACAGGAAATCACCCGACTTCTACCGGTCTAAGCCAGCTAAGCATTGACTCGACTGCGGATACCAGGGTAACAAGGATATAATATAACAAAGGTAAACAAGGTATAATGCAGCAACGGTTGCAAACAACTCCTGAACGTAATGCATCAATTAAAGTAAAACGTTAATTAATAATCGCAAACCGGGGAGAAAAATGCTCCGGGGCTTGCCTCTCTCGAAGGAGCTCGGGCAGTGATTGGGGCACTCCAGAAGTTCCTCAACGTCCTCCTCGTCTGCTCCGGTCACTTCTTGCGGCTGCACCTCGAGCTGCTCCTCGGGTACGACGACCGGGCTCTCGGTTTGTGATCCTGTATGATGCAGTGCGTAAGTGCTTATGCAAAAGGTGCATCGGATGAAATGAACACAATGAATATGCTTGCATGCAAGGTAGATGAGCATGATTCGCTTTAATGGGGAGAGGATAATACAAATCTCATGCAAGGTAGTCAACATCATCCAAGAACATGTACTACAAGCACATGTCATCTACTCCATTCTCTTCTACTACTAATATGCTAAGTCAACACATCTCATTGAATGCTTCAAAGATACACCAAAGCTTCACTAATTTCTTAATCATGCATAAAGCAACATTTGATTAAACCCTAATTAATAATAGGTTTGAATAGCAACATCTATTTTTATAGCATAGAAAAATCTTAGAAAATTACCATAGCACAGTACTACCCTAAGTAGTCTACCATCAAATTTTTATGGCATTTGGATAAGTAAAATAGCCTACACAAAAATGACAAGCTATGGTTGATAATTAAGCATGAAAATACTTTGTACTATGAAAAGTGTAAAACAACAGATTTGGTATTTTTTCTATGTTCTACACAGTAAACAATCACTGCACAAAAATTATCATACACATGTTTTATACAATTTTTGCTCTCTATCAAAATAACAAAAATCATCAATTAATGGCGCTTGAACTACACATCAATATTTCTCTACAGAACATGCATGACATATATTTTTCCTACAAAGTACATCTCAAGAATAGATCAACCAAATTGGAATCATATTTTTCTGATGTATATTCTATTTATTAAGCATTTTCCAAGAAAACAGCAATTACAAGAATTAACTAAAGCCCTATATAAATGTATCCCAAAACTGACATGCAACATTTTTATATTGTAGATCTAAGAATAAGAAGCATACAGAAATTTGTATCACCAAAATTGGGGCACCACAGCAGCAACTATGTATTTTAGAATCCTTTAAAAGCATTTTCTAGAAATCTTTTTCTTTTAAAATGAAATCCAGCCGGGCGCAAACGCTGGGTGCACCAGGTGCTGTGCACCCGGAGCTGCCACCGGCCACTGCGGCTGGGCCCTGCGGCCCATGGGTCAGGGACCCGAAAGCAGGGGAGGAGCTCCGCCGACCGGTGCTCACCGGTGGTGAGCCCCCCCCGGTGGTGCAGGCGGTGCCAGCGTGCTCACCAGGCTGAGCCGCACCGACAGGAAGGGTGGGATGGCCCGGCGGCGTGGCGGCCCATGCGACCGCGGTAGTGTTCTCGCCGGAGAGAAAGGGGGCGGCCACGCTCGGCCCTCACCTTGATGACGGCAGCCGCGAGTGAGCACAAGCAAGGCAGGGGTCCAAGGCGGAGCTGCTGGCGGCGGGAATCGAGAAATGGGGTGGTAGTGAGGGAGCTTGACGCCGGTGGAGCGCGTCGGCGAGCTCGGCAGCTCGGGCGCCCGCCCATGATTTTGAAAAGGAGAACGAGAGGGAGAGAGAGCGAGAATGGAGAGGGAGGCTCGGACAGGGGTCTTGAAGGCGGGGCGGGGCCGGTCGAGACTGGGCAGGTCGGCGGTGCCACAATGGCGAGCTCGCTGCAAGATGGTCACCACACGCAGGCGTCTTGCCTCTGGCCGGCTCGGGCGAGTCTTGATCGAATGGGCGCGGCAAGCGGGAGCAGGAGCGTGTCATGAGGTAGGCCAGCCGGCTGGCAAGGGTGGGCTAAAAGCGAGGCGCGAGGCCCATTCAAGGAAAAATGATATTTTTCAAATTCTTTTCTCTCCGAAATTCTTTCAAATGAATTTTTGAACTTTTTCAAAGCAGTTTCAAACTATGGCCCAAAAATAAAAGTTGCTCAAAAATTTATTCTCTACAACTTTGCTTTTAGGGACCAACTAAAAATTTTGCATAGATTTTGAATTGGGAAGTAAAAGCTAAATAGGGAGGATTTTTGACCATTTTCAATAATAATTTCAAAAGCATATTTTGTCAAAAGTTTGAATACAAACTTTTTCCAAAAAATTATGCTAAATAATTCTAGATGATTTACAATTATAGCCAAACATGTTTTATTAGCCTAGCAAGGATAATTAGGGCAAAAATAACTCTAAACAAGTGTATGCAACATTCATGTTTCACGAGCATGTTTCATATGTTTCAAAGCATTGTTTCAGTTATTATTTACATGATTATGCATGTATGATTAGGATGCTTGATGATGCATAATATGCATGATTTGTAGTGCCTAAATGCTTGCATAACACCGGGGTGTTACAACCCTCCCCCTTATAAAAATCTCGTCCCGAGATTTGGGTTACGAACCATTTGTTATAAAAATCTTGATAAGCTTTTTGTAGATATTCTCTCGTTTCCCAAGTTGCATCCCCCTCATCATGATGATTCCACTGTATCTTGTATGTTTTTACCACACTATTCTGAGTAGCACGTTCTTTAGTGAATAAAACACGGACCGGTTGCTCATGATACACCAAATCTGATTTGAGTTTGATGCCTCGATGTTCTATTCTTTCCTCCGGAACACGCAAAGACTTCTTGAGTTGTGATACATGGAAAACTGGGAAGACGGTACTCAATGTCTCAGGTAACTCTAACTTATAAGCTACTGGACCTCTTCTTTCCAAGATCTTGTATGGTCCTACGAATCTAGCGGCAAGCTTTCTTCGGACTCCAAACCGTTTCTTCTTCATTGGCGTGACCTTCAGATAAACATAGTCACCAACTTCAAATACGAGGGGTCTCCTTCTTCTATCTGCATAACTTTTCTGACGTGATTGGGCCGCCTTCATATTTTGTTGAATAATATGAACTTTCTTCTCGGCCTCTTCTACAAAGTCAATACCATAATACCTTCTTTCTCCTGGCTCGACCCAATTCAGTGGTGTTCTATATTTTCTGCCATACAAAGCTTCGAATGGAGCCATCTTGATGCTTTCTTGATAACTGTTATTGTAAGCAAACTCAGCTAAAGGTAACCATAACTCCCATGAACCCCTAGAAGACAACACACATGCTCTTAACATATCCTCTAGAACAGCATTAACTCGTTCAGTCTGACCATCTGTCTGAGGATGATAAGTGGTACTATGAATCAAACTAGTTCCCAAGCCTTTGTGCAAATGTTCTCGAAAGTGAGCCATGAACTGTGGCCCTCTATAGATACTATAGTCTTTGGTATACCATGCAACCTCACAATTTTTGCAATATACTTCTCGGCATATTGAGGTGGTCGATAATCTGTCTTGATAGGTAAGAAATGAGCGGTCTTGGTAAGACGATCCACAATCACCCAAATCGAATCATGTCCCTTTTGAGTAGTGGGCAAACCCGAGATAAAATCCATACTTATATCATCCCACTTCCAACTAGGTACGGACAAAGGTTGCAACAAACCGGCATGTTTCATATGAATAACTTTCACTCTACAACACGTGTCACATCTGACAACATAGGCTGTAACTTCTTTCTTCATCTTGGTCCACCAATAACGAGGTCTCAGTTCTTGATACATCTTACTACTTCTTGGATGGATAGATAGCTTAGAAAGGTGAGCTTCATCCATGAGTTTATTCTTAAGCTCTCGATCCTTGGGAACCACAAGACGGTCGTCGAACCACAACACGCCCTGTTCATCCACTCTAAAGTGTTTGGACAGCTCTTTTTTTATTTTCTCTTTGATGTGAAATATTCCCTTGTCTGTTTTCTGGCCTTCTATTATCTTACTCTCTAAAGAGCAACTAATCTGAATACTATGTAACATAGCAGGATGCATCAGATCGAACCCATCTTCAAGTAATGGCTGCACATTCAAGCAATGTGACTTTCTACTCAAAGCATCTGCCACTAGATTGGCCTTTCCAGGATGATACTACACATTCAAGTTGTAATCTTTGATCAATTCTAACCATCTTTGTTGTCTCATGTTCAGCTCGGATTGGGTAAAGATGTACTTAAGACTCTTGTGATCCGTGAAAATATTGCACACATTACCAAGTAGATAATGTCTCCAAATTTTTAGGGCATGCACAACTGCAGCAAGTTCAAGATCATGTGTCGGATAGTTGACCTCGTGCTTTCTCAACTGACATGAGGCATAAGCAAAGATTCTTCCTTCTTGCATAAGAACACAGCCCAATCTAGTTTTTGATGCGTCGCAAAACACATCAAATGGTTTCTCAATGTCCGGTTATGCTAGAACAGGAGCAGTGGTCAACAGTTTCTGCAAGGTGTGGAAAGCTGCTTCACACTCCTTTGTCCACACGAACTTGTGATCTTTCTGTAGCAGACTTGTCATTGGCTTGGCAATCTTCGAGAAATCTGGTATGAAACGGTGATAGTAACCAGCTAATCCTAAGAAACTTCTAACCTTAGGAACTGTGGTCGGTGCCTTCCAATGCATAACCTCTTGCACCTTACTTGGATCGGCTGAAACTCCATTTTCTGACAGAATGTGACCAAGGAAAGGAACTTTCTTCAACCAAAATTTGCACTTGCTAAACTTAGCATACAGCTTATGATCTCTAAGTCTGGTCAAGACAATTCTCAGATGCTCTTCATGATCCTTCTCGTTCTCGAAGTACACCAGAATGTCATCAATGAACACAACCACAAACTTATCCAATTCTGGCATGAAAACTATATTCATCAAAAACATAAAGTATGTAGGAGCATTTGTCAAGCCAAAGAACATGACAAGATACTCATACAACCCGTATCTGGTGGAAAATGCGGTTTTCGGTATATCTTGTGGCCTAATCTTGATCTGATGGTAACTGGATCTCAAATCTATCTTGGAGAACACCTTAGCCTTGGCTAACTGGTCAAACAGAACATCAATATGTGGCAAGGGATACTTATTCTTGATGGTTACAGTGTTAAGTGGCCTATAATCCACGCACATTCTCAACGTGCCCTCTTTCTTCTTCACAAACAAGGCGGGACATCCCCATTCAGACTTGCTTGGTCGGATAAACCCCTTTTTCGATAACTCTTCTAGTTGCTTCTTTAGCTCAACTAATTCATCCAGAGGCATCCGATAGGGTCTCCTTGAAATCGGAGCTGTTCCGGGGATTAACTCAATTCCAAACTCAATATCCCTATCTGGCGGAAGACCAGGTAACTCATCTGGGAATACATCCGAAAACTCACACACTACCGGAATCTGATGAATATGAATAACTTCAGTAGCACATGTCACACTTATCAGGTCCGTTCTCCGAGGCAATGGAACTTGGAAAGTACCCTCACCTTGGGGATCCTTAAGGGTAAGTACCCGACTTCCTGTATCTATAACTGCTCCCCAATCCTTCATCCAATTCATCCCTATAATGACATCTAGAACTAGTCCAGGCATAACTATCAAGTTCACTCAAAACTTTCTGCTACCTAATTCAAGGGTCGCCCCTCGAACCATCTGATTGGTCAAAACATCAGCCCCTGCTGAACTTATATGGTAACCATAACCCAATTCTGTGCATAGTTGTTCATGTTTCCGTGCAAATGCTTGACTCATAAAAGAATGCGATGATCCAGAATCAAATAGAACAACTGTAGGGTGTTGGTTGACAGGAAACTTGCCAGCGCTTACGGGCTCTCCCTCAGGAATCTCATCCATAGTCGTACTATGCACTCGAGCAGTATAGGTCTGCTGCTTCTTCTTGGGCGGATAAGAACATAACCTTGAGAAGTGGCCGGGTTGATCACAATTGTAGCAGGGTCCCCTTACTGTACCAGCAGATCCCACAGCTCCCTTGGAACTGCCCTGTACCACAGTTGCGGCTGCCTTGTTGGACTGCACTGCCATCTTGTAAGGCTTCTGTGGTCCCCTGAAATTCTAACCTCTCGGTTGTGGTGGCCTGAACCTAGCGCCAGGTGCAGATGGATGATAGGGAGGACGACCTCCCATAGGTGCTCTTGCTTGGGACGGACCACCTTCTAGTGCCCTCTTGCGAGTCTTGGCTGCGGTACTGGCGTTGTTGTTCTTTTCCTGCTTCAGACAATCACTGATAAAGTCGTTGAATCTGGCGCGGGTGTTGGTACCCACATGCTTCATCATCTTTGGATTGAGTCCTCTCTTGAAACTGGCGATTCTCTTAGCATCGGTGTCAACCATGTCGGGAGCATAACGACACAAGTTGTTGAAAGCATGCAAATATTGCATCACGGTTTTGGTGCCCTGATTCAATGCCAAGAACTCTCCCAACTTCATCTCGGCCAGCCCGGGTGGAATATAAACTCCACGGAAGGCCTCAGTGAACTCTCTCCATGTAATCTGAGCATTTGGAGGGAAGGTGGTGCGATGGTGCTTCCACCACCTTCCAGCTGGCCCTTGCAACTGATGTGCAGCATACTTAGTTTTCAGTACCTCAGTCAGCCTCAACACATGGAATTTATCTTCCATAGTGTTGATCCATTCTTCAGCATCGAGTGGTTCTGTTGCTTCCTTGAATATTGGTGGCCTGGTGTCCATAAAATCCTTGAAGTTGCTGTACTGATTCACCCCATTGCCACCACCCTGATTGTTACCGCGTTGAACATTGTTGGCAATGGTACGCAGAAAATCCTCCATGTTCTTCTGGGATTCTTTCGTGTTGCGTTGACTCCCGAGCAACTGTGCGAAGAACACCTCTGGGGTGAGCGGGGGAGGAGGTGACAAATGCGGTTCATGGGGGGGCTCATTGTTGTTGACGTTGTTTCCACCACTTCCACCTGTCCCATCACCATTACCACCTGTCTCAGCGGCCTCATAAGTGGTACGGCGAGTATTTGTCATCTGCATATTTCAGCAACAAGTAATGATTGAGTGAAGCTGTAATAATTGTGAGTGAATGAAAAATTATGCCGTACTGAATTTACTGGAGAGAATAAATTCATACAATAAAACAGATGCACAATAATCACATCCCAATTAAAACAACATCACTAATTAAATTAGTTCAAATGCAAACATCACGTCCATACAACCGAATTGCCAGCATACATACACTGGACTTTTATGCGTTCAGATATCGCATTACTAGCCAAGTTCCAATCGCATGCCAAGTCTCATAAGTTCGAAACAAGTTACATTAGGTTACATGCTGACAAAAGAAAGGTCATCGCGATAGGACCTAAACACTAGCGCAAGGCAACTAGCCTACTCCTCGGGGCCGTCGTCGGGGTCGGAGACGTCACCATCGCCCCCAGGTGAAACTATAGGCTCGTCCTCATTGTCGTCGTCGATGTCCATGCCAGCGGCGTCTGGAGGAGCATATGGGCCAACCCCATTGTAGAGCGCGTGAAACTCCTCGTGCAGGTTGATGTTGTACTCCTCTAGCTCATCGACCCTCTACAGCAGAAGGTCCCTCTCGTTCCAGGCTTTATTCCTTTCCTGAACCAACTGTCCAATCATGCGGTCTGCATTGTTGTTGGCCTGAGTCAACGTATGCACCCGCTGCATAGCTCTATCACCTCTCTCTACCGCCTGGTCCCGCTGTAAGCTCATATCAGCCAACTGCTCCTGCAAACTAGCTATAGCACGTGCCTGCTTCTTCTTCTGCTTTCTTACCTTGAGCTTATCATCACCATGCAAGCCAGTCAAAGTCTAGTAGGTACACTCAAGACCCTGATACGCTCTAATAGCGGCAAACATAGCACTCATAGCATGGTTGTCGCTAGCCTGTCCCTCACCTGGACCTCTGACCAAAGCACTTCCCTGAGGCTGAACCCATATAGCATCACGAGGATCATCCCTAGGAAAAGTGCCAGCTAGAGCTGCTGCAAGCTCACTGGGAAATCTGCTCATGATGTCCCTGATGATGCGGAAAGCTGCTCCCTCTGCACCCTCAACAGGAGTGCGACCCTCAAACTCCAAGTGCCAACCATCCCACTCTGGAGCATCACCAAGAGCAGGAACTGTGATCTCTACCACTGCAAGTCCATCCTCTGCTAACTGGCTCTCATTCCAAGAGTACACCGGCTCTTGACCCTCTGGGTACCCCACATCATGGAGCACTCTCCAAAGCAAGGTCGGCATGCCAAACTCGCTCAAGAAGGTGTCTATGGTGCGGTGCTCCCTCAGGGCCAACTGCCGTCGAGGTGCTCTTCCTCCGGTGGACTTACGGGCAGTCTGCTTCGTGCGGGCCATCTGTAGCAAAATTTCTTTTATTATCCCATGGGAACATATTTTAGGTGATACAAAATTATCAAAATGAGATAATCAATTTATAAGGGGAGGAATGCATGACATGAATGAAATGCACAAGTAATATGATGTATGTACGTGCCGTACGTTCTCACAAACTTATGAAATAAATAATTTCTAGCGACGAATTCGGTGGCATACAAACGATCTCTCAAATACGTATCTAATACGTTCTAAACTATAACATTGTTATGTACCTGCAGAAGATTCATTTCAGCCCAATTCCTAATGAATGCATAAAAGCAGTAAATTTATCTACACGCTCTACACGAATCCCCAGATACGCGTACAACGGTAGTAACTACCCGAACCATCGTCCTATTGACGGCATCGCCTCAACGGACGGAATACCCACACATGAGATACCTTTGTAAAACATGCTTAGAACATGTAATTACTCCAGCATCATGTTGATGCAAAAGTGAATCTGCAAACACAAAGGGCTAATACCCGAATCGATATCCAAAGCGTGCCAGTCGATTTGACCTATTAATCGACAAGGATGAAGATACGAGCACTTTGGTCCTGACAACAGCAATACGCCCGGAAGTCACGGCCAAGAGGTACTCATGTGGAACTCGAGAATCGCCGAAGGTTGCACTGAAACGATGCAACTCGCCGAATCAATGAGAACTCGTAAAAAGGAAAAATATGCAAATTGACGAAGTCACCGAAAAGTAAGTAGATGCAAATAGGAGTAAAATTGGTTTTTGATATTGATTTATTTATTACATTGCCCCTCAATCTATATTTATACCCTGATCTAAAGAGACAAAACCAAATACGACTAGGACACCAAGTCCATATCTAAGGAAACACGTGACTCTTACATGAATCATACTCTAACAAATATAGAAAAGGAAATCAACTCCTATCTATTTCCCTGTCCGCCTCGATTACGATGGAATTCTCACCGACCTCCTTTCCATCGGCATACTTCCTGTTTCATCGGCAGTAGTTTTCAAGCCTTCCTTCATCGGCATCGACACTAATATCTCCAACCTTATCGACAACACCCGAGTCTAAATCAACCTTTCCATCGATCACCACCATTCATCGGCAACCATCTTTACAAGCTAATTTTCACGGCTGTCAGCGTATACAGTAACTCTCCTCCTGCCAATTAGCCCACTCTGATCATTTTGACACGTGCAAAAAATGGTGTCAACACATGCCCCCCAATTTCGGAGTATAAAACCATTAATGCTCCGAAATTTACTCCAGATAACGTTTGCCTTTGCCCAATTACCGTAACTCATCCTCCAAGCCAAAACTTGATCTGTTATCAAATCTAATCAAATCTAGTCCTGATTCACGCACCTCAGTAAATATCGTATAATTTCCAACCACTCTTGCCCTGATTATGGTTAAGATACCAAAACAATAATCCATCGGTAAGATCCTAACATAATAATGCCGCCATTTTCAGAATTAAAATATCCTGTACCGAGATCTCTTCCAAGTCATGATTACTTGCCATCAAATCATCTATATAATCCCTTGATTATCGTGCGAATAGTTACCATATCCATCTGAACCACCTCGACCCACATGCGCACGGCATAGAGATAAGTCCAGAATACCCCTACTCCAAGCGGCTTATAAATAGATTTCTCCGGAACGCTCGTCTTCTACCCTCAGACTCCAACCTTTGGCATTCTCTCTTTCCGGTGGCGACTCCGACGAACAACTGCGCGACCTCAACCAACAAGAACTTTTCTCCAGCGTCAACCTCGAGTCTCCAGCTCGTGCCCCCATCTACCTCAAGATAATGGCAATCAACTTCGACGTCCCTGCGGTTCGTTCCACTTCCGTTACTTTTTACCTCGATTCCTCTTGTCTTGGTGAGTTTATATAGTTGGTAATTTTTTCTCTTTTTCTTTGTTCTTCGGATCCTCTAAACTTAGGAACTTCGCAACAAATTAGTTATTCCAACCGATCAGCCGCATTTCCAATGCCTAGGACCAATGGGCAACCTAGATCCAACTGATCTGATTAATGCAGAGGTTAACAGAATCCCTTTTAGAGCCCAAAATTTCTCTCTGAATTTATGGAAAGATACATTCCGATCTTGACCCAAAACCACCAAAGGGTGGAAAGATTGATACTTGAGGGTCAACAGTGTCGATGCAAGTACACCAAGCGAAATGGAAGCTAGACCAATGCATTAGGCTATCCATTGCCGATATGCAAAAGAACGAGTCAATGATGATTGCAAATTGCTTACTTACGGGTCGACACAACAAATACTTTTATGTTTGGACATGGCCCACTACCCCCACACTTGTCGATGTCTACATGCTCACCGCTTGGACATTTCAACTGCCGATGAAGGCTCCATCTATGGTAGAAAATCTGAACATAGGGTGAATACCCGCAACATCGGCGGTGGTTGGACGGGATATATTCAAGAATGCCGGAGGACCGGGACAGATTAACGGAGGAACATGCCACATTCTTGAATATGTGGTTAGAAAAATTTATCTTCGTGGTCGATCAAGAGGACCAACCAACGCCTTCCTCCCCAATTTGAACTCTTGGCCAATGGTGTAAGGTTTCCTCTTGGCCGATACCTTCTGAGTTCCACTTATCATCTTCTTCATCAAGTGTCTCAGAAACTTTTGCTTGGCGAACCCATCGGCAATTTAGGAGGCCCGTGGTGGTTTATCAACATGTGGTGAATGCCCATATGCAAAAACGCTCGCAATGGGACTTCTTTGCCCAACAATTCCCACGAGAAATTGCTGAAGACCACGTGCTTGGGGATGAGGAATCGGCAACACGCTCACCCTCAATTTTGGTGAAGCCATAATTGTCCTCCCCAACAGAGGCCAATGAAGACCAGATCGGCGATTCTTCCAAAACTTCTACAATGGTCTTTCTCATGATCATAGGGCCTGGGTACCTTATATTGACGAAGAAAACAGATTCCCCTTCTCTTCAATTTTGCCGATGACACTCAAATCAAGATAATGAACTCATGATGGCCATCATTACTCCCGTGGCAATCCGAAAAACACATTCGGTAGCGGGAAAAACACCAATATCACGTATGAATTTTACAATCCATCGGCAGTATCCCGTCAATTGGCTTTTGGGCAACTGCCAATCAAACTTTGTTTTGCCGATGTGATCAAACCCAGAGAAACAATCACCTGCGGAAAAGATTGGAGCAGGGTAGTGCTACTCTCCCCCGATGCCGATACTATAGATGTCGATATATCCATCTGGACGCCAACATCTTTCATCACCGAATCATATAAGCAATGGTGGCGAGAGTGGAGGGGAACAACTATTTGCAATATGCTCACACATATCGGCACATGATCGACCCTGAATACACTATTCCCGATGATACAGTAAGTTTCTTTTAACTCCCTTCTGCTTTTTCCTTTCATATATCGGTAACTAACTTTCTTGTGACAGGTTAACAACCCAGCACCATCTATAAGCAAAAGTGGGAAACCCTTCAATCTTCGGCCTGTTTCCCCGATATCACCGATCGGCTACAATGCCCCCACCTTAGCTGCTTTGACTCACCAGAAGACCCGTGCCAAGACCATCACTTCCAAGTCCAAATTGGCTACAGCTAGGGCCACTCCATTGGCTGCTGCTACAACCCTGATCAAGGCATTCAAGGTAACAACCCTATTTATTTCTACTCATGCCGATCACAAACTGTATTAACATTAATCATCAGGGTGTAAGAGCCGCTGCTGGATCGTCATCGGCAATTCCTCCGACATCAAGCACCACTACCTCTGACAAACCTTCAGAGGTATTCCTTTGATTTTACATTTTATCTATTAAATATCATACCTTACACTTGTTTTGCAGCAACAAATGGGTACATCGGCAAGCGTACCAGATGTTCAAGCTCCACAACCAACAAGTGCCGATGCCCCCCAGCCAACCGTTGCTGAGGCCCAAGCAAAGCGCAAAGCCTTAACAGATGCCGAGGCACAGCCAAAACGACAGAAGTCCATGCCGATCCCCACATTTGCCCCAACGTCCGCAAGCCGGCCAGAATCAATCGATGCAACCGAGCAAGCAGTTGATCCTCTTGTACAGGACATACCATCGGTCATCATACCCCAAGAGCCAACCACCGATGAGGCCACAGAGGATATCCCATCGGCAAGCTTAGCCGATCCTCCACACAGCATACTCCAGACTGCTTCTTCCAGCCAAGTACAGGAAATTGCCTTGAAACAGGTAAGCCGATTGACCTAGTCGATTTATAATATTCATACTTATCCTTAACTGACCTCTTTTTCCTTTTTCTCAGGAACAAGACTCCCCAAACATCCTATTTTCCTTTGCCATTGACGTTTCTGACGATGATGGAGAGGAAACAAGTTCTTCCCTTGCACTGGGAACAATATCGGTAGAAATTAAGTCCAAGTTGGAAGCTCTCCTGGACTTGTTACAGCAGGATACCGCCCAACTGGTAGATGACTCGGACCCCGCAAAGGCAATTGTCAAAACAATCCATGGCCAGGTCCCTGCCGATGTTGAAGAAGCACTCTTCCCAGTAGCCCATTTAGAAAGCCGCCAACTGCAATATCAACGGGCTGCTCAACACATCGCCGATAGAGTAGCTCAGGCTCAACTCAAAGAAGAGATGCTACACCTGAAACAGATTGCAGATGAGAAGCACAAGGGCATCGGCAACTTGCAGACTTCGGGCGCTGAACTTAAGCAGAAAATCTTAGATTTATCGGCAAAGAGGATGGCTCTATTGGCTGAATTGAAAGAAGTCGAGGCAGCCTTAATTCATGCCCAACAAGAAGAAAGCCAGCTACCCGATGCCATCAAGGCCCTTCAGCAAGAAAGAGACATCCAGGCTCGCAAAGCCTTGGCCATGAAGAAAAAACTCAAGCCTGTGGAGGGTGCTGCCGATGAAGACATCAAAGAAATGAAGGAAGCCGACCAGATTCGCCTGCGTGCGATATTGGCTATCCAATCCTTGTTAAACTTGTAAATCTTGTCTATTGCATTGGCACTTTATGAGACATTGACATCCTTGTATAATTTTAGCCGATAGGACTGTTATCGGCACTTATACTTTCATGCATCCATCCAAATACTAGGGTAATATTTCTTTAAATATTTTCCATTTAATGCTCTGGGAAACACAACCCCTTCGAGGGTTTCTAGAATATATGCGTTACCAGGAACAGACTGATTTATCCGATATGGACCTTCCCAATTAGGAGACCACTTTCCAAACTTTGAACTTTTAGTCCCAATCAGTAAAATCAATTTCCAGACCAGATCTCCCTCGGCAAACTCCTTTATCTTCACCTTCTTGTCATACCATCTGGCTACTCTTTTCTTATTTTCTTCGATGCTAACTAAAGCCCTTAACCAATGATCCGCCACATCTTCCAACTCATCCTTCATAAGAGTATCATAATCATCGGCTGTCAGCTGATTTTGAGAACGTATTCGCCTAGAGCCAGTTTTAATTTCCCAAGGCAATACTGCGTCGTGTCCATATACTAACTGATAAGGCGTTACTTTGGTTGTACCATGACATGACATCCGATATGACCACAAGGCTTCATTTAATACTGTATGCCACCTCCTAGGATTTTCTTCAATTTTACGCTTAATGAGTTTGATGATCCCTTTGTTAGAAGCCTCGGCTGACCATTAGCTTGAGCATAATATGGAGAAGAATTTAAAACTTTAATTCCCATACCTACAAAGAAACTCATCAAATTCTCCCGATGTAAACATAGTACCACGATCGGTAGTGATAGTTTGAGGAATACCAAATCGGTAAACAATATGCTCTTTCACAAAATCGATCATATTAGCCAATGTCACCTTTTTTAAAGGAATTGCCTCAACCCATTTTGTGAAATAATCGGTAGCAACCAGAATAAATTTATGTCCTTTGCTCGATGGCGGATAAATCGACCGATGATGAGATCGATAGCCCATCCCCGAACGCCAAGGTTTAATTATAGGGTTCATAGCCGATCAGAGCGCTCTTTGAATATTACCAAACTTTTGACACCCCGACATGCTTTAAAATATTTAAAACAATCTTCAAGAATAGTCGGCCAATAGTATCCATTCCTTCGATCATCCACTTCATCTTGAAAGCCGATTGATGCGCTCCACACACTCCTTCATGAATTTCACCCATCAAACTTTTCGATTCATCATCGCTAACACATCTGAGTAAAACTCCATCTATAGTTCGATAATATAATTCATCATCGAGGAGCACATACTTGGTAGCTTGGAACCTTATACGCCTTTCAACCTTTTTATATGGATCCTTTGAATAATCGACAATCTCCTTTCTCCATCCATCGGTATCAATCTGCCGATGTTAGCACTTCTGAATAGGTCGATACCACAAGCATCTTTGAGCTAGTCGATTAGCCTCTTCATTATGCGATCTAGAAATATATTTCAAGACGAAAATCTCTAAACCCTTTCAACAATTACAAACATCTTTCATAATATGAAATTAAAACTTCACTTCGGCATTCATAAATCCCAGCCAATTGATTTATAACTAGCATAGAATCACCAAAGATTTCAACAAATCGCACGTATCTCCTTCAACAATTCTAACCCTTTTATCAAGGCTTGGTATTCACTGATTGTTTTTGTCGATGTAGCAACAATCGGCAATGAAAACTCATACTTCTTTCCTTGAGGTGAAATCAACACAATGCCGATACCTGCTCCTTCACCACATGTGGACCCATCGAAGAAAAGTGTCCAAGGGCAACTTCCGAGAGAGTCCATCAGTATTACAATGCCGAGTGACAAAATCAGCCATAACTTGCCCTCAACGCCTTAGTCGATTAAGTAGCGTAGTTCAAATTACGATAATGCTAAAATCCACTTGCCGATTCTACCACTTAATATCGGCATCGACAAAGATATACTTGACTACGTCGTCTTTGCATATGACCGTACATTCGGCGGATAACAAATAATGTCTTAATTTAACACAAGAAAAGTATAAGCACGACATAATTTCTCGATGGCGAATACCTTGTCTCAACATCCACTAATCTTACGCTCAAATAATAAATAACACGTTCTTTCCTTCAAATTCTTGAATAAGAGCTTTGAATCGATCACGGTATCATCGGTTGACAAATACAACTGAAAAGGTTTCCGTGTTGAGGTGGAACTAGCAATTTGGAGGATTTGTTAAATATTTCTTAATTTCATCTAGGGCTAATCTTTTGCTCGACTCCCCATATAAATTCCTGATCGGCTTTTAATTTAAGTAATGGACTGAAAGCCTTGATCTTGCCCGACAGATTAGATATGAATCTTCTAATGAAATTAATCTTACCGATCAAAGATTGCAATTCAGTTTTATTGGCAGGAGCAACCACCTTGTTAATTGCATCAATAGACTTCCTACTAATTTCGATGCCCCGCTGATGCACCATAAAACCCAAGAATTGACCTGCCGATACACCAAATGCACATTTATTAGGATTCATCTTCAATCCATGTTTCCTTGTGCACTCTAGTATTTTTCGTAGATCGGCTAGATGTTTTGTGATATCCCCAGACTTAATTACTACATCATCAATATAGATCTCCACTAATGTGCCGATGTATTCATGAAAAATAAAGTTCATAGCTCTTTGATAAGTAGCGCCGGCATTTTTCAAACCAAACGTCATGACTATCCACTCAAACAACCCTACATGACCTGGACATCCGAAAGCGCCTTGGGAATATCTTCTTCACCATGAATATTTGATTGTAACTCGCATTACCATCCATGAAGTCGATAATTTGATGTCCGTACAAGGCATTAATCAACAAATCAACAATCGGCATTGGATAGCCATCCATCGGTGTGGCTTTGTTGAGATTCACAAATCAATACAAACACGAAGTTTTCCATTTTTCTTATAAACAGAACCACATTAGAGATCCACTCGCATATCGACACTTTGCCGAATAAACTTTGCCTCAATTAATTTAGTTATTTCGGCCTTAATGTCGAAAGTGTATTAGGGTTGCATCGGTATTACCGTCACCGATGTGGCGAAATCTAGATTTGATAGGTAACCGATGTTCAACTATCGATCGGTCTAATCCAGCATCTCAAAGATAATCCCAAAGCAAAACAATCTTTATATTCTTTTAACAAATCGCTTATTTCTTCGCTTACACTTGGAATCTAACTTAGCACTAATAAAAGTAGGTCTTGGCCTACCGCCATCACCAATATCTACTTCTACTAAATCATCTGCGAGGTGAACCCTTGACCTAATTTTCTATCATCGGCAAACCTATCCATTAAAACTCTTCTTCGTAACCGATTTGCTTGGATCGGTGGAATTTCATAATCAACAACTCTAAGGAACTCTTTTTCCCAAACTTCTCCTGATATGCATTTAGTTCAGCTCATAAGTATCTCGATTCTGCCGATGCGATGATATAAGAAGAATCATCAGGGACAACCTCAATCTTATCCCCAATCCACTGTTCGAGGCATTGATGCATTGTAGAAGGAACACAACAATTAGCATGAATCCAATCCCTCCCTAGAAGCAGATTATATGCACCCTTGCCATTAATAACAAAGAACGTCGCCGGCAATGTTTTGCTGCCAATGGTCAATTCAACGCATACTGCCCCTTTAGCCGGTGACACATTGCCTTCAAAATCCTTCAGCATCATATCGGTTTTGGTCAAGTCTTGATCTCCCTTACCAAGTTTCCGATACATCACATAAGGCATAATATTAATCGCAGCCCCTCCGTCGATAAGTATCTTAGATACAAGCTGCCCATCAACTCTGCCTTTCACAAACAAAGCCTTAAGATGCTGTCTCTCGTCATCAGTAGGTTTCTCAAAAACAGCCATCATTGGATCTAGTGTCAACTGAGCTACTTGATCAGAGAGAACAACTTCTTCCTCATTATCAGATAGTGCCAAAAACTCCATTGGCAACATGAATACCATATTAACATCTGCCGATGGACCCTTATTTTTGTGTTTTACCTACCACTGCTGATGACCAGACCTCTCATTGGAGGAATTTTCCTCTCGGTATAAATCTTCCTGATGCTCACGTTGCATCCTCCTTTTCTGTGTCTTTGTCAGACCCTCCGGGCACCATCGAGGAAACTTGGTCTTCCAAACCGGCTGATAACAGATCCCAGTTGATTCTACACGGCGTATATTAGGGTCCCTGTAGAATATTTCTTCATCAGGAACTCTTGCGTTTGCCATCTCCTCAAGCTCCTCTTGATTCCTTGGAAAATATCCAGCACGTTTACCAAGCCTCTCATGTACACTAAGTCTGCCCCCCAGCCGATCATGCACTGATGCTCTGCCTCTGATCGGCTCATTGATAAATAAACCCTGATTGCCAGGTTGAAACCTCCTTTCTGACCGATTGACCCCATAATAACCATTGCACTCAAGGCAATTTTCAACAGTTGGCAATTTAATACCTTCTTTCCAGCAATGGATGAAAAACGGACACCTCCAATGATCTTTATGCCGATTCCATTCTTCCCGACGTCTCTCTTCTTGCTGTTGTCGATATCGGTCCTTACGCTGACGCCAACCCTCCAGCTGCATTCGATGGGTAATCACAATGCCAGGTCGAGGAGGGTTTTTGAAACTATTGCTTTCTCCCAGCAAACCCTTACTTTTTGCATCATCGGTAGTTATCCGATGTTGGGGATCCACCGATGCGTTTTTCTCAGTAGCCTCTGACGTCAATACCTTGGTCTTCCCTTTGGCCTCCAACATATTTCTTGGGAAAAGGGGTTTAACAATTTTCATCGGTTTCTGGGCCTTGGAAGTACCAAACTTAATTCTCCTAGATTCAATAGCCGATTGTAACTGTTGTCTGAACACCTTGCACTCATTTGTACTGTGTGAAGTTGCATTGTGCCATTTGCAGTACAAGATCTTCTTCAACTCTTCTGCCGATGGGATCACATGATTAGGTGACAGCTTAATTTGGCCCTCTTGAAGCAGAAGATCAAATATCTTGTCGGCCTTGGTGATATCAAAGGTAAACTTTTCTGGCTCTTTCTGACCAAAGGGACAAGATATCGGTTTTTATTCTTAACCCATTCATTTAAGCCGATAACTGGTTCTTCATCGAAATCGAGAATCTCCTACTTCTTCAACAAATGATACTTTTTACTCCAATTCTTTTTAGGTTCAAAACCCTAGTATCTTGATCGAGAGATCCTTTGCACAAGATGACCGAGGCTTTCAAACTCCTGAGAAGCATATTTGTCTTTAAGATGTGGCAATAACCCTTGTAAAGCCAGATCGGCAAGCTGCCGATCATCCAGCACCAGGCTGTAGCACTTATTTTTTACATCTCGTAGCCTTTGCACAAAGCTTTCTACCGATTCATCATTACGCTGTCTCAATTTTACTAAATCGGTAAGCTTCTTTTCATGGATTCCAGCAAAGAAATACTTATGAAATTATTTTTCTAGATTAGCCCAAGTAATAATAGAATTTGGCGGTAATGAAATGAACCATGTAAATGCCGATCCAGACAAAGATGATGAAAATAATTGAACTCTTAATTCATCTCTGCTAGCTGCCTCTCCACATTGAATAATGAAGCGATTGACGTGTTCCATTGTTGATGTATCATCTTGCCCAGAGAATTTAGTGAAATCTGGTACCTTGTACCGATTTGGGAGAGGAATTAAATCATATGTAGGAGGGTATGGAGTCCGATAAGAATAAGTATTGACCTTGGGCTTTATCCCAAACCCGACCTTCATAATTTACGCTATCTTATCGGCCCAAAAGCATCAACCTCTTGTCGATTTAACCGGCTGAATTTCTACAGAGGTACCTGCCGATATCCTTCCACATATCTTTGTGGCCCACGATCTCCAGCAATCGGCATATTTGTCGTTACTTGTGGTCCATTAACCTGCTGGAAAGGATTCATCGGCTGAGCTGCCGATGCTTGATTCTAGAAATCAGCTTGCATATGACCTTGTTGAATCCACGCAACTCGGCCGATTTTGCTGAACTATATGTTGAATGTGTAATCGCCACGACCAACTATTATTAGAACTCATCGGTACAAAACTTACCGATGGTCGGTAATTTGGTTGACATTGTTGAATAATTATAACCACTTGAGGCATGAACTGAACCCCGCTTTGACTCATAGCGAGGGCTTTTCTGCGCATCGGCGATAAGTTTGCCGATGGACTTGAATTGGGTGTTTGAACCAAAGGCATCTGAAAACTCCTGGAGTTGGTTGCACAAAGTGAGTTCTTTGTGGCATATTGAGGCACTTGAGCCATCGGCGAAAAATTGCCCGATGGTATAGGAGCTTTTCCTAATCGCATCAAACACTTGAGGTAACCCGAGTTGAAAGCGAGATGACTCGGAGGCATACCATATCCCCACCAATTAGCGAGGAATCGGCTATTCTCGAGACACGGGGGCACGACATAGCTGATGCCGATAGATCTCGTATTAAGATGAACTCATCCTCCTAGTAGTACCGGATCTGATCGTATCGGTGTAGATTGAATATTAGGCAAGCTTCGCCGATCTTCGGAGGAGAAGTAACCACATACCCTAACGGCCGAGGGAGCCAATGGAGTATTGACAGATGCCGGCTCTGGTTGGTGATAGGCGGGCCCAACGTAATGCGGTGGCTTATCCTTCTTTGAGAGTTCGAACCACGGATTATGAACGATATTGGACAGCACATTGGAATGATTAATCAAAGCATGATTTACTACAGAATTAACCATCTCTTGAAGTTTACCAGGATTGGAGTCAAAGGTAACCTGCCGAGGCAACGACAAATCTTGCTTTTGGATGACTTGCCCACTCTTGCTCAGGCTAAACGATCTCAGATAAAGCTGCCTATATTCTCCTATAGCCTTTTCCATAGCCTGCCTCTGCTCTTCCTTAAGATCTTCTTCTGATACCGCGATAATGTTCCCTAAATCGATCTCGGGATTGATCATATTGATCGGATTGATGTGTCCCACCGAAGTGCCAAAAAAGATGTGTTGATGCAAAAGTGAATCAAAAACACAAAGGGCTAATACCGAATCGATATCCAAAGCGTGCGGTCGATTTGACCTATTAATCGACAAGGATGAAGATCTGAGCACTTTGGTCCCGACAACGGCGATCGCCCGGAAGTCACGGCCAAGAGGTACTCACGCGAACTCGAGAATCGTCGAAGGTTGCAATCGAAACGATGCAACTCGTCGAATCAATGAGAACTCGTAAAAAGGAAAAATATGCAAATTGACGAAGTCGCCGAAAAGGTAAGTAGATGCAAATAGGAGTAAAAATTGGTTTTGATATTGATTTATTTATTACATTGCCCCTCAATCTATATTTATACCCTGATCTAAAGAGACAAAACCAAATACGACTAGGACACCAAGTCCATATCTAAGGAAACACGTGACTCTTACATGAATCATACTCTAACAAATATAGAAAAGGAAATCAACTCCTATCTATTTCCCTGTCCGCCTCGATTACGATGGAATTCTCACCGACCTCCTTTCCATCGGCATACTTCCTGTTTCATCGGCAGTAGTTTTCAAGCCTTCCTTCATCGGCATCGACACAAATATCTCCAACCTTATCGGCAACACCCGAGTCTAAATCAACCTTTCCATCGATCACCACCATTCATCGGCAACCATCTTTACAAGCTGATTTTCACGGCTGTCAGCGTATACAGTAACTCTCCTCCTGCCGATTAGCCCACTCTGATCATTTTGACACGTGCAAAAAATGGTGTCAACACATCATATAAGCATTCACCCTAGATCGGCGGTGTATCCGATCATGCTCTCACAACTCACACTTACCAAGGCGTAAAGGCAAATGATCCATACACTACCACTCAAACAAGTGGCACTCATACAATAGCACGCCATATGAGCAACGAAAGAGAAATATGATGCAAGAACCCCAAGTCAGTACTTAATTAAGCCACCTAGAGTCCTTAACTGGGCATAAAGGATATGACCACTGGCACACTTTTTAGTTTGGAACTCACGTTTTTCAAACGCCTTTTTGTTTTAAATACACTTGTGAACAGTAACACGCTAAACATGCTCTGATGCCAGCTGTAACAGAACCGACCAAATATACGAAATTAAGAAAATCACCCGCTAGAGCAGATGATTTAGCAAACTTAAGCCCGTATAACCCGGTAGTCCGTGAAATCATGAAGGATTTCAAACCAACTCACATACCCACCAAGATCGTAATAAGTTTAGCAGTCACCATCACATATTACATAAAAGTTTGCGTCACAGGTACATCGGAGTTTAAACATAGTTATTACAAACCGAGTTCAAATAGAAGTAGCGGAAGACATTTGTTCAAAACCACACACACTCACACGGAGTTCAAGTACAGTGCCAGCTGATGATCATCTCCAATAAAAGCATTAGACGAGACGTAAGGAATGACCATGCCCATGGTCCTAAGCATCACCCATCGTAGGATAAAGGCAGTTGATATACTAGCCGTAATACATCTGCCCATCTGCAACAAGTGGGAACAAAACCCTGAGTACGAGAAGGTACTCAGCTAGACTTACCCGACATAACCGAAAATAAAGTGACACCAAGGATTATGAAGGGCTTTATAGTAGGGTAGCTGACTCATTTGCAAAAAGGCATTTTTAGCATTTCAAGAACCTTTCCAAAAGCATTATTGTCAAGTTAAATATTATTAACCTGTCGACTACATTTGCACCTATACTAGAGCAAGCATGTGATTAAGCAAATAATGATAACCAATGATCATTAACAACTTCTATAATGCCATATCTATTATAACTGTCCAAGTGTTCCATCAACATTACTACGATGAAGTAACTCAAGTCAAGTGTTCACTATCCAGTGAACGATGAAGATTCAAATCGATTATTAACCAACTGGTAATTTATTCCTTACACAAACCTCACTCACCCGCTAAAGTGAGGTATCGGTCACCGAGTCAACTATCCAGGAAAAATCTCGAGTTTGCCAGGAACCACATGTACCCGGGGGCCGACCGACTGCCTTTTGGTCTTATCATCGCACCTCCATGTCCTACCACACCTGCTCCGGTACAGTGCGTTGCGGGCAATCCACTCGTCCCGAATAATCTCCCAGCTTCATGATCGAAAGGTACGTTATTCGGCCAGCTAAATGTAAGGCATGCGTTCAACATGACCCGAGGCCCAACAACGGCCGGTCCTTAATCGACACAGACGGAAAGCACTACAGTCCAAAACCCTGTAAGTCTCCGTCCAGTCTCAACTCTCAACTTCAAATTAACACTTAGTTATACCATGACTACATAGTTATCCGAGCAGATCTAGGTAACCACCTATAGCTCGCAGGTGACAGGAAATCACCCGACTTCTACCGGTCTAAGCCAGCTAAGCATTGACTCGACTGCGGATACCAGGGTAACAAGGATATAGTATAACAAAGGTAAACAAGGTATAATGCAGCAACGGTTGCAAACAATTCCTGAACGTAATGCATCAATTAAAGTAAAACGTTAATTAATAATCGCAAACCGGGGAGAAAAATGCTCCGGGGCTTGCCTCTCTTGAAGGAGCTTGGGCGGTGATCGGGGCACTCCGGAAGTTCCTCAACGTCCTCCTCGTCTGCTCCGGTCACTTCTTGCGGCTGCACCTCGAGCTGCTCCTCGGGTACGACGACCGGGCTCTCGGTTTGTGATCCTGTATGATGTGGTGCATAAGTGCTTATGCAAAAGGTGCATCGGATGAAATGAACACAATGAATATGCTTGCATGCAAGGTAGATGAGCATGATTCGCTTTAATGGGGAGAGTATAATACAAATCTCATGCAAGGTAGTCAACATCATCCAAGAACATGTACTACAAGCACATGTCATCTACTGCATTCTCTTCTACTACTAATATGCTAAGTCAACACATCTCATTGAATGCTTCAAAGATACACTAAAGCTTCACTAATTTCTTAATCATGCATAAAACAACATTTGGTTAAACCCTAATTAATAATAGGTTTGAATAGCAACATCTATTTTTATAGCATAGAAAAATCTTAGAAAATTACCATAGCACAGTACTACCCTAAGTAGTCTACCATCAAATTTTTATGGCATTTGGATAAGTAAAATAGCCTACACAAAAATGACAAGCTATGGTTGATAATTAAGCATGAAAATACTTTGTACTATGAAAAGTGTCAAACAACAGATTTAGTATTTTTCCTATGTTCTACACAGTAAACAATCACTGCACAAAAATTATCATACACATGTTTTATACATTTTTTGCTCTCTATCAAAATAACAAAAATCATCAATTAAAGGCGCTTGGACTACACATCAACATTTCTCTACAGAACATGCATGACATATATTTTTCCTACAAAGTACATCTCAAGAATAGATCAACCAAATTGGAATCATATTTTTCTGATGTATATTCTATTTATTAAGCATTTTCCAAGAAAACAACAATTACAAGAATTAACTAAAGCCCTATATGAATGTATCCCAAAACTGACATGCAACATTTTTATATTGTAGATCTAAGAATAAGAAGCATACAGAAATTTGTTTCACCAAAATTGGGGCACCACAGCAGCAACTATGTATTTTAGAATCCTTTAAAAGCATTTTCCAGAAATCTTTTTCTTTTAAAACAAAAATCCAGCCGGGCGCAAACGCTGGGTGCACCCGATGCTGTGCACCCGGAGCTGCCACCGCCATCAAGGGCCGGGCCTCAGCGCCTGTGACCTGGTCGAGGACCCGAAAGCGGGAGGAGCTCCATAACCGGTGCTCACCGGCCATGAGCCCCCTCGGTGGTCTGCGGGTGGTGCCAGGCTCTCCTGCGCCGAGCCGCACCCGACGGAAGGGTGGGATGGCCCGGCGGCGTGGCGGCCCACGCGACCGCGGCAGTGTTCTCGCCGGAGAGAAAGGGGGTGGCCACGCTCGGCCCTCACCTTCACGACGGCAGCCGCTAGTGAGCGCAAGCGAGGCAGGGGTCCAAGGCGGAGCTGCTGGCGGCGGGAATCGAGAAATGGGGTGGCAGTGAGGGAGCTTGACGCCGGCGGAGCGCGTCGGCGAGCTCGGCAGCTTGGGCGCCCGCCCGGGATTTTGAAAAGGAGAACGAGAGGGACAGAGAGCGAGAATGGAGAGGGAGGCTCGGACAGGGGTCTTAAAAAAAGGCGGGGTGGCCATCGAACGGGCAGGTCGGTCGGCGGTGCCAAGCGGCGAAATTCAGCTCGGCGCTTAGCCATCCACCTGGCGTCTTGCTTTTTTGGCGCGATCGGGCGAAAAGTCTTGGCGAATGGGGCGCGCGTCTTGAGGAGAGCAGGCCTTGGCCAAGGTAGGCCGGGCCGGCCTGTGCAGCTGGGCCGAAAGCGAGGCGCGAGGCCCATTCAAGGAAAAATGATCTTTTTCAAATTCTTTTCTCTCCCAAATTCATTCAAATGAATTTTTGAACTTTTTCGAAGCAGTTTCAAACTTTGGCCCAAAAATAAAAGTTGCTCAAAAATTTATTCTCTACAACTTTGCTTTTAGGGACCAACTAAAAATTTTGCATAGATTTTGAATTGGGAAGTAAAAGCTAAATAGGGAGGATTTTTTACCATTTTCAATAATAATTTCAAAAGCATATTTTGTCAAAAGTTTGAATACAAACTTTGCTCCAAAAATTGTGCTAAATAATTCTAGATGATTTACAATTATAGCCAAACATGTTTTATTAGCCTAGCAAGCATAATTAGGACAAAAATAACTCTAAACAAGTGTATGCAACATTCATGTTTCACAAGCATGTTTCATATGTTTCAAAGCATTGTTTCAGTTATTATTTACATGATTATGCATGTATGATTAGGATGCTTGATGATGCATAATATGCATGATTTGCAGTGTCTAAATGCTTGCATAACACCGGGGTGTTACAGCTGCACGGCCCCGTGCAGCAGCGCCGCCGCACCCATCCCCCTAGGGTTGCGACGCTGGCGCTGGTCGCCACGACACCGGGAAGCCGCAGCTCCACCCGCCTCAACTTTCTAACATGCTTCGCCTCTCCCAACAGGTTTGCTCCACCGCTCCCTCTTCCCGGTTCCGGCGGGCCGATGTTGTGCCGCGCTAGCACGGGAGGCCTAAGGTGGGCAAACCATAACGGCGCACCCCGGCTGTCGGTGCGCTCAATGACGGCCATGTCAACCTCTAGCGTCCCAACCCAAATGCAGGCTGTTAGTGTTGATCTCATCCGACTTGGCCCAATGGTCGAGTCGGGCATTGATCCAGTGCCCTGATCGGGGGCATCCAACCAAAACCGAGGTTGGTGGGCTCATCGCGCTGCACTATTTAGAGGGAGGTGGGGGCCAGGGCCTAGACAAGAGGTTCACCATGATCCCCACTTTCTGCTCTAACCCTAGCGATCAAGGGAGTGCTGAAGCGGTGGGAAGCATCACCACCGGACTATGGCACCTCACGTTGTCGTCGGTCGCCGTCACTGCACCGCGCCACTGCAACAACTACACCGACGCGAGGGGACTCGGACAGGATCCACTCTAGGTGATGATGACCTAGGGCGAGGTACATCACCTAGTTTCCTATCTAAGTTAAGACATTACTCGCTAGATCTATGTTTAGAAGTATTCTCATGTCTAACAATGGTATCAGAACCAGGCTTTTTAGGGTGTAGATCTAGTTTGGGGTAGAAAATAGAAAAGAAATCGAGAAAGAAGTGATCCTAACCCTAACCCAAGATGAGACAAGGGGGGCTCACTAGGGCTCCTCCGCTGCAAGTAACCACCGTCGTCGCGAGGGAAGAAGACCGCGTAACGGCGTGCAGGAAGGAAGCCACCCCGAGCCGCCGTGGGCGCGTGGGGTAAGAGAAAGAAAGAAGGGGAAGAACAGCAATAGAAAGAGGGCTCGATTCGGCCTGATTTGGATCGACCCAGACATGAACCCTAACCCTAACTCACAAAAAGCAAGCGGGGAAGATGAACAGTGGGTTCGGCCAAACCCTAACCGGCCGAATCTACGACCGGGGAAGACGAAGAAGCAAAGAGACAGAAGGTTTGAACCCTAACACAAACCCCAAGCACTAACCCAAACCCTAATCCATTAGGGAAGAAGAACAGTGAGCGAAACCCTAACCCTAACCAAACCCTAATACCCAAATCGGACAAATCCGAGAAGAACAAAGTAAGATCTAGGTGGAAAAGAAGAAGGGGAAAGGGGGAAGAGACCTACCTCGCCGTGCACCGCGCTGCCGCCTCGCCGGCGCGCGAGAAGAAGGCTGAGCAGGGTAGCTACTCGTTGGTCTTGCACGGGCTCTGGCCAAGGGCGCCACGGCTAGGCCCCTCGATGACGGCGCGCTCACCCATTGGGGAGCGCGCGCACCGGTGAGGGGGGCGGCGACGGCGCCAAGCTCCACTGCGCTCTTGCCCTTGTTCGCTACGCGCTGAAGTGAGAGAAGGGGAGGGAGGAGAGTGAGGCTAGGGTTTGGGGGAGCGGCGCCGGCCGATGGTTTTGATCACCCAAGATGCGCGGATGACTGTCGATCTCAGATGAACGACCAACGTTGATCGGACCAGGGTCCGGCCCAGGTGGGAGCGCACGGGCGGGCGGCTTTGCCGGCCCAGGCCCAGGTTGCGGCCTGGGAAGCACAACGCGCGCGTCAGCAGAGTAGGTCGGGCCGTTTTTTTGCTGCTGGGCCGAGCGTACAGTAAAGAATGTATTAGTTTTTGTTTTTCTTTTTCCAGTAAATGTTTATTTCCTAGAAAATGATTAATGGCTCAAGAAAATTAGCAAAAGAATTTTGTCTGTAGGTAAAAATTCATAAATTATGTTTAAGTTTTCACTGCAAAGTTTAATGTTTATTATCTTCCAATTAAATTCGAACCAACGGGAGAATTTAATTTGAAGAACAGTTATATTTAGTAAATTATGATTATGTTAATCCTCTAATTTAATTGGAACCAGTGGGAAAATCTAATTAGAGGGGTAGTCCATTTTTTGTTTAAGTCAGATTATGGTATTGTCATTTTTTGACCAACGTTGAGGATGGAAATATTGTATTGAGTTCAAGTTTGTGGTTTAAATCTCTAATAAATTTCACACCAACATGGTTAATTTTTTAGAGAGTAGATAAGGACCAAAAAATGATCCTGAACTAATAGAATGTATTTTATTAATATGTTTTCACTGCAATGAAGTTGATTATCTTCCAATTAAATTCAAACCAACGGGAGAATTTAATTTTGAAGAGTAGTTAGATGGATTTCAAGTTAATTTCTGAGTTTTATACATTAATTTTATTTTCTGCCCAATGGTGCTGTAGAATTGATGCAGAAGCACCTTGTTTATTTAACCGACGAGATCACTCGACTACATACCAACAGGCTGCAATGCTGGGGTATGTGAATGAAAAGGCTTGAGTCAAGCCAGTTTAGAACAGATTTTTGTTAGTTTACTAACTTTCTGATTAAATTGGAATCAACGGGAAGATTTAATTGGAAAATGAAGTATAAGTGAATGTTTTAGTCGTCATGACTAAGTTTTCGTATAGATATATCTTGCATGGAGAGAAGTTTTGGCATAGTACTTATGCTAGTCAATCCTACATGGCAGGAGAAGTTTTCTGATGACACATGTTTTGTATCTCGTATAGAGAGAGAAGCTTGGGTAACTCTTATGCTATCCTAGTATTGACCTTGCCATAAAAGAAATGCATCGTCATGGTCAATACTAACTAAAGGATAAGAAAAGATGCAAACGTGGCTTGCAAAGTACAGCTAATAAAGGACCTCGCTGAGTTATTGAAGTGAAATAAGAAAAGTGTACTTCTAAACGGATCATGAAATAACTTTGTTTACATGACACAATCATGTGAATGAAGTAAGTTAAAAGTGTCTCCTCGTTTACAGCTTTTCTGAATAGTTATTGAAATTATGGCAGTAAAGTTTATGCCATATTTCGAGGGGGAGAATATTAAGATCAATTAAGAAAAATACTCTTCATTAAGAGTGAGATAAAGATTAATTAAGAAAGATACTCTTCATTAATAGTGAGATAAAGATTAATTAAGATGAAACCGTTGGAGGAGTACAACGGTCACAACAATGATACCCCTAAGAAGAGTAACAGCTAAATTCCTGGACCTTTTAAAGTTCCGACATGAAGATAGCATAGTCAGTCTCAAAGATGTTAAGGTGGTGCTTAAAGCGCCATATGAGATTTTAACGGATTAAACCCAAAATAAGATATTTTTAGGATACACTATCTTTAGAAAAGATGGGAAGATCTAGGGGAGCATGATATGTAGAGATATATAGAGACCTAAGACTTGAAGAGAAGCAGGATTGTATGCCCACTTTAGTAATTAAAAAACAACGAATCTCTCAATACCTGTTGATGTTGTATGACTTATACAACACCTGTTGTTGGCTTTTCGAAGAAGATGAATAATGTAAACAAGGATCTTGTAATCTAGGAGCCTGTAGAATCAATTGCCTCTTGGCAATGAAGAGCAACAACAGTCCCATACGAAAGTGCCAGTAGATGAGGCCCCAGAAGGTCTCAAAGAATTAGTAAAGGGAATGAAGAAAAATATAAAGTTGAAATGAATTCAATGAATACCAACGATATTTGGGACTTAGAAGTAATTCCTAATGGAGCCAAAATAGTAGGTCGTTAATGGGTCTACAAGACAAAATGTGACTACAAAGAGAATGTAGAAAGATATAAAGCACGACTTATGGCAATATGCTTTACGCAAAGAGAATGAATAGATTACAAGGAGAGTTTTCTCTCCAGTCTTATGTAAGGATTCTTTTAGAATCATAATGGTGTTCATGGCATATTACGATTTAGAAATACATCAGATGGATGTAAAGACGACATTCCTCATCGGGGATTTATATGAAAATATTTACATGGCATAACCCAAAAGGTTTTGTCGTAGAAGAAAAGAACATAAGGGATGTCGCCTGTAGAAATCCATTTATGGGTTAAAAGTAAGTCTCTATACAGTAGTATTTGAAGTTGATGAAACGATAAGAAAGTTTGGGTTTTAAAGAAAATAAGAAGGACAATAGCGTTTATGTAAAGCTCAAGAATGGAAAATTTACTTTCCACATCCTGTGAATAGATGACACTCTACTCATTAGTAGTGATGTTAATCTGTCATTAGAGAAGAAGTTTTGTCCTCAAGTTTCAATGTGAATGATCTTGGTGAAGCATCATTGGTTCGAGGAATCGAAATTCACTGAGATAGAAGAAAATTGGGTATTAGGACTATCGCAAAGGCATACTTAGAAAAGATTCTAAAGAAGTAAAGTATGCATGCGAGTAAACCTACGCCTGCTCCTATAGTCAAGGATAATAGTTTTGGGAAGTTTAAGTGTTCCAAGAACCGATATAAGATCGATCAAAAGAATATGGTTCCATATGCTTCAGCTGTTGGAAGCTTAATGTGTGTACAAGTACAAGTAAGAACTTACACTGACGTAGTTTACATTTTCGGGATATTTTGGCAGAAGTCCTGTCCAGATATGGATCACTGGAATGGAGTTAAAAATATCTTGCAATTTTGCAAAGTATTATAGGCCTCATGCTGAGTAAGAAAGAATAAGAACTCTCAAATAGTTGAGGGTACAAAAGTTAAGTCTTGGCGAGATGTGTAGTGAAATCCACAGAAGTTGCTAACGCTGGCAGTTGGAGTATTATTGTGGAAAAGCTCCAAAGAAACAGTTGTGGTGTCATCAGTGATGCATACCATAGTATAGCTTGTCATGAGGCTTAAGGAACAGGCAAAAGAGGTTAAGGGAATTAGTACCCGAATTTAACAATGGTAGACAACAACAAGAACCATTTAAAGTAAGCTAACTCCTATGACAACAAGTCAAGTGTGCTGTCAAATACATTGACACTAAGGTATATGTTGTAAAGGAGAAAATCCACAATCATTTTGAAAGATTGAGCACATATGTACCGAGTAAGTACTTACGGATCCGCTTACCAAAGGCTAACCACCCAGTGCGTTCAGAGAACACACAGTCGACATGGGTTTATGGAAAAGCCTATAATTTCTGGATACTAAGGGCCTAGTTGAGTATCTGTTTCAAAACGGAGAGGTGCATTGTAGCTGTTAAATCTAATGGCAACTGACCGTGACGATGAAGCACGCTCTATGCATTGATCTGTGATGGAATGGGAAAGAGATAAAGAAAGTTGAGTTCAAGTATGAGGTATGATCAAAGGGGAGATTGTTAGTGTTGATCTCATCCGACTCGGCCCAACGGTCGAGTCAGGCCTTGATCCAGTGCCCTGATCGGGGGCATCCAACCAAAACCGAGGTTGGTGGGCCCCATCGCACTGCACTATTTAGAGGGAGGTGGGGGCCAGGGCGTAGACACGAGGTTCACCATGATCCCCACTTCCTGCTCTAACCCTACCGATCAAGGGAGTGCTAAAGCGGCGGGAAGCGTCATCACCAGACTGTGGCACCTCGCCACTGCAACTACTACACCGATGCGAGGGGACTCGGACAGGATCCACTCTAGGTAACGATGACCTAGGGAGAGGTACATCACCTAGTTTCCTATCTAAGTTAAGACATTACCCACTAGATCTACGCCTAGAAGTATTCTCATGTCTAACACAGGCGACCCAGCAACCAGCTAGGGCCGCGATGCCTCCGACCCGAGCAAATCCAGGTATTGCTTATCTTAGATAGAGTTATGGTCTATAGTTCCCCTCATGTTGTACACTCTTCTTCACAAGTTTCCTCTGCCTTTCATTAAATTACTATGTGCTCATTTGCTGATGGAGAAGACCAAAGGGAGATGATGCGTGTGTACAAGCTGCTACAACAGTCGTAAAAAAAGATCAGTGCTAGGTGGGGCTTCTCGGTTCTGCTTCCTTGATCTATTCTATAATTTTGGTTACTTTTAAGGTTAAAAGATGCACATATATCACAGTCAAATTAGTTCTTTTCATTCGTTATTGGAAAGATCATTGCTTGCAAATGGCGTGCCAACCTACATGTCCTCTAACAAGGATCACATAATTCAGTTTTATACGTTCTTGAGCAAATTAAATTTGTCGTAGTGCTTACGGGTTTCCTTCATTTTCAGAGGTATACTCATTCAGGGTTTCATATCCAGTTATAGCAAAGTGTGATCATCCAATACCATCACAACATGCCAAGGTAAATTATTTAGGTGCAGTACGGATTTAATTTACTGTCATAATTTTGTATTACACAGTTTATCTTTACATAATTCTTACTGTATTAGGTTCCTTACTATATTTTAATATGGGCTATAAGAAATTTGTGCAGCCTTAGATTCCACTCACATCTCCTGATTTACAAACATTTAACTTACTGCCATAATTTCCGGGTGCATATTCTAACTTTTACATGATGCTTCATGTATTAGGTTTCTTGCTTAGTCCTTCTATGATTACAGTCGCATCACGACTTCATTTCTCTAGTAAAATGCTTACTGTTAATAACAGTTGTTGTTCAGTTCATGTGATTCCTGCTAGTGTCAGCTTCTGTGCATCCCACATAATTTTGATAGGTTGTGCACTATATCATCTACCATGGCTTTTTACCTTCTGCCAACCTCTTCCTATACGAGTTGTCTTAGATTGGGTTCACAGTTATGAGAACCTCTTCCTATATCGATGATACAAATTATACGAGTTTATGATACTTGTCTCAATTGTGTTCACTTGCTTAATACCAGTAAGCGGGATTCAGAATGATGCAAATTAGATTCTATCCCAGCAACTTCTAGGGCTCTCATATGAATATGATGTTTTTCAGATTATTTGCTTCATTTTTTTATTTGATTTGTACGGATTTCAATATGATGCAGAGTAGATTCTAATATAAATCCTACCGATTCCTCGATTTTCCCTTTCTACATCTAATTATGACACTATTGTTACATATACATTTCAACAACCCCTTCTTATTAACAATACATTTCAGATTGGCTGTCTATAACTTTCTAAAAGTGTGCTGGTGCTAATCTAAAAAAGGGTATGATGCTGTTAATCCTGAAAAAAGAAGATATGCTGGTGTTACTTAAATAGGATATTACATATGGTTTTTAAATTTCAGTGCCATGCATACACTAAATTCAGCAGGCTCTTCTTACTAACAATATATTTCAGATTGGCTGCCTATAACTTGCTGAAGGTGTCCTGGTGCTAATCCTAAAAAAGGGTATCCTGCTGTTAATTCTAAAAAGAAAGGTACGCTGGTGTTACTTAATTAGGATTAGGCTGTGCCCTTTGTATTTCTCTATGCCATGTCAACCATCTTATTTGTGTTCCTTAAATGTCTCAATAGTTTCCTGACCCTCAAACTCTATACGAACCCAGATAGGCTCCATGGTACAAGCCAGGTATCCGTGCTGACCTCCTCGCTTGAATACAATTTATTAGAGCCTTCTCATGTGGATCAAAACGACAAAACACATGTAGTTCAAAATTCGGTTCTACGATGCCAGCTTACCGGTGCTTATACCTAATAAAAGCACGGATTCCTTTCCGCTGCCGGGCACCATTTTATTGTGTAATTAATAAAACAATATCAATTGTTATACGTCCCTTTAGTCTGGACATGCTCGGTACGAACATAGTTCCCTTATGCTGATGTCCACCTAAATTCTTCTGCAAATACTAGAAATAGTAGTAATGCCTAAATTTGCATGGGGATGGTAGCCCGACAGGTCAACATGTCAACGGCCATCGCCCACACAAGACGTAACAGTAAATGCTATCCCTTTGCTCATTATGTTTTCAAACACCTACTGAAACATTTTACATGTACATCCAAGCTAGCCCGACAAAATGATGAGGGGACTAATCCTTTTAATTTATATTGAACAGCTCATTCACTAAACTTCACCCTGTACAGAAAACATTGACAGTACTATAACCAAATTATTATATCAGGATTCAGAGAAATTCCCCATGGGACTAATGCCTTCTTTGTGGGAAACAAGCTCGTGTGTTCCATGCCAAAATATTCCATGGACATTGAACTCTTTGTTTGACCTTTATGCCGCTCCATACTTTAGTGCAATCTTCATGAATTTATTTCCATATTTCGTTGCTGGAATCATCACGTGTTAATTATCTTATGAGTCATTTCAATATAGAATGATTGTTTTTCTGCCAAAGCTAAGATAGTTACTAAATAGGAGTATTTAAATAAACCAAGAATGTTACCTGATGATGTCAGCCCCATATGTATAGTATTAAAACAAATGTCTAAACTATCTTTTGGCAATGTGTGTGCAAATCTTTACCGCCTTTTTTAGTGAAGTCAGGTACATGGCAAAGCACATGGTGTCCAAGACAAATTGCTTCGAACAGGCGTGTAACTTCAAGCTTTTATAATTTTTTGTATCCTAATTGACAACAATGGTGCATAGGCATGTAATGCTATACTATTCTTGCTCATGCCCGCGCAATGGGCGGGGGACTGGCTAGTATATACTGAAAATTAGTCAGATCCAAATTAGGGTCTTCGTTTGGCTAGTGCATGAAACATGAGGGAAACACGTGTGTTGCTATTGCAAAACATATTCAATATTTAGATGAAACACTTGCAATATATATGTGAAAACATATGCAACATCTGGATAAAAAAATTGCAACATAAGTGTGAAACATATGCAACACCCACATAAAACACGTACAACATCTTGCTGAAACAACTCAAACATTTGGAACAGAGGCTTGCAACATACATGTATAGCCATTGCAACATAAGTAATATTCTGATCTACTTTTGTAACATCCACATGAAAACACTTGCAACATGCATATGAAACACTTGAAACATATGCTTGCAACATCTGAGGAAGGAAGGGAGCGCGAGGTGCAACCGGAGAAGCCCGCTCCGGGTCTGGTCACTCCGGATCTCGTGATGTCACGAGTTGAGGTCGAGCATCGTGGCGGCGACAGCGGCCACGACCTCCTGGTAGGGAACGACGGCGTCGGCAGCACCTCGCCGTGGCGAGGGACAGGGCACGGTGCGCAGGGCAGGGACCAGGCACGACGCGACAAGGCGGAGTGGGCGCGGCGGGCGATGGAGCATGGCGTGGCTCGACCAGGGATGGGGGCGCCGCCACGAGGCGGCTTGGGGTGGGCGGATGGCGCGGTGAGCCGCAACGAGCGAAGCGAGGAGTTGGAGATTTCTATCGGCTATCGTAGTGTAGATGGGGTAGATAGAGGAAATTGCGTAGATGAGCCTGTTGAGTTGATCGCTATGCTGGAGTGAGCACGGAGCATAGCGTCCGATGTTTTTTTCAAGATTTTTGGACGTATGTTCCGCATTACCGTTTGGCTATCGCTCTTGGGCATCATGAGACGGCTCGCGCTCTTGAGTCGTCGTTTCTGGACATCAGACAGACTACACAAATATGACTTGTGAGACAACGGCACATGTGCGCTGTATGCCTTGGACTAGCACCGTCTCTTTCTGGATTGTGCTGCAGTAGGGAGACCTGGTTCTACTCCTTGCATGGTTCGACCTGCACCGCCTTGCATTACATTATACAACCCTGGATCCTCATTTCTTAGTCGGTGATAGGTCGATGCTCGAAGATGGCTCGATAAATCGCATCGCAAAGGGTTTCGACACTTTTTTTCATCTTTTGTATAGAATAATTTGGAATGAGCGCAACAATAGTGTGTTCCGTTGTATAGTGTGTTCCGTTGTACTATGACTATGATGCAGGCGCAGGTAAAGAATTCTAAAGTACGGCCTTGTTTAGATTCTCCACAAAAACTTTACACCACATCGAATGTTTGATACATCCATAGAGTATAAAATATAGATTAAAAAATAATTAATTGCATAGATTGCGACTACTTTATGAGACGAATTTTTAAGTCTAATTAGTCCATGATTTGATAATAAAGTGTTACAGTAACACATGTGCTAATGACGGATTAATTAGGCTTAATAAATTCGTCTCGTGGTTTACTGACGGATTCTGTAATTTGTTTTTTTATTAGTATCAAACATCCTATGCGACATCCCATGTAACATTCGATGTGACACCCTAAAACTTTACATCCTGAATCTAAGCAAGACCTATATGTATCGAACCTTCATCTTGCTTGTAAGGAAAGCAGAACTTGTACTATATTCAAAAATTTAACACTAATTTTTTTTTTGAAATCCAAATAATTTATGAAAATTTAACACCGTTGCCCCTAATATTCAAAAAATTAACTTCTTGGTTCCGCTCGTCTCTCGACCAGAGATGCCATTGGTAATACTTGGAATTTCATAAAACAAGGACAGTATAGCTTTCATGTGGCCTGCTTAATGGCGAGATGGTTATTGCACTCAGACGATAAAAAGTGGGGAACAATAGATATGATATTATTGCTAATTTTGTTAGGAGCTAAGGGTGTGTTTGGATGGCGCCTAGGACGCCATGCCCAGGCTGCGGTCGTGCCGAAAGTTCAATTCGGCGATCAAATTGTCCGCTAGAGAGATTAGCTGCGGCGGTATCATAACTCTGGGAATGAATCAAATGCTGGAGTGAGCGCGGAGCAGAGTGTCCGGTGTTTTTTTTAAGATTTTGGACGTACGTTCCGCATTACCGTTTGGCTATCGCTCTTGGGCATCATGAGACGGCTCGCGCTCTTGAGTCGTCGTTTCTGGGCATCAGACAGACTACACAGATACGACTTGTGAGACAACGGCACATGTGCGCTGTATGCCTTGGACTAGGACCGTCTCTTTCTGCATTGTGCTGCAGTAGGGAGACCTGGTTCTACTTGCATGGTTCGACCTGCACCGCCTTACATTACATTATACATCCCTGGATCCTCATTTCTTAGTCGGTGAGAGGTCGATGTTCGAAGATGGGGGCACCAAAACCTAAAATAAGTAGCCAGAGATAAAAAATCAGCCTCCAACAGAGTATCTATACGGGAGACCTATTTTGGGTTGTCTGATAGGCACAACCAAAATATGGCCATCATCTCTCCTGAAAACCCATTTGCAGAAATGATTCTCTTTTGGGTCTTGTTGTTGGAGAAGATACCGAAAATATATTGAACCTTTTACCTGTAGTGCTACCCAAAAGACGAATGGATCTTGTATTTTGGGTGTTGTTGTTGGAGATAGCCTAAATTGCACCGCAAAGGGTTCGACACTTTTTTCATCTTTTGTATAGAATAATTTGGAATGAGCGCAACAATAGTGTGTTCCGTTGTACTATGACTACGATGCAGGCGCAGGTAAAGAATTCTAAAGTATGGCCTTGTTGAGATCCTCCGTCAAAACTTTATACCATATTCCATTGAATGTTTAGACACATACATAGAGTATTAAATATAGATTAAAAAAAACTAATTGTATAGATTGCGACTACTTTGCGAGACGAATATTTTAAGTCTAATTAGTCTATGATTTGACAATAAAGTGTTACAGTAACACATGTGCTAATGACGGATTAATTAGGCTTAATAAATTCGTCTCGCTGCTCTGTAATTTGTTTTTTTATTAGTATCCAAACATCCTATACAACACCTCATATAACATCCGATGTGACACCCTCAAACTTTACATCCTATATCTAAATAAGACCTATGTATACCGAACCTCCATCTTGCTTGTAAGGAAAGCAGAACTGGAGGTTATCTTGTTAAAGTAGAACTTGTACTATATTCACTGCTGCTGCACATGAAACCAATTAACTATTTCTTCTAATGTACTATTCATTCAAGGTAACAGGCGAAGCTTTTATTGTACATTGGAGAAAATAAAAAATTAGCTGATCCATTTCCAGGAAAAAACATGATTGTGACGAAATGGAGAGGATTGACACTTGCGGACTTGGCGAGCGGGTGTGCACACGGACATATTCTCATTCTCGACCTAGGGGCGGAGACAGGAGAGCGTGCGCGTGGGTGGGGGGGGGGCAGGGCCTAGGGGCCCAAATGTGAAATCTTCACTGATTTTTTTTGAAATCCAAATAATTTATGAAAATTTAACACTGTTGCCCATAATATTCAAAAAAATTAACTTCTTGGTTCCGCTCCTGTCTCGACCAGAGATGCCATTGGTAATACTTGGAGGGTGGGGGGGGAGCAGGGGCCTAGGGCCCCATAATGTGAAATCTTCACTGATTTTTTTTTGAAATCCAAATAATTTATGAAAAATTAACACTGTTGCCCCTAATTCAAAAAAATTAACTTCTTGGTTCCGCTCCTGTCTCCACCAGAGATGCCATTGGTAATACTTGGAATTTCATAAAACAAGACAGTATAGCTTTCATGTGGCCTGCTTAATGGTGAGATGGTTATTGCACTCAGACGATGAAAAGTGGGGAACAATAGATGTGACAGTATTGCTAATTTTGTTAGGAGCTAAGGGCGTGTTTAGATGGCGCCTAGGGACGCCATGCCCAGGCTGCGGTCGTGCCGAAAGTTCAATTCAGCAATCAAATTGTCTGCTAGAGAGATTTGGTGCGGTGGTATCATAACTCTGGGAATGAATCAAACGCTGGAGGAAAGTGAGACGTCAGCGCTGTGGTAGGATTTGGCTCTGCTAGGTGATGAACCAAACACACCCTAAGTATTGATTTTGTTACATATCTGAATTTTCACAATGAACTGAATTTTGTAACACATATTCTAAATTTCCTGACTTATCTAAATTGTATTATTATTTTATTTATTAATAAATTTGATTTGATAGACACGTGCTAGTCGTACATGCATATATACCAATCTCACAAATACATAAAAAGGTGTATTGTATTAATCTTAGCAATGTACTTACCTATATGAATGCATCGTCCTGAATCGCATGCATGTTGCCTTTACCTATATGCATGCACCCAGCCAGGTGAACTTGGGAAATCGGCCTCCTGTGCATACGTCCTTTCTGTTTTTTAAATTACACGGTACAACACATACCCTCATAATACGCACGTACACTCATCCCTATAAACACATATACGTAAACCATATCCTTATGAGCACCTCCGAAAAACTGGGCCGGCAGATCTCGAGATTCACGAAATCATTACAGGCGCCTCGCTATCGACGGGGACGTCGTCTATCACTAAATGCATAGCGCTGTTAAATCCTAAAATAAATTCAGAAAAATATGAGCACCCGTGTCAAGTCGAGGACTTAAAACTATAACATCATCGATCGAGATCGAAATATTTTATGCTAGTTTGTCAGAAATTCTTATACAGAGGATGATGGAGCGTACAGGTGCAGTAGTTGTGCTCATCATGCTCACCTTTCTTGTTGCCTCCGCAGGTAATTTGACGATGATGATGACACGTCTTATTCTCTCAGCTGCTGCAGCTCTATAATGCCATCGTTTGTCGGTTTTATTTAGAACTAGTATCTAACGAATGCATGCTTTGTTTCTTGTCCATGTGATATCTGTGTGTTGCCGTAGCCTCGTCCAATCCTTTGTGCTGCAACGACCATCTTTCATGGGGCTCGCAGAACCAGATGAACGGGTGCTCTTCGGATCAGAACGGTGCCTGCAACTCGTGGTGCGAGACCTCCTGCCGCGGCGGCGAGCGCAAGTTCCGCAGTGGCCACCACAAGTGCCACTGTTACTGCTGATCTTGGGTCCGTTGTTGGATCATATTATACGTAGATTCAGCAAAGGTCTATGGAAGTATAAGTACTAGTATTCTTGGCTATATGAGATGGGCGCACAGTGAGTTTTGCTTTGGCATTAATTTGTTCGATCATGCACTCCTGCCCCAGATCTTAACACTATTGTGGGTTCAAAAAACACCTTCACTGTCGGATTTTGAACCGATAGTGGTATACTGGTAGTGATGTGGGATTGCCATCACTGCCGGTTCTTATGAACCGACATTTTTTTTAATACCGGAAGAGACCCCACTGAACAGCCACACGGTCACGTGTCACAAGTCACAAGTCAAGCGATTTTTCGCCCGCAAAACGCGTGCTTCGCGGCCACCGGCGCTCGAACCCCTGTCGTCCTGCTTCACGTCTTCGGCTCCTAACCACTCCACCTGCAAGCTGTTTGTGTCCAAATGAGATTTTTGTCCTAGCCATTTTATATTCATCTAATTTTAAAATAAGTATTTGGAACTCTAAACGAATTCAAATGAAAAAATAAAGTTTTATAACTTTTCGAGATCTACAACTTTCATTTTGGTAGTTTCTTCATCCGAGGCCGTCTACAAAATTTAAATTTCAAATTTGAGAAATTCAAACGTAGTTTTTCATGACAAGATGATTTCAAATCAAAAAGTTATCAACTACAAAGTTTCATAACTTTTTGAGATCTACAAATTTTGTTTTTGCTGTTTGTCCATCCGAGGTCGTTTAAAAAATTCAAATTTCAAATTTTTTGAAATTCAAACGTAGTTTTCCTAGAGAAGATGGTTTCAAATCAAAAAGTTATCAACTACAAAGTTTCATAACTTTTTAGGATGTACAACTTTTATTTTGGTAGTTTCTCCATCCGAGGTCGTTTACAAAATTTAAATTTCAAATTTTAGAAATTCAAACGTAATTTTCCTTGACATGACGATTTCAAATCAAAAAGTTGTCAACTACAGAGTTTCATAACTTTCCGAGATCTACAACCTCTATTTTGGTCATTTGATCATTTATTCATCCGATATAGTGGTGGTAACATTGTTCACAAATGTTACATAACCCTCTTATTGTTTATGAAACTATAAGAGAGATATGTAAATTTTTGTGAACAATATTATTACCACTTTATCGGATGAAGAAATGACCAAAATAAATATATTGATCTTGATAAGTTCTACAACTTCTATGTTCATAATTTTTTCAGCTGAAATCATTTAGTGTTCCAAAATGACGTTTGAAGTTGCCATTTTTTAAAATTCAAATAGATAAAATACAGTCACATGAAAATATAGATAAAATTATAGCGGTAAGAACACAATAAATTGATAGAGCATGATTTTAGAAATTTTTCTTAAAAAAATTCATCAAATTTGAAGTTAGTACGAGGGAGAAAGACTAGTTACAAGTTTTACCCAGAGATTAAAAAAAGAAATCAGAGTTCTTCAACAATTTCAAATTTTAATTTCAAACAGCATTTTCAAGTAGTAAATGATCTCAAATGAAAAAGTTTTTAACTACAAAGTTGCATAACTTTTCGAGATCCACAACTTTTGTTTTGGACGTTTCTCCATCTTAGACCGTTTGAAAAATTCAAATTTTAAATTTTAGAAATCAAACGTAATTTTCGTTAGATAGATTATTTCAAATAAAAATATTTGGACATCCAAATGATCTTAAATTAAAAAAGTTTGAACTACAAAGTTACAGATCTCATCGAGTACTACAACTTTGATATAAAGTTCGTCTTCATCGGGCATCATATGAGAAACTTATGAAGTTTTCTTGCAACATATTACTGTCGGTTCAAGCCACGAACCGACAGTGACAGTATCAGTGTCGGTTCTTGACTAAAATCGGTAGTGATGACCCAATATTACTGTCGGTTCTTGGCTAAAACTGACAGTGATATGAACCGATAGTGAATACCCGAATATCAATGTCGGTTGGTCCTATCACTGCCTGTTTTAGCCAAAAACCGGCAGTGATGATCTATCACTGTCTATCACTGCCGGTTTTTTAAAATTCAACAGTGATGAGGCCGACAGTGATGTCCAATTCTGTACCAGTGACTGACCGGCCACCGGGCCAAATAAGATTACACAAAATAGTTAGTTTAGATTGAGTTGGAATTACCCATTTGTTTCTTTCGTCAAAAAAATATATACGACTTTTGAACAATTCTTGAACCTATATATACCCCTTTATAAAAACTATTTTGTTTAGGGCTTGTTTGGGACATGGGGAAAAAATTCCTGGTCCTACTTTTTTTTGAAATCGAACTGATTTTTATGAAATTCTTGCATAATTCCTGTGAGATTCATGCGTTCCAAACATACTTCTAGCAATAGTTAGGGCGAGCATATCGGGTCCGTTGATTCGTTAAAGGAGAAAACAAAAAAAATGTACAGGTGGTGCCTGGCTAGAAATGTATATCGGTTCCTAAAGCGTGAATGAACCATATGCATCAAGCCTGTCCGGTTCCGATCGCGGCACCGCTCCGGAGTCCGAACAGCGGGAGGCACACCGTTGCCATGGGCCATGGCGCCCGTGTTCCACGACGCTGGCACAGGAACGCGCGGCGGTGGTCCGTGGGTGACGGACACCGGTCGGGTGCAAGACGCGGCGTCATGCACGAACGCAGCTACAGTGCGCTGTGCGGGACCGCGTATGTGTATGGTACGATACCGGCGGGCGAGCACGCAGACCAGCCCGGTGACCACCACCCACCCACCGGCCACCGGCCACCGGTGGTGGTCGACACTCGACACTGGTACGGCCAGGCGACGCAGGCAGGCAGCGCCGTGGACGGAACGAAAGGTGGCATCACGCTTTCCTGCCCTGTTCCCGCTCACCGGCCTGGCCGGCTGGGCCCGACAGGGACGCACGGGCACTCTCGAACCGCGAGCTGGGGAGCAAAGCAAGTGGAGTGGAGTGGTGGACCGACCCTTGAAAGAACGGAGTTCGAAGAAGTGCATGGATGAACAGCACGTCGCAGAGGATCCCGGGAGGCCAGGCGGCCGACCGGCGCTGCGGCCGGGCGGGCCCCGCGGCGCCTGCCCGTCACGTCCGCCTCGGCGGCAGACTCACCTCCAGCACTGTGGCCTGCGCCTGCCTGCGTGCGTGCGGGTGTTGCACGAGGGCGGGGAGAATCCTCTCTTCCTCTGGCACTGGCAGACAGACGCAGATGGCAGAGGACGGCAGACGGCCTGCCGATTGCCGCCGCAGACAGACGCAGCGGCGGAGCCCGCCGGCTAGCCTGAGCGAGCGAGCCCATATTCCTTGATCCTTTCACTGCCGATTCCACATGTAGCCGCAAGCGTGCGCGTGTCGCTCGCCGTCGCCATGAGCCATGCGACTCGGTCGGCCGTCTTGCATCGTGCGCATGCGCTCAGGGACTGTATACCGATCCACAGACCACAGCGACACGGCCCGAAAACAGGCTGTGCCAAACATAGGTCGGAAGTCGCTCACGAAGTAGCCAATTCGCGGTCCCGCGCGGGAGGGGCGGGTCTCTACTCCGTAGTATACACGTACGGCGGATCTACTAGTGGTCCGTGCGATCTTTGGACCTATCTGCCGATCGAGCCAGCGAGGTAGCGTGCATGATCAGGACAACGGCCACGTTCGCGTGTCTTATGAGCCGTATTATTTTAACAAATAAATAGTGTTTTTTCTCATAATTAGTCTGTTCGCTTGTTGATTTCAGCCCGAGCTTATCAGTTAGCCAACATTATTTTTCTTTCATAACAACCAGCACCAGCTGGGCTTATCAGCATATAAACCAACCAGCGAACAGGCCGAATAAATCAGCGAACAATACTTTCAGCCATGACTTTTCAGCGAAGCGAACATGGCTGACATCTGCAAGAGCATGAAAACACGGCCACTCGTGCGCGGGACCCATGACGGACCGTGTTCCCCAGCAGTCGGCGGTCAACGACCTCTCCGGCGGCGGCAAAGCACGCAAGCGATCAACGTATGTACCGCGCGTGACCGCGACGGCGACACCCTCCTCTAAAGGACCGGAAACGACGACCAGAGGGGTTGAATGGAAGCTTTAAATTTCTTTCGAAACTTTAAGCCACTGTCCCAAAATCACGACCCAAAAGCAAAGATACTAGAGAATGGTATGATCACAAGCCAATGGGTGGCTGGGTACCTTTGGCGATGACCAATAGGTACAACGGATCAACCGAGAACAGATGAAAACAAGTGCTCGAAAGAACGAGAGAAAACAGTATAATCTGCACAAGCCCAGACTATCTGCCGTAGGGAGCCCAGACTGTCCGGCGTTCAACTCCCGAAAATTGAACGATAAGAAACAGTTCTGACCTGGGCAGAAAGAAGAATGGCGGACTATCCGACTGGCCGCAAGTCAAACACCAGAAAACGAACTTGCTGAAACAGTTCTGGACACGCTTCAGCAGCAGCTCCGGACTGTCCACGGGTAGGCCCGGACTGTCCGACGTTCAGAGTAGCAAAACACGACCAAAATAAGACCTTTTGCTCGCGACATGAATAGTAACAACGAGGGTTAGGGCGGACTATCCGCGAGTCGCCAAATCAGCACGAACATAGTCGCCCGAAAAACACCCGGAACAAGGAAAATCTCGATTTGTGGCCAAATCAAAACCAATTGCCACCAAATTTTAACCACATGGTCACAAGGCAATAGGTGAGCTACCTCTAGGAGATCATCGCCCAATTTGAAGCCAATCAACGGGAAATTGGATGAACACGAAAAACAATGGTTATCCAACCCTAGAGCTTGATTCGCCCCGATCTATGAACTCGTGAGGAATTAGATGAAATCCCTCGGTGGAAAGGCTCAACTCACGTCCTAGTTCATTTCAATGCAAAAGGAACGAATCAAAATGGTCTCAAAACGACGAATCAAACCACACAAGACAAGGGGCAAAGGAAGAACGCGAAGAACACAAACGCGATTCATAAGACCAACTCACAAATCGAATCCCAAAGGACACGAGGAGGCTAGGGCCTCCATTCCCGTTGCAATCTTTGGTTCTTACATAAATTCTCCAATTTATGGACCTCTCTCGCAAGAAAACCTAAAGGGAGGAAAAAACCTAGAGAATGATGAAGCAAAATGAAAAAGGTGAGGGAGATGGGAGCTCCCTCATCCTATCTAACAGAGCAATTACATAATCCCAGTTTTGCCCTTAGATATTTGTGAGTTGAACCACTTAACCCGAGGGTACTATGGTCCAACCCGAGGTAAACCTTCATCCGACGACCACCGCGCCCTTCATGAGATAGCTTTGCCTTGACGCGAACTCCTCGATGCCACCACGTGCCATCCGTTCTTGCTTGGAACATCCGCCCGGGTTTTGAGGCCCAACCCATAAAATCGGCCACCGATGGTTTGGAGGCCCAAACCACCAAACCGCCCACGAGTAGCGTACTCCATACGCGTCCCTCACCACTCGACACGTGTCTCCGCCGTTCTCGACTCGCACGTCCGCCGTCTTAACTCGGTTAACACGGTTACTCCCATGTACACTTGTGCTTATCGATGTCCCAGATGTCAGCCACCACGGCTGGCCACCTGGCTTCCTGGTCTCTCGGTCTAAGCCTCACGTCCGTCCTTCACCGCTCCTGGTCCATCGGCACGACACGTCCCTACTTAATCTTCACCTCGCCGTCGACCACCGCCTCCGAGCTCCACACCTGCCCACAAAAGCCAAGAGACATGTTGCACAACTCAACTCTCGCCATGATTAATTCACAAACTCAACCCAAAATGCGAATCACGTTGACAATCACTCATCATAAATCTAAACCTCAAGGATATGTATCAACCTTGTGTTCGTGTCCTCACGGATCCCGGCCCCGAGCCAGCCTCAGCTCGCGCGGCGTATTCTCATCCGCGTCCGCGTGCTGCGCGCGCGGCGGCTTGTCCTCGTCCCAGGCCACGCGGCAGGTGCGGCATCGAGTTCGACGACCAAATATTTGTCCTCGTGTCGTGCGTGGGCGCGTGGCGTGGCCCAGGGGAGTGTAGTAGGTCTGTAGGATGAGGACGTCTCATGGCCGCCGCGAACGCCGTGCGCGGGCATGCCAATGCCAATGCCACGCGCATCCATCATCCATGTACCCGGCGTCCCCGCCGGATTGGATTGGCACCCGCAGCCGAAGCCACACCGCAGACCGCACCCGCGCACCGGCTGGCCGCCTCGTGCGCGGTACGTACGTCGGCTGGAGATGAGGGCGGGCATCGACATCGATCGGTATCTCCGCGTGCATGCGGTGTCACAGCCGGAAATCAAGCAGCTATATGAGTAGTAGCTAGCTTGGTGACTTGGTCACGACTCACGACAAAATCCGCTGCACTGTGGGGTCTATGCTGAGGAATATACTCCTACATCACTGATGTACACTTGACTCCAGGTACCCCATAGGTACAGAGCAATCAGCATTACTGCTATAGTACTATTACGAAGGGGTTGGTACTGAGACCAGTACAAAAGAGAACTCCACCGTTCATGCCCGGCGGCTTAGAGTGCGAGACCGCATGCCAGGCCGCTAGCTTGATTGGGCGAAGTACGACCATTATTGGCCAGACTCGTGAGACTACATGATTACAAACGGTGCAACTACAGCAGCAGCTTGGTCACCGCTAGCTAGCCGGGCAACAATGCAAGCTGAGTAATGTGGCCGGGTTAGATTTCATGGCACACGGGTTGAGCGACTTGCAGACAACGCGCACGCCTTAGGCGATAGCGGCGTGGCCGCGGCGGCCGGGGAATAGCTCTCTCTTTCTCTCATGGCAGCCCGCTTCGACGACGACAGTGGTGTAGTGAACGTTTGCTGGAACCTCTTGAATGTCGACTCATCGGAACGCTCAGTTTCGGACTGCATTCCCATCTTCTTGAGCATCACCTTCGTTGCTTGCGCCTCCGGTTTCTTGTCGCCAACTGAGCTCTGCAAACTTGCTACTACTCATTTGTCTTCTCAAACGTTTTTTTTTTTAAATGCTAAACCACAAAACCTCCTTAAACACTATGCTTACTTTTAATGAGAGGCCGTAAGACCTTAAACGGATCTAGCCCTTGATTTGGTGAAAAGAGAAAATATTTATAATGATTGTGATGATAGTAATTAGGAAAACAAATCTCGGCAACCATGCAGATGCAAGAGGCCCAGCACCATTATCCGCTTGGCGTGCGTCCTGCACGGTAAACTTGTGTATATATTAGCTCTATATATGGATGGATCAAACAGGACTTAGGGACCTAATTAGCTGATGATCGACGATAGCGAAACAACTGTCCACCCGGGCACGATCCCGGCCGCAGATCGAGACGGGTTCGGTCTCGGCGGCGACGCGCGCGGCATGCGTCCCGTCGCTCGCCGCGTGCACCCCGTGAGCGAGACCTAGCTAGCGACTGGGTGATGAGCCGCCGTGAGCGAGCGAGCGACAGAGTTCGGTCGCGCGTCGCGTAAGGTGTATTGTATGCATGCATGAGCGCGCGATGGGGACACCGACGGACGTCGTCGGGGCGTGGCCGCGGAAGCCGGCGTGCATGGACCGTTTCTCATTAAACGGCCGGATGGGCATCTCGATCGACCGGATGGACCGACTGATCGATTTGCACGGGACACGCCTCCGATCCGTATGGTACGTGGACGCCCTGACATAAATGGGATTAAGGTGTCTATACCTAGCCAGCTTTACGAGTCACCCACACTGGTACAAGACGACGATTTCTTCACGATGGTTTTACTTCCAAGTGGCTGGATCCATGCCGTGATCCACGCGTCAAGGACCTTCTTCCCAGCTTCGGCATTGTCTACGGCCGGGGAGGTAAGACCTCGGAGTTAGGGGATATTAGGGCTTATTGAGTCGAGCTAAATCTAGGCACAGCAGAGCTGTCCTTTGCCATTTTTGGGTCTTTTGACCCTAGCGAATTTCCACCAATCCTATCGAAAACCAATGTTTTCAAGTACTGTTTAGTTCATTGTGTAATATAGTGAAGACTGAAGACCCTGGCGGTGCCTATGGCGGTTGGCTTCGCACCTACCAAAATCGATCCTATGGGCTTCAGAGATAGAGCCTCTGGCCGCAAAGATGGCATGGCGGTTCATGAAGGCACGGTAAGGTGGCAATGCAATGGTGTCATCTTAGGATAGACCCATGTACCTAATGGCCCTGTTCGCTTTTCTTATAATCCATCTTTTTCAGCTTGTTTTTTCAGCCCGAACAATATTTTTCTCTCACAACAAATCAGCCAGAACATATTTGGTAGACCTTAATTTTTAGGCTGGGTCCATCTCCGCACTGGAAAATGTGTTACGTGGGTACCCTCTTGAATAGCAATTATTCTACTTCATGCCACATAAAATTGGGGAGACTAATTGGAGCCTTCATAAACAACAATCTTAGGATTGCTAAGTGTCACATGGATGTGTCCATCAATATTGAAATTGGTAGTCCCCTCTTTAAGAACAATTATTATTCTACTTCATGCCATATAAAAATAGGAGGACTAATTATAGAAAAATAAAAATTAGAGCCTTCATGAACAACAATTGTAGTTAAAAACCGACAGTGAGGGGGAGGAGGAGGGGTTTTGAATTGTGCAGCCATCACTGCCGGCTGAAGCAAAGGGCCAGCATTGAAATGTTAGTGTCTGTTCGTGGCTTGAGCTAGTAGTGACAGGGACCTTCACTGTCAGTTTTGAAAGCTGACAGTGAAAGTTTTCAGAGCAAAGCAATCGACAATGATGGGCCGGCAGTGAATGCCAGTTCTATATAGTAGTGATAAAAAATGATATAGAATACATACATCGATTTGCTGTAGGTTCTGTCTCCAGGATGTGAACGTACTGTTGAGGTGTTCCTATATATGCACCGTTGCGGAGCGTGGCAAGTGTACCATATCGAGCCAAAGCGAGTTCAGCTGATTGGCCGGCCGGTGTATGGGCACGGCCGCGCGGTCAATCGCAGTCGTTGGTACCCAACAGGGCCGAGACGAGGCGGATCATCGGACGAACGCACACCAAGCAATGCAACAGCGACGCATATTTATGCGCATGCTGCATGCAGAGGCTGCAGCAGCATTTGTTAGTGCTAGGTGCCCCTACCACACATACGAGCATGTGCTAACTACCGGCCCGTACGTAGCTAGAGATCGACGTACGTACGTCACCTTTGCTCCGACGTGTACGTGTACTCGGTGTTCAAGCGATTTGGCCGGTCTGCAGCTAGCCTGCCGGTTTCTTGCGTTGTGTTTGCATATGTGTGCGCGCATGTGGCCGACAGGTCTAATCGGCGGTGATAGCCGTTTGTGTTGGTAGCGAAGGGTCAAGAAGGGTGTGTGTCCGGCAGAGAGCTAGCAGCCAGGAAGTGGACAATCCGACAAAACAAATTGATAGCATCGATCGAATGGAACCGGCATCGAACATAACTAACAGAGTAAACAGCAGGCCCTAATTACTAGATTAGAACCCTAAAACCCATCAACTAACACTACCCCAGCAGAATTTTTCCATGACGGAGCAAACCATCAGGAAAGGTATCTAAAACCGTCAGGAAAGTCTCTCCGTGACGGTTACCATCGGGGATAACCCAACAGAAAATGAATGTCTGGGAAGTACGCCTTCCCTGACGGTTACTGCTGTCAGGAGAGAGTATCTCTGTCGTTTTTTCCTTTCCCGTCAGGAAAGATTTTTCCTGTCAGATGTATCACCGTCAGGGACGGTTCGAACTTTCGCTGTCGGCTGAGTACCGTCAGGGAAGGTTCAAACTTTTCCTATCGGTTATAGTACCGTCAGAGAAGATTCATATTTCCTTTTCAGTAAACCACATTTTTAATATCAATAAAAGCTCATTGAACTAGTCAAATTTAAATCACAGCCAATCCTTTTGACATAAGCTTAATGAACCATTCAACCATAAGAAGGCGATAAATGTTATATTCAAATGTCTCAATAAATATATCGTCACTAGAAATTCATACATCAGGCAACTTGTTCAAGCCTAAGTCATACATAAAGCAACTGCAAGTCAGCAGAGAACCTAAGTTGCTAGATAAGTCATACAGCTCTCAGTATGAAGCTACTATCTCCCTAAGTCATAGATAAGTTGCCCAAATGCATATTACCATGAACAAATATGCTGGCTCCACAAAATACTTCCAACCATCACTAGTCAATGCCACACCGTTGTGGTCCAGGTTTGCTGAAACATGAGGGGATCCATCTCCAGTTGCCCTCTACATAAAAAAAGAAATGATTTGAATATATTTACATTTCGCACATGAACCATGAAATGTCGAAGCAAGAGTTATATTTATGTTTGCTGCGTATATAGTAAATCAATACTTGTAGGAACATAAAAATTTCAGAATGGTCTAGTTGTAGGCTGGTAACCATATCACCAGTGATGTAACAGGTATTGTGATTCAAAAGGGCTTGTTAATTCTAGTGGTATGCCTATTTGAAAATTTTGACAAATGAGCTGCAAGTAAAGTACCAATATGATCCATACATGTTTTGGGCATAAGGCTGCAATCAAATAATTGACCAAAGTAGAACTGTACCTCAAGTGGCCTGCTAAAATAGTAACTAACAAGCATTCTAATGGTAACTAAAGCAGTTTATCACACACAACAGTCCATACAATATCATCACACCCTACTAATTATGCAACAGCTAAAGTCTCAATTTTTTTATGAGAAGAACATCATCACAGTTATAGTGAAGTAAGGCAAGATATCAGAGGAAAGATTTATTGGCTATTTAAAATATCTATCGTTTAAGTGAGGTTCAAAAGGATATGGCAGCAGCCCCTGGACAAATATGAGATTGACGATTTCTCATTAGAATATATGTTGAGATTTAGTTCTCTCCTAAAAAAATTAAGAATAATGTTGAGATCGATGATTGTGCAGATTTGTTTTCTAAGAATAATGTGACTAGCAAATACTTCAGAAGCACCAATACCACTACTGCTCAATACAGGATCTATAACTTTGAAGGCAGAAATCAGTTCTGTAGGTAGAAAAAAATGGCAACAATAGAGAACTAGATCAATTTACCTCTTTGAAATTTACAGCTCATGTCACATCAGAGTCTACACTCTGCAGCACATGATAAAAAAATATTGGTATCAAACTTTGCAGCAAGATATATGAGATAAAAACACTAGAGTCGAGATAAAAACGGTCTGTGGTAGTGATAGTATGAGCATGAGATCCTATAGAAGTCAACTACAAGGAAGTGTGTAAGGTAACTTACCAAAAATGAATAGTAGTGCACACTTAATAAAAACTGTACACTAGATTTGTTTAATACGTTGAATATTAGTAATTACCAAGAAGCTTAACTCATTTTGGAAAATTTCCTATCCAATTATTGTAAATAACACATAGAGAGTTGCATTAGAGAAAAATAATCTGTGCACCATACAGCAAAACCAAACACAACCAGGGATCTCACCATCGTGTTGCAAAGATGGGGAAGGCCTAGGACATACGGTGTTGGATGGCACTATGTAGAAGCTCCATGTTTGTAATAAGGCACAGCTTAGTGAGGACAAATAAACTGCACATCAGGATACACATCAATAGGAGAATGCCTTTACATCTACATTTCTATTAGACAAAATAAATGTGTAATGAATCATCATCGTGCATAGTAAATGTTTACACCAAAATTTGGGAGAAGAGCACGGAAACTCGCAGGCTTCCAAGATTGTGCCAATCAAGGAGTCGATTGAGTAAGGATTGATGTCTGCCGGGTCGAATGAGACACTGGGATCGGTTCTCTTCGAATGACGTCAGCAGATAACGATGACGAGATATGATTGGCATCGAGAAGACACATATCAGACTCTACAAAAGTGGAAAGATTAGAGTCCAAGTTATCTTAAAATAGGAATGTTTTCTTCGTACCAAAGATTATACTGAGTCGTACTCGAGTAGGATTCGTTTTTAGGCTCCGGGTATAAATACCAAACCCCGACTATTGTAAAAGACACATAATCAATCAAATACCAGTTATTTATTTATTTTTTGGCTCCGGCCACCCCTTAGGAGTAGGAGTAGAGTAGATCTCGGCGAGTTTTTCGATAAGTACAGCTACATCAATCCGGTCGACCTCCATTGCTTGTTTGTAAGTACCGTCATGGCTTATACCTCTGTTCGTACGGCTGCATCGATCCGGTCAACCTCCACTACGACTCTGGTATAAGTTAGTTATCGACTCTTGTCTAGTTCAAGTACGGCTGCATCGATCCGTTCGACCTCCACTGCTCGAACTAGATTAAGATCAAGTTATCGGCACTATCTAAGGGTGGCGTTCCTTCGGATAGATTCATTAAGTTACCGATATTGCTTGTTGCTTCCATTATTTACTTAATTACAACAATATCACTTCGCCCGATTGGGATTGATCTAGATCGGCCTTATATCTTTGTTAACCCATCGTTTGTTAATCTAAACTGATCTAATATGCACTTTAAACGATGAGTTATGTTTTATCGGCTGTTTTACATCAATCTTGATCGTGCATAGCGTGCGGTTAAAGCATGTTTGATCTTGAGTAGATCTATTAGCTAGCAAAAACTGTTTCATGACCCGTTATCACGGCCTATGTGATTCTACCTCACATCCCCACTGTTAGCACCGTGGAGTGGGGATCGTTATTTGGTAGATCTATTCCTGAGAGGACATGACCTTAACTGCGTGTTATGCCTGAATCGACTGTTTTAGCCGATATCGAGCGCTTTCACAAACAGTTCGCATCACGAGATCGTTGAAGTAGCGATAGGTTGAAAGATGTGTTAGCCCCATGATCTTATTATTATTTTACGGCCTGCATAATTCTGCCTCATGCCCCACTGATATTAGTAACAAGTTAGGGTCGTTGAGTCTATTGTTGTTTCTACGGCCTGCATGATTCTGCCTCATGCCCCACTGGTTATAGCGATAGATGAGATCTAATATGTTCATTAGATTTATCTCTATTAAATGGTCGAATGATGATGAACTGTTTATTTTATAAAGGAGTTCGGTTATTTGCAGTCATTGGCTTAGCATGAACTAATTATTGTTAATATCTTATTGCCATTGACCAATATTTGTTTAAACAATGATATTCATCCAGAGTGATAACCGATTCTTCTTACACAACCAAATGAACTTTAACCGATTTATTCTTATGAATATGCTGGAATCGACTATTTAGTCGATCTCCTTTCATATCAGCTCTCAGAGCCGCATATTCGGCACTGTCTGGCAACATCGGCATGTTCCGCCCTTAATTACTGATAAACTTTCTCTCCTTGTCAATTGTAGGGTCAAATTGACTGGCACGTCTTGGGAGGAGTGCGCAGGATCGACCACCCCTACGCTGAAGCTAGGCGGATCTCCAGCTCCATCGAGCGGATCCTTTCGGCTTGCTCGTGTGTCCTCGGTATGGAACAAAATTCTATGTCGACACACGTTTCTGGCATTTCCGGTGGGACCCCACAATCATCATGGCGGCTCAAGACAACAACGACATCCTTATGATACATTATGAAGACCTACCTGCTGGAGATAAAGATGTCATCGACAAAGCTACAGAAGAATTTCAGAACAAATGTTTGTTGTCCTACAGCAAAACAAGTGACAACACAATTGTTCAGAAATTTCCACTACCAAGAGTTCTATTACATGGGCAGACAGATACAACTGAAGCTGAAGACAGGCGTTTCTTTACGGAAGTTATAGACAAATCTGTTCGTGATGCCATATCAAGCCAAAATGAGGCTTTCTTGGACACATTCTACAACGCCATGAAAGAAGCGATTCATGGGTTTCTAGTTGGTCAAGTTGGGCCAGCTTATTACAACATTCCAGACCCGTCGACCCAATGGACTAATCAAGTCGGTACCAGCCATCAAGAAGCAGCACCAACTGGTAATGGTGAGGTCCAGGCAATTCAGGGTTCATCTGAATAGGCTCAATGAACTACTACGAATTAGATACAGTATAATCATGGACCTCCAGTACAGCATGTGCAGCAACCGACGGGGCAAGGTCAGAACCAGGTGATCAATTTTGGCACATCAGGCCACATACCATCGTCGGCTAAAAAAATAGCACCATCAATTTAAAGGATCCGTAGAGATATAGATCCTTATGTCTATAATCAGAGACTTCAAGCAGCAAGCCAGCAAAGGACCCAGCAGATAGAGGTTCCATAAGGATATCACTATGGATCAGACTATAACACCCTTCACATGATTCCAAATCTAGGGTATCAAGGCACACGAGATTTCAATTCATAGATGGGTCAGCAAGTACAGAGAAATCCAAATTCAAATACTGATGAGTTGCTGCTGAAGGTGACCGAGATGATGAAGAATCAGTTCGATCTGAAGCCAAAGGGGCTGACCTTCTCGTACAAACGCCCATATCCAGAATAGTATGATTTGGTCGCTCTTCCCATAAATTATAGGCTCCCAAAGTTCACTAAGTTCACTGGCCAAGACAGTACAAGCACGATAGAACATGTTAGTCGGTATCTTACATAATTGGGCGAAGCATCAGTTGAGGATGCCCATTGAGTTCGTTTCTTCTACTTGTCCCTATCAGGGCCAGCCTTCACTTGGTTTTCATTATTGCCAGTCAATTCCATTGCCAATTGGGCTGACCTAGAGAAGAAGTTTCATACATATTTTTATACTGGGATCGGAGAAAAGAAGATAACCGATTTGACAACTATAAGGCAGAAGACTAATGAATCGGGCACTTAGTTTCTTCAGAGGTTCCGAGAGACTAGGAACTTGTGCTTCTCATTAAACTTGGTTGATGATCAACTAGCTGCTTTAGCTGTTCAAGGAATGCTGCCAATGTGGAAAAAAAGATGCTGGGACAAGAATTTGACAACTTGGGTCAATTGGCTCAACGAGTGGCAGCGCTCAATAGCCAATTCCAGAGTATGCGCAGAGATACCCGATTCCAGAAGAGTACCACAGTGGTCGAAGCTTATAGTCCATACTCAGTTGATGATGGCTATAAAGATGAAGAAGAAGAGGTTGCTGTAGCTGAATGGAATTGGGGCAAGAAAACAGTAATGGTGCCAAATCCTTGGGGAAGAGGAGTCGAGGAGAGCTATGACTTTGATGTCACCAAATCAGACAAGCTCTTCGATTTCTTGCTTGAGAAGGGGCAGATCAAGTTGCCTGATGGTCATGTTATGTTGCCCCCTGATCAGTTGAAGAATAAGAAGTTCTGCAAGTTCCATAATGCTACTTCTCATTCCACTAATGAATGCAGAATTTCCCGATAGCATATACAGAGGTCTATTTAGCAAGGGGGCTCAAATTTGATGCGCCTCGAGAAAATGAAAGTTGGTGATAATCCTTTCTAGGAGATCAAAACATGGTTGATGCTAGGCTGATCAAAGGAAAGACTAAGGTCCTAACATCGACCAAATCAAGAGAAGCTAGAACAGTCAATCCCAAGATGCAAATAGCGGCTGACGAGTACAGAGAAATTAGAAGACGTCGCGCTAAGCAAAAGAGCCGATACGAGCAGGGAGAAACATCAAAATATGGGACGATAAAGCCGCATGTTACATCTCAGATTCTGTTGAATAAGTGGTAGCGGCAGAAGGAAAACGATTATCTGCGTTGGTTAAAGGATCAAGAATACCAACATCAACTGGAGAAAGAGAGGTATGAAAGGAAATAAGCAGAATCACATTGGAATTGTCCTTTCTTCATACATTGTTGGAATAAAGGTTTGAAGTTGCCTACCAGACATGACTGTCTAGAATGCAGCAATCAGTATTGGGAGTTTACGCAATCTCAAACCAACCGTCGGTCTATACATGCTCAAGATACATATCATCATAATAACATGGATCGGCACTTAAAAAATAAAAGTGTTCATGATCGGCTTAAAAAGCGAGTTGTTGACCAAGACTAGGCTGATTATGGAGAAGAAGGCAACGAAAGAAAATATGTTTGGCAGGAAGGCCAATGGTGTCCAGGAGGTTTAACAAGAAGCCAAAAGAGAAGGGTGCAACGCCTAAGGAATAAAGAGATGGAACAGACTCAGGCATCCGGTAAACCTCAAATGTGGCGTACTAAGCAAACAACCGATAGAAAGCAACCATCAGCTAATATCTAGATAGCTTTTCTGTTGCCATCGGAATTCAGAGCTCCGGTAGATCAAGAAGTTTATTCAGATTTTGATGAATCGGAATTTGAGGAGATAGTTGCCAAGTTAACGGTTGTACAACAAGCAATATTTGATAAACCAGTCAAGCATCGGCACTTAAAAGCTTTATATATGAAAGGTCTTATTGTTGGAAAGCCGATAGTGGATGGAGGTGCTTCTGTCAATCTTATGCCTTACACCACTTTTCATAGACTTGGCAAAGGACCAGTAGATCTGATGGAGACTGATATGATGCTTAAGGATTTTGGAGGTAATGCATCTAAGACCCGGGGGGTAATAAACGTCGAATTAATAATCGGGAGTAAGACTCTGCTCACCACATTCTTCGTTATTGATGAAAAAGGGTCGTAGAGTTTGCTCCTTGGTTGTGATTGGATTCATGCGAACTGTTGTGTACCATCGACCATACATCAGTGTTTGATTCAATGGCATGGGGATGATGTTGAGGTGGTTCGTGCTGATGAATCTGTGAGCATCGCAATAGTCAATCCAGTCTTCTGGGAACTAGGAGACTTCGAATGCTTTTCTGGCAAGTTATGGGAAGGAGGCTTCATTAAGATCAGCAATGAAAGCCAACAGCCGATGCAAGCAATCGGCTCTGAGAGTTTGTTTTAGTAGAAAAGTCATGGCTTCACATTGGCCATTGGATTAAACAAAAAATAAGCATTAAGTCCTGGAGATGGGTTTGGGCCGACATATGTGGATGCAGAGTCGAATTGTAAGTGTGATTCAGAGTTAATGGATCTTAAAGGAGTTCTGTTTCGCTTAATGGGATGCTTGATCCAGATTGATCAATCGTCTAACCTTTGGTATGAAAAGTTCTGCGGCAAAATATTTAAAGGGACGTTATCCTAACATCTGATCAATATTTGATAGCCGATTCGTTCTCGGTTCTAATAGCCGGTACCAGAAAGGTATCGCCTCTAGTTCAAAAAAATGAAAATCTTCAAAGACAATAAAAGCCGATACGATATGTATTGCCTATAGAGCAAAAAAAAGCAAAAATAGTCATACACAAGAGCATTGCACTAAGACACATTCATGAAAAGAATAGGAGTCTTTGTTCATCGGATTACCCTAAATAGAATCTAGTCAAAGACCTTGTTCACCACATCCTGGGTGGATGTGATGTCTACTATGGCCTCCGCTCGCATAACAAATTCTTCGAGCAGCTCCTCATGTTACTCAGGGCCGTCGCCCATTGGGAAACCAGTCTCCATGGCGTGGAGCTCGTACCCAGTTTGGACTTGTGCCACGGCCAGCGCCACCGTAGCACCATGACGAACGCCGAGGAGGGCGATCTCCCGAACGTGGGCCGAGATGTCTCGGAGGCGAGCGTCGATAGGGGAATCCCGAGCATTGACGGCGTCTGTGGCCACGTTCGCCACCAGTTGGAGGGATTCCAAATGCACCGTCAGGGCTGCCAATCATAGGAACAAAAAGACTATCAAGATAAAGACAATGGAAATCAGAGTAAAAGCATTCCAGGGGTTCATCTTACCTGCCACCATGGCGTCAGATTCGGCCAACCATGCCCGAACGGCATTGGCCTCCTCTTCGGCGGCATGAAGGGCCATTTGAGAGACCCCGAGAAGGATCTCAAGATGGCCATTCTCCCGGGTCACCTCGGAATAGCGGTTCTGGGCCACCCTCCACTCTTGGAGGAAGTGTCGAGCATCGTCACTGTTGTACGAGTCGAAGGAATCCGACGATGAGGAGGACGTAGAAGATGCCGCATCGGAGGGCTCGTCGGCCCTGGGAAGGGGACGAAGACTGTCATTCACAACAAACCTATAGGCAAGTCAGAATAGTTCGTCGTCATAAACAAGAAATGTCAATCTCACCTCATGCGTCGGAGACGCTGGTTCATCGACATGTTCTCCTCTAGGATCTCCTCCGCCGCGCGCTTGCCTCGATTGTCCTCGCCGGCCATGAAGGATGATTAGATCTATGGAAGGAAGAAAGAAAACCGCTACAGGGTTTCTGCAGGCGAAGGAAAGTGAAGGAACAGTTGCGAATGGAGATGTGTTTGAGGCCAAAGCCCTCGGCTGGTATTTGAAGACATGAAGCGAAGAGGCGGACACCTCGGGACGCGCAAAAGGCAACCGCAATTAATAGAAAGCGAAGCGCCACTTCATCAATGCCAAAGGGAATACGGCGCTGGGTGATTAAGGACAGAAGATTGAGGAGTTCACTTAATGAAGGCCGTATTTTCAGACGTAATTAGATTAAGATTAGAATTCTAGGATCGGCTGTATCAAATCGGCTCTTTAGCCGAAACAAGAAGTACAAATAAATAACGAAGAGTACGATCGATTCTACACAAGATATGCGTCAACATACAAATTACAAGTTTAGAGCATCCTGGATGACTTTCAGTACTTCTAGCCGGATAGCGTCAGCTTCTGCAATCTTTTGCTCGTATTCTTCGGCTGTTCTAGGAGTGTTCTCAAGGCTACGTCGGATGGCTTTGCTTTCTTTTACTTTGGCCAACAGTTCCTGTTTCTTCTATTTGATGGCATCAGGTATCTAGGCCAGAGTGGATTTGCGATGATCAATGGCAGCCTTCATGTTTTCTAGCTCCTTCTCAAGTTCTGCACGCTTGATTTCCAGTTGGGATAACTCTGGATCGATCCTGAGGGAAGAGTTCTTCAGATCTTCAATCAATTGCGTTAGCTCTTTAGCCTCTTGCCTATTGGAATTCCCCTTAGCCAGCAAGGCTTCACGATTGGACAAGTTCCTCTGGGTCTTTTTCACCTTTAGGGCCTGATCTTCAAAGATAGACAAAGATGACAAGACTTTGGAGAGGGCTGGGGATGGATCACCCTTGATAACCAAGAAGGCTCTCTGCGTTAAATCAGTATCTTGGACCAAATCGGCTATATTCCTCTCGAATATTGGCAGTATATTTCTTAGCCAATTTTTGGTCTCCTCCGACAAAGCTTCATTAGAGGAAGTGGCTGACGATCTGATCTCATCTTCAACAAAATATTCCTCAAGATTGAAAGAGTAGCTCCGGGCTGGAGGATCGAGTGCCTATGTATAATGGAAATCTTGATTAGACGGATAGGATTGGTTTATAATAGAATAAACAAGTAAAATGAGATACAGTACCTTTTCTGTGGTAGCTTCTATTTGAAGGGGAGGAACAACTGATGATACACTAGTAATATCTAGTTGAATCGGCTAAAAAATCTCAACATCGGCTTCTGCAAGCATCGGAAGATTTTCAGTTCGTGTTTGCTGCGGAGAGATAAATTGAGCAAATAACCCCCTTACCATCAGTTATTTGCCGTACTAGGGAATCAACAGTCTGAGTGTCGACAACAGCAAGACCACCTTCAACATCGACAGGGTCGTTGAGCGAGCTATCAGGCTCCCGATCCTGCATAGGTGTTTCCTCAAGAAGTATCTGGCACAGTAAGAAGTCAGATGAAGGGTAAAAAACTGAATGAAGGAAGTTAAAGAAAGTACCCCAATAAGCATCAAGGATAAAACTCACATTTTCTTCTGTTGTGGAAGTATCGGTTATTTCAACCGAAATCGGTTCCTTTCGTGGATAAGCCGATGGAGGTTCAGTTGATGCTGAGTCAGACGCCTAGGATGGCAGTTCCGCACCCAGGGCAGGTTGAGCCACAATGCTCGATAATTGTGAAGGAATGAAGTCAGCATGGGATATCATTTTGAGAAGAAGACGAATTGTTTACCTGAGCAGCTGATGGCCTCGTTCAGCGGAGTCTCTTCCCAGTGGTAGTTTTCTAGGTTGTCCCTTGAGCTATCTTGCGCTTTGAAGATTGATACATCATGATAGTAGAGGCAGCCTGAGTTTTCATCAATTTTTTCAGTGAAGGTGCAGCCGATCCCATTCTTGAAACCGGGCACGGAGGCTAGTAATCTACTAAACGCCCCTTCCTATCCAATCTCGGAGGATCAAATTCAACATCCTGCAAAGGTCGATTGGGATGGTTGGCAGAGGAATTCGTCAGGCATTTTTCTTGAAAATAAATAGCAAATTACCTCTCTGTCAGAAGAAAATTCTCCATCCAAAGCTATACACAAAGGGTGGACCGATCCACAAAAAAGATGGGAACGCCATTCTTGCCACTAGGAGTCGAAGAGAGTAGAAGAGAGGCTGACTCTAACCCAATCATGCAAACAAAGGGATTGAAGATCTGATCCTAGCTGAAAAACTCTTCCGACTTCCAGTACTTCACTGATATCTTCCCGTGGCTTCAGTATGTTCTTGAAGAATAGCTGAGGAGGCAATTGACCGAAACCAAACTGACGACCTACAAAGGATGGGTTGTAAAATTCATACATTGGGAGGTTGCCTATGAAGGAGCCTGTAGCCATTTTGCCACGGCCATGACGAAACTCGACTGGAAGAACACAGGGCTTCATAAAAGAATTGAAGATTGCAGCCGCCACATCGTCCGAACAACCTGACTCAAATAGAAACTTGAATGGGAAGGGCAGCTCATCATTCTCATCATCATACGGTAGCCAAGTCAAGATGTCTACATCAAACCCTCTATAGAACTTCTTGAAGAGATGGCCAATATCAAAATTGATTGTTATGGTCGATGCAACCTCACCATAGCTCATGCACTGTCGAGTTCTTCCTTCTTCACCTCTATATTCCTCCTCAAAGCTGGAAGAAGAAAACTCAGACTTTTGAGATCAGGCCTCACAAGCTTATGCATATACAGGTTAAGCCACAGTTGTATTAACCACCAAGGGCCACTAACAGTATGCACCGGTTCATTCTTCAACAATTGGGTAGCCACCTGGTACATTAGATGATAAGCAGCTCCTAGCAAATACTTTCCAAGAGGGATATCCTTGCCTAATGCTAGGTGCTTCGTCATGAGCTTGTGATTATAGGTTGGACCACAGGATGACCCGCAGAAGATGAATCTTTCCAGCCACATGTTCAAAAAGGCCATGTATTCCCTTTCGCTGATAGCTGATCCATCTTCAACGTGGTTCAGAATATAACCGGCCCATCCTGTGCAGTATGCAATTTTGGCTAATTTCTTGGAGCCAGCACTCAAGTACACATAAGGCTGCATTGATCCAGTAATGGTCATTGGACCATAACCAAATACAAAGGCATTCAGGGCATTAGACTAGAAATAAGATGCAGAAATCATGAGTGAATTGTTTCTCTCCATTCCAGACAACGAGAGGGCCAGGCATTGATTCAGATTATAAAGCTCCCAATCTCCACCCTTTTTCTCAGACAACATACGGAACCAATTTCTCCATCCCTTAGGCATCTTTGGTCAATTTCTAAAGAGAATTTTGGTATTCCAAGAGGACAAATCCACTACAGATTGTTTGAAGGGGATTTGGTTGGTTTCTTGACGAATAAAATCAGATGGGTCGGGATCACTGATAGGCCCAAGAAAATAGATATTGGGGGAAATGGCTGATGGAATCAAGATTTCGTTCCTCATTTCCTAAGAAAGTGGACGAAATAAGTTTGAGAGGAAAAGAAATACAAGGTAGCGGCCAATAATTGGAGAATGAACACTTGGAGACATACCTCAGGGACGTGGTCGATGGTCGCCATCACGGTCGAAAATTGGTTTGAATCTGGCGAGGATCGCTTGGATGATGGCTTGTTAGAACATATGGTTTGCTAGGGTTTGGGGCCTTGGCGATGACGGCGTCGGCTGTTAAAGTTGGCTTGAGGAAGAAGGAGAAGGCGAACAGGCCGAGTCGGTTGCAAAAGATACTGTTGGGATGTTATATAAAACTCATGCCAGAAAGTCAGGAGTCGTACGTATATCTCGGGATAGTATAGTTGCGGCATGGTAAACCAATGAACTAGAATTTTGGGATAAAATCATTTCATCCCAAAATTGGGGGTATGTGTTTACACCAAAATTTGGGAGAAGAGCGCGGGAACTCGCAGGCTTCTAAGATTGTGCCAATCAAGGAGTTGATTGAGTAAGGATTGATGTCTGCCGGGTCGAATGCGACACTGGGATCGGTTCTTTTCGAATGACGTCAGCAGATAACGATGAGAAGATATGATTGGCATCGAGAAGACACATATCAGACTCTACAAAAGGGGAAATATTAGAGTCCAAGTTATCTTAAAATAGAAATGTTTTCTTCGTACCAAAGATTGTACTGAGTTGTACTCGAGTAGGATTCATTTTTAGGCTCCGGGTATAAATACCAAACCCCAACTATTGTAAAAGACACACAATCAATCAAATACCAGTTATTTACTTTTTTCGGCTCCGGCCACTCCTTAGGAGTAGGAGTAGAGTAGATCTCGGCGAGTTCTTCAGCAAGTATGGCTGCATCGATCCGGTTGACCTCCACTGCTTGTCTGTAAGTACTGTCATGGCTTATACCTATGTTCATATGGCTGCATCGATCCGGTCGACCTCCACTGCGACTTTGGTATAAGTTAGTTATCGACTCTTGTCTAGTTCAAGTACGGCTGCATCGATCCGGTCGACCTCCACTACTCGAACTAGATTAAGGTCAAGTTATCGGCTCTATCTAAGGGTGGCGTTCCTTCGGATAGATTCATTAAGTTACCGATATTGCTTGTTGCTTCCATTATTTACTTAATTATAGCAATATCACTTCGCCCAATTGGGATTGATCTAGATTAGCCTTATATCTTTGTTAACCCATTGTTTGTTAATCTAAACTGATATAATCTGCACTTTAAACGATGAGTTATGTTTTATCGGCTGTTTTACGTCAATCTTGATCGTGCATAGTGTGCGGTTAAGGCATGTTTGATCTTGAGTAGATCTATTGGCTAGCGAAAACTGTTCCATGGCTCGTTATCACGGCCTGTGTGATTCTGCGTCACACCCCATTGTTAGCACCGTGGAGTGAGGATCGTTATTTGGTAGATCTATTCCTGAGAGGGCATGACCTTAACTGTGTGTTATGCCTGAATCGGTTGTTTTAGCCGATATCGAGCGCTTTCACGAACAGTTCGCATCACAAGATCGTTGAATTAGTAATAGGTTGAAAGATGTGTTAGCCCCATGATCTTATTATTGTATTACGGCCTGCATGATTCTGCCTCATGCCCCACTGATATTAGTAATAAGTTAGGGTCATTGAGTCTATTGTTGTTTCTACGTCCTGCATGATTCTGCCCCATGCCCCACTGGTTATAGCGATAGATGAGATCTAATATGTTCATTAGATTTATCTCTATTAAATGGTCGAATGATGATGAACTATTTCTTTTATAAAGGAGTTCGGTTACTTGCAGTTATTGGCTTAGCATGAACTAATTATTGTTAATATCTTATTGCCATTGACAAATATTTGTTTAAACAATGATATTCATTCAGAGTGATAACCGATTCTTCTTACACAACCCCATAAACTTTAACTGATTTATTCTTATGAATATGCTGGAATCGACTATTTAGTTGATCTCCTTTCATATCGGCTCTCAGAGCCGCACATTCAGGACTGTCTGGCAACACCGGCATGTTCCACCCTTAATTACTGATAAACTTTCTCTCCTTGTCAAATGCAGGATCAAATTGACTAGCACGTCTCGGGAGGAATACGTAGGATCGACCACCCCTGCGCTGAAGCTAGGCGTATCTCCAGCTCCATCGAGTGGATCCTTTTGGCTTGCTCGTGTGTCCTCGGCACGGAACAAAATTCTCGTGTCGACAGTAAATTAAAAGAATTAGGAACTGACCAAGGTGACATTGTTAAAGCACTCATGTCCATCGACATGCCCATTCTGCGCCGGCATCATTGCTTCATGTTCTTCTGCCTCACCCCAATCGTTGCAGCTCTCTCAGAACACAGGACTTGCTTCCACATCTCAACATATAAGAAACTCTTAGTGCTTCCTAACAGGTTCTTGGATGGCAATATGCAGATGCTAATACCAGCACACATGCTTTGAGTAGGCTACTCACCACACAATACGAGGCTACTAAATGACCATCATCGTTGTCCAAGTTGGTTGGCATGAGCACCTCCAACCCCTCCCTACATCTGAAACAAGACAAAAAAAGGAACCATTCATGATTCATTTACTTCAAACCAAAACTAAACAAATTGCCATACAAGAAAGAATAAATTGCGCCAAGAAAGAGCACAACTACACATTACCGTCCATGTTGGAGAAGGTTCAGCTGGTGTATAGAGTAGAAACAAATTTCCGATCGCTCACACCAAAATCTAGGCACCGATGCCCTACACACTAATGGGTATGCTCAGATCTGAAGCCCTCTTAGGGGATGAGTTCAGAGGGAGAGGATAAATGGAAAAGGCTGACCGCTCACCGCCACCGCCCGGTGCCCGACCGCTGAGCTCCCCGGCCCCGGTTGGCGGAGCCCCGACGCAAATCTGCTCGGCCCCGGCACAGATTCGCTCGGCCCCTCGGCACCGGCGCGGCGCCCCGCCGCCCCGGCCGTCGGAGGTTCATGGCACCGCCGGACTAGGCGTCCAGCGCTGGTCGGTGGCTTTGGGCATTGGTGGCAGCGGCCGATGGGTACGGTGCGGCATGGCGGTGAATGTCTATGGTGCGGAGAGGAGCAGCTGAGCAGGAGAGGGGATGGGGACTCCCCATGGCTACGACACGGTGAGGGGAAGGAGCTGCGGCCGCCGGATAGCTTCGAGCGGTAAGGGGAAGGAGAGGGTTGGGGGCAGCGAATGGCTGTAGCTCGGTGGAAGAGAAAAGTTTGGGGAAAGTGAAGTCACGGGGGCGCGTGCGGAAATAATTCGCTCCCTCCCGCGCCGCTTTGTTTCTCTGATGCATGGGTTAGCTGCCCGCTTGCAGCGTGCAGAAGCCAATCGAAGCGCGCGGACTGAGCCACAATTCGTCGTGGTCAGGCTGCCCGTGACGGTGGCCAGGACTTTCCCGGACGGGTTTCAGCGCACGCAGGGGATGCTCACGTGCCCCTGACGGATGGTGGGCAGCTGAGGGGAAAGGTTTCCACTGTCCATAGAAAAGTGAGCTGGGGTAGTGTAATCCAAAGAATTTGCCAAACCCTAGCATAGATTTTCCAAAAAACAATAGGGCAAAGAGGAATCTTACCCAAAGAGCAAGAACGACGAAGACACGCTATGATTTCTCTCGCGTTTCACCTTCTCGCTTGAGGCGATCCTCGCCGGTAGACATCTTGTTATCTTGATCTACTCCACCCATAGCAACACCATCAAGAACAGTGAGAGAAGGCATGGGATCAAGGGAAAACAATAGGAGAAGAAAATCCCGAACTGGTTTTAGGTGAGGAACAAATTCGGTGGCGATCCACGGAAACCTTAATTTCTCCCATCTTCTCCCTTCTCTCTTCTTCTCCTTATGTTCTTTTAGTCATGAGGATAGGAGGGGCAACGCTCTTCAGGGTCAGGGAAAGATACGGCCAGAAGGAAGCCAAAGGAAAGGAAACCACAATCCTATTACTGTTCATGCGGTTGCCGTAGCATCACTACAGTACATGGTGTTTTTTTCTTAAATTCTTGCAAAAAATATTTCGTGGTTCGAACTTCAAACAACGCATATGAGTAGTCAAACAGAATGCGTTTGACGAGCTCTACTAATCTATGGTCTCTAATCATCCGTCCGAGCTACGGATAAAAAACCATTTTTATGCCATTCATTAAAACTCCCGTCGAACCTTTTACCACTTTACGCTTCCCGACACATAAAACATATTTTTCGGTGTTACATTCTACCCCCTTTAAAGAATTCGTCCCCGAATTCCTCTAGGTTAAACCATAATAAGGAAAATAAAGATACTAACAAAGCACAACACATATATGATACTAAAGATCAACACCGCATAAGTTAAAATTACTTGCACATACATGAAACCACTCACAGGGACTTATTCACTCAAAGGACGTATGTAAATTGAAAATGGTAGATCAAACACACATGCAAAGAATGATATCAGTTCAATCAAACAATACCCACGACTAAGGGATCACACGAGACAATTTCATATCTTTGAAGAACGAACATAAACATCATGTTAAGCATGAGAAACTCGGCAAAAAAAAAGCTTCATATCTTTGAAGATGTATTGGATTATGATACAATGCACGTGTATGTTTGGTAGTAACTGCTGATCACCAGCAGAATCTCAGCACTTGAAATTAACATGAATTCAGTTGGAACAGCGCACGTCCTGCATGCGCTGAACAAAGACGTAGGAGTTCTACGGTGAGACCATGCCATTTTTACTCGTTCGGTCGACACCTGAGACGACGTAGGACGTCTCAACTGATTCAACCAGTCCCTATCCTCCCAGTTATGTACTGTACGTACTGCCATGCATGCGAGGTGGCCACTAGCTACTAGTTTCGCTCTCGCTGATGATAGCCTAGTACGTACGGGCCAGGACACGCGTACTGTGTGGAGGGTGTGGACAGACGGACAAGTAGCATACAGACAAAAACCGGCCGTAGTTATGATTACAAAGCATCATGTACTGTAGATGAGTCGCAGTACAAGGAGAAGCTGGACAGCCCTAGCTTAGCTAGGATTAGTTGTGCGCATCACTCATCATGAGACAGTGAAAGCGAACAGGTGCATATTAAGCCGGTCCTCCAGCTAGTTAACATAGCCAGTACTAGGTGATGATCCATCAGCTTTATCAGTGATTTACTACCTCCGTTCCTTAAAAAAAAAACAATTCTAGAACAGTGTCATGTTTAGTATATAAGTTTGGATGCGGGGTGGCATGCCTGATTTGGTAACTTGTTTTGTTTCCTCGATGACTGATTCGATCCTTTGGTGATCATCAGAATCGTAGATTTGGATTGTAGTTTTAGATTTCTAGCACTTTCAAATGTTGAACTCTGTAGTTTCGTTACCGTCGTAATATTACTGTCCTGCAAAAAACCTCACATGCTATCAATATTATGTGGAATACCTCATTATGTAAAAAAAAACACATCACAGACGTGCGTTAAGGGACAGCACAGACGCAAAAAAGCACGTATGTAATAAGACATCCGTAATAAGGTCTTATTAATAAGGTACTAATTAATACAGACGCGTCTTATGTACAAGCGTATGAGTGAATGCAAACGCGCGTCTGAAATAAACTGAACACGCATCTGTAACAAAAGTTAATTTCGATGCTTGTTACCGAAAAGCGTGTGTAGGTTTTCAAATGCTACAGACGCGCTATGTCACAATGCGTCTGAAAAGTTTAAGAATACTGCAGGCACGTGTTGTAACAAGCCGTATGTAGACTTTCAGAAAACTACAGACGCGCCTTCTTAAAACGCGTCTGCAGACTTTCAGAATACTACAAACGCTCGTTCGTTGCATTTGTCTGCATTACGAAGAATACTACAGACGTGTATACTTAGCGCGGGTCTGTAGTATTTATTTACCATAGACGCATCTGCAACTACACACGTCTGCCCAAAGGAGACCACTGATATCACAATTAATATATACATATAAACCAGACCTGCAGATCTCATAAAAATGACATCACAATTCAAAATTGTTCACTTAATAAGAACAAAAATTGTTATTGCTGTGTTAACACAAACAAATTAAACATATTCACAGTAGGTCAAACCAAAGAGATAAGCTCCCACACCCATACAAAATCCTGTGCATATGATTCCAATGCATCTAAACAACTGCTTTATGAAACTCGCCTTTTTGGTTGATGATCTGCGACACAATGAACATGGCAATCTTCTCTCTAATTTTCTCTAAGTTGATTCGAGTGGTCAGCACTTTAAATTCCTATAATGTAGCCATAAGATGGTGCTGCATAATTAGTTTACGTGCATTGAAATATACATCTAAATACTATAGAAAAAGGCTATTTATCTAGCACATAACTATATATTCAGACTAATATATACGTAGCGATGATAGCAGCAGCACATTAGCTATGCACAAGGCTATTCCAGCAGCAGCAGTAAACATCAGTAGCAGACATCAACTCAGGGACTGTATACCGATCCACAGACCACAGCGACACAGCCCGAAAACAGGCTGTGCCAAACATAGGTCGGAAGTCACTCACGAAGTAGCCAATTCGCGGTCCCGCGTGGGAGGGGCGGGTCTCTACTCCGTAGTATACACGTACGACGGATCTACTAGTGGCCCGTGCGATCTTTGGACCTATCTGCCGATCGAGCCAGCGAGGTAGCGTGCATGATCAGGACAACGGCCATGTTCGCTTGCACTATTGGAATCCTCAAATTTACGAGTATTTTTATGTTTGCTGAGTGTATTTTTTCGGGCACTCGGCGAATAAGTTCTTTGCTGAGTGTTGCGCTAAAAACATTCGGCAAAAAAAAACACACTCGGCAAAAAGAGGGTTTGCCGAGTGTCAAAAAACACTCGGCAAAGAGGGTGTTTGCCGAGTGTTTTCTTTTTCGCACTCGGCAAAGAAATAAAATCTTTTTTTCTGGGAAAGAAGGAGAAGAAAAAAATAAAAAAAAACTTTGCCGAGTGCCAAGATCTAGGACACTCGGCAAATGATAAAATCCTACTTAATTAGCCGGCCCAGGCCCCTCGAGCACCCGCCCTTCTCTTCCCTAGCACCCCCCCTTCTTCTTCCCTAGCCTCCCTCTTGGCCCCCTCCCTATCCCCCTCCCTCCGCCCCTCCCCCCCCCAAATCCCTCCTCCCCCCCTTCTTCCCGGGCCCCCTCCCCCCCCTTCTTCTTCCCCGGTGGGCGCCCTCCCCCCCTTCTTCCCAGGCCCGGCCCTCCCGACACGAGCGCGTCCCTCCTCTCCATCCGCCTCCCTCTCCCGCCCCCCCTCCCTCCCCTTCTTCTTCCCTGGCTGGCGGGCAGCGCGGACACCTCCCTCCCCTTCTTCTTCCCCCCGAAAATATTTCCTCCCTCCTTCTTCCCCCCATTGCCCTCCCTCCCTTTCTTCTTCCCCGCCGGCGCCCTCCTCCCTCCCCTTCTTCTTCCCCACTATTTTAGCCTCCCTCCCTCTTCTTAGTACTTTCAGCCAAGCGGATCCGCCCTCCTCTCTCCGGATCCGACCGGTGACGGCCGGATCTAGCGACGGGCCCTCCCCTCCCCTTCTTCTCCCGGTCGGATCCGGCCCTCCCTCTCCCGGGTCCGGCCGGTGGCGGCCAGATCTGGCAGCGGGGCGGCGTGGTGTGGTGGTGGCGGAGGCTGCTTTGGTGGTGGTGGTGGTGGCTGGCGAGGAAAATGGTGGTGGCACAGTGGTGGCCCAGGCGGCGGTGGTGGTGGTGGTGGTGGTGTGGTGGCGGTGGCGAAGCGGCGGACGGCGTGGTGGTGCCACCGGTGACTTGTTTTTTTTTATTTTTTTCCGAAAAATGTTTGCCGAGTGTTTTTTGGCACTCTGCATAATCTTTGCCGAAAAACACCGACGATTGACACTCGGCAAACAACTCTTTGCCGTTAAAACCTACGCCGATTGTCGTTTGTCGAGCGCTTTGCCGAGTGTTATCCCATAATGTTGTCTTATGAGCCATACTATTTTAGCAAACAAACAATATTTTCTCTCACAATAAATCAATGAATAGTACTTTCAGCCATGACTTTTTAGCGAAGCGAGCAGGGCCAACATCTACGAGAGCACGAAAAACACGAAGCCACTATGCCAGGACCCCACGGGCAACCGTGCCCCCGGCAGGCTCGGCCGGTGCGACGACCCTCCTGGCCGGCAGGCAGCACACAAGCGATTGACATACATACCGCGCGTGACCGCGATGGCGACACCGTCCTCTGAAGGACCAAAAACGACGACCAGAGGGGGTTGAATGGGAGCTTTAAATTTCTTTCGAAACTTTAAGCCACTGTCCCAAAATCACGACCCAAGAGCAAAGGCACTAGAGAATGGTATGATCACAAGCCAACTGGTGGCTGGGTACTTTGGCGATGACTAAGAGGTACAGCGGATCAACCGAGAACAGACAAAAACAAGTGCTTGAAAGAACGAGAGAAAACAGCATAATCTGCACAGGCCCGGACTGTCTGTCGTAGGGAGCCCAGACTGTCCGCGGGTCAGGTCCCGGACTATCCGGGGTTGAGGGCCGGACTGTCCGGCGTTCAACTCCCGAAAACTGAACGATGAGAAACAGTTCTAACCTGGGCAGAAAGAAGAACGGCGGACTATCCGCGGTTGAATCCCGGACTGTCCGCAAGTCAAACACCAGAAAACGAACTCGCTGAAACAGTTTTGGACACGCTTCAGTAGCAGCTCCGGACTGTCCACGGGTAGGCCCGGACTGTCCGACGTTCAGAACAACAAAACATTACCAAAATAAGACCTTTTGCTCGTGACATGAATAGTAACATCGAACTGTTTTGGGGTCAGGGGCGGACTATCCGCGAGACGCCAAATCAGCACGAACAGAGTCGCCCGAAAAACACTCGGAACAAGGAAAATCTCGATTTGTGGCCAAATCAAAACCAATTGCCACCAAATTTTAACCACATGGTCACAAGGTAATAGGTGCGTTACCTCTAGGAGATCATCGCCCAATTTGAAGCCAATCAACGGGAAATTGGATGAACACGAAAAACACCGGTTATCCAACCTTAGAGCTTGATTCGCCCCGATCTATGAACTCGTGAGGAATTAGACGAAATCCCTCGGTGGAAAGGCTCAACTCACGTCCTAGTTCATTTCAATGCAAAAGGAACAAATCAAAATGGTCTCAAAACGACGAATCGAACCACACAAGACAAGGGGGAAAGGAAGAACACGAAGAATACAAACCCGATTCATAAGACCAACTCACAAATCGAATCCCAAAGGACACGAGGAGGCTAGGGCCTCCATTTCCGTTGCAATCTTTGGTTCTTACACAAATTCTTCAATTTGTGGACCTCTCTCGCAAGAAAACCTAAAGGGAGGAAAAAACCTAGAGAATGATGAAGCAAAATGAAAAAGGTGAGCGAGATGGGAGCTCCCTCATCCTATCTAACAGGGCTATTACACAATCCCAGTTTTGCCCTTAGATATTTATGAGTTGAACCACTTAACCCGAGGGCACTATGGTCCAACCCGAGGTAACCTTCATCCGACGGCCACCACGCCCTTCATGAGATAGCTTTGCCTCGACGCGAACTCCTCGATGCCACCACGTGCCGTCCGTTCTTGCTCGGAACCTCCGCCCGGGTTTTGAGGCCCAACCCGTAAAATCGGTCACCGATGGTTTGGAGACCCAAACCACCAAACCGCCCACGAGTAGCGTACTCCATACGCGTCCCTCGCCACTCGACACGTGTCTCCGCCGTCCTCGACTGGACGGCCGCTAAGTCCTCCTAAGCCCCCTCGACTCGCACGTCCGCCGTCTTAACTCGATTAACACGGTTACTCCCATGTACACTTGTGGTTATCGATGTCCCAGATGTCAGCCACCACGGCTGGCCACCTGGCTTCCTGGTCTCTCAGTCCAAGCCTCACGTCCGTCCTTCACCGCTTCTGGTCCATCGGCACGGCACATCCCTACTTAATCTTCACCTCGCCGTCGACCACCGCCTCCGAGTTCCACACCTGCCCACCAAAAGCCAAGAGACATGTTGCACAACCCAACTCTCGCCATGGTTAATTCACAAACTCAACCCAAGATACGAATCACGTTGACAATCACTCATCACAAATCTAAACCTCAAGGATATGTATCAACTTGTGTTCGTGTCCTCACGGATCCCGGCCCCGAACCAGCCTCAGCTCGCGCGGCGTATTCTCATCCGCGTCTGCGTGCTGCGCGCGCGGCGGCTTGTCCTCGTCCCAGGCCACGCGGCAGGTGCGGCATCGAGTTCGACGACCAAATATTTGTCCTCGTGTCGTGCGTGGGCGCGTGGCGTGGCCCAGGCCGTGTAGTAGGTCTGTAGGATGAGGACGTCTCATGGCCGCCGCGAACGCCGTGCGCGGGCATGCCAATGCCAAGGCCACGCGCATCCATCATCCATGGACCCGGCGTCCCGGCCGGATTGGATTGGCACCCGCAGCCGAAGCCACACCGCAGACCGCACCCGCGCACCGGCTGGCCGCCTCGTGCGCGGTACGTACGTCGGCTGGAGATGAGGGCGGGCATCGACATCGATCGGTATCTCCGCGTGCATGCGGTGTCACAGCCGGAAATCAAGCAGCTATATGAGTAGTAGCTAGCTTGGTGACTTGGTCACGACTCACGACAAAATCCGCTGCACTGTGGGGTCTATGCTGAGGAATATACTCCTACATCACTGATGTACACTTGACTCCAGGTACCCCATAGGTACAGAGCAATCAGCATTACTGCTATAGTACTATTACGAAGGTGTTGGTACTGAGACCAGTACAAAAGAGAACTCCACCGTTCATGCCCGGCGGCTTTAGAGTTCGAGACCGCATGCCAGGCCGCTAGCTTGATTGGGCGAAGTACAACCATTATTGGCCAGACTCGTGAGACTACATGATTACAAACGGTGCAACTACAGCAGCAGCTTGGTCACCGCTAGCTAGCCGGGCAACAATGCAAGCTGAGTAATGTGGCCGGGTAAGATTTCATGGCACACGGGTTGAGCGACTTGCAGACAACGCGCACGCCTTAGGCGATAGCGGCGTGGCCACGGCGGCCGGGGAATAGCTCTCTCTTTCTCTCATGGCAGTCCGCTTCGACGACGACAGTGGTGTAGTGAACGTTTGCTGGAACCTCTTGAATGCCGACTCATCGGAACGCTCAGCATCGGACTGCATTCCCATCTTCTTGAGCATCACCTTCGTTGCTTGCGCCTCCGGTTTCTTGTCGCCGACTGAGCTCTGCAAACTTGCTACTACTCATTTGTCTTCTCAAACGTTTTTTTTTAAATGCTAAACCACAAAACCTCCTTAAACACTATGCTTACTTTTAATGAGAGGCGGTAAGACCTTAAACGGATCTAGCCCTTGATTTGGTGAAAAGAGAAAATATTTATAATGATTGTGATGATAGTAATTAGGAAAACAAATCTCGGCAACCATGCAGATGCAAGAGGCCCAGCACCATTATCCGCTTGGCGTGCGTCCTGCACGGTAGACTTGTGTATATATTAGCTCTATATATGGATGGATCAAACAGGACTTAGGGACCTAATTAGCTGATGATCGACGATAGCGAAACAACTGTCCACCCGGGCACGATCCCGGCCGCAGATCGAGACGGGTTCGGTCTCGGCGGCGACGCGCGCGGCATGCGTCCCGTCGCTCGCCGCGTGCACCCCGTGAGCGAGACCTAGATAGCGACTGGGTGATGAGCCGCCGTGAGCGAGCGAGCGACAGAGTTCGGTCGCGCGTCGCGTAAGGTGTATTGTATGCATGCATGAGCGCGCGATGGGGACACCGACGGACGTCGTCGGGGCGTGGCCGCGGAAGCCGGCGTGCATGGACCGTCTCTCATTAAACGGCCGGATGGGCATCTCGATCGACCGGATGGACCGACTGATCGATTTGCACGGGACACGCCTCCGATCCGTATGGTACGTGGACGGCCTGACATAAATGGGATTAAGGTGTCTATACCTAGCCAGCTTTACGAGTCACCCACACTGGTACAAGACGACGATTTCTTCACGATGGTTTTACTTCCAAGTGGCTGGATCCATGCCGTGATCCACGCGTCAATGACCTTCTTCCCAGCTTCGGCATTGTCTACGGCCGGGGAGGCAAGACCTCGGAGTTAGGGGATATTAGGGCTTATTGAGTCGAGCTAAATCTAGGCACAGCAGAGCTGTCCTTTGCCATTTTTGGGTCTTGCGACCCTAGCGAATTTCCACCAATCCTATCGAAAACCAATGTTTTCAAGTACTGTATAGTTCATTGTGTAATATAGTGAAGACTGAAGACCCTGGCGGTGCCTATGGCGGTTGGCTTCGCACCTACCAAAATCGATCCTATGGGCTTCAGAGATAGAGCCTCTGGCCGCAAAGATGGCATGGCGGTTCATGAAGGCACGGTAAGGTGGCAATGCAATGGTGTCATCTTAGGATAGACCCATGTACCTAATAGCCCTGTTCGCTTCTCTTATAATCCGTCTTTTTCAGCTTGTTTTTTCAGCCGGAACAATGTTTTTCTCTCACAAAAAATCAACCGGAACAATATTTCGGCTTATTTTTTCAGCGAAGCGAACGGGGCCAATATTTGGTAGACCTTAAATTTTAGGCTGGGTCCATCTCCGCACTGGAAAATGTGTTACGTGGGTACCTTCTTGAATAGCAATTATTCTACTTCATGCCACATAAAAATGGGGAGACTAATTGGAGCCTTCATAAACAACAATCTTAGGATCGCTAAGTGTCACATGGATGTATCCATCAAAATTGAAATTGGTAGCCCCCTCTTTAAGAACAATTATTATTCTACTTCATGCCACATAAAAATAGGAGGACTAATTATAGAAAAAAAATTAGAGCCTTTATGAACAACAATTGTAGTTAAAAACTGACAATGAGGGGGGAGGAGTCGGGTTTTGAATTGTACAGCCATCACTGCCGGCTGAAGCAAAGGGCTAGCATTGAAATGTTAGTGTCTGTTTGTGGCTTGAGCTAGTAGTGACAGGGACCTTCACTGTCAGTTTTAAAGGACCCCAACCATTGTCCGATTTTCAAGTTAAAAGTTGACCGTGAAAGTTTTCAGAGCAAAGCAACCGACAATTATGGGCCGGCAGTGAATGCCAGTTCTATATAGTAGTGATAAAAAATGATATAGAATACATACATCGATTTGCTGTACGTTCTGTCTCCAGGATGTGAACGTACTGTTGAGGTGTTTCCTATATATGCACCGTTGCGGAGCGTGCCAAGTGTGCCATATCGAGCCAAAGTTCATGTGCCTACGGCCACGGCGGCGCAAAGCGAGTTCAGCTGATTGGCCGGTCGGTGTATGGGCACGGCCGCGCAGTCAATCGCAGTCGTTGGCACCCAACAGGGCCGAGACGAGGCGGATCATCGGACGAACGCACACCAAGCAATGCAACAGCGACGCATATTTATGCGCATGCTGCATGCAGAGGTTGCAGCAGCATTTGTCAGTGCTAGGTGCCCCTACCACACATACGAGCATGTGCTAACTACCGGCCCGTACGTAGCTAGAGATCGACGTACGTACGTCACCTTTGCTCCGACGTGTACGTGTACTCGGTGTTCAAGCGATTTGGCCGGTCTGCAGCTAGCCTGCCGGTTTCTTGCGTTGTGTTTGCATATGTGTGCGCGCATGTGGCCGACAGGTCTAATCGGCGGTGATAGCCGTCTGTGTTGGTAGCGAAGGGTCAAGAGTGTGTGTCCGGCAGAGAGCTAGCAGCCAGGAAGTGGACAATACGACAAAACAAATTGATAGCATCGATCGAATGGAACGGGCATGGAACATAACTAACAGAGTAAACAGCAGGCCCTAATTACTAGATTAGAACCCTAAAACCCATCAACTAACACTACCCAAGCAGAATTTTTGCGTGACGGAGCAAACCGTCAGGAAAGGTATCTAAAACCGTCAGGAAAGTCTCTCCGTGACGGTTATCATCGGGGATAACCCGTCAGGAAACGAATGTCAGGGAAAGTACACCTTCCCTCACGGTTACTGCCGTCAGGAGAGGGTATCTCTATCGATTTTACTTTCCCGTCAGGAAAGATTTTTCCTGTCAGATGTATCACCGTCAAGGAAGGTTCGAACTTTCGCTGTTGGCTGAGTACCATCAGGGAAGGTTCAAACTTTCCCTGTCGGTTACAGTACCGTCAAAGAAGATTCATATTTCCTTTTCAGTAAACCACATTTTTAATATCAATAAAAGCTCATTGAACTAGTCAAATTCAAATCACAGCCAATCCTTTTGACATAAGCTTAATGGTCAACCATAAGAAGGCGATAAATGTTATATTCAAATGTCTCAATAAATATATCATCGCTAGAAATTCATACATCTGGCAACTTGTTCCAGCCTAAGTCATACATAAAGCAACTGCAAGTCAGCAGAGAACCTAAGTTGCTAGATAAGTCATACAGCTCTCAGTATGAAGCTAGTATCTCCCTAAGTCATAGATAAGTTGCCCAAATGCATATTACCATGAACAAATATGCTGGCTCCACAAAATACTTCCAACCATCACTAGTCAATGCCACACCGTTGTGGTCCAGGTTTGCTGAAACATGAGGGGATCCATCTCCAGTTGCTCTCTACATAAAAAAGAAATTATTTGAAAATATTTACATTTCGCACATGAACCATGAAATGTCGAAACAAGAGTTATATTCATGTTTGCTGCGTATATAGTAAATCAATACTTGTAGGAACATAAAAATTTCAGAATGGTCTAGTTGTAGGCTGGTAACCATATCACTAGTGATGTAACAGGTATTGTGATTCAAAAGGGCTAGTTAATTCTGGTGGTATGCCTATTTGAAAATTTTGACAAATGAGCTGCAAGTAAAGTACCAATATGATCCATATATGTTTTGGGCATAAGGCTGCAATCAGATAATTGACCAAAGTTGAACTGTACCTCAAGTGGCCTGCTAAAACAGTAACTAACAAGCATTCTAATGGTAACTAAAGCAGTTTATCACACACAACAGTCCATACAATATCATCACACCCTACTAATTATGCAATAGCTAAAGTCTAAAAAAAATTTATGGGAAGAACATCATCACAGTTATAGTGATGTAAGGCAAGATATCAGAGGAAAAATTTATTGCTATTTAAAATGTCTATCGTTTAAGTGAGGTCTGGAAGGATATGATAGCAGCCCCTGAAACACAAATTCGATCACATTTGGAAGTGAAGCACTACTTACTACAAATTTGGTGGCATGGGTCAACTTAACATTTTTCTGCATGTTCTTTGCTTTGGGTACGTATTTGCCAAAAGCCCTACACAGACATGAGTTGTTGTCACATTTTTTTGACTTTGAATAACATAATTAACAAAGAAACACATGTGTCAATAGTAGGTTAGAAAACACTCACTCATCTATCACATATTTCAACCCACTCAAATCTATCTTCCTACCTCTATTAGAGTCGAGGTACAAGACCTTCTGCCACTTGGGAATGATGATGACAGCAATCCAGTGCACACCACAGTTATGCGCAAACATCACATAGTCTTTCTTGGCATGTTTCTTTAGGCTTTTTTCCAGATATGACATGCTAAAACCTCTAGCCCTGGTCATGCTGTCTATTGATAATGGATTTGGATCAAGAAGGCCAATCGGCACAAACATGTCCCTAACTTCTACAATCAGGCATCTAGGAATAAAGTAGCACACAAAAGCAATTTAGCAAGGAAATATATGAAGAGCATCCCTACGCAACAATGAATGAGTCTAAAATATAAGAAATTGTACTTATAGTGTCAAGCAGCGAAGAATGGACATATCCAATGCATCTAGTGTGAAGAGGTCAAACAAATCATCTAATCTCACAACGAAAGGCTTAGTTTCTAAATCACGCCCAAAATGCTGGTGCTTGAACATACCGACTATCCCATCCGTTCTATTCTCTAGACATGCTTTCATGTAGTAGGCATGAAGAGCAACACACCTAGGTCCTGCCTTCTCAACATCTGTTGCTGATAGAATTGGCTGTCCAAATTAGAACTTAGGGTTGGCCTTTATCCATAAAGTTCTAATAGGGGCACTCTTAGATGGTTTGGTGGGTTGTGCCTCTTGCTGCTTATGCTTGCCACCCACGTGCTATTCTGTGTCACTCTTGGATTTTCTAGGGGCTGACAAACATGTCGTTGTAGCATGTGAGGACTTAGTTGACTTGTCTTCAACAGTGGCACTCTTCGCTGTCCCATCTTGTGAGGATGAAACATTGGCTACCACAAGGTCCTTTAGATTGCTTTTGGCTGACCCATGGCCAGGAAGTGGTGGTCTTGGTGATCTTTGAGAAGAGAGCACCTTCGGTGATACCACAATGCAACCCCTACTCCACTGGACCCTCTTGAATAGAGCCTCTCTAAGAATTGTTATCTCACCACTTGGGGGCGGATTCAGCACAATGCCCTCATGTTCCAGATATACAAATTCAACATGTACAATGGCATATCCATCCTGTACTGGAAGTGAATATAGCTCATTTTGCTTTGGGAATACACGGCCTGTTGCTACTACCTCCATTTTACCTCCAGGGTTGATTACGAGTGTACACGCTGTTGGCTCTGTAAGAAGGTCCATAACATTCGGATATGGAATTCCACCAAGTCCGTCCAACTGTGCAGCATTGCAGACTACATCTGAGGCTGAGGCATAGTTGCTCCGCCGACCACCTATAGAGGTAGGGGTGTTGGAAGGTGACCTCAAAGGCACTCCTTATTCACGCAGCATGTCTATGATATCCTTAGTGACCTTCGCGGTAACTTCTTGTGTCACTTGGCTCATAACTTCTTCTTTAATGGCTTCCACATCCATATTTGAATGCTTCCTCTTTCTATACATGCTGGTGCAATCTGACCAATACTTCCACCCACAGTAACTAGACACACCATGCATGTGCCCTGTCTGTTCTGGTTGGCCCAAGACCTCTATGAGCACATCTCTTTCCCTGACCAAAGTGAGCCCTGAAGCCTAAAGCTCTGCTTCCTTCTCTAAATTTGTCGAGCGACACTTTCAACTGTTTCTGTCGCCCAATGAATCTCAGCAATACCTTCTAAAATAACCAATGTACTCTATGCACGTAGCCAATTCCTAGGGTGACTAGGAGGATAATTGTCCCAAGGATTACTTATGCCTGCGACGGCTAATTCCCTATCCTCCTGCTCCCACTTTTCGGCCATCCCAGCATACCCTCCTGTCCGCAAGCAGTGGTCTTGCTTATTCCTCTCCCGAAGCTTGTTGTATTTGTCACTTGTTTCCTTTGCTTCTTTGCTCTCCTTTATTTCCACAAATTTAGCCCAATCTTGACGTGGAATGTATGGGTGCTTCACCGTGGCATCCAACACTTTCCTAATGAAAAGCAGTACTAGCTCGCTTTTGTGGGTTCTCTAACTTTTGGCTACCATCTGCATCATCATCTTAAACGCCCTATCCTTCAATGCATCTGGAAACTCCAATCTAGGCTGGACACACTCATCAAATAATGACCACTTGTCCTCTTCACTTAGGTCATTGAATGAAGGTAAGATCAAGGATATCCTTTGTCTAGCAATTAGACCAGCAAGCTTCCTCATTCTTATCTAGGCCTTCTTCTCAGTGGGCATCCCAGCTAGAGTAAGCTCTGTGACAACTACAGTGTCCTCTAGCCACTGTGTGACTGTCCTCTTTCTACGGCGGCGATGCAGAGGTTCAGAGGGCTGCCCCTCTTCAATAACATCTCTCTCCTCCCCCTCTATCGTAACATCTATATGTTGGTCCTCTGCACTAGCATCTCTCTCTTCATCCTCTACACTTGTTTCATCACCCGTTGATGATTCACGTTCCTTATTAGCCTATAAAACAAATTTCAGTAAGATTAATTAGTGACCAGGTCTACCATCTAATAGTAAGTAGTGTTAGTATATCAAAGCTAAAGCTTACCATTCTGATAGGGATCTGTACGTAGTCAACAGCTAGCACTCACAAGACACATCTAACACCAATGATAAGCCTTTGTTCGTTGCCAGATTCCTAGAAATAGCAAGTAAAAGGAGTAAGTAGTGCAACAGTGGTAGTAGTGATACTTGGTAAAAGAATATAACCTGTCCAGAAATCTCTATGTCTATTATCTAAATGGACAGTTTGTGCCTATAACAGAATAGAATTTTCCTAGTCTGACCAATAAAAGTAGACATGTACCCCACCTAAGTTATTAGTTCGGCTGTTTTACTGTCCACATAAAGCAGGAACATTTCGATCAGAGGAAACTGAACTTATTGATAACAACAGCTTAGACTTCATTATATGGTATATCTAATACTAAAATAACAAATCCAAACTATCTATAGGATTGGCAAAGCGTTCCTATGGACCAATTGATATCTCCTTTGTGTTCATAAATAACACGGAAGCAAGATAACCAAATTAATAAGCACCAAACTAGAATTAAAGAACAACCTAACACAAATATGGATTACTCCAAACAAGAGTAAGTTCAATAAGGACTGCACTTTGGACATTTGTTCTTAAATCTAATAAACAAAACTAACTCATTAATCTTTTAAACAAGAACCCTCTAAGTGAAGACGTGAGACGTGCAGCATAAATACTCAAAATATCACTCATAAACAATATATGAACCGATATGGTCATGTCTTTGAAAGCACACCTACAGCTATGTATATAAGAATTTACACACACACACACACACACACACACACACACACACACACACACACACACACACACACACACATATATATATATATATATATATATATATATATATATATATATATATATATATATATCAGCTCTTCAATAAGCTTAATTCATACGATTAAAGCTGGAAATATAATAATGCACTGAAGAAATGTAGCTACTTTGTTATCTACTGAATTGTTACAGCTTGTAAGAATTTATCGAATCCATGAAAAACTATAGCTACTTGATTGTTACAACTTGAGATAAATCATCACCTTGTAGCTAACTCATGAATAGGATGTTTCCTAAAGCTAAATATAGCTATTAATTATTAATTGCTCTCAGTTGTGATAGTGATAGCAGCTAGCACCTAGCAGCTAGCAGTAGAATGCCTCTACTCCCAGTAATAGCAATATAAGATCTCCCAAAATGTTACTAAATTTGCCACTTCTAGTATGCATACTCTGTAAATTTTATACACTGAAGAATGAGGAAGGAAAAAAGATACAAGAATCAACAAGACTCAGACGACGCAGAGCAACATAAGCAAAGTCAATAGACTAATCGCTGAGCTGAGCGGTGGGAACACAACTAACCGATTGTTATGTCTGTGTGTGGCTGCTGGCCGTTCTAGGCCCTGGCCGGTCATTGGTGACTCAGCCACTAGCAGATATAGATCTAGCGTAGGGACAGAGAGACACGCAGGGACAGAGAGCGGAGTAGCAGAGACTTGTGCAAATCACAGAGGCAAGGGAGGGCCTGAGCCTAGCTTGGCCCCCACGTAGCTCTGCCCATGTGTACTCCTACTAGTACGTGTCACTGCAACTACTCATATATTAGTTCCAGTTCAGTGCTCAATTGCTACTTGTAATATTGTGATGTGCATTCTAAACATAAAGCTCACAAAGCATTGGCCTTAACCTAACCAACCCCTCAGTACAAAGCTTTTTGATCTAAATTCATTTACAGCACCACGAACATGTTTTCTGGCAGCAGCAGCATGATTTAATTGTCACAAAGGAGAAAGCTATTTCATTATGTAAAGAAACAATAAGAGACTTAGTATCAGCTCTTTCATAGACCACAGAAAAATAATTGCTCCTTCATTTTCAGTAAAGTACTAGTAAAATAATTTCCTGCCTATTATGAATAACTGTACTGCGGTTCCCGAAAATTAAAAACTAGAGTCAGCAACCTAAAATACTTCAGGCTAAGAGCAAATCATCACTATATATTGTTCGTACGGCAGCTGACGGCTTATTTGAACAACAAACCAGATGATAATCCATATTGAAAGAATAAAGAATAGAGGAAAAGAAGTCTAATACCTGCGGCGTTGACCTTGGAGTAGAGGCAACGGCAGTGCAACCCTAGGCACATAGAGGTGAGCTTGGAGCAGTGGCGGGGCACCCAATGGTGGGGTCCCAGCACGCGAAGAGGTCAAGGTCGGAAGGGCTTGAGGAGGGGACACTGGGCCTCCACCGGCACCTCCTCGTCAGATCAAGTCGCCTCCTAGCCAGAACTGACCTCCTTGGCAGGCTATTGTAATCCTAGTCGCCTCCACCGGCACCCAATTCGTCGGGGAGTTGTCGATGCGGGACCCACGGGATACACCGCAAGGAAGAGACGAGATCTAGTTTGATTAGGATTCCTCCCATGTAATCCTAGTAGTAATACTACCCTGTAATCATACTAGGACTCTGCATTGTAAACCGACTAGGACTCTAGAATCCTGACTATATAAAGGAGGGTGGGGCACCTTAGATGGGGGGCAGAAGAGAGTTAGAGAGAGAACACTGGACAACCAATCCAACACAAAGGCTAACGCCGACTGGACGTAGGGCTGTTACTCGATCATGATCGAGGGTCCGAACCAGGATAAATCGACTGTCTCTTGCGTTTACCGTTGGGTTCTGCATATGCTGAAGCCCGAACAAACTGTCCCGGGTACCCCCATGGCAGGCTATCGATGGTGAAACATCAATAGCTAGCGCACCAGGTAGGGGCTTTCGGCGAATTTGCATCCGAGAGCTCGATGGACCTCGTCAACATGATCTTCTCGACGGGATCAACCTTCATCTTCGGTTCATGGATCTACGAGGTGGACGACAACGGCAAGCTTCAAGGCCGTCTCCTCGAAGATTCGGATCACCATAAAGACCTCGCTATTTCGGCAACTACGGCAGATCAAATCGCCGGGAAACTCGCGCGGCTTGTGATGTCTGATCTGACTCAGATTTCATGACCAACCGTTTTCCACGCTGGTCCAAGTTCTTTTCCGTTAGGACTTCACAACGTGACCATTCAGAGTTCTCTCGAGAATAGTCCGAGTTCTTTTCCGACGTGGCTCCAGAACGCGGCCTCAACCTATCAAGAATTCAACTCGGAGAACATTCAGAGTTCTCTCGAGAATAATCTGAGTTCATTTCTGGCGGGGCTGAGTGTGGCTGGAGGATGGTGGCGGATGGAATTGGAGACAGAGGCGGGCATACGGTGGAGCGCGGATGGTGACGACGGTTGTTGTATGAGGCGGCGGTGGCGATTAACGGTGGGCAGCCGTGTGATGGCGAAGGACGACGGGCGGATGTGCTTGGACACCGATGGAACCCTAGAATCGCCGACGCAGGGACTTAGACAAAAAATGTGCTGAAGGAATGCCAGTGAGCTTCTGGGCTTAGCAAAATAGGGCGCGCAAAAAGAAAAAGGATGAAGACACGTCTGTAATAATAACGCAAAAAGAAAAAGGATGAAGACACGTCACTAATAATAAAAAATGAGCATGAAATTGTGTTATCGCTTGGGATCGAACCTGATACCTCTGGGTCCACAAGTTGGTGTGTTACCATTGCGCTATGTTCGTGAGTTCAAACAAGTGGTAGTTTTAAATGTAAAAAAAGTGAAAATAATAACATGCGTATGTGAGAATAAAAATATATATATTATCCCCATGATCTTCCTTCTCGCTCTCAGTCACATCGCTGCTCCTCTCGCTCTCTTCCCTGCTCCTCTCTCTCCCCCCTCTCTGCTGTTGCATGCGCCCTCCACTGTCGATCTCCTGCATGACACAGCACACCGGCCCGGGCCCGAATTAGCGCATGCTTAACCTCCCTCTCATCATATGCTCAGAATGCAGGCGGCGAAGGGTGGTGCGGCGGGTTTCAATGCAGGAGCACAGCCAAAATCAAGTTTTTTTACTGTTGCCCCTTCCATAAGGTAAGTTAGGGTTTCAAAAGTTTGATTCTTGGTTGCTGCTGAGTTGCATCTGTATCTTGATTTCATTTTGCTTTTAGAGGAATTCGGGCTGTCCTTTTTTCTTCTAGGAAGATGAATATGAGGAGCGTCTGAAGACGTTGGCCAGGCTAGGTAGTTGACTGCATTGTTGGCTGGTGATGGAGAGCAGAGCACTAGAGGTCCCAAAGTGGAGGTAGTAGATCCTACCGAAGAAGTCAAAGCAGTTGCAGAAGAGGTCAATGGCGACCTAAAACTCAAGATGTGTTAGTTGAAGCTGGAGATGTGTGAGATGAAGGTCTAGCTTCGTGAAATGATGGTTAAGATCCTAGAAGCAAAGGAAGAGATCAAGGAAGAGATTGCTAAGGGAAACAAGTCTCCAACAGTGTTTACTGGTCAAATGAGTGAGGTCTAGGTCTCAAATAACATTAGTTTAGTTGGCATTGTCATGGTTTAGTCATGTGATGTAGGTAGTTGTTATCTAAATGTGGCTGTTATCTGAATGTACTTGTTAATGAATGTGGCTAATAATCTAAACCACTTGACACTTCTTACAAAGATGTACTCAAAACCGCCCTTTGCTTTCTTGAGAGGTCCTACTTGATCTAGCCCCTAGCAGGAGAAAGGCCAAGCGGGTGGGATGCAGATGAGATTGTGAGCTGGTACATGAGCTTGTCTTGCGAACATTTGACAACCTTTGCATTTTTTGACGAGTTCTTCTACATCTTTCAAAGCGGTTGGCCAGTAGAATTCGGTGCGGAATGCTTTGCCGACTAGTGTTCTTGAAGCGGCATGATTTCCACAGCAACCTGAGTGTATTTCGTCTAAGATCTCTTTGCCTTTTTTGAATGAGACACATTTTAGGAGTACTCCTAATGATGCGGCTCTTCTGTAGAGCTTGTCCCCCACTAGGATGTAGTTCTTGCTTCGGCGAATAACTCGGGTAGCCTCCTCTTTATCTGCTGGCAACTTATTGTCTTTGATATAATCAATAAATACCTGGGTCCATGAGGTGGTGATTACAAAAATCTAGGTGCCTTTAGCTGGGAGTTCAGGGGTTATCTCACCGGGTTGTTTGATAGAGGGAGCTGATAACTCCTCTATCAATACGCCGGGTGGGACCTTCGCCCTGTCCGATCCGAGCTTGGTGAGGACATCTGCTGCAATATTAGAGTCGCACAGGACATGTAGAATTTCTAATCCTTGAAAATGTTTTTTGAGTTTTCGTATTTTGGCACAGTAAGCACCCATGTTTTCTTTGGTGCAGTCCCAATCTTTGTTGACTTGGTTGATGACTACTGTCGAATCGCCGTATACGAGTAGTCGTTTGATTCCGAGGGTAATTGCCACTCGGAGCCCGTGGATGAGGGCTTCATATTCTGCTTCATTGTTTGCAGCTTGCCATAATATCTGAAGGACATACTTGAGTTGTTTTCCATCTAGAGAAATGAAGAGAACGCCTGCACCGGCTCCGCCTAGCTTGAGTGATCCATCAAAGTACATCTTCCAATGTTCAAGGATGGTATTTGACATAGGTTGTTGAATTTCTGTCCACTCGGCAACGAAATCAGCAAGGGCTTGAGATTTAATTGCCTTCCGTGGGGTGAAATCGATATTGAGAGCACCAAGTTCAACTACCCACTTAGATATGCACTCTATTGCGTCTCTATTGTGTAGGATGTCTCTGAGTGAGAAATCTGTTACCACGGTAATCTTATGGCTTTCAAAATAGTGGCGAAGCTTGCGTGAAGTGATCGGGAGGGCGTAGAGTAGTTTTTGCACATGCGGGTACCGGATTTTTGATTCTAACAGTACTTCGCTGATGTAGTATACGGGGCGTTGTACTTTATATGCGCGCCCTTCTTCTTCTCTTTCTATGACTATCGATGTGTCGATCACAGTAGAAGTTGCCGCAATGTACAGCATCATGTCTTCGTATTTCTTTGGATGTGTGAGAACGGGCGAGGAGGTGAGGTATGCCTTAAGTCTTTTGAAAGCTTTGTTGGCTTCTTCTGTCCACTCGAACTTGTCTTTCTTCTTTAGTAGTTTAAAGAAAGGTAACCCTTTTCTCCGAGTCTTGATGTGAAACAATTGAGGGCCGTCATGCAGCCTGTTAGTTTCTGCATATCTTTGACACTTCGAGGAGGGCCCATCTCTGTTATTGCTCGAATTTGCTTGGCACTGGCTTCGATTCCGTGATGACTGACCAAGAATCCGAGTAGTTGTCCTGAAGGAACTCCGAATACATACTTGTTTGGGTTCAATTTCCACCTCCACCTTTTTAGGTTTTCGAAGGTTTGCTTTAAGTCTTCAATTAGTGTGTCCGGGTTCTTTGTTTTTACTGCTACGTCATCCACGTATGCCTCTACGTTTTCACCGATCTGTTCACCAAGGCATGTTTGGATAGCTCTTTGGTAAGTGGCACCAGCATTCTTGAGTCCAAACGACATGGTCTTGTAGCAGTAGGCACCGAACGGAGTGATGAAAGATGTCTTGCTCTAGTCTTGTTCCTTTAATGCGATCTGGTGATATCTTGAATAGCAATCAAGAAAGGATAATAGGGCAGATCCTGCTGTTGAATCAACTATCTGATCAATGCGTGGTAGCCCGAATGGATCTTTCGGGCAGTGTTTGTTGAGATCTGTGTAGTCAACGCACATGTGCCACTCGTCAGTATTCTTTTTTTTACTAGAACTGGGTTTGCTAGCCAATCTGGATGAAGGATTTCTCCGATGAATCCGACTACCATTAGCTTTGTGATTTCTTTTTTAATTGCTGCCTTCTTGTTGGGTGAGAATCATCGTAGTCGTTGCTTCATAGGCTTGGAGCCTTCATTGATATCGATTCTGTGCTCAGCCAACTCTCTTGGGACACCTGGCATGTCAGTCGGCTTCCAAGCGAAGATATCTTTGTTGTCCCGAAGAAAGTTGGTGAGTGCGAGTTCCTATTTTGCTGAGAGGTGGGCACTGATGGTTGCCGTTTTGGAGGGATCACCGGTGCCCAGGTCGATTTGCTTGACGTCGGCTTCTTTTGGTGGTGCGAGGATGCTGGGCTTTTTAGCCGGTATCTCTAGCTCTTTTGGGCTCATTTCTGCGGCAATAGTGGCTATTTCTTTTCTACTATTGGCGGCTTGTGCTTTGGCTGCAATTTGGATTGCCTGAACGTCATAGTCAAAAGCGCGCTTCAAATCACTTCGAAGGGAAAGGACACTGATAGGCCCTGGCATCTTAAGCAATAGGTATGGGTAATGCGATATTGCCATGAATTTTGCTAGTGCTGGATGCCCGAGGATTGCATGATATGATGAATCGAAGTCTGCAACTTCAAACTTGATAAACTTTGTACGGTAGTTTGAGGGAGTTTGAAAAGTAACCGGTAGAGTGATTTGTCCGAGTGGCATGGCTGCCTTGCCGGGTACTATCCCATAAAAGGGGTGCTCATTGGTGTAATCATCCCTACGAGTTGTAGTCCCATCTTCCTTAGCGTTTCTGAAAAAATGATGTTGAGTCCGGCTCCCCCATCGATTAGTACTTTTGTGACAGTCATACCGGCGATAGTTGGATCTAGAACCAGTGGGTAATGGCCTAAGTTTCCTACGCTAGTCCATTGGTCTTCTCTTGAAAACTGGATTGGATACTGTGACCAATTGAGATATCTTAGAGTAGCCGGTTCTGCTGCCATGATGGTTCATAGAGCTAGCTTTTCTTGATGTTTGCTTATGGAATTTAGGGCCCCGGCGAAGATCACTGCTACTGTCCCCCTAGATTTTTGGAATCCCTTGTCTTCGTGGTTGTCTTCATCTTTTTTCTGATTGTCTTCTTTAGTGTTTCCCTTACTATCTTTTCTTACGTATCGATCATTGAAGGTGTAGCAATTTTCGATGGTGTGATTTCCTTTAGGGTGCCAGATGCAATGCATGTTTTCAATGTCGTCATACCTTCTGGGTTTGGAAAACTTCTTTGATTTGTCAGCCACCGCTACGGTGTTGTCTGGTCCACGTTTCCTTTCCTGATGTCTGATGTTTCGATGATTTTGCTTGTCCAGGTTGTCTCGGTTGTTTCTATCCGGGAACCTTTCTTGTGTCTTCTCCTTTGCAGTAATCATCTTTTCTACTGTGCATCTGAATTCTTCATTGTTTCTTGGGTTTTCTTTGAAGAAGTCCTAAAATTGCCACCTAGCCATGATTCCGTGAGAGAAAGCTTTGATTAGTTCTCGTTCGGTGATGTCATGTACTTGAGCACGTAGTTTGCCAAATCGTCGATAGTAATTTCTGAGACTTTTGCCCCCTTTCTGCTTGAGTCCTTTTAATTCTACGTGGGTGATGGGGTGCGTAATGATACTCGTGAAATTTTCACATAAAACTCTTTGTAAGTCCTCCCAATTTCTGATTGACCCTGGATTCAATTTGTCGAACCATTGGAGGGGCAAGTTTTCTAGGGCCATGGGAAAGAACAAGGTCTTGATATCGTCGTCTCCTCCGGCTAGTTCAATCGATTGCGAGTAAATCCTGAGCCACTGCCTTGGTTCGGTCTTGCCATCATATCTAGAGTGGTTGGACGGTTTGAACTTGTGAGGTAGTCGTATTGAAGCAAGTCTGTTTGCAAAATAGGGGAATCTATCGTGCGTTCCAGCTTCTATGTATTCTGATTCAACACCCCCTTCTAGCCAACTATTGTTTTGGTGAGAGTAGTTCTGCGTGGCTATCTGAATAGGTACTTTGCTTCTGATCTTTCTTGGTTGTTCGACTCGGTAGTTTTGACTATGATCCCTTCTACTTTCTCTGTTGTGACTTCCACTTGGTCCAAGTCTCTCGAAAGCGGACTACCTTTGATTTTGATCTTCCTACTCATGAGATATTGACCTGGTAGGTAGTCTTGAGCCGGTCCTTCCATCGTGCGTCCTTAGGACCATTGACTGGAGAAAGTCCCAGAGCTGTTCCTGTTTTTCACCGGGATGTGAGGTCGCTCCAAATTCTTCTAGTGCTTCTCAGATCTTATTGTAGGGTGTATTCGCCGCGTGTCTTTCTTCAACTTCTCGTTCTGATTGTCTTCTATTGTACTCGGCCAGATCTGACTCATATCTGATCCAAGCTTCCTTGCGCTGCCTAGCACGGCATTGGCGTCCTTGTTTCAATTTGTTTTTTCTTTCTCTGGCTTGCTTCTGGCCTCAACCTATCAAGAATTCAACTCGCAGAACATTCAGAGTTCTCTCGAGAATAATCCGAGTTTCTCTGGCGGGGCTCCAGAACACAGCATCAACCTATCAAGAATTCAACTCAGAAAGCATTTAGAGTTCTTTCGAGGATAGTCCGAGTTCTTTTCCGACAGGGCTCCAGAACGCGGCCTCAGCCTATCAAGAATACAACTCGAAATACATTCTGAGTTCCCTCAAGAAGTCAGGTCATGGTACGACTACGTCAAGCTGTTCGAGCCAGGGGCAAGCCAGTTGTCCAGCTGCATCCCGAGCCGAAAGCAAGCCAGTTGTCTTACTACTCATCACAGTTTCCGACTACTTTGGCTGCGGTGACCAACTACTCGATAGCTCATGTCCAAGTACTCGCAAGCTGATGCTCGGGGGCTACAACCACTTGGGTCTCCTGAGCGCAAAATGTCAGGATCGCGCGCTGATTCTACCACACGGCCGTCAATAAAGCTAAGTCATGGTTTAATATTTTTTCAAATATTCTTTAATCATCATATATCTCTGGATATTATCCATATGCCTCCGCGGCTCTACTACAGTTGATTTACCTGGGTTGCTGAGGCCTTAATCCGTGAAGCCAACTCGACGGAAAGGTGCGAGAGGTGTTTAAACGTAACAGGCTACCTACCTAGGGAAATTACATGGTCTAGTAAGAGCAAGACGCGAAATTTTTTTAATATGCATTTTATAATGCCTTCTCTTAACGGTTGTTAATTTACCTGGGTTGCTGAGGCCTTCATCCATGAAGCCTACTCGCCGGAAAGGTGCGAGAGGTGTTTAAACGTAATAGGCTACCTACCTAGGGAAATTACATAGCCTAGTAAGAGCAAGACGCGAAAAAATTTAATATGCATTTTATAATACTGGGACATACTTCCAACTTGATATCTTGTGTATCAAGTATTACATACTTTTGTATGATTACTTTGCAGGGAACCATTTTCTGGACCACGTCATCAAATAAGGAGCTCGCCCACCGCTGGCTGCCTTACTTGGCCACTACTTCGTTGGGTGAGACACACGCCTCACGCTGTCTTACTCGGTTGCTGCTCTACAAGTCGCCAGGGCGTCCGACTACTCGGTCGCGGTGATCGACTACTCGGTTGGGGTGGTCAACTACTCGACAGCTAAGGTTGACCTTGTTGCGGTGATTTGGAAATTCTAAGGTGGGGGTGATACGGGGTCTCCGGTGAGGGGACTGCCCACCTGAAGCCTTTTGATGGATTATCTAGGTTGCCTTACTTGGATCGGATCATGGTCGAACGAGAAGATTTTGCGTCAGCAAGATGAGCACGAATATGAGGATGCACATGCATATCTATATGTACTTTCATTACTCAAGCGAAACAAAGGAAGAGGCATGACATACAGCAGCATGCAAGAAGACATCAAGCACGCAAGCTAATTATGGAAAGTACTCAGTGGCGCAACTGTGTTGACTTGCAATGGTATATGGATAGCCTACTGCAGTTCGGGGGTTACTTGGATACACCCTTGAGAATGTCTACAAGATCCTACATATCCTCAGAAGAGGTTTTCAGTTCTTTGAACAACTCAGATTCAAGACCCTCCAACTTTTTGTTCCAAATAGCAAGAGTCTTCTAAGTGACGTGCGCTTTTTTGAAGAAAAAGTGCACTCACTGAGTGTAGCCCCCGAGCCTCTTGCTATTTAGAACAAAAAGTTGGAGGGTCTTGAATCTGAGTTGTTCAAAGAACTGAAAACCTCTCTTGTTGCAGCCCCCGAGCATATATCTGGGTTCTTTTATTCAAAAAGAACTCGGATACAGGATCTTGGCATATTCTCTGGTAGTCTGCTGTTGTCAGATGTAGTTGTATGGTGGTGGTTGAGTGTAAATGCTGTTTGTTCACGAGTTGTACAGTGTTGGTATATTCTTCCGAATATGCTCGTTCTTGAGTACTGTTCCTTCATGCCTAAGTCCTCTTTAATTGAATTCTATCTTTTCACTGTGTCCTTTGTTAGGTTTGTTCTGTTGGTGCTCCCGGTCCATGTGCACTGCTTCTTTGGTCTATAAATACCCTCCTGGTGTGCTGTTTTGATTCATCAAGCATTTTGTTGGGTGGTCTGAAATTTCTGTAGTCATGAATATGATAGTTTGTGAAGTAGAGTAGCCCCCGGGCGTATTTTATAGTTCTTGTATATCTTGTCGTAGCTGGAGGAAGTCTTGTGATAGGGATTAGAGGTAGACTAATCTCGCAGCAGCATTGTACCAGGAGGTACGTGGCGGTAGTTAGAGGAAGTCTTGTTATGTGGGATACGTTCCTTCATCCGGCAATTCTGGGTTGATCCTCCTCGCCTGCCCTGTGACTGTCCGATGCAGATCAACACCTGATCTGGCATCATGTCGGGCTTGGGTAGACAGATGTCTACAGGCCTCCCCTGGTCCATGTTGTCCTGCTGTGCTGTTGATTTCTGCCTTGGATGTACTGCGTTCGTCCTTTGAAGAAAACAGTGTATCTGAGTGCGGTTTGTTCTACCGAGTAGCAATTTGGAACACGTAGTCATTCCAGAGCTTAGTTGTGTCCAGGTTCCTTTTTGCTACCTTGCTTGTCGTAGTACCGAGTTCATTGGGTCTTGTAAGATGTGTAATCTTGTATTTTTTGAAGTCATTTATAATGGAAAGAATCTTGTCTTCTGAGTTGTCATTCTTTTTTCTGTTGATGTCCTGGTTGTTTATGAGATTCCTGAGTTCTTTCTATAAGAACCGGGTTCTTGTGTTCCTTGTGAGGTAACCCTTCGTTGCTTCATGGTTGATGAGTTCTTTTTGTAGCAATATGATAACTCTGCCATGGTGCTGGATGGATAAGTCTGAAATCTGCCCGTTGAACTGTACCTTTGTGTAGAAGTGTGCGGTCCATCATTTCAGCTGTGTCAGTTGTGGTGAGAAATGGATCGTTGCGTTCTCATGCCGTGTTTAAACGGGCCTAGTGGGCTGCATTTTTATTACTGTAAAATCTATTTAAAGGCCTTTCTTCTTCTTTTTCTTTACTACCCTGCTTTTGCCTTGAAACCCTAGTCTTCAAAACTCCGCTGTCGCCCTTGTCGCCGTCATCTGAGCGCCGCCGTCATCTGAGCGCCGCCGTCTGAGCATCATCGTTTCTTAGTGCTTTATTGCTTTCGCTAGTATATGGGTATGAAGAAATCAGCGAGCAAGTCCCAGGCAACCTTTGTAGACAAGGAGGCATCGCTTTCTGTGATTGAAAATCAAGAATTTATGGCCATGAGGGCCGCTCAGAAGATCTGGCAGGCTCTGACTACGACTGAGGATCAGTTGCGCGAGCTTGTCAGTGATGGTCTGATCCAGGGCAAGGAGTTTGCTGATTGGAAAGCTCCAGGCCAGCATCGGGTCCCAACTCTAGGTCCTGGTGAGATTGTTCTTTTTGTCTCCTTTATCCGTGCTGGACTCTGCCTTCCTGCTTCTGCTTTTCTTCATCGATTTCTCAGTTATTTTGGGATTAGCTTGAACCATCTTGCTCCCAATGCTGTCCTTCATCTTTCTGTTTTTGTTCATCTTTGTGAAACTTTTCTTGGAATTCCTCCTTCTCTTTCTCTCTTTCGTTACTTCTTCCGTCTGAAGCCCCAACCCCGCCGCGATGACACCCATGTTCTTGGCGTTCGTTCTTTGATTATGACTTGGTTGATTCTGTGAGGGATTGGCGTGCCGACTGGTTTTATGCCACCAATATGATTCCTCCTCTTGCTGTTCATTCTGGTTCTGGTCCCGTGGTTAATGTCCGATGGGTATAGAATTCCCTGACGATGGATGAGCTCCAGGCGATCAAGCCGTTTCTTGAGAGGATATGTACTCTGAAACAGCAAGGCTTGACCGGCTTCGGGGGGTCGTTTCTAGTTTTCTTCGCCATCGTGTTCAACCTCTGAAGGAGCGAGAGAATTATGGTTTTGAGTACTCTGGGGCGGAGGACCCTTCTCGTATGGTCCCTGCCCTTGAGTTGACTGATGAGGAGGTGCTTCAGTGCCTTCAGAAGATGTTGAAAGGAGTAAGCGTCGTCCCGCATGCTATCCCTGAGTATTGTGCTAACAACCCGCCTCCTGCTGTGAGTTGTTTTTTTATGCGGTTACTTTTTGTATTTCCTTTGCTGTCTCCACTTTTTGCTTAATCTTTCTCGTCTGGTTGTTTTACTCTTTTATAGGAATTGGGGCGTAACTTCGTTGACCTGATCCCCCTTGATGACCACCCTGCCATGGTGGAGACTGGGGAGAATCTTGCTGGGGCATCTTTAACCAGTAAGTTTCAAACCACCACGATGTTTCCTGGTGTTTCTTCCGTAGTTCTTGACGCATATGTAGAGTATGTTCCTCGTATAGTTCCTTGAGCTCCTCGTAGTGTCGGAAAAAGGGCGAGCAGATTGTTCTTCTTCTGGTTTGTCTGCTACCAAGAAGTCTCGCCGATCGAGTACTCGTCCAGGTACTCAAGTTGTAGGTAGCGTGCTCCTAGGTGAGCATATTAATATGTTTTGTCTTTTTGTTGTTTGTTTGTACCTTTAACCGAGTACTTTTCTCCTTTTTTAGATGGTGCTGTGGTTGCCTTGTTTGAGAGTGAGGTAGATGAGGATGATGATGCGGCCCTTGACATGCATTGGTGAGTTGTTTTCTTATTTTTCTGTTGTTGAACACCTCTTTTTGTTCTAACTTTGGACTTGTTCTCTTGTAGTAAGCGGTCATAAAGCTTGAGTTCTTCTAGGGCTCCGGTACTGACCACGCCACTCCTATCGCAGGGTGGTGGTGATATTTTTGCTGCTATAGTTCCCCCTCTAAGGTCTTATGTTGGTTTTATGAAGAAGAACATAGCTGAGTGAGAGAATCCTCATTATCTTTCTTTGTTTCTGTTTTCCTCTTTTTCTCTGATTCATATTCTTATCGTCGAGTTTCTTTATCATCTTGTAGACCCTCGCCTTCCCTTAACCCTCAGTCGACCTCTTGTCAGTCCTCTAGTGCGCCCCTGTGTGCTGAGTCTTAGGACTCAGAATGTATGATCAGCGAGGTGGCTGTGAGGGAGACAAGGTTCCCTGGTGATCATGCTGCGGCTGATTTGCTGGCTCCGGAGGTGACCGTGGCCGTGGCGGTGGATCCATCTGAGGAGGTAGCCGGGCTTCCCAGGATACGGCCCTGGTCTTGCCTTCTTTGCATCGGCCAGCTTCTCCCTCTGCTCCTCTTGCTACTGGTGGTCAGCGTTTGGATGATGATGTGTTGCAACAATTCGATGCCACTTATCGGTTGTTAGAGCTGACCGCTGCCTGGGGAACCTTTGCGACTTCTTTTGGGGAAAAACTCCAAGTAAGTTTTTTCAAGTTCTTTCTTTGGATGTTCGTCTTTCTTCTATTCTTATTCTTTCTCTCTTTTTGTTCAGTCTTTTTCTCGGGATCATACCGGCTTCTTTTTCTTGTCTGAAACCGAGAAAAAGTTGTCTTATGAGGTTAGTGCCCTAAAAACAGAGCTTGACCTCTGTCGGGCCGATATGGAGACCGAGCGTCAAACGCACCAAAGGGAGGAATAGGATCTCCATGCCCGGGTGGTTGAGGTAGAAAAGCGGAGGGATGTTGCTGTCCAGGAGGCCTTAAAGAATGTGGAGGCCATGAAGAATGAGTGCGATGGTATTGCGGGTTCGTTTTGTTTCCTTTTGTATTCAAATTTCCCTTTCTGTTGACTTTGTTTTTTGGTGCCTGGTCTAGCTCTCCGAGTTGAAAAGCAGAAGCTCTCGGAGGGTATTGAGGAAATGAAGACACTTGTTCGCAATAGTCACAACAGGGCTAAGGAGGTAATTACTCGTGCTGAAGAAGAACTCGCGCTTGCCAAGTTGATTAGGCGTGGAGCTGACAGGGATCTTATGCAGGTCCAAAAAACTATTGAAGTCTTGACTGGTAAGTTGGCGACGGCTACTGAGAACTGAAATGCTTTGTGGAAATCATTTCGGTCAGTAGTCGATCTTCTCCGGACTCCAACAGATGATGGTCAATCTTGGGCTCAGTTTATTCCCCAAGTTCCGACCCGTTTCCAGGAGTTCGTGAAGAGGTGCGCCCAACTATGTACCAGAAATGTTCTTGCCCAGGTCCGGGTTCTTTCTCCGGAGGTGCCTTTGTCCAAGATTGCAGAGGAAGCCGAGAGTCAGGAATATCTGGATGCCATTGAAAAGGTGGAGCCTAAGTGATGAGGACATCACTCCTTCAGATGTACCAGCTGATCCTTCAACCGTCATGCAAGGTCCAATGATCCGGGCTCGAATGCGTCAACTCAATTTAGAGGTGAGCTCGTTCTTAAGCGATCATTTTCATACTTTTGAGAATAGACTACTACCTAATGATGTTATCTTGCTTAGGAACATTGGAGAGGGTCAATAGGGACTAAGAGGACGTGGAGGAGGCGACGATGACCAGCAAGGACGTCCAACACGAACCGGAGGCCCAGTCCAACATGATTTTGAATCTGCGTCGGCCTTCAGGACCAGTCTGCCTTAAACTGGTCACCCAGGATGCATCCAGACTCCGTTTTCAATGATCCACATATGGATAGAAAGCTTATTTGATAAGGAAGCCAACCCAAGTGGTCTCACATCAAAAGCTCTTCAGAATCAATAGGAATCATCGAAACAAGTCAGTGTCCAGAACTTGTCAGGGTGTTACGACACCGTCTTTTGGTCCGTTGGACCGTGTATCGTGTTTGGGCCCATTAGGGGGCGCATCCAGGGTAGGCGACGACCCTAAGACCTTTATAATCATACGCCACCGCCTTCATTAGGTTTTGGGTTTTGCTTAGATTATTCTGTCAAGAACAGTTTCGCCGTTCATCGGTTTGTGAGACCCCAACTCATGAGATTAATCATTCATCTGCAATTTTGGTTGCGTTCTTTCTTGTTCTTGCTTGTGTTCTTCGTTGCGCAGGCAAGGATTAGCCTTCTTGGTGAGGTCAACTTGGTCCGTGACTCGGTTGATAACCAGAGGAGCTGTGGTGCTAAGATTGCAGGGTTCGATCTTTCGATCTGAAGTCGGATCGGTGTGTCATTCTCCGCCACAACGATAGTTACCTCCACCTGACGGAAGATCGGGATCACCGTCTCCATTAAGTGGTAATCAGAGCTAAGGTATACCATCAGGTTCACTTTTATTTCCTAGTTTGAGTGTTTCGCATTCGTCCCATAGTCCAATGCCATACTTGTTTTTCCTGTCCTAGAACCTTCCGCGCCATAGCCTTTGCATATTTCAGTTTTAGAGTCCGTCGTGTTGAGTTTGTGTCCTGGTCGAGGTCTTGTTGCTGGTTAGGTCGTTTTAGAGTCTAGTTCGTGTGTTTTCCCCCATCATTTCCATCAAATCTTGGCTGCTGTGCCAAATTTTGCACACATTGTTCCCGTTTTGTCCTCTAATTCGGAGCCAATTCTTAAAACTGGTCTAGTTTTTGCATACGAACTCCGTTTTCGATGTTCCATATATGCAAATCGATCAAAAAAAATTCGGATCCATCCATCACCTGCTAAGCTAGGGTCAGAGATTTTTAAATTGGTCAAAAAGTGGTCACAAGATCCTCTTTTCGTGGTCACAAGGTTTTTGTCGATTTTGATCTAGTTTTCTGAAAATTCCACAAGCCACGTCTTTCACTTGTTTGAGCTCATATTTTCTGTGGTTACTTATTTTGTGCTCCTAAATAAAGGAAAAATATCAAAAAAATAAAATAAAAAGTCAAAATTTCCCAAAAAAACAACGACAACCTAAAAAATAGAAAAAAAGAGAGGGACAAAAGAGGAACAATATTTAGAGGAGCACATAGAGAAGACCAAAGTGAGCTATGTTAGCGTGTGTTGTCTGGTTCCTTGTTCGTGTTGCTATCTCTGTCTACCATACTTGTTTTTCTCACACCTATCACCTTGCTATCCACCATACTTTTGTCACACACCTGGTACTTGCAACACTTTAGACCAGCAACGAGAACAAGTATTTTGGACTATAATTCAGCATTACTTTCTGTTACTAACTTGTGTGCTAGATATACATATTACTCTTTGTTTGCCTTCCAAGCTCCACAAATTCTTCAGATCAGTACAGACAAAGGGCTTTGCAATCTCGGTACCACTGCCTCACAGGTATCACGAACCAGCCGCCGGTTGTACCGTCCACTGCTTGCGTTGGTAAGAACTTTGTAAGAGCTTGGTAAGACGCTTCCACTTGCTGTGAAAAGTGACACCACTGCAACCACGTAGTCATTTGGTAGGGATAACTTTCACTGTTTGTTCCTATTTTTGTGTTTACAATGGTAGGAGGTGAACAGACTGGAGATAACAATCCTAAGGGTTTCAACAAGTGTGTCAGTCAAGAGCAACTACAAGCTATTGTAGAGGATGCCCAAAAAAGGATGAATGAGGCCGTCAGGAAGGCCGTCACTTACGCACTCATTGAACTCAACATTGGCAACAGCATGGAGAGATTGGACAAAAGAATTTCCACGCTAACCGATAAGGTTACTGAGTTGGAAACATTGGTGGCGGTCAACAACAATGACGTCTCCGGCAGCAACACCGATGGTCTCTTGCAAGAAGACACGGTGCATGATGCCGCTGGAAACATGGATTGAGCAGCCTTCCGACAAGCGAGATTATGACGACGTCTTCGCCGCAACATGACAGGTATGGGTGGTGTCCACCACCACCATCAAGGTAATAATCACCGTGTACCCGATGATCCTTATGCTAAGATTAAGTTCACAATACCATCTTTTTTGGGTCATTACAATGCTGGGGGATATCTTGATTGGGAGATGACAGTAGAACAAAAGTTTAGTGCCCACCTTGTGTCTGAGCATCATAGAGTTCGTCAAGCTACTAATGAGTTTAAGGATTTTGCCATTATTTGGTGGAATGGGCTAGCTGCACAGGATGCTTTATCTGGTACATGGGAAGAACTTAAGGTAGCTATGCGTGATCGTTTTGTTCCTCCTTCTTATCATAGAGATTTGTGTAAGAAATTGATGCGTTTAGAACAAGGAGATAAATCTGTACAGGATTACAATGGTGAGCTCCAAAAGGGATTGATGCGCTGTAGTGTTGTGGAGGGAAACGAAGATGCCATTTGTCATTTTTATTCGGGTTTGAGGCGTGAGATTCAGGACATTGTTGATTATAAAGAATTTAACACTGTCAACCAGTTGTTTCAGTTTGCTATGCTTGTAGAAAAGGAATTGCAGGGGCGTGAACAGCAGGGCAAGAGCAAGGTCAGCATCACATACACGCCACGCTCAGCACCATCATCGGGGCTGACCAAGCCAACCACCTTTCGACCGCCTCCTCCAGCGAGCAAGTGACCAACAACCTCTGGAGTTTCCGTTACACCTAAGGCACCTCCCGCACGACCTTCAAATTCAGGTAAAAATTCTTTGCAGGTGCCTACCAAGAGTTCCTCATCCGTTGCATCGACGGGACACACGTCGGGCATTCAGTGCCACCGCTGCCATGGCATTGGCCATGTGCAGAAGGACTGCCCAAGTCAGCGGGTATATATTGCTACAGAAGATGGTTACATCAGCACCTCTGACATTGAGGATGAAGAAGACCAAGATGCAGATGAGGAGGACGGTGAAGTCCTTGGTGATGAGGCCACGGCGGCCTATAGGAACATCATTGTACAGCGGGTGCTCAGCTCACAAGTCTAGCAACCTGAGAAGCTACAACGCCATAACTTGTTCTAGATTTTCTTCGTCATCAGCGACCGTCGTGCACGTGTCATTATTGACAGAGGTAGTTGCAACAATTTGGTGAGTTCTGATTTGGTCAAGAAGCTTGGCTTGACCACATGCCCACACCCACGTCCATACCATATTCAGTGGCTAAATGACTCAGGTAAAGCAAAGGTAACACAAACTTGCAGAGTTTCATTTTCCATTGGTTCTTATGCTGATTCTGTTGATTGTGATGTGGTACCTATGCAAGCTTGTTCACTATTATTGGGTCGTCCTTGGGAACATGATAATGATGCTACACACCATGGTAGAAGTAATAAATACACTTTTGTGCATAAAGGAAAGAAAATTACTTTGGTACCTTTGACCCCTGCTCAAATTGTACAAGCTGATAGAGAACGCGCTGCTAGTTTGAATGATGTCCAATCTGAAAATCAGCAAGTTGCTAATTCTATTTTCCCACCTAAAAAGGATAAGTCTACATCTATTTCTAAGGCTGAGGGGATTAAATTGAAGGGTGGTGTTATGCTTGCAACAAAATGTGACTTTGCTAAAATTTCTAATGATGATATTTGCTATGCTTTGGTATGCAAACGAGCTATGTTTTCGCTTGATGATATTGTTAGCTCGGTGCCTCCTGCTGTCACTAACCTTTTGCAGGAGTATGAGGACATTTTTCTAGCTGAGATACCCCCGGGGCTGCCACCTATGAGAGGGATAGAGCATCAAATTGATTTGATTCCGGGAGCAACCTTGCCCAACCATGCTGCTTATCGAACCAATCCTGAGGAGACTAAGGAAATTCAGCGACAAGTCCAAGATCTTTTGGACCGCGGGTATGTACGTGAAAGCCTTAGACCTTATGCCATTCCTGTACTTTTGGTTCCTAAGAAAGATGGAAGTTGGCGTATGTGTGTTGATTGTAGAGTCATCAATAATATTACTATTCGGTATCGTCATCCTATTCCTAGGCTAGACAACATGCTTGATGAGTTGTGTGGTTCTATAATTTTCACTAAGATTGACTTGCGAAGTGGATACCACCAAATTAGAATGAAACTTGGAGATGAATGGAAAACCGCGTTTAAAATCAAATTTGGGTTGTATGAGTGGTTAGTAATGCCTTTTGGTTTGACAAATGCACCTAGCACTTTCATGCGCTTAATGAATGAGGTTTTAAGAGCTTTTATTGGACATTTTGTGGTAGTTTACTTTGATGATATATTGATTTACAGCAAGTCTTTTGATGAACATATGGATCACTTACGTGCTGTTTTTAATGCTTTACGTGATGCACGTTTATTTGGTAACCTTGAGAAGTGCATCTTTTGCACGGATAGAGTTTCTTTTCTTGGCTATGTTGTAACTCCACAGGGAATTGAGGTGGATGAGATGAAAATTGAAGCCATTAAGGGCTGGCCGGTTCCCCAAACCATCACACAGGTGAGGAGTTTTCTTGGTCTTGGAGGATTCTACCGCCGCTTCGTCAAAGATTTCAACACCATTGCTGTCCCATTGCATGAGTTGACGAAGAAAGGGGTGGTGTTTCATTGGGGAGAGGCACAAGAGGAGTCCTTTGACACTTTGAAGGACAAGCTCACACATGCACCATTGCTGCAACTTCCAAATTTTGGTAAGACTTTCGAGCTAGAATGTGATGCTAGTGGAGTTGGCATTGGTGGTGTTTTGATGCAAGATGGTAAACCTGTTGCTTACTTTAGTGAAAAATTACATGGTCCTGTTCTTAATTATTCCACGTATGATAAAGAATTGTATGCACTTGTTCGTTCTTTAGAGACGTGGCGTCATTATTTGTGGCCTAAAGAATTTGTAATTCATTCTGATCATGAATCGCTTAAGTATCTTCGCTCTCAAAATAATCTGAATCGTAGGCATGCTAAATGGGTTGAATTTATTGAATCTTTTCCTTATATTATCAAACATAAGAAAGGGAAGGATAATGTGATTGCTGATGCTTTGTCTAGAAGATATACATTGCTGTCCCAACTTGATTGTCAGATTTTTGGTCTTCAATTAATAAAAGAACAATATGAGCTTGATCCTGATTTTAAGGATGTATTGCTTAATTGTAGAGAGGGACGTACATGGAATAATTTTATGATCAATGATGGGTTTTTGTTTAGAGCTAACCGCCTATGCATTCCAGTTGGTTCTGTTTGTCTTTTGTTGTTGCAGGAGGTACATGGAGGTGGATTGATGGGACATTTTGGTGCCAAGAAGACGGAGGAGGTGCTTTCCACACACTTCTTTTGGCCTAGGATGAGGCGTGATGTGGAGCGGTACGTGGCTTGGTGCACCACATGTCAAAAAGCTAAGTCGCGGTTGAACCCACATGGTTTGTATATGCCTCTTCCTGTTCCTTCTACTGCTTGGGCTGATATATCTATGGACTTTGTATTGGGTTTGCCAAGGACTAAGAGGGGGAGGGATAGTATTTTTGTGGTGGTTGATCATTTTTCTAAGATGGCACATTTTATTCCTTGTCATAAGAGCAACGATGCTATTCATATTGCTGACCTTTTCTTTCAAGAAATCGTTCGCTTGCATGGTATGCCTTCTACTATTGTTTCAGATCGCGATGCAAAATTCTTGAGTCATTTTTGGCGCACATTGTGGAATAAATTGGGGACGAAGCTGCTGTTTTCTACAACATGTCATCCCCAAACTGATGGGCAAACTGAGGTTGTCAATAGAACATTGTCTACCATGTTGAGAGCAATTTTGAAGCGCAATTTGAAGATGTGGGAAGAGTGTTTTCTGCATGTGGAGTTTGCATATAACAGGGTGGAACATTCAACCACCAAGGTAAGTCCTTTTCAGGTAGTGTATGGTTTTAACCCCCGTGCTCCTATTGATCTTTTGCCTTTACCTACCACTGAGAGAATACATAGTGATGCTAGAGAGCGTGCTGATTTTATTCATAAGTTGCATGAAACAACTAAAGTAAATATTGAAAGAATGAATGAAAAGTATAGAATTGCTGGTAGTAAAGGTAGAAAAGAGATTAAACTTGAACCGGGTGATTTGGTTTGGTTACATTTGAGAAAAGATAGATTTCCTGAGCTGCATAAGTCTAAATTAATGCCAAGAGCAGCTGGTCCTTATAAGATTATTGAGAAAATAAATGATAATGCATACAAACTTGAGTTGCCACCCGAGTTCGGGGTTAGTCCCACATTTAACATTGCAGATTTGAAACCTTATTTGGGAGAAGAAGATGAGCTTGAGTCGAGGATGACTCCAATTTAAGAGGGGGAGGATGATGAGGACATCACTCCTTCGGATGTACCAGCTGGTCCTCCAACCGTCATGCAAGGTCCAATGACCCGGGCTCGAATGCGTCAACTCAATTTAGAGATGAGCTCGTTCTTAAGCGATCCTTTTCATACTTTTGAGAATAGACTACTACCTAATGATGTTATCTTGCTTAGGAACATTGGAGAGGGTCAAGAGGGACTAAGAGGACGTGGAGGAGGTGATGATGACCAGCAAGGACGTCCAACACGAACCGGAGGCCCATTCCAACATGATTTCGAGTCTGCCTCGGCCTCCAGGATCAGTCTGCCTTAAACTGGACACCCAGGACGCATCCGGACTCCGTTTTTGATGATCCACATATGGATGGAAATCTTATTTGATAACGAAGCCAACCCAAGTGGTCTCATGTTAAAAGCTCTTCGAAATCAACGGGAATCGTCAAAACAAGTCAGTGTGCAGAATCTGTCAGGGTGTTGCGACACCGTCTTTTGGTCCGTTGGACCGTGTATCGTGTTTGGGCCCATTAGGGGGCGCGTCTAGGGTAGGCGACGACCCTAAGACCTTTATAATCATACGCCGCTGCCATCGTTAGGTTTTGGGTTTTGCTTAGATTATTCTATCAAGAACAGTTTCGCCGTTCATCGGTTTGTGGGACCCCAACTCGTGAGATTAATCATTCATTTGCAATTTTGGTTGCGTTCTTTCTTGTTCTTGCTTATGTTCTTCGTTGCGTAGGCAGGGATTAGCCTTCTTGGCGAGGTCAACCTGGTCCGTGACTCGGTTGATAACCAGAGGAGCTATGGTGCTAAGATTGCAGGGTTCGATCTTTCGATCTGAAGCCGGATCGATGTGTCATTCTCTGCCACAACGATAGTTACCTCCACCTGACAGAAGATCAGGATCCCCATCTCCATTACTGAGGTCGAAGATTTAGCCAGGAGGATTGTGGATAATCTTAATATTGATATTTCTTCTCCTGATGACGATGCTTGATGTAATTGACCTTTGTACTCCAGCCTCTGTAATAGGATATTATAGTTCTTTTTGAATGAAGATTCTTTATTTTTGTTGATGTCTTCTTTGCCTGGATGTCTTTGCCTTGTTTATTCTTTAAATTAGTTGTCCAAGTGATCAGAATTTTTTTTCCGATTAGTCGTTTGTTGGTCGTGGTGCGCATCCATAGTTTATGGTGGTCGTGTTGTTTCATCCGTTGTAGGATTGTTCCTTGATAGGTTGAGCATTTGTATGGCTTTTATCTGCGCCGTGTAATCAACTTGGTATATGTAGATCGTTGTGTTGACAAACTTTCTTGATTTGCCAAGTGCTTGTCTTGCTTTCGTCTGTGCTGTGTAAACAACTCGGTATATGTTGATCGTTGTGTTGTCAAACTTTCTTGATTTATCGAGTGCTTGTCTGGCTGCCGTGTAAACAACTCGGGGTAAGTAGATCTTTGTCCTTACAACCTTTCTATTCTTGTTAGTACTGAAAAGACTTAGGACCAGCGATCTCAAGTATCTTCAGCTTCTTTTAGCTTTTTTGCTTAACTCGAGATGTGGCCAGCATCTGGCTCTTTTCCTGGTTGTAAAAACATCTTAGGATCGGTTCGGGTGTTGGCTTATCAGCTACCCTCATCGGCAGGCTCAAGCATCTTTTCAGCTTTTTTGTTCTCGGCCGGTATGCTTATGCATAGTTTCAGCCATTTTGCTTTTTGGTTCGGGTGTTAGCTTATTAGCTACCCTCATCGGCGGGCTCAAGCATCTTTTCAGCTCTTTTGCTCTCGGCCGGTATGCTCAGGCATAATTTCAGCCATTTTGCTTTTTTGGTTCGGGTGTTAGCTTATTAGCTACCCTCATCGGCGGGCTCAAGCATCTTTTCAGCTCTTTTGCTCTCGACCGGTATGCTCAGGCATAAATTCAGCCATTTTGCTTTTTAGTTCGGGTGTTAGCTTATTAGCTACCCTCATCGGCGGGCTCAAGCATCTTTTTAGCTCTTTTGCTCTCAGCCGGTATGCTCAGGCATAATTTCAGCCATTTTGCTTTTTGGTTCGGGTGTTAGATTATTAGCTACCCTCATCGGTGGGCTCAAGCGTCTTTTCAGCTCTTTTGCTCTCGGCCGGTATGCTGAGGCATAATTTTAGCCATTTTGCTTTTTGATTCGGGTGTTAGCTTATTAGCTACCCTCATCGGCGATCTCAGGCGTCTTTTCAGCTCTTTTGCTCCCGGTCGGTAAGCTTAGTGAAAACAACTCGGGGAAAGACATAATAAGACATATGTTGTCGAAAAACCATCTTTATTGATCATGAACGTTGGTAAGCCATAATAATACATATGTTGTCGAGGAACACCATCTTTATTGATCATGAACGTTGATCTCTTGTGGCTTGTATATATATTCTTCCTTGAGTTGTTTTCATGCGTAGAATCTTCTTAGTTGGCTGATGTGCCATGTATTGTTGACTTCTTTTCCATCTTCAGTTATCAACTTGTACGTGCCTGGTCTAGTGACTTTTGTGACAATAAAAGGACCTTCCCATGGACTGAGTAGTTTATGGCGTCCGTCAGTTTTTTGTGTTCTTCTTAGTATTAGGTCTCCGATTTGGAGTGATCGAGGCTGGGTATTCTTGTTGTAGTGGCGTCTTAAACCTTGGAGGTATCTGGCTGATTGAAGGATAGCGTTTACTCTGACTTCTTCTGTACTATCGAGTTCTAATCTTCGGGTGTGTTCTGCTTCTCCTTCGTCCTATTGGTCTATCCTTGGTGACGTCCAGATCAAGTCGGCAGGTAGTACGGCTTCTGATCCGTAAACTAGGAAGAAAGGTGAGTATCCGGTGGCTCTGCTTATTTGAGTTCGTAGCCCCCATACTACTTTGGGTAATTCTTCAATCCATTTGGATCCATAGTCCACTAGTTCTTCATACAATCTTGGTGAAGTACACGTGGACGCCTAAGAGGGGGGGGGTGAATTAGGCAACTTAAAGATCTAACTCTAGACTATGGCCTCTTTTTCTACTTCTAGCAAAACCTATGCAAAAGATAATCTATCTAGATGTGCAACTACGGTTTTGCTAGTGTGTTGCTATCTCTACCGCAGATGATAATAATATAATCAATGTAAATGCGGAAGCTTAAAGAGCAAGGTAGAGATATGCAAACTCCCGTCGATGACTCTGGTATTTTTATAGAGGTATCGAGAAGCGCGCAAGCTTCCCCCTAGTCCTCGTTGGAGCCCCTCGCAAGGAATCCCTCGCAAGGGCCAAGCTCCCGGTCGGGTAACTCCGTGGATAGCCTCGGGCCTTCCCCACACGCAAGTGGGTCTCCGATGTGCCTTCCGGCAAGCCTCTTCCGGATGCTCCCCGCCGTCTTCACTATCAAGCTTTTGGCCGAAACGCCGCGGGCCTTGTTCCCTTCGGTACTCGATGGCGGTCACACCACAAACGCGGTTGGTGCTATCTCGCAAGACTTCAAGCCCCTCCGATGTACAACTCTTGTGCTCGCAAGCACGGGGTGGTAAGAGGTATGCAAACCTCACTAAACACTAGGCATACACCTAGAGCAAGCGCATAAGCGGTGGTCTAATCAACCTAAGCACTTCGCAAAGCACCTATGCTAATCACCTGATGAAACACTAAGCACTATGCAAGTGGAGATCACTAAAATGGTGTATCAACACCCTTGGTATGTTTCCTCAGCTCCACACTACTCAAATGGCCGGTTGGGGGTTGTATTTATAAGCCCCACTGAGAAAGTAGCCGTTGGGGTCGAACTCCCGCAAAACTGCTACTGACTGGACGCTGAATCGTCCTGACCGGATGCGTCCGGTCGTCTCGACCGTTGAGCTGGCAATGTACTGATCGGACGCTAGCCAGCGTCCGGTCGCCTACCACCAGACGCGTCCGGTCGCAGATTTGCCGCTCTGGAACCTTATTGTAATCGATCGGACGATGCGTTCCTACGTCCGGTCGGTTGCCGCCAGCGTCCGGTCCTTGCATCCGGTCGCCTGTCTACCGAGTCTCCACCCAGCATCCGGTCGCAGCGTCTGGTCACTTGTCCAGCGTCCGGTCCCCATAGTGAGCTTGTTTCTTCGCGATCTTGCATACGGCTTGGTTCCAATCTTCATGCTTGGACTTTACTTGATCTCTTGGGTCTTCTCTTGTGCTCCTAAGGTCTTTCTTAAAGTGTTGATCATTGGATCACCACGTCGCCTTCGTCCAAGTCACGTCTTGCATCCTATTGAACTATAAAATAAACACTTGCAAATTCATTAGTCCAATTTGGTTGTGTTGGTCATCAAACACCAAAATCCAAAGTAAATGGGCCAAGGATCCATTTTCCTTACACTTGGTTTTAAACCGGCTAGTATGAGTCCATTAGCCCTTTCTACCTGTCCGTTGGCTTCTGGATGTACGACTGATGCGTAATCTATGCTGAAGCCATAATCCTGTGCCCAACTTTGGAATTCTATAGCTGTGAAGGGAGAACCCAAATTTGTGATGATTCGATTGGGCATGCCAAAGCGGTGCATAATGTCTTGGATGAACTCGACTGCTTTGGCTGCGCTGTATTTTGCGAGTGGTTTGTATTCAATCCACTTGGTGAACTTGTCAATTGCTACAAAGATGTACTCGAAACCGCCCTTTGCTTTCTTGAGAGGTCCTACTTGATTCAGCCCCCAGTAGGAGAAAGGCCAAGCGGGTGGGATGCAGATGAGATTGTGAGCTGGTACATGAGCTTGTCTTGAGAACATTTGACAACCTTTGCATTTTCTAGCGAGTTCTTCTGCGTCTTTCAAAGCGGTTGGCCAGTAGAATTCGGTGTGGAATGCTTTGCCGACTAGTGTTCTTGAAGCGGCATGATTTCCACAGCAACCTGAGTGTATTTCGTCTAAGATCTCTTTGCCTTTTTCAAATGAGACACATTTTTGGAGTACTCCTGATGATGCGGCTCTTCTGTAGAGCTTGTCCCCCACTAGGACATAGTTCTTGCTTTTGCGAATAACTCAGGTAGCCTCCTCTTTATCTGCTGGCAACTTATTGTCTTTGATATAATCAATAAATACCTAGGTCCATGAGGTGGTGATTACCAAAATCTAGGTGCCTTTGGCTGGGAGTTCAGGGGTTATCTCACCAGGTTGTTTGATAGAGGGAGCTGATAACTCCTCTATGAATACGCCGGGTGGGACCTTCGCCTTGTTCGATCCGAGCTTGGCAAGGACGTCTGCTGCAATATTAGAATCGCACAAGACATGTAGAATTTCTAATCCTTGAAAATGTTTTTTGAGTTTTCGTATTTCGGCACAGTAAGCACCCATGTTTTCTTTGGTGTAGTCCCAATCTTTGTTGACTTGGTTGATGACTACTGTCGAATCACCGTATACGAGTAGTCGTTTGATTCCGAGGGTAATTGCCACTCGGAGCCTGTGGATGAGGGCTTCGTATTCTGCTTCATTATTTGTAGCTTGCCATAATATCTGAAGGACATACTTGAGTTGTTTTCCGTCTGGAGAAATGAAGAGAACGCCTGCATCGGCTCCGCCTAGCTTGAGTGATCCATCAAAGTACATCTTCCAATGTTCAAGGATGGTATTTGATTTAGGTTGTTGAATTTCTGTCCACTCGACAACAAAATCGGCAAGGGCTTGAGATTTAATTGCCTTCCGTGGGGTGAAATCGATATTGAGAGCACCAAGTTCAACTGCCCACTTAGATATGCGCCCTGTTGCATCTCTATTGTGTAGGATGTCTCCGAGTGGGAAATCTATTACCACGGTAATCTTGTGGCTTTCAAAATAGTGGCGAAGCTTGCGTGAAGTGATCAGGAGGGCGTAGAGTAGTTTTTGCACATGTGGGTACCGGATTTTTTATTCTGACAGTACTTCGCTAATGTAGTATACGGGGCGTTGTACTTTATATGTGAGCCCTTCTTCTTCTCTTTCTATGACTATCGCTGTGCTGATCACAGTAGAAGTTGCCGCAATGTACAGCATCATGTCTTCGTATTTCTTTGGAGGTGTGAGAATGGGCGAGGAGGTGAGGTATGCCTCAAGTCTTTTGAAAGCTTCGTTGGCTTCTTCTGTCCACTCGAACTTGTCTTTCTTCTTTAGTAGTTTAAAGAAAGGTAACCCTTTTTCACCGAGTCTTGATATGAAACGATTGAGGGCCGCCATGCTGCCTGTTAGTTTCTGCATATCTTTGACACTTCGAGGAGGGCCCATCTCTGTTATTGCTCAAATTTTCTTGGCACTGGCTTCGATTTCACTATGACTGACCAAGAATCCGAGTAGTTGTCCTGAAGGAACTCCGAATACACACTTGTTTGGGTTCAATTTCCACCTCCACCTTTTTAGGTTTTCGAAGGTTTGCTTTAAGTCTTCAATTAGTGTGTCCGGGTTCTTTGTTTTTACTACTACATCATCCACGTATGCCTCTATGTTTTTAGCGATCTGTTCACCAAGGCACGTTTGGATAGCTCTTTGGTATGTGGGACCAGCATTCTTTAGTCCAAACGACATGGTCTTGTAGCAGTAGGCACCGAACGGAGTGATGAAAGATGTCTTGCTCTCGTCTTGTTCCTTTAATGCGATCTGGTGATATCCTGAATAGCAATCAAGAAAGGATAATAGGGCAGATCCTGTTGTTGAATCAACTATCTGATCAATGCGTGGTAGCCCGAATGGATCTTTCGGGCAGTGTTTGTTGAGATCTGTGTAGTCGACGCACATGCGCCACTCGTCCGTATTCTTTTTTTGTACTAGAACTAGGTTTGCTAGCCAATCTGGATGAATGATTTCTCTAATGAATCTGGCTGCCATTAGCTTTGTGATTTCTTTATTAATTGTTGACTTCTTGTCGGGTGAGAATCATCGTAGCCGTTGCTTCATAGGCTTGGAGCCTTCATTGATATCGATTATGTGCTCAGCCAACTCTCTTGGGACACCTGGCATGTCAGCCGGCTTCCAAGCGAAGATATCTTTGTTGTCCCTAAGAAAGTTGGTGAGCACGAGTTCCTATTTTGCCGAGAGGTGGGCACTGATGGTTGCCATTTTGGAGGGATCACCGGTGCCCAGGTCGATTTGCTTGACGTCGGCTTCTTTTGGTGGTGCGAGGATGATGGGCTTTTTAGCCGGTATCTCTAGCTCTTCTAGGCTCATTTCTGCGGCAATAGTGGCTATTTTTTTCTACTATTGGCGGCTTGTGCTTTGACTGCAATTTGGATTGTCTGAACGTTGCAGTCAAAAGCACGCTTCAAATCACTTCGAAGTTAAAGGACACCGTTAGGCCCTGGCATCTTAAGCAATAGGTACGGGTAATGCGGTATCGCCATGTATTTTGCTAGTGCTGGACGCCTGAGGATTGCGTGATATGATGAATTCAAGTCTGTAACTTCAAACTTGATGAACTCTGTACGGTAGTTTGAGGGAGTTCCAAAAGTAACCGGTAGAGTGATTTGTCCGAGTGGCATGGCTGCCTTGCCGGGTACCCCATAAAAAGGGGTGCTCATTGGTGTAATCATCCCGACGAGTTGTAGTCCCATCTTCCTTAGCGTTTCTGAAAAATGATGTTGAGTCCGGCTCCCCCATCGATTATACTTTTGTGACAGTCATACCGGCAATAGTTGGATCTAGAACCAGTGGGTGATGGCCTGCGTTTCCTACGCTAGTCCATTGGTCTTCTCTTGAAAACTAGATTGGATACTGTGACCAATTAAGATATCTTGGAGTAGCCGGTTCTGCTGCCATGGTGGTTCATAGAGCTAGCTTTTCTTGATGTTTGCTTCTGGAATTTGGGGCCCCGGCGAAGATCACTACTACTGTCCCCCTGGATTTTTGGAATCCCTTGTCTTCGTGGTTGTTTTCATCTTTTTTCTGATTGTCTTCTTTAGTATTTCCCTCACTATCTTTTCTTACGTATCGATCATTGAAGGTGTAGCAATTTCCGATTGTGTGATTTCCTTTAGGGTGCTAGATGCAATGCATGTTTTCAATGTCGTCATACCTTCTGGGTTTGGAAAACATCTTTGATTTGTCAGCCACCGCTACGGTGTTGTCTGGTCCACGTTTCCTTTCCTGATGTCTGATGTTTCGATGATTTTGCTTGTCCAGGTTTTCTCGGTTGTTTCTATCCGGGAACCTTTCTCATGTCTTCTCCTTTGCAGAAATCATCTTTTCTACTGTGCATCTGAATTCTTCATTGTTTCTCGGGTTTTCTTTGCAGAAGTCCTGAAATGGCCACCTAGCCATGATTCCATGAGAGAAAGCTTCGATTACTTCTCATTCGGTGATGTCATGTACTTGAGCACGTAGTTCGCCAAATTGTCGATAGTAATTTCTAAGACTTTCGCCCCCTTTCTGCTTGAGTCCTTTTAATTCTACGTGGGTGATGGGGGGCGTAATGATACCTGTGAAATTTTTGCAGAAAACTCTTTGCAAGTTCTCCCAATTTCTGATTGACACAGGATTCAATTTGTCGAACCATTGGAGGGGCATGGTTTCTTGGGCCATGGGAAAGAATAAGGTCTTGATATCGTCGTCTCCTCCGGCTAGTTCTATTGATTGTGAGTAAATCCTGAGCCACTGCCTTGGTTTGGTCTTGCCATCATATTTAGAGTGGTTGGATGGTTTGAACTTGTGAGGTGGTCGTATTGAAGCAAGTCTGTTTGCAAAATAGGGGAATCTATCGTGCGTTCCAGCTTCTGTGTATTCTGATTCAGCACCATCTTTCTAGCCAACTATTGTTTTGGTGAGAGTAGTTCTGCGTGGCTGTCTAAATAGGTACTTTGCTTCTGATCTTTCTTGGTTGTTCGACTCCAGATTTTTGACTATGGTCCCTTCTACTTTCTCTGTTGTGACTTCCACTTGGTCCAAGTCTCTTGAAAGCAGACTTCCTTTGATTTTGATCTTCCTGCTCATGAGATGTTGACCTAGCAGGTAGCCTTAAGCGGGTCCTTCCGTCGTGCGTCCTTAGGACCGTTGACCGGAGAAAGTCCCGAAGTTGTTCCTGTTTTTCACTAGGATGTGAGGTCGCTCCGAGTTCTTCTAGTGCTTCTCGGATCTTATTGTAGGGTGTATTCACCGCGCGTCTTTCTTCGACTTCTCGTTCTAATTTTCTTCTATTGTACTCGGCCAGATCTGACTCATATCTGATCCAAGCTTCCTTGTGCTGCCTAGCACGGCGCTGGCGTACTTGTTTCAATTTGTTTTTTCTTTCTCTGGCTTGCTTCTGGCCTCAACCTATCAAGAATTCAACTCGGAGAACATTCAGAGTTCTCTCGACAATAATCCGAGTTCTTTTCTGGTGGGGCTCCAGAACGCAGCATCAACCTATCAAGAATTCAACTCGGAAAGCATTCAGAGTTCTTTCGAGAATAGTCCGAGTTCTTTTCCGACAGGGCTCCAGAACACGGCCTCGGCCTATCAAGAATACAACTCGAAGTACATTCAGAGTTCCCTCAAGAAGTCAGGTCATGGTACGACTACGTCAAGCTGTCCGAGCCAGGGGCAAGCCAGTTGTCCGGCTGCATCCCGAGCCGGAAGCAAGCCAGTTGTCTTACTACTCGTCACAGTTTCGGACTACTTTGGCTACGGTGACCAACTACTCGACAGCTCATGTCCAAGTACTCGCAAGCTGATGCTCGGGGGCTACAACCACTGGGGTCTCTTGAGCACAAAATGTCGATCGCGTGCACTGATTCTACCTCACGGCCGTCAATAAAGCTAAGTCATAATTTAATATTTTTTCAAATATTCTTTAATCATCATATATCTCTAGATATTATCCATATGCCTCCGCGGCTCTACTACAGTTGATTTACCTGGGTTGCTGAGGCCTTAATCCGTGAAGCCTACTCGCCGGAAAGGTGCGAGAGGTGTTTAAACGTAACAGGCTACGTACCTAGGAAAATTACATGGTCTAGTAAGAGCAAGATGCGAAAAAATTTTAATATGCATTTTATAATGTCTTCTCTTAACGGTTGTTAATTTACCTGGGTTGCTGAGGCCTTAATTCGTGAAGCCTACTCGCCGAAAAGGTGCGAGAGGTGTTTAAACGTAATAGGCTACCTACCTTGGGAAATTACATAGCCTAGTAAGAGCAAGACGCGAAAAAATTTAATATGCATTTTATAATACTGGGACATACTTCTAAGTTGATATCTTGTGTATCAATTATTACATACTTTCGTATGATTACTTTGCAGGGAACCATTTTCTGGACCACGTCATCAAATAAGGAGCTCGCCCACCGCTGGCTGCCTTACTTGGCCACTACTTCGTTGGGTGAGACACACGCCCCGCGCTCTTACTCGGTTGTTGCTCTACAAGTCGCCAGGGCGTCCAACTACTCGGCCGCGGTGATCGACTACTCGGTTGGGGTGATCAACTACTCGACAGCTAAGGTTGACCTTGTTGCGGTGATTTGGAAATTCTAAGGTGGGGTGATACGGGGCCTCCGGTAAGGGGACTGCCCACCCGAAGCCTTTTGATGGATTATCTAGGTTGCCTTACTCGGATCGGATCATGGTCGAACGAGAAGATTTTGCGTCAGTAAGATGAGCACGAATATGAGGATGCATGTGCATATTTATATGTACTTTCATTACTCAAGCGAAACAAAGGAAGAGGCATGACATACAGCAGCATGCAAGAAGACATCAAGCATGCAAGCTAATTATGGAAAGTACTCGGTGGCGCAACTATGTTGACTTGCAATGGTATATGGATAGCCTACTGCAGTTCGCGGGTTACATGGATACACCCTTGAGAATGTCTACAAGATCCTACATATCCTCAGAAGAGGTTTTCAGTTCTTTGAACAACTCAGATTCAAGACCCTCCAACTTTTTGTTCCAAATAGCAAGAGGCTCGGGGGCTACACTCAGTGAGTGCACTTTTTTCCAAAAAGCGCACATCACTCAGAAGACTTCTTCAAGACAGGAGTTTTCAAACAACATAAGATTCAAGACCCTTCAACTTTTTGTTCCAAATAGCAAGAAGCTCGAGGGCTACACTCAGTGAGCGCACTTTTTTCTATGAAAAAGCGCACGTCACCAAGAAAACTTCTTCAAGACAGACCACTTCAAGGCCTCACGACAAGAAAAACCCAGACCGAGCTATATCCGAGCTCTTTTTGATAAAGAACCCAGATATATGCTCGGGAGCCCTTCGACGAAGAATCAAAGCAATTTCAAGACAAGACCCTCCAGCTCCTTGTTCCAAATAGCAAGAGGCTCGGGGGCTACACCAAGATGGGGGTACTTTTTCTTCAAAAAAGCACACACCACTCAAAGATCCCAAGAAGCGCTACTTGGTTTCACTCAAGAAAGCACTCGGGCGATGCTTGTTCTTGCTCGGCAAGACCTAGAGGAACAAGACAAGGCTTCTGGAGTTCAACCATGAAGTGCTCGGGGGCTTGTCGATGTGGGACCCATGGGATACACCACAAGGAAGAGAGGAGATCTAGGTTGAACCAGGATCGAGGGTTCAAACCAGGATAAATCGACTATCTCTTGCGTTTACCGTCGAGTTCTACATACGCTGAAGCCCGAACAAACTGCCCTGGGTACCCCCATGGTAGGCTATCGGTGGTGAAACATCGACAGCTGGCGCGCCAGGTAGGGGCTTTCGGTGAATTTGCATCCGAGAGCTCGACGGACCTCGTCAACATGATCTTCTCGACAAGATTAACCTTCATCTTTGGTTCATGGATCTACGAGGCGAACGACAGTGGCAAGCTTCAAGGCCGTCTCCTCGTAGATTCGGATCACCATGAAGACCTCAATATTTCGGCAACTACGACAGATCAAATCACCGGGAAACTCGCGCGGCTTGTGATGTCTGATCCAACTCAGATTTCACGACCAACCATTTTCCACGCTGGTCTGAGTTCTTTTCCGTTAGGACTTCACAACGCGACCATTCAGAGTTCTCTTGAGAATAGTCTGAGTTCTTTTCCGGCGGGGCTCCAGAACGCGGCCTCAACCTATCAAGAATTCAACTCGGAGAACATTCAGAGTTCTCTCGAGAATAATCTGAGTTCTTTTCTGGCGGGGCTGAGTGTGGCTGGAGGATGGCGGCGGATGGAATTGGAGATAGAGGCGGGAGTATAGTGGAGCGCGGATGGTGACGACGGTTGTTGTATGAGGCGGCGGCGGCGGTTAACGGCGGGCTGCCGTGTGATGGCGAAGGACGGCGAGTGGATGTGCTTGGACACCGGCGGAACCCTAGAATCACCGGCGCAGGGTCTTAGACAAAAAAATGTGCTGAAGGAATGCCAGTGAGCTTCTGGGCTTAGCAAAATAGGGCGCGCAAAAAGAAAAAGGATGAAGACACGTCACTAATAATAAAAAATGAGCATGAAATTGTGTTATCGCTTGGGAGCTTCTGGGCTTAGCAAAATAGTGAGCTTCTGAGTTTTTTACTGTTGCCCCTTCCATAAGGTAAGTTAGGGTTTCAAAAGTCTGATTCTTGGTTGCTGCTAAGCTGCATCTGGATCTTGATTTCATTTTGCTTTTAGAGGAATTCGGGCTGTCCTTTTTTCTTCTGGGAAGAAGAATATGAGGAGCATCTAAAGACGTTGGCCAGGCTAGGACAGTTGACTGCATTGTTGGCTGGTGATGGAGAGCAGAGCACTAGAGGTCCCAAAGTGGAGGTAGTAGATCCTACCGAAGAAGTCAAAGCAGTTGCAGAAGAGGTCAATGGCGACCTAAAACTCAAGATGTGTCAGTTGAAGCTGGAGATGTGTGAGATGAAGGTCCAGCTTCGTGAAATGATGGTTAAGATCCTAGAAGCAAAGGAAGAGATCAAGTAAGAGATTGCTAAGGAAAACAAGTCTCCAATAGTGTTTACTGGTCAGATGAGTTAGGTCTAGGTCTCAGTGCTGTTAGTTTAGTTGGCATTGTCATGGTTTAGTCATGTGATGTAGGTAGTTGTTATCTAAATGTGGCTGTTATCTGAATGTAGTTGTTAATAAATGTGGCTGTTATCTGAATGTACTTGTTAATGAATGTGGCTAATAATCTAAACCACTTGACACTTGTTATTGACATGTTTTTGACAGGCTTATCTTGAGAAGATTGTCTCTAGTTTAAAATTCATATATATGACATCATCAGAATTTTCAAGTTTAAAACTCAGAGTGTCTATATGCAAATAAGGAGTGAGCCATGAATGAAATTTGGGTCTTCCTATTCTTTACATTTGCCATCTCCAAAATGTAATGTGGGTCTTCCTATTCTTTACATTTGCAAAAGTTACCTCTTTCTAATCACAAAGATTGTATAGAATTGAATAGGATTAATCTCAGATGGGTTTGTCATATAACCATGGGTTAGACCAAAATCTAGGTTTCTGTCCATTCTTGATTTTGATACTTCTAGCCTGATGAAGGTATAAATCCTTCACCTTGAGTAGGTCATATACCAAATGGGAGAATCATTTGCTTTTGAGTTATAGAGAAGATGGATTTCAAAAATTTCCTGCCACAAATCTGATCAATGCAACAAGGATGACTAAACCAAAAATTTTCAAACCTAAAAATATTTTCCTTTGGGATGCCAATTTGGATTTTGCTGGGAAGGTGGTCAGAGGTAATCCTAGCAAGAGGGAGGACAACAATAAGGGGCTACTGATTAGTCCAAGCAACTAACGTGAAGAACCAATCAACTTGCTCAAGAAGTGAGGTGCCTTGCATATTACTCCAAGTATAACTTTGACCCTTGATAGGTAATTCTATGAGCCCCAGATGACTAATGATATTATTAAAGATGAATGAATCATTAAAATTGTCTCCTAGTCTATTTCTATTTTCAGCAGATCTATAGAAATTAAAATCCCCAATTAATAATCAACCAAAGATCATCATCTTCAATATTCAAGCTATATAACCAGCTAACAAAATTATCTCTGGTAGGTTGTTTGCAAGGGCCATACACTACAACAAGGGTCTAGGCTACAAGGTTAGGTTAGTTTCAGCAATAGTAACAACAAAGTGTGAAGAAGCCCATCAACAAACCAAGATCCCCCAGATGCACCCTTAGAGGGGCAAAAGTCAAATTTTATCAAAATGCTTATTAGCAAACTTACGAATGAGAATTGCAAATTAAAATCCTCTTTCTTGGTTTCCCGAAGGTAGAAAATATTTGCACTAGTCTCCTCAATCTTGTTTCTTATAGGGTCCCAGTTATCACCATCATTAAGCCCCCTGATATTCCAGCACAAGATATTCCAATCACGAGAATGACTATTCATTAAGACAAAATAGAGTAGCATAGAGATAACATAGAGTAGCATAGAGTAGCATAGACATAACCACCACTTACAAAGTTTTACAATACTAAAAACAACTATCAAAGCATAAAAAACAAGATAGATAGCAAAATAAGACAATATATAGCCACCACCTGTTTGGCCCAGTCCTCCATTTCTTCTGGTCTTGCTCCATTGATCATTCTTGAGTGCTTGGGTCCGGAGTATGCTTCTTCGCACAATCTTTCTTGAATTTGGAGCTTCTCCTATCCTCATCATCAACAATAGGGATTGTTTCCTTTGCTTTCCTCTTATTTCTCCTAGGAGGAGTAGCTTCCACCATTATTTCATCTTCTTCTTGGCCCTTAGTTGATTCCTCTGGAGCCATGTTGACATATTCATTAAGAAGTGGCACCACATAACCATAGCTATCAGCAGACATACCAGCATCCCAGGGAGCAGGGTTATGGGTTGAGGGATGGAGATGCTCCAAAATCTGCTGTAGAGCAAACTCCTGGTTGTAGACAACAATCTCTTTATTCTCTTCCATTCATGGGGCTTTAATTTTAGGTGAAGTATCAAAGAAAGCTTGAATGAGCTATAACCTGGGCCTCTTGTATCTAGAGGATGTGGAGGCCTCTGCATTGTTTCCCCAGTTTGGATTATCAAGAGCAAGATCCTAGGAGTCCAATTCAGGGTCGTTAGGGCAGAGGTTGACAACTAGGTTTTTCATAGGAAGAAGTAACTAGGCCTCCTGAGCCTTCCTGGCCAATTGAGTCAAAAGCATCTCCACTGAAAGGACTAGACCAAAAGGCATATGTAGCCCAAGATTAGTGTAACACCTTTGGTGTTTCGACCTAGCACTAAAATTTGACATGTCATCATATGCATTACAAAGCATTCATAGAGTAGAAAATTTTGAATGCATTCACTAAATAAGGTTTATTTCATAATGTTGTTATTTCATGTGATGTGATTCAAAATCCTAAATAAAGATCATGACTACAAGGGTCAAAATTCATGTGATCATGTGAGGTCATATGTCATTTGACTCAAATAACCCTAATGGGCCATGTACTGGTCAAAAATCAAAATTAAAGTAATAGAAAGACAAATCAAATTTGAATTCAAATTCAAATTATAAAAGTCCTTTTTGCCCCTTTTGACTAATTCAAAATCCATGTGGAATTTGGGGTTGAGGCAAAAAGCAAAGTTGAAGATTATTTTATGTGGATCAACTTTGGTATTCAAAGTTTTTCAAGTTTACATATAAAATTTGGAGTAATTTTGAAATGATTCAAATACTCAAATGCACCCCAAGTTCAAATTTCAAAATGGAGTCAGAATTTGAAAATATTCCTTGAAGCAAAGTTGTAGAGTTTAAAAAGTTGAGCAACTTTCATTTTTGAAGATTTTCAACTTCTTTAGAAAATTTGGGAGTAATTTGAAAAAAATAGACTCAGTGGCAGTACTGTAAATAATTCAAACATCAAGATTTACATCACCGCTTACCGCCGACGCCACGCCGCTGCCGCCGCCGAGCGTTTTGCGCCGCTTCCTCGCGTCCTGGCACGTCATCATCGCCGTGGCATCTTCGTCGTGTGCTGTCGAAGCCAGACGAGCTCCTCCCGGCTATAAATAGTCGTACCATCGTCGTCCCTCTCCTCTTTTCCTGCCTCTGCTCGCCACCGACGACCTCACTGCGCTCGCGAAATTTGCCACCGTCGAGCAGCCTCTGTCGTGCCCAGTTATGCCAAAGCGATCGCCTCAGTCTTGCGCTTCTCTACGACTTGCTCACGCCGCTTTAGTTGGCCGGAGTCGCCCGGCGCAACAGCTTCTTCCCTGAGCCCGGCCGAAGCTCTGCCACCATCGCCTCGACGTGGTCAGGCCATTCCAGACCGTCTCCGCCTTCACCAAGTCCACCGGCGTGACCATGGTGAGCTACTGAACGTGATGTGCACTTCACTTTTGACTCTACCGCATTCTTACCGGGGTTACGTCGTGAGCCGACGTGCTCGAGCCGCCATGGCCAGCGTGGAGTCTTCTCCGGTGCACCTTCTGTTATTCCAAGGACGGGGATGAGTTCGTAGGGGTGTGTAGATTATTTGGGTGAGGTCTGCCTCGCCGGAGCATCACCATCGGCGCATTTTGGGGCCAGCCAGTGATGGCAGCGCCGTCGTGACATGTATGGGTCACTGACGGGTGGGGTTGGGCTGTCAATGAGAAGGAAGGAGAAGAACAGTAAAATTTTATATCTTCTGATTTTGAATAGTGCTGAATCTTTGGAAATTTGTTTTGGTACACTAATTTGTCATGAGGAAGCTTACATAAAATTTTGAGGTCATTTGGGACAAGTTTATTTTGGGCTTATTTCCAAATTGATTCAAAAATAAATAAAAGCAAACCCTAAGTGTTTGATTAGTGTTTGATCTTGTTTTGATCATGTTTTGTGACCAGTAGGGTTTCAAGAGTAGTGGTCGGAGAGTTCACCGTAGTGGTCGGAGAGTTCACCGTAGTGGTCGGAGAATTCACCGTAGTGGTCGGAGAGTTCACCGTAGTGGTCGGAGAGTTCACCGTAGTGGTCGGAGAGTTCACCGTAGTGGTCGGAGAATTCACCGTAGTGGTCGGAGAGTTCACCGTAGTGGTCGGAGAGCTCGCCAAAGTGGTCGGAGAGCTCGCCAAAGTGGTCGCTGCTGACGTGGTCACATCCGTTACGAATATGGTTTGGTTAGTTTGGCTTGTAACTGTACCGTGAAGGAAAGTTGCATTCAAGGTGTTGTTATATTTCATGCACCATGAAAGCATCATGTTTACATTATCATCATGTTGAAGCATATGCTATTATTTCGTGTAGAATCCGAGAGTGAACCGATTCTAGTTGAGCAAGTTCTAGAAGAATCCCCGGTTGTCACGGGATTCGATAATAGTGGTGCTGATCCGGAACCTGAGATCGTCAACGAAGGCAAGCCCTGGTTTATGCATTAAACCATTACCTTGTTTACATTGAAAAGTTTATCACCTATGTTACCTATTGCATTAAGTTGATTAATTCAAATGTTACCTACTTGATGCATTACCTACCTTGTTAAATTGTTGACCATCCTTGAAGATGATTTCATTTACAAAGGCGTAGAATGCTTAGTTTGCTTTATGGTAGGCTTTCAAAGTAAAAGTTTCGATACAATCAAAGATGGCATATTGGCCAAAGAAAGAAAGAAAGAAAGAAGATAGAATGAACTAGAGACTAGTCGGGTGGCTTATCTTGAATGTTGGGTAATGTTGCCGACTATGTCGCTTAAAGGCCACTCATTGTGGATCTTCTGAACGAGACACTTTGTAGTACTGGTCACATACTCCAGTAAGCCTACTTCGGCTAAACCGATACTAAGACGAATGCCCACACATTGGGAGTGGTGAGATGGCGGGAGTAGCGTGTACCCTCGTGGCTTGAATGTGGCTGGATTTGAGGCGTGCTGTGCTCTCGGGTGGCGTGGAGACAGCTTAGTACGGGAGGATCCGGTAGCGAGGTTGATATATGCAAGATTAAGTTCTACATATGTCGTGTGATAAGGAATCCCCAGCTGGGACTTGAATCAATTCGAATTGCCGGTGCTCCGCGGATATGGAGACTCGATTCATTACAGAAGCAATGTAGGACTGGTGAATTACTAAAACTTGAGAAAAGGAATGGAATGAGAAGGATTGGAACATGGGATATGAACACTTAGTTTGAGATATTGAACTAAAGTACTTAGGGGTAAAACTTGAAACTAGGATCAAGAATAGTAAGCTTTTGGCAAAGAACTTTTGAATCTTTCTACATCCTTACCTTGACCCAACACTTGCATCCCTAAGACATTCGCCCTTTTTCGTCGGGTCAGTCTTATTGAGTACTTTTGTACTCACGGTTTGTTAACCCTTGTTGCAGGTGAGTCGCATGCGCAGGCTTGTTTTGGTCCCTGCTGCATGTCAGTGTTTGAAGTCAATGACGATGAGGAATGATGAATGGCCTTTGGACAAGGCACTAGTTTGTGTGAAATAAATAATGTTAATGTAATATTATCCCGCTACTATGGTTGTATGACACGTATGGTTTTGTAAGTTTGAAACAACTGGTTTGTAATATCAAAACTTAAGTCTTCCGCTTTATAATCTTTGGTATGTATATTGAAAACTGTTGTAATCTGCAATGACTGTGATTGGGATCCTGTTTGGAAAAAGATTCGTGGATGATTCGGGTTTCCCGAGGACACCCGACAGATCTGTTAAGTTGTTGGGAACTTGTGTACGCTATCTGAGCTCTGTTGAGACATCGATAGGTGCACGTGGGCCCGATTTCTTAGGAGGTTCTGCCACAGCTGGTATCAAAGCAGGTCCTATCTAAGATCATTGTAGGTTGCTTTTGAAAACCTTCAAACTAATTTGGATCAAAGAAATTAAACTGGATATTTTGAGTCCAAATTTCTCTCTTCTTACCTCGGATCTAGCCTCAATCCTATCTTATTTGAAAGTTTGTGGTGGATAATATGATTAGGTTTGTCCTATGTATTAAAAATCTAGGACTTTTGATTGTATAAATCTTTTGTACTTGGATTCATAAGATCGATTCATGCATCATGCTTGAACACCTTGCATAATAATTCCCCTTAAAAGTGGTTGGGTAAGAAATGTCAATCCCATTCTTGCTAACCCCCATTATCCTCAAGCTATCCTTATGGTCCCCTCCTAAATTCTACAGGCTATGGCAAAGACCAAGATAACTGCACATAAGTCCACTGGACCTCACGGAGTCCATCGTCACCAATTGGCACCGCGTAACCGTGAGCTTGGTGAAGGAAGTTCCAAGGCCCTAGGAGATGAAGGATCTTCAAGCAATCCCGCCAACATTGAGAACCTTACCAAGGAGCTCAACACTCTTCATCGAGGTCATGCTAAAGATCAAGAGAAGCTGGCGGAAATGGAAAGGGACATCACCAAGAATACCGAGTTGAGGAATGAAGCCTGGACACGAGAGGATGCGGCCATTGAACGCATCCATGAGTTGGAGTTCTACGTAGAAGACCAAGAGATGGACAATGCCATTCTTCATGAGAATGTCCACATGATGTATGCTCAACTTCATCCTCCTCATGGGGATGGTGAAGTTACAGATGAAGAAATGATTGTAGATCCAGGTGAAGTCGAGAATGAAGAAGAGGAGGAGGATCCCGAGGAGTTAGTGTACTTCTCCGATGAAGATGAGGTTTCGTCCGATATGGGCACGGATGCCGATGACTGAAAGCTCGGAGTAGTAATAGTTCCTTTACTGCTTTCCTAGTAAACCAGGGTTGTCTTGTGGGATACAAGACATGTAACATAAATAAGAAACCCTTTGTAGCATGAAACCTTTTAACTGTTTTCAATAAAATAATAATGGAAATAAACATGTCTCTCTGACAGATGCCTCGCATTAACACTGAATCGGTGTCGGGTACTTCATAAGACAATGATGAAGTCCCAAATCCTCCACCAATGCCTCCGAGTATGGTAGATGCCATAATCGCACTCGCCTATGCAACGGCCGAGAATGCTAGGTTGTTAAGGGAAATGGCTCGTAACCAACAAGCACCACACCCCTAATCATGGCAGCCGTAATAATGGAAATGAAGAGACAACCTATATTGATTTTACTTGACACACGTCCGCCTTATGTTCTCTAAGGCGTAAGAGCCTTTAGAAGTCGACAATTGGCTCCGGACAATGGAGCAAAAGTTTGAGCTGATTCATTGTCTCGAGATTCGAAAACTAAGGTTTATGCACTGAGAACTCCGAGGAGTCATTGGTGCCCGGTGGGCAAATTTGGTAGTCAGTAGTACATTGGCTGGTCACCAAATCACCGGATGGAGTTTAAGGATGCCTTCAGGGCACACTATATTCCAGATGGTGTGATGACCATGAAATTAGAAGAGTTCCCGGCTCTTAAGCAAGGGGAGCACCCGTGATGCACTATGTTACGTTTCAATCACCGTCGCAAAGATGCTATAGAGTATGTGAATACCGACAGAAGAAGAAGAATCATTTCATGAGAGGCCTGAACACCAAACTTCAGACCATGATGGCAACATGTGGCAATGCAACTTATCATGAGATCATCAACATTGCTATCGCTTCAGAGAGAGAACTACATACCGACACAAGGAGGCAAAGAAAAAGAGGGCATTTGCTTCCTGGATCGTCGAGTGGAAAGCGTCAAAAGGTGGTCTACCATCCTCGTAATCATGGCGTGCACCATTCCGCCAACAACAAAGCCAAAGCGGGAAAGAAATCTTTATTCGCCACTCGCAACTAATACGCCTTATATACTCATCAAGCGCGAGCAAAGAACAAAACAATACAAATAATGCAAACCGCAATGTTAGTCCCCGAATCACAATTATCCATGCTATAATTGTGGTAAACCCGACACTTTTCCCGAGAATGTCCGTATCCTAGGAAGAACAATCTGATGCACCCAAAGCCCTGTTACTCAAGCTCGAGAATCAAGACAAGGGCAATGCTCGAATAGTCGAAAGGTCAGTTTGAGAAGAAATCGAAGGGTCTTCTATACTCGTGTGGAATCTATTCCGAAGGAGAACCAAGTAATGATTGGTATGTTTCCTTGCTAAGCACCCCAATTACCTTATTTGATTCCGGTGCATCCCATACATTCATCAATCGTACATTTGTGGTGAAACATGGGATAACTATTGGGGAAACAAAAGAACCATATCAGATCTGATGCCTGGGGGGACGACTCAGACAAGGGAGATAGTTCAAGCATGTACCTATTGATTTGGGAGGACATGAGTTCCCTACCAACATGCCGATATTAAAGGATCAAGATATAGATGTGATCCTTGGTATGAACTGGTTATCTCAACACGGGTCATCATAGATGTCATGCGAGAACCATAAGAGTAAATGTACCAGCAAAAAACCCAACTTCTCATCCAACTTCCCTTTCCTAAGAGTATCAGATTGGAGCAATCAGGCAACCATCTGTGGAAGAAGCCGAGAACATTCGTGTGGTATGTGAATTTACGGATGTTTTTCCCAATGATCTGCCTCGGACCGCCACCGCACCGAGATGTGGAGTTTAGAATTGACCAAAACCAGAACGCCACCGTGTCCGAAAGAGCATATAGGATGTCACCCAAAGAACTAGCGAAATTAAAAATGCAACTACAAGAGTTGTTAGACAAGGGTTTCATTCAACCCAGTTCATCACCTTGGGGATGCCCTGCTATCTTTGTGAAGAAGGACCAAACCTTAAGGTTATGTGTTGATTATCGGCCGTTAAATGAAGTCACCATAAAGAACAAATACCCCTTACCCTCGAATTGATTTGCTTTTTGATCAACTTACGGGAGCTAAGGTGTTCTCGAAGATAGACTTGAGATCAGGCTATCACCAGATTAAGATCGACAAGAAGATGTGCCAAGACAGCGCTTTTACTACCCGATATGGTCTATATGAGTATTTAGTCATGTCTTTTGGGCTGACCAATGCCCCGGCTCATTTCATGTACCTGATGAACTCAGTTTTCATGCCCAAGTTGGATAAGTTTGTAGTGGTATTCATTGATGACATTCTTATCTATTCTAAGAGCAAAGAAGAACATGCGGAACATCTCCGCATTGTTCTACAACGATTAAGAGATCACCAATTATATGCCAAATTCAGCAAATGTGAATTCTGGTTAGAGGAAGTACAATTTCTAGGTCATGTGTTATCTACTGAAGGTATAGCTGTAGATCTGAGCAAGGTAGAAGAAGTCCTTAACTGGAAAGCACCTACCACTGTTCATCAAGTTCGTAGTTTTCTGGGGTTGGTAGGTTATTACCGTCGGTTCATCCCTGACTTCTCCAGAATTGCGAAGTCAATTACTGGATTGCTAAAAAATCAAACTAAGTTTGTATGGTCAATGTAATGTGAGAAGGCCTTTCAAACATTAAAGAAGTTGTTAACAATCGCACTCAAAGATTAGCACAACCTAATATCGAGAGGCCGCTTTGATATCTATTGTGATGCATCCGAATTGGTATTGGTCGTGTTCTTATGCAAGAAGGCAGAGTCATAGCATATGCTTCCAGACAACTCAAGAAGCATGAAGGACATTATCCCACCCATGACCTTGAATTAGCTGCTGTTGTTCATGCACTAAAGGTTTGGCGACATTATTTATTGGGCAATATCTGTCATATCTATACGGATCACAAAAGTTTAAAATATATTTTCACTCAGTCAGAGCTGAATATGAGGCAAAGAAGATGGTTAGAACTTATCAAAGATTATGACTTAGAAGTGCATTATCATCCGGACAAGGCTAATGTGGTTGCCGATGCCCTCAGTCGCAAGAGTCATTGTCATTGCCTGATTGTAGAACCTATGCAACGGACATTATGTCAAGAGATGGAGCATCTGAATTTACAAATCATAGAACAATGTTCTCTGTCCAATATTGCAGTTGAGTCCACTATCAAAGATCAGATCATTGCTGCTCAACAGAAAAGTAAGGGCATAGCCCATATCAAGGATAAAGTCAGATCTGGAAGATCAACATGTTTCAAGATTGATGAATCAGATGTCGTATGGTTCAAGGATAGATTGGTAGTACCCAAAAATTCGGAGCTGCGAAAGCAGATTCTTGATGAAGCTCATTCTACAAGATACTCTATTCATCCAGGTAGCAACAAAATGTATCACGATCTGAGAATGAGATATTGGTGGACCAAAATGAAAATAGAAATAGCTCAATATGTGGCCAAATGTGATACTTGTCAGAGAGTCAAAGCGATTCATATGAAGACTGCAGGTCCATTACATTCCTTGCCAGTTCCATCTTGGAAGTGGGAAGATATCTGTATGGACTTCATAGTAGGGTTGCCTAGGACATCTGCAGGCTACAATTCAATATGGGTTATTGTTGATTGCCTAACCAAGATAGCTCATTTCTTACCAGTCAGAGATAAATATCGAGCGGAGCAGTATGCAAAGCTTTATCTGGATAGAATCTTCAGTCTGCATGGGGCACCCAAGACCATTGTCTCTGATAGAGGTTCACTGTTCATATCCAAGTTTTGGAAAAGTCTACATGAGTCTTTGGGAACTAAACTGATCCGTAGTTCTGCTTATCATCCGCAAACAGATGGACAGACAGAAAGGGTAAATCAAATTCTTGAAGATATGTTAAGAGCATGTGTTCTCTCCTATGGTGCTATGTGGGATGAATGCCTTCCCTTAGCTGAATTCTCATATAACAATAGCTATCAAGAGAGCATAAAATGGCACCATTTGAAGCATTGTATGGTCGTAGATGCCAGACACCTTTACATTGGTCAGATGTTGGAGAACGTTGGTTCTTTGGACCGAATGTGGTCAAGGAAGCAGAAGAGAAAGTTAAACTCATACAAGCTAATATGAAGGTAGCTCAATCCTGACAGAAAAACTATGCTAATAAGAGAAGGCGACCTCTAGAATTCATAGTGGGAGATCATGTTTACCTCAAGGTATCGCCAATGAAAGGAGTTCATCGTTTTGGGATTCAGGGAAAGTTGGCGCCCCGTTATGTCGGTCCGTTTCAAATCCAGCAAAGATGTGGACCAGTCGCCTATCGCGTCAAGCTACCAGATCACATGTCAGCTGTGCATGATATTTTCCATGTATCCCAGTTGAAGAAGTGTCTTCAAGTACCTGACCAAGTGATTGATTTTGGTGATGTAGAACTAGCACCTAATTTGACTTATGCGGAGTACCCCATTAGAGTCTTAGATCATAAAGATCGAATCACTCGAAGGCGTACAATCAAGTTCTACAAAGTACAATGGAACCAGCACACTGAAGAAGAAGCTACTTGGGAGTCCGAGGATTACTTAGAAAAAAACTTTCCTGACTTCTTTGCTTCTCTCTAGTTGCAATACCTTGTATATATTGTAACTTGTTTCTTTTGTCAAAAGAATGGAAAAACCCCTCACTAGTCTTTGAATAAAGTTATGATGTGTTAGCTTGACACATTTCCTTTTCTATTACTCAATCCTAAGTTTTAAATCTCGGGACGAGATTTCTTTAAGGGGGAAGGGTTGTAACACCTTTGGTGTTTCGACCTAGCACTAAAATTTGACATGTCATCATATGCATTGCAAAGCATTCATAGAGTAGAAAATTTTGAATGCATTCACTAAATAAGGTTTATTTCATAATGTTGTTATTTCATGTGATGTGATTCAAAATCCTAAATAAAGATCATGACTACAAGGGTCAAAATTCATGTGATCATGTGAGGTCATATGTCATTTGACTCAAATAACCCTAATGGGCCATGTAATCGGTCAAAAATCAAAATTAAAGTAATAGAAAGACAAATCAAATTTGAATTCAAATTCAAATTATAAAAGTCCTTTTGGCCCCTTTTGACTAATTCAAAATCCATGTGGAATTTGGGGTTGAGGCAAAAAGCAAAGTTGAAGATTATTTTATGTGGATCAACTTTGGTATTCAAAGTTTTTCAAGTTTACATATAAAATTTGGAGTAATTTTGAAATGATTCAAATACTCAAATGCACCCCAAGTTCAAATTTCAAAATGGAGTCGAATTTGAAAATATTCCTTGAAGCAAAGTTGTAGAGTTTAAAAGTTGAGCAACTTTCATTTTGAAGATTTTCAACTTCTTTAGAAAATTTGGGAGTAATTTGAAAAAAATAGACTCGATGGCGATCTTGTAAAAATAATTCAAACATCAAGATTTACATCATCTTCACGACGCCACGCCACGCCGCCACGCCGCCGCGCGTTTTGCGCGCCGCTTCGCGTCCCCGGCACGCATCATCATCGCTGCCGTGGCATCTTCGTCGTGTTACGTCGAAGCCGACGAGAGCTCCTCCCGGCTATAAATAGTCGTACTGCGTCGTCGTCCCTCTCCTCTTTTCTGCCTCTGCTGCCACATCGACGACCTCATCAAGCTTCATGAAATTTGCCACCGTCGAGCAGAGCGACCTCTGTCGTGCTTGATTATGCCAAAGCGATCGCCTCGGTCTTGCGCTTCTCTCGACTTGCTCACGCCGCTTTAGTTGGTAGGAGTCGCCCGGCCAACAACTTCTTCCTTGAGCCCTACCAAGCTCGCCACCATCGCCTCGACGTGGTCAGCCATTCCGCACCGTCTCCGCCTTCACCAAGTCCACCGGCGTGACCATGGTGAGCTATTGAACGTGATGTGCACTTCACTTTTGACTCTACCGCATTCTTGCCGGGGTTACGTCGTGATGCCGACGTGCTCGAGCCGCCATGGCGGCGTGGAGTCTTCTCGGTGCACCTTCATTATTCCAAGGACGGGAATGAGTTCGTAGGGGTGTGTAGATTATTTGGGTGAGGTCTGCTTTCATGAGAGCATCACCATCGGCGCATTTTGGGGCCCACCAAGATGGCAGCCCGTCGTGACATGACATGTATGGGTCACCGACGGTGGGGTTAATGTCAATGAGAAGGAAGGAGAAGAACAGTAAAATTTTATATCTTCTGATTTTGAATAGTGCTGAATCTTTGGAAATTTGTTTTGGTACACTAATTTGTCATGAGGAAGCTTACATAAAATTTTGAGGTCATTTGGGACAAGTTTATTTTGGGCTTATTTCCAAATTGATTCAAAAATAAATAAAAGTAAACCCTAAGTGTTTGATTAGTGTTTGATCTTGTTTTGGTCATGTTTTGTGACTAGTAGGGTTTCAAGAGTAGTGGTCGGAGAATTCACCGTAGTGGTCGGAGAGTTCACCGTAGTGGTCGGAGAGTTCACCGTAGTGGTCGGAGAGTTCACCGTAGTGGTCGGAGAGTTCGCCGAAGTGGTCGGAGAGCTCGCCAAAGTGGTCGGTGCTGACGTGGTCACATCCATTACGAATATGGTTTGGTTAGTTTGGCTTGTAACTGTACCGTGAAGGAAAGTTGCATTCAAGGTGTTGTTATATTTCATGCACCATGAAAGCATCATGTTTACATTATCATCATGTTGAAGCATATGCTATTATTTTGTGTAGAATCTGAGAGTGAACCGATTCTAGTTGAGCAAGTTCTGGAAGAATCCCCGGTTGTCACGGGATTCGATAATAGTGGTGCTGATCCAGAACCTGAGATCGTCAACGAAGGCAAGCCCCGGTTTATGCATTAAACCATTACCTTGTTTACTTTGAAAAGTTTATCACCTATGTTACCTATTGCATTAAGTTGATTAATTCAAATGTTACCTACTTGATGGATTGCCTACCTTATTAATTGTTGACCATCCTTGAAGATGATTTCATTTACAAAGGCGTAGAATGCTTAGTATGCTTTATGGTAGGCTTTCAAAGTAAAAGTTTCGATACAATCAAAGATGGCATATTGGCCAAAGAAAGAAAGAAAGAAAGAAGATAGAATGAACTAGAGACTAGTCGGGTGGCTTATCTTGAATGTTGGGTAATGTTGTCGACTATGTCGCTTAAAGGCCACTCATTGTGGATCTTCTGAATGAGACACTTTGTAGTACTGGCCACATACTCCGGTAAGCCTACTTCGGCTAAACCGATACTAAGACGAATGCCCACGCACTGGGAGTGGTGAGATGGCGGGAGTAGCGTGTATCCTCGTGGCTTGAATGTGGCCGGATTTGAGGCGTGTTGTGGTCTCGGGTGGCATGGAGACGGCTTAGTACGGGAGGATCCGGTAGCGAGGTTGATATATGCAATATTAAGTTCTACATATGTCATGTGATAAGGAATCCCCAGCTGGGACTTGAATCAATTCGAATTGCCGGTGCTCCGCGGATATGGAGACTCGATTCATTACAGAAGCAATGTAGGACTGGTGAATTACTAAAACTTGAGAAAAGGAATGGAATGAGAAGGATTGGAACATGGGATATGAACACTTAGTTTGAGATATTGAACTAAAGTACTTAGGGGTAAAAGTTGAAACTAGGATCAAGAATAGTAAGCTTTTGGCAAAGAACTTTTGAATCTTTCTACATCCTTACCTTGACCCAACACCTGCATCCCTAAGACATTCGCCCTTTTTCGTCGGGTTAGTCTTGTTGAGTACTTTTGTACTCGGGGTTTGTTAACCCTTGTTGTAGGTGAGTCGCATGCGCAGGCTTGTTTTGGTCCCTGCTGCATGTCAGTGTTTGAAGTCAATGACGATGAGGAATGATGAATGGCCTTTGGACAAGGCACTAGTTTGTGTGAAATAAATAATGTTAATGTAATATTATCCCGCTACTATGGTTGTATGACACGTATGGTTTTGTAAGTTTGAAACAACTGGTTTGTAATATCAAAACTTAAGTCTTCCGCTTTATAATCTCTGGTATGTATATTGAAAACTGTTGTAATCTGCAATGACTGTGATTGGGATCCTGTTTGGAAAAAGATTCGTGGATGATTTGGGTTTCCCGAGGACACCCGACAGATCTGTTAAGTTGTTGGGAACTTGTGTACGCTATCTGAGGTCTGTTGAGACATCGATAGGTGCACGTGGGCCTGATTTCTTAGGAGGTTCTACCACAATTAGCTACCATTTCTCTGACCTGAAAGTCACTCTAAAAAACATGCACATTGTTTGGAGAGATCACCAGTGCCCTCTCTGCCAAAACTTTGCCTATAGATTTAGGAAGAGGTAGTTCAAGAGTGATTGGGTGCCCCTGGGCTCTGAAGAATTCTCTGGTTTCTGACGATACTGAAGCACTGTCTTGTGGTTGTTTGGGGTGCTGCATAACTGCATTGGCAACAGCAATATCTGCAAGGTTGTTCACTTCTACAAGCTCATTCTCATCAACCAAGTCCCCTTCTTGTTGAAGCCAGGGTCCCCAGCCATTGTTGACATTTTGAGCTGCTAGGGGAGGAGGCGCCTGCTAGCTCTGATCCACATTTTCCTGTTGAACTTCAGCAAGATCACCCACATCCTCAAAGAAGTCAGGGAACTGTTGATTCTGATTTTCATTAAGAAAATGTGCATTCTCTGGATGTGGATTGCCATTTGGGGGGATTTGATCCTCATCTGCACCAAATTCATCAGCGAACTAAGTCAAGCCCAATACAAAGACTGGGACTGTCCATGAGGAGTCATTATTGCCCCCAGTGTTTCCTTCATAGACCAGGAGACTCCTTGGAATTCTGCTCACCAAGGTAACCTTGCACCTTAACAGAAGCCTAGACTTGCACCTAGAGTTGCTGGTCTAGGTAATGATTGTTCCAAAGTGCCCTACTGCCTGAGTGATGATATCTCTAGTTTGGAAATCCAACGAAAAAGCAAGAAACATAACCCAACACGTTCTAGTGAGAGGACAGTTTCTCAGATTGATTCCTCTATCATGCTATTGTACCATAATCTGGCGAACAATATCTAATTGATGAGGACTTAAGTTAACCATAGCTTGTCTAGCAACCAGTGAATGAAACTGAATCAAACAGAGCCCAAGCGAAGACAAGCAACTAGAAAGAACTCTAACATGGCGCTCTTCCTCAAAGTAATTCACAACCTCATCCGTAGCATCATACAGATTGTCCTATTGAGGGGGAGGGAGAACTATAACGATAGCATACTCTTCATGGTGGCGAGGCGGGTTGCCATAGATGATGATCCTTCTACACGTAGGTCATGCGCAGTCTTCAATCTCAAGGCCATCGAGCATGAACGGAGTAGGGTTGACAGCAAAGTTGGCCATGTCGATCCACCACTGCGTGGCCTTATCTTCCAACAAGATTGATCAGGAAGTACTGGAAAGCACGATGTAGATGGACGTATACAGTTGAGGCAAGTGATTGATCGAGTGGCAGATCATGCAAACTACAAGCGACAAAGCAACTGCTAATGGGGGAGTAGAACTGGCCTATAGATGAGAAGCAACTGCTAGCCTGCACCGGCCTCTTCCCTCTCACGTGTTAAGGGACGCAACGTATAACTGGAGACAATCGGCTAGCCTACACACTGGCCTCTTAATTCCCTTCATTTTCCAAAGATGGGCTTCTCACTAATTTGTGCTAGCTAATTGGGCCTCCAAAAGCCAACTTGGAATGGCAGATAGTATCATGGCATTTCGACAGTAGCAAATATTTCACAAAAATTGAGCTTCCACATTGCAGTGCCAAAAGCACACATCTATCACCAAGTACTGCTTTATTAAGCTGGCAAATGGATCACGTGATGAAGCCTACTAGGACTGACTGGAACCCCCAAGTATTTGATAGGAAACCTCTAAAGTTATTATTATCATTAATCATCACCACTTCACACTAGTTGATAGACACTCAAGTTTTAGAGCAAGAAAATGCTAACTGCATACAAAAAACCAAATCTGAGCACAGTTCAACCATATCAACAGATTATATAACAACAAAATATCACAAGCTATTCACATTAAGGTAGCTAGCTAGATTAGGACCTAGCTAGGTTAAAAGCTAACACCTAAGGTCATCCCAACATATATACATAGAGAAGTTCACCAGAAAGCTAATTCTGGCCATAAATGACACAATACTAGAGAGCTAATTCTGGCCATAGTCTTGACCATTAGTACACATAGAAGTTCATACATAGGGCCACAACATGCAGTTGCAAAATAATATTTTGGCCATTGCATCACATATATTCCATAGAAATCATCAAAAGCATTCCCCAACAGCCACACTTGCATCAGTTGCACTTTCCTCTTGTTTTCTTCACTTTGCGTCCAAGTTGTTTCGTGTCATCTTCTTGGCAGGTTGCACAACCATGTTCAGTCACAAGTCCTATGGAACATGACAAGGCATCAATCATCATTTTTAGCACATTTTTGCCACCACAAATAAGGTCTTGTGGAACATGAAGGCAAACAACCACGCCAATTGAAATGGTGGCGCCAAACAGATAACAAAACATGCATCATAAATTCACATACCTAAACTGTAGTCGTCGAAGTCCATCCGTGATGTAGTCATGAACTTTTGACATATCATGACTCTCAGCTAATGTTGCCCTCTCATCAGACCGCAGGCTGATTCTAGGTTGACACCTGCTGCTTACTGAAGACCCTCGCTTGTTTGCTCCTTTGCAATTCTTGTTTGCTCCCTAACAAAATTATGCAGTGCACAACATGCAACAATTATCAGCAATTGCCTCTTACTTGGATAGGATGGTATTCCTTTCAATATTCGCCACTTTTTTGGTAACCCCAAATGCACGTTCAATTACATTATGAAGCTTAGCGTGGTGGTGGTTAAACACCACCTTTTAACTCTTCGAACTACAAAACAATGCGATATGGGCTCAAATATCCCGGGGACAGTGCGTAACCTGAGTCCACCAAATAATTTCTACCTACAAAACAGCAAACAAATACACCAGTTTTGCAACAGAATCCATATGCGTTCTAAGTAGTACAATTATTCCAAGTACTCCATAAGTTAGCCAACTAACCTCGTGGTGGGTGCGGATAATTAGGACACTCCAAACCCTTCTTCAATACGGACATGTCATGATTTGCCCCTGCCATCCCCACACCAATATAAGTGTATTGCATGTCAAAGTCGCATATACATAACACATTTTGGGTGGTCCTTCCTGTCCTATTTATGTAATCATCACGTTCCTTGCAACTGACTTCAATAGGAATATGTGTTCCGTCTAAAGCTCCTATGCATCCATCAAAGTAAGGTGAGTATTTACTGAGCTTATGATGAACGGTTGAGTAGTTTTCAAACTTTGGCCAAATAACCATGTGTGCGAAGGAGAACAAGGCTTCTAGCACTTCACCAAACTTGTTGCTCACGGACAACTGTGACTTGTCAAATCTATATTTCATTTGTGTCTGTGACTGACTTGTCCCACAAGCCCATAGTACCATCCCTAAAGCCTCCATGGAATCAAATTCTTTAGTAGATTGCAAACCGTGCCGATCTACAAAGGCTCTATGCAATTGATGGAATGCTTCGGGGTACATACGGAAGTTATCAAAGCATCTTTGTCTGATAGACAAATTCAGTTGAACCCATTGTAGGCCTGACAAATCTTGGACATGCAACGAAGGGTTCAGCACTGGACCTTGACTTGAGCAGGCAACTAATGCATATGCTCCGACGGCGGCAGCGTACCACAATTCCTAGAAATTAGTTTCGCTCGAAGTTACACTTGAATTGATCTCTAATTCGTCATTGCTTTCTTCACTGCTTTCCATGCCGATAACAATCTGCATAAAAAAAGATGGACATGTTTAATCACTTCTCAGTACATATGAATGGATCTGTGATAAGCACACTACATACCTCACTGCTGCGCTGTCCTACTTGTGGAAGCTAGTCAAGCCCAACAGCCTTACTGTAAGAAAGAAGTTGAAACAATTAGACCAAATATTTATATGGCTCACCCATTTCTTTGACCAGCATTAAGAACATAATGCACTGAATGAAGATTACACAGCAAATTACAAACAAGATCCAGCGACTTTAATTATTCAAACATAGTTTGGCAAACAGGATATGATACATCGATGCAAAGTAATAAACTACTAAATAGGATCCAAAAAACAACTCAAAATAAACTACTAAACAAGATCCGAAAAAACAACTCAAAATAAACTACTAAACAAGATCTGAAAAAACAACACCTCGACGATAGAACAACTAGAACGTGCAAGTTAATGCTAATGACCACCCTTGCAACTACTTCATGCCCTGGCTCCAGGTCCAATCGATCCATCCAATGCGACCCTTTGCTGATTTCATCAGCACGTATTGCTTAGCGTGTTTCTCATCACGGAATAGATCTAAAGCCTTGTAATATAGCACTGTCGCTTCTTTAACACCATCCGTGCTAGTAATTCCATTGCTTCGGCCATATAATCGGGCTCTTGGGTCTAGGGTCGGGATCGCTCATGAGAAGTCTTAGCAATAAGGCTATCTGATATGGCTTTCATGTAGCGCTCAATGGGCTATTGGCTGTCATCGATGTTGTCCATGCTTGCCCTTTTGGAAGAGGTGTCGCCGGAGCGGCCGATGTGGCCCGATGACCTCATTGGTGAAGTGGGTGGTGCACCAAAACCACCGGCTGATAGGTAAGTACCCCTGTTTGGGGTGCTCGAGCCATAAAGAATGGTCAGTTGTTTCAAGAAAGGAGGTGGCTTGCCACATGCTCCACCAACCTGACTGGTTTCCTACAAGGGAAGGCATGGTTAGCATCGTAAGACCGAACCACATGCACAATTTTGAAAAATTATAAAAGCAGAAGCAATGTGGAGTGCACGTACCACATAGTGGGTCTGCAACCACTCATCAGTAGCGGCAATGCCACCAGTTCTCTTATCATGCCTGAGTCCAGTTCTTTTTTGAAGGTTCTTCCACTCTCTGTATTTCTTTTTCAAATTGTTCAATTTGGTTTGTAACTGGCTTTCTGTTTAAATCATGCCTACTTTAACTATGAAATTGCCAACCACATTCGTCCAGCCTTCATTTGTGGGCCCCTGATTGGTGAAGTTGTTTTTGTCCTTCTCCTCGATGCAAAGGTCAAGGAATATTTTGGTTGTTTCATTGTCCCAATTTGTACGCTTTCCCTCCATCTGTTCGAACATGTACAATTTCTAGTATGTTTCCAGTACTTACATTACATACTTATCACAATAGCACATAACACGATAGAGTGGTGGCGTGTCAATGAATGTATACTTGCCTTGATTCTGCGCTTCTCACATTTTGCACAGGCTGTCCCAAGCTTGAGGTGGATACCGTGGAGTGCAGGACGCTGTGGACGAATTACGTGCCAGGGTGGACAACCTTGAGCAACTACCACCAGATGAAACTCATAGCTGGAGACAACAACGCAGGTGGGACGAGGTGTGATTCAGTAAAGCATTGTTTACAAAAGAGACTTTGTGCTTAGCTTTTGTCATATTGATTTGTCCTTTGTGATTAAAAATTTTGGTTTGCTATTTGTTAGCTTTTCACAGCTCAAAGTTGAAACTTGTAGTTTTGTTTGATTGTACAACTTACACAGAGGGTCGAATAAAGACTATTCCTTTCTCATACAAAGACTATTCCTTTCTCAAATGAACATTCCCACTGATTCTTCAAATTTGACACTATAGCTACCTACACATCTATACCGCCTAGTATCCTAGTCTATTTGTTGTCCTTTCTAAAATTCCCTAAATGGGGCCAATAAACTCCTGAATACTCTGTTCAGTCTTTACATAAAGTGGTCAATTTTAGAGGGATACAACTTGTTTTGGTTTCTTCTATCTGGGATATCAAAATCCCCCCTAGAGTTCACTATTTTCTTTGGCTTCTATCAAAAACAAGTTATTAACCAGAGATAACTATTTTTGGGTATGGAATGAACCTTGCACAACCAGAGCTAGCATCGGGTGGGGTGGATCTGGCGTCGGCGACGTCGGGTGGCGACTGGATCCGGCATCGGCGGTTGGTACTACGGCCAGGCGAGAGTGAGCGCACGTACGGGCGGTGAGTGGATAAGACTGGAAGCAGTGGCAGTGGACGGTAAGTAAAATACAGGGCGGTGAGTAAAAGATGTGTCTGTAATAAGGAAAAAAAGCAACTACTTATCACCCACGGGGATCGAACCTTAGACCTCCAGGTCCACAAACTAAGTGTCTTACCATTGCGCTACGCTTCTGAGTTCGATTGAAGTGCCCCATAATATTTTTATGACTCTTTACTAGTGGTAGACTAGTTTGTGCTATGGGAAAAAGGGACAAAAATATATCCCACACTAGGGATCAACCCTGAGACCTCTGCCTCAACAAGTTCCTAAGTTACCATTCCGCTATGATTGTGATTTCGAACAGGGAGCGGTTTTAATCTTTTTTAAAAGTATTTGAATACATTAAAAATTCAGGAACTGCATCCGCATCCAAAGGAATATATATTGGAATTGGAACTGCCGCCTCATCCACTCCTCTCGCCGCCCCCGCCGCCACAGTCGTCCCCACAATCACGCGCCTCCAAGATGACGAGGCTAGAGAAGCACCAGAGGGACCCAAGCACTAGGGGGTATGCCCCTAGGTCCTCGCCGACCGTGCCCTCGTTAGTGGCGGTGAAGGAGGAGGAGGACGCCCCGCCTCCCCCCTCCCCGTCGGGGTTCAACAAGAAGGCATCTGGGAAGAAGGCCATGCCCGACTCATCCTCGTCGTTGAACAAGAAGGTGGCACGCTCTTCCTCGGCGGCGGCGAGGAAGGAGAAATAGCCGGCGGTGCCAGCGGTGGCGGAGAAGTGCAACCACTGCGAAGCGGGAGACAAGTCTTGCCGCTGGATTCTCCACGAGGGTGTGAACTACGCAGGCAATGAAAGCCCCATCCCTGGCCAGCTGGTAATGCACATTAGGGTTTCGTTTTTCTTTGTTAGGAACAGTTAGGGAACACTCATTTGCCCTGAATTCATTTGCTTACAAAATCCAAATCTTCAGTGCTTAGTACCTTGTAGTAATCAACCGCGATGAAATTATTTGGACTGTAGAACTGCTATATACTATCCCCTGAACTAGGAATGCTGCAGACATGCTGTAAATGTGTTAGATACTTCCAACAATTAAACATAAGGAAATAACATGAATGTCATAACTCATAAGGATTAAAATTGGTGCTAATAAAAATTGAGGTATTCGCAAATTAGTTTTGCTTTCAGTTAAGTAATAATATGTTGATATTTCCATATAAAGTCTACTTTTTCATGAATCTGTATGGAAAGGAGGTGCTAAACGATGCGTGCTCTACAACTGCTAGATTAATTTATTTAGAAATTGTAAACCATTGATACTGCACAAAAGTTAAATGGATCATTATATTATTGCGTCATTTGAAGTTACAACGATAGTATGTCGTAATGCACCAAAGTCACTAACTAATCCAAATCACAAGCAAAAGAAGACTGGAGGAGAAAATACCTAAGATAATCAATTTGAGTTGGCATAGAGTATGGTATAAATTTCTTCTATTCTATTCCAATATGCATGAATGCATTTGTTCTATTCCTGCTAGCATCTTTTCTGTAAAAGGAAAAATTTATGATTTTAAATTAGCTATGCTTGCATTTTTTCACCTGTAGCTTGCTGTTATAGTTGTTTTATTTCTAAACACTAAACTGTCATGGCTATTTTCTTGAAAAGTCATGGCTATTTCTGAAAACTATCATTGCTGCCTTTTGCTGTTAAGCCAAGTGAAAATGTGAATGTTTCTAGTGAAGCTTGCTCTACTACCTTATATGAAGCTGTGATATATCATATATGTTGCTAACTGTTTGTGTTCATGTATGTAGGTTTGATCTTATGACATCCCTCGATCTACCATGAGGCCCTGCAAGTGGTTGTGAAACCCATCGTGCAAAGCCTAGACAAAATGCAGGAGACTCTTGGCGAACTTCTGAAGAAGGATGGGAATGAGGGTTTCGATAAGGAGCTGGATGACTTTGGTAGGCGTCTGTCGGCCGTGGTTAAGAATATGAATGACCTTCATAGCAAGCTCAGTAGGGCGCCATGAATCCATAGCCGGCAAACCACTAATGTTGTCATGCTATCGTGTTAACTTTTGTTGAACTCTGTTCTTTTCTGTGATGTATGTAGTAACTATATATATTATGTTAGACCTTGGTGGTGATAGACAACATATGGCTGGAACATCTACCTATCTATCTATATATTAATATATATATATATATATATATTGTTTGCTGGTTGTCAATTGTTGGTATGAATCTCTATGGCTGCTGCGATGTTAATTGTGTATGTATGTTTGTCACTTGCTCATAAGTGTGTGTAACTGGATGCTTCTCCTGTGATATGAATGGATGCCTATGTTTGTTGCTCATATGTGTGCTGATATGCATGTCATGAGAGATCAAATGAAGTAGTCTTCGACAGTGGTTCAAGAACATTCAGATGCCTAATAACAATTGGACTCCATGATGTACTTTGGCTGGAAATGCATCTATCTATATATTATTACATATCTATTATTGTTGGTTTGTCAATAGCTGGAACCTCTCTTCCCTCATCAGGCTACAGATTTTTGGTTAATTGCTAATGTTGAGTATGCATTCATCTGTATAAAGGAAAAACAGTTCAAAAATAGGGCAAAAAATTGGCATCTGTTGACACCGTTTTTTGCACGTGTCAAAATGATCAGAGTGGGCTAATCGGCAGGAGAAAAGTTACTGTATACGCTGACAGCCGATGAAAATCAGCTTGTAAAGATGGTTGCCGATGAATGGTGGTGATCGATGGAAAGGTTGATTTAGACTCGGGCGTTGCCGATAAGGTTGGAGATGTTAGTGTCGATGCCGATGAAGGAAGGCTTGAAAACTACTACCGATGAAACAAGAAGTATGCCGATGGAAAGGAGGTCGGTGAGAATTCCATCGTAATCGAGGCAGACAGGGAAATAGATAGGAGTTGATTTCCTTTTCTATATTTGTTAGAGTATGATTCATGTAAGAGTCACGTGTTTCCTTAGATATGGACTTGGTGTCCTAGTCGTATTTGGTTTTGTCTCTTTAGATCAGGGTATAAATATACATTGAGGGGCAATGTAATAAATAAATCAATATCAAAAACTAATTTTTACTCCTATTTGCATCTACTTACTTTTCGGCGACTTCGTCAATTTGCATATTTTTCCTTTTTACGAGTTCTCATTGATTCGGCGAGTTGCATCGTTTCAGTGCAACCTTCGACGATTCTCGAGTTCCGCGTGAGTACCTCTTGGCCGTGACTTCCGGGCGTATCGCTGTTGTCAGGACCAAAGTGCTCGTATCTTCATCCTTGTCGATTAATAGGTCAAATCGACCGCACGCTTTGGATATCGATTCGGTATTAGCCCTTTGTGTTTGCGATTCACTTTTGCATCAACACATCTTTTGCACGCGCTTCGGTGGGACACAATCAATCCGATCAATATGATCAATCCCGAGATCGATTCAGGGAACATTATCGCGGTATCGGAAGAAGATCTTAAGGAAGAGCAAAGGCGAGGCTATGGAAAAGGCTATAGAAGAATATAGGCGACTTTATCTCGAGATCGTTTAGCTTTGAACAAGAGTGGACAAGTCATCCAAAAGCAAGATTTGTCGTTGCCTCGGCGGTTACCTTTGACTCAATCTGGTAAACTTCAAGAGATGGTTAATTCTCAGAGTAAATCATGCTTTGATTAATCATTCCAATGTGCTGTCCAATCTGCTTCATAATGCCGTGGTTCGAACTCTCAAAGAAGGACAAGCGTCACCGCATTACGTTGGGCCCGCCTATCACCAACCGTAGCCGGCATCATCAATACTCCATCGGCCCCCTCGGCCGCTGTGGGTACGAAGTTACTTCTCCTCCGATGATCGGCAGAGCTTGCGTAATATTCAATCTACACCGATACGATCGGATCCGGTACTACCGGAGGACGAGTTCATCTTAATACGAGATCTATCGGCATCAGCTATGTCGAGCCCATGTGTCTCGAATAGCCAGATTCACGCTAATTGGTGGGGATATGGTATGCCTCCGAGTCATCTCGCTTTCAATCTCGGTTACCTCAAGTGTTTGATGCGAGAGAAAAGCTCCTATACCATCGGGTACCGTTTCACCGATGGCTCAAGTGCTCTCAATATGCCACAAAGCAACTCTCGTGCAACCAACTCCAAGAGGTTTCCGGATGCCTTTGGTTCAAACACCCAATTCAAGTCCATCGGCAAACTTATCGCCGATGCGATGCGTGAAAAAGCCTCGCTATGAGTCAAACTGGGTTCAGTTCATGCCTCAAGTTGGTTATAATTATTCAACAATATCAACAAATTACCAGACCATCGGTAAGTTTTGTACCGATGAGTTCTAATAATAGTTGGTCGGGACGATTACTGCTTCACATATAGTTCAAAGAAAATCAGCGAGTTGCAAGGATTCAACAAGGTCATATGCAAGCTGATTTCTAGAATCAAGCATCGGCAATTTCAAATTGATGAATCCTTTCCAAAGAGGTTAATGGACCACAAGTAACGACAAATATGCCGATTGTTTGGAGATCGTGGGCCACAAAGATATGTGGAAGGATATCAAAGGTACCTCCTATAGAAATTCAGCCAGATTAAATCGCCAGGAGGTCGATGCTTTTTGGGCCGATAAGATAGCAGAAATTATGAAGGTTCAGTTTGGGATAAAGCCCAAGGTCAATACTTATTCTTATCGGACTCCATACCCTCCTACATATGATTTAATTCCTCTCCCAAATCGGTACAAGGTACCAGATTTCACTAAATTCTCTGGGCAAGATGATACATCAACAATGGAACACGTCAATCGCTTCATTATTCAATGTGGAGAGGCAGCTAGCAGAGATGAATTAAGAGTTCAATTATTTTCATCATCTTTGTCTGGATCGGCATTTACATGGTTCATTTCATTACCGCCAAATTCTATTATTACTTGGGCTAATCTAGAAAAATAATTTCATAAGTATTTCTTTGCTGGAATCCATGAAAAGAAGCTTACCGATTTAGTAAAATTGAGACAGCGTAATGATGAATCGGTAGAAAGCTTTGTGCAAAGGCTACGAGATGTAAAAAATAAGTGCTACAGCCTGGTGCTGGATGATCGGCAGCTTGCCGATCTGGCTTTCCAAGGGTTATTGCCACATCTTAAAGACAGATATGCTTCTCAGGAGTTTGAAAGCCTCAGTCATCTTGTGCAAAGGATCTCTGATCAAGATACTAGGGTTTTTGAACCTAAAAAGAATTGGAGTAAAAAAGTATCATTTGTTGAAGAAGTAGGAGATTCTGATTCTGATGAAGAACCAGTTATCGGCTTAGCTGAATGGGTTAAGAATAAAAAACCGATATCTTGTCCCTTTGGTCAGAAAGAGCCAGAAAAGTTTACCTTTGATATCACCAAGGCCGACAAGATATTTGATCTTCTGCTTCAAGAGGGCCAAATTAAGCTGTCACCTAATCATGTGATCCCATCGGCAGAAGAGTTGAAGAAGATCTTGTACTGCAAATGGCACAATGCAACTTCACACAGTACAAATGAGTGCAAGGTGTTCAGGCAACAGTTACAATCGGCTATTGAATCTAGGAGAATTAAGTTTGGTACTTCCAAGGCCCAGAAACCGATGAAAATTGATCAACACCCTTTTCCAGCAAATATGTTGGAGGCCAAAGGGAAGACCAAGGTATTGACGTCAGAGGCTACTGAGAAAAACGCATCGGTGGATCCCCAACATCGGATAACTACCGATGATGCAAAAAGTAAGGGTTTGCTGGGAGAAAGCAATAGTTTCAAAAACCCTCCTCGACCTGGCATTGTGATTACCCATCGAATGCAGCTGGAGGGTTGGCGTCAGCGTAAGGACCGATATCGACAACAGCAAGAAGAGAGACGTCGGGAAGAATGGAATCGGCATAAAGATCATTGGAGGTGTCCGTTTTTCATCCATTGCTGGGAAGAAGGTATTAAATTGCCAACTGTTGAAAATTGCCCTGAGTGCAATGGTTATTATGGGGTCAATCGGTCAGAAAGGAGGTTTCAACCTGGCAATCAGGGTTTATTTATCAATGAGCCGATCAGAGGCAGAGCATCAGTGCATGATCGGCTGGGGGGCAGACTTAGTGTACATGAGAGGCTTGGTAAACGCGCTGGATATTTTCCAAGGAATCAAGAGGAGCTTGAGGAGATGGCAAACGCAAGAGTTCCCGATGAAGAAATATTCTACAGGGACCCTAATATACGCCGTGTAGAATCAACTGGGATCTGTTATCAGCCGGTTTGGAAGACCAAGTTTCCTCGATGGTGCCCGGAGGGTCTGACAAAGACACAGAAAAGGAGGATGCAACGTGAGCATCAGGAAGATTTATACCGAGAGGAAAATTCCTCCAATGAGAGGTCTGGTCATCAGCAGTGGCAGGTAAAACACAAAAATAAGGGTCCATCGGCAGATGTTAATATGGTATTCATGTTGCCAATGGAGTTTTTGGCACTATCTGATAATGAGGAAGAAGTTGTTCTCTCTGATCAAGTAGCTCAGTTGACACTAGATCCAATGATGGCTGTTTTTGAGAAACCTACCGATGACGAGAGACAGCATCTTAAGGCTTTGTTTGTGAAAGGCAGAGTTGATGGGCAGCCTGTATCTAAGATACTTATCGATGGAGGGGCTGCGATTAATATTATGCCTTATGTGATGTATCGGAAACTTGGTAAGGGAGATCAAGACTTGACCAAAACCGATATGATGCTGAAGGATTTTGAAGGCAATGTGTCACCGGCTAAAGGGGCAGTATGCGTTGAATTGACCATTGGCAGCAAAACATTGCCGGCGACGTTCTTTGTTATTAATGGCAAGGGTGCATATAATCTGCTTCTAGGGAGGGATTTGGATTCATGCTAATTGTTGTGTTCCTTCTACAATGCATCAATGCCTCGTCACGATTGGATTGGGGATAAGATTGAGTTTGTCCTGATGATTCTTCTTATATCATCGCATCGGCGTAATCGATACTTATGAGCGAACTAAATGCATATCGGGAGAAGTTTGGGAAAAAGAGTTCCTTAGAGTTGCTTGATTATGAAATTCCACCGATCCAAGCAAATGGTTCAAGAAGAGTTTTAATGGATAGGTTTGCCGATGATGGAAAATTAGGTCAAGGGTTCACCTCGGCAGATGATTTAGTAGAAGTAGATATTGGTGATGGCGATAGGCCAAGACCTACTTTTATTAGTGCTAAGTTAGATTCCAAGTGTAAGCAGCAAATAACTGATTTGTTAAAAGAATATAAAGATTGTTTTGCTTGGGATTATACTGAGATGCCTGGATTAGACCGATCGATAGTTGAACATCGGTTACCTATCAAATCTAGATTTCGCCACATCAGCCAGCCCGCGCCGCCGATGCAACCCTAATACACTTCCTAACATTAAGGCCGAAATAACTAAATTAATTGAGGCAAAGTTTATTCGGCAGTGTCGATATGCAGAGTGGATCTCTAATGTGGTTCCTGTTTATAAGAAAAATGGAAAACTTCGTGTTTGTATTGATTTCAGGAATCTCAACAAAGCCACACCGATGGATGGCTATCCAATGCCGATTGCTGATTTGTTGATTGATGCTGCAGCCGGACATCAAATTATCAGCTTCATGGATGGTAATGCAGGTTACAATCAAATATTCATGGCTGAAGAAGATATTCCCAAGACTGCTTTCAGATGTCCAGGTCATGTAGGGTTGTTTGAGTGGATAGTCATGACGTTTGGTTTGAAAAATGCCGGCGCTACTTATCAAAGAGCTATGAACTTTATTTTTCATGAATACATCGGCACATTAGTGGAGATCTATATTGATGATGTAGTAATTAAGTCTGGAGATATCACAAAACATCTAGCCGATCTACGAAAAATACTGGAGTGCACAAGGAAACATGGATTGAAGATGAATCCTAATAAATGTGCATTTGGTGTATCGGCAGGTCAATTCTTGGGTTTTATGGTGCATCAGCGGGGCATCGAAATCAGTAGGAAGTCTATTGATGCAATTAACAAGGTGGTTGCTCCTGCCAATAAAACTGAATTGCAATCTTTGATCGGTAAGATTAATTTCATTAGAAGATTCATATCTAATCTGTCGGGCAAGATCAAGGCTTTCACCATTACTTAAATTAAAAGCCGATCGAGAATTTATATGGGGAGCTGAGCAAAGTGAGCTAGCCCTAGATGAAATTAAGAAATATTTAACAAATCCTCCAGTGCTAGTTCCACCTCAACATGGGAAACCTTTCAGGTTGTATTTGTCAACTGATGATACCGTGATCGGTTCAGCTCTTATTCAAGAATTTGAAGGGAAAGAACGTGTTATTTATTATTTGAGCAGAAGATTAGTGGATGCTGAGACAAGGTATTCGGCCATCGAAAAATTATGTCTGTGTTTATACTTTTCTTGTGTCAAATTAAGACATTATTTGTTATCTGCCGAATGTACGGTCATATGCAAAGACGACGTAGTCAAGTATATGTTGTCGATGCCGATATTAAGTGGTAGAATCGGCAAGTGGATTTTAGCATTATTAGAATTTGAACTACGTTACGAATCGACTAAAGGCGCGTTAAGGGGCAAGTTATGGCTGATTTTGTCACTCAAAGATTGTAATACTGATGGACTCTCTGGAGGTTGCTCCTTGGACACTTTTCTTCGATGGGTCCACATGTGGTGAAGGAGCAGGTATCGGCATTGTGTTGATTTCACCTCAAGGAAGGAAGTATGAGTTTTCATTGTCGATTGTTGCTACATCGACAAACAATCAAGCTGAATACCAAGCCTTGATAAAAGGGTTAGAATTGCTGAAGGAGATACGTGCGATGTCTTTGTTGAAATCTTTGGTGATTCTATATGCTAGTTATAAATCAATTGGCTAGGATTTATGAATGCCAAGTGAAGTTTTAATTTCAGTATTATGAAAGATGTTTGCAATTGTTGAAAGGGTTTAGAGATTTTTGTCTTGAACATATTTCTCGACTGCATAATGAGGAGGCCAATCGACTAGCTCAAAGATGCTTGAGGTATCGACCTATTCAGAAGTGCTAACATCGGCAATCGATACCGATGATCGGAGAAAGGAGATTGTCGATTATTTAAAGGATCCATATAAAAGGTTGAAAGACGATAAGGTTCCAAGCTACCAAGTATGTGCTCCTCGATGATGAATTATATTATCGAACTATAGATGGAGTTTTACTCGGATGTGTTAGCGATGATGAATCGAAAAGTTTGATGGGTGAAATTCATGGAGGAGTGTGTGGAGCGCATAAATCGGCTTTCAAGATGAAGTGGATGATCGAAGGAATGGATACTATTGGCCGACTATTCTTGAAGATTGTTTTAAATATTTTAAAGGATGTCAGGGGTGTCAAAAGTTTGGTAATATTCAAAGAGCGCCTGCATCGGCTATGAACCCTATAATTAAACCTTGGCCATTCCGGGGATGGGCTATCGATCTCATCGGTCAGATTTATCCGCCATCGAGCAAAGGACATAAATTTATTCTGGTTGCTACCGATTATTTCACAAAATGGGTTGAGGCAATTCCTTTAAAAAAGGTGACATCGGCTAATATGATCGATTTTGTGAAAAGAGCATATTGTTTACCGATTTGGTATTCCTCAAACTATCACTACCGATCAGGGTACTATGTTTACATCGAGAGAATTTGATGAGTTTGCTGTAAGTATGGGAATTAAAGTTTTAAATTCTTCTCCATATTATGCTCAAGCTAATGGTCAGGCTGAGGCTTCTAACAAAGGGATCATCAAACTCATTAAGCGCAAAATTAAAGAAAATCCTAAGAGGTGGCATACAGTATTAAATGAAGCCTTGTGGTCATATCGGATGTCATGTCATGGTACAACCAAAGTAACGCCTTATCAGTTAGTATATGGACACGATGCAGTATTGCCTTGGGAAATTAAAACTGGCTCTAGGCGAATACGTTCTCAAAATCAACTGACAGCCGATGATTATGATATTCTTATGAAGGATGAGTTGGAAGATGTGGCGGGTCATCGGTTAAGGGATTTAGTTAGCATCCAAGAAAATAAGAAAAGAGTAGCCAGATGGTATGACAAGAAGGTGAAGGTAAAGGAGTTTGCCGATGGAGATCTGGTCTGGAAATTGATTTTACCGATTGGGACTAAAAGTTCAAAGTTTGGAAAGTGGTCTCCTAATTGGGAAGGTCCATATCGGATAAATCAGTCTGTTCCTGATAACGCATATATTCTAGAAACCCTCAAAGGGGTTGTGTTTCCTAGAGCATTAAATGGAAAATATTTAAAGAAATATTACCCTAGTATCTGGATGGATGCATAAAAGTATAAGTGCCGATAACAGTCCTATCGGCTAAAATTATACAAGGATGTCAATGTCTCATAAAGTGCCAATGCAATAGACAAGATTTACATGTTTAACAAGGATTGGATAGCCAATATCGCACGCAGGAGAATCTGGTCGGCTTCCTTCATTTCTTTGATGTCTTCATCGGCAGCACCCTCCACAGGCTTGAGTTTTTTCTTCATGGCCAAGGCTTTGCGAGCCTGGATGGCATCGGGTAGCTGGCTTTCTTCTTGTTGGGCATGAGTTAAGGCTGCCTCGACTTCTTTCAATTCAGCCAATAGAGCCATCCTCTTTGCCGATAAATCTAAGATTTTCTGCTTAAGTTCAGCGCCCGAAGTCTGCAAGTTGCCGATGCCCTTGTGCTTCTCATTAGCAATCTGTTTCAGGTGTAGCATCTCTTCTTTGAGTTGAGCCTGACCTGCTCTATCGGCAATGCGTTGAGCATATCGTTGATATTGCAGTTGGCGGCTTTCTAAATGGGCTGCTGGGAAGAGTGCTTCTTCAACATCGGTAGGGACCTGGCCACGGATTGTTTTGAAAATTGCCTTTGCGGGGTCCGAGTCATCTACCAGTTGGGCGGTATCCTGCTGTAACAAGTCCAGGAGAGCTTCCAACTTGGACTTAATTTCTGCCGATATTGTTCCCAGTGCAAGGGAAGAACTTGTTTCCTCTCCATCATCGTCAGAAACGTCAATGGCAAAGGAAAATAGGCTGTTTGGGGAGTCTTGTTCCTAAGAAAAAGAAAAAGAGGTCAGTTAAGGATAAGTATGAATATTATAAATCGACTAGGTCAATCGGCTTACCTGTTTCAAGGCAATTTCCTGTACTTGGCTGGAGGAAGCAGCCTAGAGTATGCCGTGTGGAGGATCGGCTGAGCTTGCCGATGGGATATCCTCTGTGGCCTCATCGGTGGTTGGCCCTTAGGGTATGATGACCGATGGTATGTCCTGTACAGGAGGATTAACTGCTTGCTCGGGCCAGCATCGATCGATTCTGGCCGGCTTGCGGATGTTGGGGCGCGATGTGGGGGGATCGGCATGGACTTCGTCATTTTGGTCGTGCCTCGACATCTGTTAAGGCTTTGCGCTTTGCTTGGGCCTCGAAGAACGGTTGGTCAGGGGGCATCGGCACTTGTTGGTTGTGGAGCTTGAACATCTGGTACGCTTGCCGATGTACCCATTTGTTGCTGCAAAACAAGTGTAAGGTGTGATATTTAACAGATAAAATGTAAAATCAAAGGAATACCTCTGAAGGTTTGTCAGAGGTAGTGGTGCTTGATGTCGGAGGAATTGCCGATGATGATCCAGCAACGGCTCTTACACCCTGATGATTAATGTTAATACAGTTTGTGATCGGCATGAGTAGAAATAAACAGGGTTGTTACCTTGAATGCCTTGATCAGGGTTGTAGCAGCAGCCAATGGAGTGGCCCTAGCTGTAGCCAATTTGGACTTGGAAGTGATGGTCTTGGCACGGGTCTTCTGGTGAGTCAAAGCAGCTAAGGTGGGGGCGTTGTAGCCGATCGGTGATATCGGGGAAACAGGCCGAAGATCGAAGGGTTTCCCACTTTTGCTCGTAGATGGTGCTGGGTTGTTAACCTGTCACGAGAAAGTTAGTTACCGATATATGAAAGGAAAAAGCAGAAGGGAGTTAAAAGAAACTTACTGCGTCATCGGGAATGGCGTATTCAGGGTCGATCATGTGCCGATATGTGTGAGCAGATGTTGCAAACAGTTGTTCCCTCCACTCTCGCCGCCATTGCTTATATGATTCGATGATGAAAGATGTTGGCGTCCAGATGGATATATCGACATCTGTAGTATCAGCATCGGGGGAGAGTCGCACTACCCTGCTCTAATCTGTTCCGCATGTGATTGTTTCTCTGGGTTTGATCACATCGGCAAAACAAAGTTTGATTGGCAGTTGCCCAAAAGCCAATTGACGGGATACTGCCGATGGATTGTAAAATTCATACGTGATGTTGGTGTTTTTCCCGCTACCGAATGTGTTTACTGGGATTGCCCTGGGAGTAATGATGGCCATCATGAGTTCATTATCTTGATTCAGAGTGTCATCGGCAAAGTTGAAAAGAAGGGGGAATCTGTTTTCTTCGTCAATATAAGGTACCCAGGCCCTATGATCACGAGAAAGACCATTGTAGAAGCTTTGGAAGAATCTGCCGATCTGGTCTTCATTGGCCTCTGTTCCAGGGAGGACAATTATGGCTTCACCAAAATTGAGGGGTGAGCGTGTTGCCGATTCCTCATCCCCAAGCACGTGGTCTTCAGCAATTTCTCGTGGGAATTGTTGGGCAAAGAAGTCCCATTGCAGACGTTTGTGCATATGGGCATTCAGCCACATGTTGATAAACCACCATGGGCCTCCTAAGTTGCCGATGGGTTCGCCAAGCAAAAGTTTCTGAGACACTTGATGAAGAAGATGATAAGTGGAGCTCGTAAGGTATCGCCAAGAGGGAACCTTACACCATTGGCCAAGAGTTCAGCCGTGGGAGGAAGGCGTTGGTTGGTCCCACTGATCGACCACAGAAGATAAATTTTTCTAACCACATATTCAAGAATGTGGCATGTTCCGTCTGGTTAACTGTCCCGGTCCTCTGGCATTCTTGAATATATCTCGTCCAACCGCCGATGTTGCGGGTATTCACCCTATGTTCAGATTTTTGCCATAGATGGAGCCTTCATCGGCAGTTGAAATGTCCAAGCCAAAGAGCATGTAGACATCGGCAAGTGTGGGAGTAGCTGGGCCATGTCCAAACATAAAAGTGTTTGTTGTGTCTGACCAAAAGTAAGCAACTGCAATCATCATTGACTCGTTCTTTTGCATATCGGCAATGGATAGCCTAATGCATTGGTCTAGCTTCCATTCTGCCCAGTGTACTTGCATCGACCTGTTGACCCTCAAGTACCAATCTTTCCACCCTTTGGTGGTTTTGGGCCAAGATCGGAATGTATCTTTCCATAAATTCAGAGATAAATTTTGGGCTCTAAAAGGATTCTCATTAACCTCTGCATTAATCGATCGGTTGGATCTGGGTTGCCCATTGGTCCTAGGCATTGAAAATGCGGGTGATCGGTTGGAATAACTAATTTGTTGCAAAGTTCCTAAGTTTAGAGGATCCAAGAACAAAGAAAAGAGAAAATTACCAACTATATGAACTCGCAAAAAGACCGGAGAATCGAGGTAAAAAGTAACGAAGTGGAACGAACCGCAGGGACGTCGAAGTTGATTGCCATTATCTTGAGGTAGATGGGGGCACGAGCCGGAGACTCGAGGTTGACGCCGGAGAAAAGTTCTTGTTGGTTGAGGTCGCATGTGCTTGTTCGTCGAGTCGCCACGGAGAGAGAATGCCAAAGATTGGAGTCTGAGGGTAGAAGACGAGCGTTACGGAGAAATCTATTTATAAGCCGCTTGGAGTAGGGGTATTCTGGACTTATCTCTATGCCGCGCGCATGTGGGTCGAGGTGGTTCAGATGGATATGGTAACTGTTCGCACGATAATCAAGGGATTGTACAAATTATTTGATGACAAGTAATCATGACTTGGAAGAGATCTCGGTACAGGATATTTTAATTCTGAAAATGGCGGCATTATTATGTTAGAATCTTGCCGATGGATTATTGTTTCGGTATCTTAACCATAATCAGGGCAAGAGTGGTTGGAAATTGTGCGATATTTACTGAGGTGCGCGAATCAGGACTAGATTTGATTAGATTTGATAACAGATCAAGTTTTGGCTTGGAGGATGAGTTACGGTAATTGGGCGAAGGCAAACGTTATCTGGAGTAAATTTTGGAGCATTAATGGTTTTATACTCTGAAATTGGGGGGGCATGTGTTGACACCATTTTTTGCACGTGTCAAAATGATCAGAGTGGGCTAATCGGCAGGAGGAAAGTTATCAGATATCTGTTGACGACCGATGAAAATCAGCTTGTAAAGATGGTTGCCGATGAATGGTGGTGATCGATGGAAAGGTTGATTTAGACTCGGGCGTTGCCGATAAGGTTGAAGATGTTAGTGTCGATGCCGATGAAGGAAGGCTTGAAAACTACTGCCGAAGAAACAGGAAGTATGTCGATGGAAAGGAGGTCGGTGAGAATTCCATCGTAATTGAGGCGGACAGGGAAATAGATAGGAGTTGATTTCCTTTTCTATATTTGTTAGAGTATGATTCATGTAAGAGTCACGTGTTTCCTTAGATATGGACTTGGTGTCCTAGTCGTATTTGGTTATGTCTCTTTAGATCAGGGTATAAATATAGATTGAGGGGCAATGTAATATATATCAATCAATATCAAAACCAACTTTTACTCCTATTTGCATCTACTTACTTTTCGGCGACTTCGTCAATTTGCATATTTTTCCTTTTTACGAGTTCTCATTGATTCGGCGAGTTGCATCATTTCAGTGCAACCTTCGGCGATTCTCGAGTTCCGCGTGAGTACCTCTTGGCCGTGACTTCTGGGCGTATCGCTGTTGTCAGGACCAAAGTGCTCGTATCTTCATCCTTGTCGATTAACATGTCAAATCGACTGGCACGCTTTGGATATCGATTCGGGTATTAGCCCTTTGTGTTTGCAGATCCACTTTTGCATCAACATCATCCAAAGGATTTTTGGCTATAGACGCGTGTTATTATAAAGCGTCTGTGGTAATAAAAGAAGGCAACCGCCAAAAATTTTGTCCCCATGGGAATCGAACCTGAGACCTCCAGGTCTCCAAATCTCCAAATAAGTGTGTTACCATTGCTCTATGTACGTGAGTTCGATGAACAAGTGGTTTCAATTTTTAAAATAGGTTCAGTGTCTATTAAATTGAATTCAAACTCGGTGTCTGTGGGGCTGTGCTGTCAGAGTCTTACTACAGACGCCATGTTATTAACGCATGTATGTGACATGAAAAGATTGGGGAGCCACGCGCGCACAGGTGCATCCAACAGGTGCGTCCCTTCACATTCACAACAATTAGTACAAGTATTGGAACTCATCACTCTACATTCACTCAGCCGCGGCCTCGTCCCTCAACTTCCCCACCGCAGCCGCCTCCACTCTCTTGCCTCCCCTGCCGCTGCAGCCGTCCACGTAGCCGGGCCACCGCCGTCCAAGATGACGAGGCCATAGAAGCGGTGGAAGCGGAGGGACCCACTCACTGGGAGGTTTGCCCCTAGGGCGGATGCCTGCTGCTCGCCCGTGCCATCAACGGTGGTGAAGGATGAGGCCATCCTGGCTGCCCCGCTACCGTCGGCACCGCCGGGGTTCAACAAGAAGTATAGGATGGCATTGGCGGCAGGGTTCAAGAAGAAGGCCATGCGCTTTTCCTCGGCAGTCGCACCCTCTTCCTCGACGGCGCCGGTGCCGCCGACAAGGTCCACGGCGAAGAAGCTTGTGGCAGCGAGGATCCTGGATGCAGCGAGGAAGGAGAAGAAGTCGGCGGCGCTAGCGAAGCCCTCTTCCTCAAAGATGAACTGCCGTCGTCAGCTCCGCACAACCGTGCCCTGCGCCGCCGCCGCCGGGGGCTCCAACCATGGCCAGGTATCCCTTCTAATGCTTTAGGTTATGTATCCCTTCTAATGCTTTAGGTTCAGTTAAAACTGCGTACAAATTGATGCAAGCTAGGCTTTAGGTGTGCTAGCTATCTATGAATGTTGTTGCCTGACTTGTGTGATGATTTCTGTCGAAGTTGAAATGTTTCTTTTCCCATGCATGTTCGAAGAATTATAATCATCTTTTATGCCTGGATCTGTGTTTGTGTCTTATTAGCAAGTGACTAGTGTCTTATTGCCAAATGTTGCAAATGATATTCATATCAAGAAATTTTAGACTAAAACTCTACTACATTAACCTTTGAGTCACCATAGTTGATGTTGGTTCCATGATAAAACTAGGTAAGGCCCTGCTTCTATAGGGGGGTTTGTGTTATTTAGGATTTAATACAAATCTGAACTAAACTTAAAATTTTCCCTTGACAAAATAGGACTAAAATTTTGAAATTTGAAAGGAATCTCCTCTAATCCATACACTGCAGTTTATTAATGTACATGTTTGCTCTATGCAGCTTGGTTTTACTCTTTTGATGCCTCTTGTACATATTAATAACACTGCAGGCATGTGAAAAATTTAAACCTGTAGCTGTCACATTTATCCTATTTGCTCCCCAGCTGATGTTTATTCTTCACCATGTTGCTGGGGAACATCCTGGCCCGTGTAATTGGAGACTTCTGGCTAGAAACAAAACTTTCTCGTAGATGCTGTAGAACACACCTGTGTTATACACTGAAAAAGACTTGTTCTTTGTTACAACAATTTATAGCTGTGCCAGGTAATTTACAAAAATTGTGTATAACTTAGAAATTAGTTCTGTGTATACTCTGTTGTTTGAGTGTATGATGCTTGAGATTAAGTTGTAGATTAGAGCCTATGCAACCTGGATGCAAAATGCTAAAATAATTGCACTGTTATTTTACAAAGCGATAGAAACAGTGGTTCTATGTCTTGTTAGATTACTAAAGTGTCAATTTCAGCAGAAAGAAATGTGTACATTATGGCAATCTTATTTATCTATTCCCTCAACTGCTGATTATGAAATGTCTGTTGATTATAGGCTCGATCTTTTGAGATCCCTGCAAGGACCATGGAGGAGGCCCTGAAGACAGTTCTGAAACCTGTCCACCAAAAGCTAGATGCAATTCATTAGACTCTTGATGACATCAAAGCAGTGGCTAACAAGCTGGCTGAGAGGCAGGACAAGTTCGATGAGGCGATGGCCGCATTTGCTCCCCTGCTAAATGTCGTAGCTCTGAAGGTCGAGGACCTCCTCAAGAAGTTCAAGGATGCCATGCCTCCGAAGCTCAAGCTGTGATCATGGCTGGCAACTACTGATAATGTGATGACCCCTGGTAGTGTGATGAACTTATATATGTTATTAACTATGTATGGTGATATATATGTATGGACACCTTATGTTAGCTATATATGTACTGTGTACTGTGTACTGTGTGGACAACTAGTATCATCTATCTATAGTGATGTATGGACAACTTGGCTGGTTATGCATGTATATATTATTATTACATATATATTGTTGCTGGTTTGTCGATTGTCGATTATTACATATCATTTGTTTTTGGCATGTTCCTTTGACATTGACTGCTAGGCTAGTCTAGGTCGTATTATTCTCAGAGCCCAACTTCAGTTTCCCTTTTTCATGGAGATTATTGTCACAATGTGCTGGTCTATTTGGACTGTCAGAAATGATCAATTTTTCAGAGATATCCAACCTTGCAGAGATGTCTATCGATTTTCAAGAGGTCATCAGTTTGTTTAGTAACTTTCGGTCTCTAGCATCCTGTAACCCAAATAGAGGTGACACCACCCTCTTTTGGACAGACAAATGGACTGGCCACAACCAAAATCAGGCTTTCAAGGATCTATACTCACAGCTGTACTCTTTCTCCAAGATGCAAAAGTGCTCACTCCAATTCTATGTTGAACAAGAAGCCAGCAGATTATTTAGTCTACCACTGTCACAACTAGCTAATCAACTAGTTCAACTTGAGGATAAAATACTAGAAGCAAACTATGATGAAAATCAAAATGATTATTGGAGTTACTGCTAGGGATCATCGAAATTCAGTAGCAAAAAAGCATATCAGATTCTTATTGGCCATACTGCTCTCCTCTATTTACTTGGCTCTGGGCCTCCAGCAATTTGGGCACACACAAATTTTTCTTTTGGTTACTGCTCAGGGACAGACTAAACACTAGGAATCTACTAAGATGAAAGAACATGCATCTTGATGATTATAAGCTGTGTTCTATGCCATAGCGGACAAGAAAAAACAAGCTGAGTGTTCTTTTAGTCAACCTAATTGTTGGAACTTGATCTCAATTAATTGGAACCTGAACTTGTAGCCATTAGATATGGTTATAGAAGAGAAGCTTTTGGGAGCAGTATTTTTAGTGAGATTTTATCAATGCCTCCTGGGTCATCTGGCTAACCAGAAATGGTGTCATTTTTTATAATGGACAAATCAGTTTCAATGTGTGGAAAGGAGGATAAAAAGAAGCTTGGCTATGTTTGTGCAAAAGCATTTGTGTAATTTTGCTTATTTTTCATCTCCTTTGTATCTTGATTCTTTTGTACCTGGCTGTACTTTATTTTTAAAAAATATCAATAAAATCAGTGGGTGACCCTCCTGTTCATCTAAAAGGAAATGAAGTAGCAAATTTCAGCATACATCCACAAGGTACCATACACATTACAAGGGGCTGTGGGCATAACATTTCAAGCAAAATAAGTTTTCAAATTTTACACCAGAAAGCTCCTATCTCTTAGAATTGACATTTTAGAGCTGCCTCCTATCTCTCTGACCTCCAGCTTCTATCCTGCATAAAAGATAAGTTTAGCAACTTGCTATGCAAAACTATAGGTAGCAGCATGCTATTTAATACTAATGAGTTCTCATAACAGATCAATGAAATCTCTTCAAATCACTCACAAGATCATCAATTTTTGTGCACTCATTTTTTTTGACGTCTTTTCACCACGGGGACATCCTCTTTACGGCCATCTCTTAGGTATGAAGTTAGCGCGCTCGCCAAAATCACAGGGAGGATGGAAGTATCAAAAAGAGGGACTTCATTGGATTGATTGTACTCGAACTCTTCCACTGGATTTTCAACTCTGACAACCCGATTTTTCCCAGGGAGAACCACTTGTCGTTTCTTGTTTCTAGTGTCACGCACATAGAAGACTTGGGAAACCAAACTTGCGACTACAAATGGCTCTTTCCTGTACCCAACTTTGTTCAAGATCAATGGTAGTGAAGCCATACTTGTCTTTCATGACACCCTGTCTTCCCTAATCCCATCTACACCGAAAAACGGGCACCTTGAAGCCTAGATACGAGAGTTCCCATATGTCTTTAATCTGACCATAGTATGTTGTCTTCTACATATTGTTGTCAAATGCATCTACATGAACAGCAGAGTTTGGGTACACGCTTTTCTTGTCTTGATCAATGGTGTAAAAGGTGTAGCCATTTATGTCATAGCCTAGATAAGTTGCGACTATGAAGAAAGGGCCCATTGCCAGCCGTTGAAGCCTTTGGTCTGTGCAAGAGCTTGAACTGCAAAGTCAATCTCTAAACCAGATGTTGAACCCACTCATATGTGCCCTCGCTAACCAAGCTTCACCCTGATCTAGATTTTGTTGCCTCAACATCTCCGTATGCTCTTTGAAGTAAGGTTCCACCTCTGATGTGTGTTGCAACACTAGAAAGTTGGCTCATTCGAAGGCATCTACATCCAAATTAATTAGCTTCTCCTCAAGACACCCTCTCCCCGCTAGTCTTCCCTCATGGCGAGACTTGGAGATGCCAATTGGATTAGTGGGGTCAATATAATTGAGGCACCAGTCGACCACCTCCTTAGTAGAATAGCACTGTGCCATGCTTCCCTTAGGATGAACCTGACTCTTGGCATACCTATTCAGAGTACTCATAAATCACTCATACGGATACATGTGGTGGAGGAACATTGGTCCAAGATACCTGATCTCCTTAACCAAATGTACAATGAGATGGACAGATACGTCAAAGAAAGTCAACGGGAACTAAGCCTCAAGGAGACACATCATCTCACACATGTTCTTTTCAAGATCGTCTAGTGTTCGTTCATCAATGACCTTCAGAGAGATTGCATTAAAGAAGAAGCATAGGTTCATGATTGCCATTCGGGGCTTTTCTGGCAATATGTTCTGGATACCAATCGCAAGCATTGTTGTGAGCATGACATCGCAATCATGAGCCTTCATGGTAAGCATTTTGTTTTCTCTTGCAGGCACAAGCTTTTGGACATTGGCTGCATATCTAGAGGGAACTTTGACACTATGAAAGAAGTCGCACAATTCCTGCTTCTCTTGTCGGGTTAGGTTTGTGGTAGATAGAGGTGGCTGAGCACTGGTACTATCAGGACAGAGCTTAGGACTTATGTCCAGTTCCTCTAGGTCGGCTCTTGCTTTAGCATGGTCCTTGGTTTTCCACTTGTCATTCATGAGTGTCCCAAGCAAACTCCCATAGACATTCTTTTTCACATGCATGAGATCGATGCTGTGGCGAACCGCTAGGTGTTTCCAGTAAGGTAGCTCCCATAGGATTGACATTTTCTTCCACCTCTTCTTATTGGCACTATTTGCTTTTGCATTGCGTTGTCACTTTCCAAGGACAGTGCTCTCTGATTCATCTATAGGCGTGGTATCCTTTAGGACCTGGTCATAGACCTGTTTCCCGCTAAAATTCCTTGGGGCGGATCCTGTCTCCCTCGTCCCATCAAACTAATGTTTCATTTCCCGGTATGGATGAGACAAAGGAAGGAAACGTCGATGCCTTACATAAACCCTCTTCTTTGAGTTATTCAGCCAAACAGTCTTGGTGTCATCTAAGCACTGAAAAGCAGTCTTTTTCTCCTTTGCTCTGCCCAAACACGTTACGATGTCCTAGAATATCAGTGATGGTGGTGAACAACTTGGCACGTAAGTTGAAACGCTCTTTCCTAAAACCATCGTACACTCTAATTCCCTCTTCTTTCCAAAGCTTTTGGAATTCATCAATAAGCGGCCTCAGAAACACGTCGATGTTAACACCTGGTTGATACGGACCAGAGATCAAAATTGACATCATCATGAACCTCTGTTTGTTACACAGCTAGGGTGGAAGGTTGTAGATAGTTAATAGCACAAGACAGACACTATGTGAGCTACTCATGTTACCAAATGGGTTCATGCCATCTGTGCTCAGTGCAAACCAAAGATTCCTTAGCTCATCAGAAAATGATTTATGCGGGAAATCAATGACCATCTACTGGGTGGCATATATAATCATCAACTGTCCACCTATCCGAGTGCTAGGTCAATAGTCGTGTGTCCCTGGAGGTTGAAACAACCGTTTCAGCCAAGGAATTATAGGGAAGTACCATTCGACCTTCCTAGGAACTCTACGGCGCATCTCCTCGTCGCCATCACCCTCATCAGTTCTTTGTTTGTAACGAGAGATTCCACACTTGGGGCATTCTGTATCAGCTTCATAGTCGCCACGGAACAGGATGCAGTCATTCTTGCAAGCATGAATTTTCTCAAACTTCAATCCCATTGGACAAACAATCTTCTTGGCCTCATATGTAGTCCTAGGTATCTCATTCCCCTCGGGAAGCATATCCATAAGCACTTCTAGCAATTCTCTGAAGCCCTTGTCAGTTCAATGGTTTTTTGCCTTCAATTGGAGAAGCTTTAGCGAAGCGGCAACTTTGTATACCTCTCATTGCTACCCTGATAGAGTGGTGTCTTCATATCTTTCAATAGTTGTTCCATCTTCTTGAGCTCTAAACCAATGTACTCCTCAAAGCCGAAGGCATCATGCACCATCTCCTCCAGATTTTTAGCAAGATGGACTGCATCATAGTAGGCATCAATATCTGCTACATCATCATCACATAGTTCCTCATTGCCAAAGGGTGCTTCCTCGCCACTAGCATCAGTTTCATGGAGGCCTTCCTCACCATCCTGCTGACCAGCAGCCTACGCCTGGTCTCGAGCATTGACACCTTCTTCTCTATGTTTGTTCCAATATCTGTAATCATCCATGAATCCTCGCATTATTAGATGGGCATGGACTATCAACGAATTCGAGTATTGCTTTTCATTCTTGCAGTCAACGCATGGACACCACTGTAACACCCCTGGTGTTACGGACTTAGTTAGCACCGAGGTCAAGGCCTAATAAACCCTAGCGTATGCATTTTCTAGGATTTTAAAATAAATTCTCACATGAAATGGTAAGGTGAACCTAGTGTGACTTACTTTTGTGAATAAAAGAATCAAATAAGTGTTGCTAATCAAATTTTCTTTGGTACTTAAAAGCTTTTAAATAATCTGGGGAACAAAAGTTGTTTAGGGCTTGTTTTGGAGAAGTATGAAGAAAGTGTTTAAAATGCCTGATACCAATTCTAGCAAATAAATAGTGAGTGGCTTGTCCTATTTGATTAAGCACGAAAAACATTTTTTATAAACAAAAATAAAATATAACTTGTATTTAGTACTTAAATAAAATTTGAAGTACAAGTTTAGTAGATGAAAATGCAACTTTTGTTTTGATGAATATATGTTGTTCAATAGTATTTTTGATAGCTCGAGAATTGAATGTGGAATTCAATTTTAGCTTCTAGAACTAAAATGCCCTGTCTGAAAACCTAATGACGATGTCGTTTCGGCATTTAAATGTTGATTAAATTTCTTAGACACTAGATCCATGTTTTTGTACTGTTGGTTGCACCATAACGAGTACCTTGACATGGTGTAGTCCATGGACTAGTTTGGTTTTGCGTTAACATTGCAAAAATTGCCCGAACTTCATTGAAATGAGTTGTAGACCACGTTGTTAGCGCTCTGTTCGCGAACCGGCGTTCAGCGTGATGAACTCATGCTAGCATTCTTTTATCTCCCTCTCTGGTTGCTCTCTAGTCGTGACAATTGCTTTGCTAGGTCGCTGTTAGTATTAGCTTAGGGTTAGTGGAATTGGTTGAACCCCGGTCGTGTTGATCAGCAGCCTTTGTTTCGCTTTAAAATTCATGCGCATCATGTTTCTGGTCGCTCGACCTAGAGTGCATGGTCACTGTGTTCCGATGCTCGCCATGGCCATGTTCGGCCGAGCCACGCACGCGCGTGGCCGCGCGCTGGTGGGCCAGGGTCACCCTCGGCTTGGCCGTGGCCTGGCCGTCTCTGGCCGCAGCGCCCGCTACTGGCCGTGGGCCGCTTGCACGGCCAGCCGCTGGCACCGCGCCCCTCGGCCACTACCGCCCTGCCGCGTGGCTGTCCCATCTGTCGCTGCACTGCTACTACCATAGTCCTCCCTGCCTCATGCTATGACATTGCTGCTGTCCTGCTCGCCACCACGCGCGTGGCCTTGCCCCCGCTGTCGATGCCGGCGCCTCGCCATTTATGGTACTGTGGCCGCACATGTCGTGCCTGACCATGGACGTGCATGTTTTGTCCATAGCTGCTGCACGCATGCCGCACTGATGGCTCCACCCGCGTTCCGCCAAGGCAAGGACGAGCCAAGCTCTGATCAGCCCCCCTCCCTTCTCTGCCATCTCAACTGGCGAACCCCGCTCACCAATTCGGCTTGGAGAGGTCACCTCAACTCGATTCGTCGCGTCTCATGCTCCGCCATTAAGTCGCATGTTTGCCCATCCCCACCCTGCCTTGAATCGCGCCTAGCCAAGCTCCAATTTGGTCATTTCCTCTCCGCCAAGCCGATAAGGCCGTGATCGGCAGGTGCCAATGGCAGCCCTCCAAGCCAACCATCTAGAGCCAATCGGTTGCACTACTATTTAAGCCTAGAACTCCTCTTCCTTCTGCTCCCCTTATACCCTATATAAAAACAATTGTTGTTTATGTGCCTTATAAGTTTTGATGTTTTTGTTCGTAGAACATTCATGCATCATGATTAATCATTTGTTACTTACTTTCCCTCACAGTCTAGAGTTGAGTAGTGAGTCTGGTTTGAGTAATATAATCTATCCTGGCTGCTCTTTAGACTTTGATCAGATTGTCTTACTTGGATGAATCCTGCTTCCTACAGTATGGCTCATACCAAGATAACGCCATGTAAGTCCGTTGGACCCAAAGGAGTTCCTCGTCACCAGCTTGCCCCTAGGAATGACGGTGCTAGCAGTAGCAGCTCTAGGCCTGATCCCCAGGCAGAGATACAGAGGATTTCTGTAGAGTTAGCACGAGCTACTAGAGATAGGGCCTTGGGTGCCATCCAGGTAGGAGAATTATAGGATCAATTGAGGTGTCTCACCACCGCTCACAGGAACTACGAACGTATGTTAGTTCGTATGGTGGAAGGAAGAAATGAAGCTTGGCATAGAGAAAATGTAGCTAGAGCTAGAACTCATGAGCTAGAATTCTATATAGAAGACTTAGAAGAACATAATACTTATCTACATGAAGAAGTTCATAAGCTAAGCAACCTCCTGGATCCAAATCATGAACCCAAAGTTGATGCCATGGACCCAGGTGTCATCCTTGCCAATGATAGTGAATCGGAAGAGGAAGAAGAAGAAGATCCGGAAGAATTAGTGATGGTCGATGAAAGTGATAATGAAGGCGGAAATGTTTCCGGAATGGATACCGATCCCGAAGTTTGAGGTGATCAAGGAGAAGAGTAGGGTGTAAAATAGTGAGTTCTAGTTAAGTTGGGTAGACTTGCTTAAGTTCGAACTTGTGTTTAAATAAGTGCAACCAGTGTAATGTGTTTGTTGTCAGCTCTTTTAAAAACTCAATAAAGGCTTGTGAGTAAAGTTTGGTTTGTCATGAACAGATGCATCGTACTCGGGGTTTGACTATTCCTAGTACTTCACAAGATGAAGATGGTATTCCTGATCCTCCACCAGTTCCTCTGAATTTGGCTAATGCTATCGCCGCACTTGTCAATGTGACTGTTGAAAATGCTCGGTTGCTTCGAGAGATAGCTCAAAGTAATCAGAATATGATGCAAGGAAACTGTGGTCACAATCATAACAGGCAGGAGGCTACATATGTTAATTTTATAGATACAAGACCACCAGTGTTCACCAAGGCCGATGAACCACTAGAGGCTGATGATTGGCTTCGGACTATGGAGCAGAAATTTGATCTTATTCCATGCACGGAGATTCAGAAACCTGTGTTTGTCGCCCAGCAACTTAGAGGTGCAGCAGGTGCTTGGTGGGCAAACCTAGTGGCTATGCAACCAGCTGGCATTCCAATAACTTGGGCTGAGTTTCGTACTGCCTTCCGAGCCCATTATATTCCAGAAGGAGTGATGGCCATGAAGCTGGATGAGTTCCTTGCTTTGAAGCAAGGGGATCAAACGGTTATGCAGTATATGGGAAAGTTTAATCATCTTTCACAGTATGCATCTGAACATGTCAATACAGATGCTAAGAAAAAGAAATGGTTCATGCGAGGTCTGAATACCAAACTATAGACAATGATGACTACCTGTACCAATGTTACTTATCATGAGGCAGTAAATATTGCAATTGCTTCAGAGGAAAAGTATCGGCAGCATAAGGAGATCAAGAAGAAAAAGAGTGGGCCGTCTAGATCTTTTGGTGGAAATAAAAAGAGGCAGAGGGTGATTTATCATCCAGTAAATCATTATCGTCCTCCTTATCATCCACCGCAGTTCCAAGCCGGGCAACAATCAAATGTCCGTCCTGCTACAACTTATCAGAATCCACAACAGACAAATGCTTCTGGGGTCCGTGCTCCAACACCCTAGGGTCATAGTTATCCATGTTTCAATTGTGGAAAGTCTGGTCATTTCTCTAGGGAATGTCCATATCCGAGGCAGTATAATCCAAATTATCAGAAGACCCCTGGCAATCAACAATAGGGTCAAGCCCAGAACAAGAATAATCAGAATGCTTAGAAGGGCAAAGATGAAAAGAAGACGGGGCGGGTGTTCTATATTCAAGCCAGAGAGATTCCAGAAGGAGAACCTGTGATGATGGGTATGTTTCCTATCGCCGATCATCCTGTAGTTATGCTTTTTGATTCTGGTGCATCTCATTCATTCATCAATAGAACCTTTGTCGTGAAGCATGAAATTCCAATTGGGGAAACAAAGGTAATTTTCTTTATACAGTCACCCGGGGGACGTCTGTGTACTAAAGAAATGGTATATCAGGTACCCATAAACCTGGGTGGGCATATTTTTCCCACTACCATGATTATTCTCAAGGATCAGGATATAGATGTGATCTTGGGAATGAATTGGATGTATCAACATAAGGCTGTTATAGATGCTTTGAATAGGACAATAAGGGTGAGTTTGCCAGATAGTAATTCTCAACTTCTTATCCAACTTCCAACCTTAAGGAGATTAGTGGGAAAAGTTTGTGCAACTGCCGTCAAAGAGATTAGAAATATCCCGGTAGTGTGTGAATTTCCAGATGTTTTTCCTGAAGATTTACCCGGTCTACCACCTGATCGGGATGTTCAGTTTAATATAGATTTAAAACCTAGAACAGTTCTGATTTCTCGGAGAGCTTATAGGATGCCACCCAAGGAATTAGCCGAGTTGAAGACTCAGTTGCAAGAGTTGATTGATAAGGGGTTTATCCAACCTAGTTCATCACCTTGGGGATGTCCTGCAATTTTTGTGAAAAAGAAAGATGAGACCCTGAGGTTATGTGTTGACTATCGTCCGTTGAATGAAGTGACTATTAAGAATAAGTATCCCTTACCTCGGATAGACTTGCTTTTTGATCAACTGGCCGGAGCCAAAGTTTTCTCCAAGATTGATTTGAGGTCAGGCTATCACCAAATCAAGATTAAGCCTGAAGATATTCCGAAAACGGCATTTACCTAAAGATATGGATTATATGAATACTTGGTAATGTCTTTTGGTTTGACAAATGCTCCAGCTCATTTCATGTATCTGATGAATTCAGTATTCATGCCTGAGCTAGACAAGTTTGTAGTGGTGTTTATTGATGACATTCTAGTATATTCCAAGAACAATAAGGAACATGCGGAACATCTCAGAATTGTCCTGACCCGCTTGAGAGAACATCAACTATATGCCAAGTTCAGTAAGTGTGACTTCTGGCTTAAGGAAGTATAGTTTCTTGGACATGTCTTGTCAGCTGAAGGAGTAGCAGTTGATCCAAGCAAAGTTAAGGATGTGCTTGATTGGAAACCGCCAACCACTGTTCATCAGGTTCAGAGTTTTCTAGGAATGGCGGGGTATTACCGTCGTTTTATTCTAGATTTCTCTAGAGTATCCAAGTCCATCACTAGGTTGTTGAAGAACCAAGCCAAGTTTGTCTGGTCATCAGATTGTGAAGAAGCTTTTTAGACTTTGAAGAGACTGTTAACCACTGCTCCAGTATTAGCACAACCTGATATCGAGAAGTCGTTTGACGTTTATTGTGATGCTTCTGGTATTGGTATTGGATGTGTATTGATGCAAGAAGGCCGAGTCATTGCCTATGCTTCTAGACAACTTAAACAACATGAAGAACACTATTTGACTCATGATCTGGAGTTAACAGCAGTTGTCCATGCTCTGAATATTTGGCGGCATTACCAGCTTGGTAATACGTGCCATATTTATACATACCACAAGAGTTTAAAGTATATCTTTACTCAGTCAGAATTGAACATGCGACAAAGAAGATGGTTAGAATTGATTAAAGATTATGACTTGGAGGTGCATTATCACCCTGGTAAAGCAAATGTGGTTACAGATGTACTCAGTCGTAAAAGTTATTGCAATTGCCTGACAGTAAAAACAATGGGTCTGACTTTATATCAAGAGATGGAGAAGTTGAATGTAGAGGTAATTCAACAAGGTAGTTTGACCAACATAATTGTTGAAGCCACTATTCAAGACCAGATTATTGCCGCTCAGAAAGAAAACAAGGGTATAGCCCATATCAAAGAAAGAGTCAGGAATGGAAAAACAGAATGCTTCAGCATAGATGATGAAGGTGTGCTATGGTACAAGAATCTCTTAGTGGTACCAAAGGTTCCTGAGTTGTGACAGTCAATTCTTGAAGAGGCACATGCTACTAGGTTATCTATTCATCCGAGAAGTAATAAGATGTATCATGACTTGAAACAAAGATTTTGGTGGACCAAAATGAAGATAGAGATTGCTCGGTATATAGCAAAGTGTGATACTTGTCAAAAAGTGAAAGCTATACATTTGAGGTCCGCTGGAGAGTTACAGCCATTACCTATTCCAGCTTGAAAGTGGGAGGATATTAGTATGGACTTTATTATTGGTCTACCCAAGACATCAAAGGGCTTTGACTCAATATGGGTTATTGTAGATCGACTAACCAAGTCAGCACATTTTCTTCCAGTCCAGAGTACATATCCCACTATCCGATATGCCAAGATGTATCTAGCACGAATCGTGAGCCTACATGGAGTACCAAAGACTATTGTGTCGGATAGGGGTACACAGTTTGTCTCCAGCTTTTGGAAACAATTACAAGCTTCGATGGGTACCAAACTCCTATATAGTACAGCCTATCATCCACAGACCGATGGTCAGACTGAAAGAGTAAATCAAGTACTTGAAGATATGTTAAGGTGTTGTGTCCTTAACTATTCCAATAAGTGGGATGAATGCTTGCCTTTGGCTGAGTTCTCATACAATAATAGTTATCAGGAGAGCATTAGAATGGCTCCGTTTGAAGCACTCTATGGTCGTAGATGCAGAACATCACTAAATTGATCTGAACCCGAGGAAATATGGTTCTTTGGAGTTGACCTGGTGAAAGAAATAGAAGAGAAGGGTAGGCAGATACAAAGTAATTTGAAGATGGCTCAGTCTCGACAAAAGAGTTATGCAGATAAACAACGAAGACCATTGGTGTTTAACAAGGGAGATTTTGTATATCTGAAGGTATCACCAATGAAGGGAGTTACCCGTTTTGGTGTTAAAGGCAAGTTGGCACCTCGTTATATTGGACCATTTCAAATTTTAGAGAGGTATGGAAAGGTGGCATATCGCTTGAAATTACCAGAACATCTCTCAGCTGTGCATGATGTGTTCCATGTTTCTCAATTGAAGAAGTGTCTTCGAGTGCCTGATCAAAATGTTAAGGTTGAAGGAGTGGAACTTGAACCTGATTTGACCTATTCCGAATATCCTATCCGAGTTCTAGATTAGAAGATCGTGTCACTCAAAGGAGGACAATCAAGTTCTACAAGATACAATGGAATCAACATTCAGAAGAAGAAGCTACATGGGAATCTGAAGATTACTTGCTAGAACAGTTTCCAGAGTTTCTTGCGTTAATATAGAATAATGTTAGTTGTACTCTGTTGTTACAAATCATGTTTGTAAAGGGACCTTAGCTATTTTATGGTCAGATTTGGAATGTCGTTGTTTGACACATTTCCTTTTCCATTATTTACCCTCGGATTTTTAATCTCGGGACGAGATTTCTTTTAGGGGGAAGGATTGTAACACCTCGGGTGTTTTAAATACTAAAACCTGCCATGTCATCATATGTATAGTACATCATTCATGTGTTAGTGAAAATTTTGATATGCATACACTAAAACAAGTTTACCTTTATGTTGTATGTGTTGATTGGAATGGTTTGAATCAAGTTTGAAATCTTGGTTTTAATTTGAATTTCCAAAAACCCTGATTTCAACATTTAATTTTACCCTGGAAAACCCATTTCAAAATCGAAGTACATTTTGGGGTTGAGCCTTAAAGAAAAAGTGTAGAGCTTGTCGAGTTGTACAAAGTTAGTTTTTGGAGTTTTCAAAGTTGTTGTATAAAATTTGAAGTAATTTGAAAAGGCGTAATTCTTTAAATGTTCCCTTTTTGAATTCAAACTTGCATTTCAAAATGTAGACCGAATTAGGGGGTGGTTATAAAAGCAAAGTTGCAGAACTTTGAATTTTGAACAACTTTTATTTTTGAAGATTTTTGAGTTGCCACATAAATTTGGGAGTAATTTGGAATTTCAATCGAGTGGCAATTCGATAATTAGTAGGAACAGTACCATCGGGCAGCTATCACCGCCGGCGATCTTCTTCTGGTTTCCAGGCGCGCTCGTGGCCGTCTTTGGCTTCGCGCTGGCGCGGAGAAGGCCCCTGTGTGGCTTCCTCTTGCTTCCTAGCCGGCCTTTAAAGCTTGTGCCGTCACCGTTCTTCTCTTTTCTTCTCCTCTGTTTTCCCGACGCCACCGCCATAGCTCCATCGAGCTCGCATCGCCTCCTTAGCGCTAACCAGCCTCAGCAAAGCCAATCAGAGCTTCGTTTGCTCCTTGCGCACCCAGCCAACTAGCTCTGGTCATTTGACTTCGCCAGGAAACATCGTTCGTCGCTTTTCTTCCTCGCGGCCGGCAGCACCGCCGTCGCGTGTGCTTCACCGTGGCCGTAGCTCTACGGTGAGCCTCTGACCTTGCGAAGTCTTGCTTCAGCTTCGCCACGATGTCGTGGTGCTTTGTGCCCGGTTGATTGACCATTTTGTCCACCGCAGCCACCGGAACATCGCCGTCGTCGTTGCTTGCTCCGCCGTGGTTGCCGTGAACATCGAACCGCTTCACCGTTGCTCCTTCGGTCCTGCTCTTTGCTCAGTCGTGTTCGGGGTGAGCTGCTGAACCTTCCCGTGCTATTTGTTTAAGCTCTACTGGTCTCATGTCGCCGGCGTAGCGCGGCCGCACTGTCGTGGCCGTCATGGCTGGTGTCATGCTCAGTCTAGGCCGTTTTGGGTCTCGCTTGTGCCACCAATCGACGCGTAGGGATGTAGGGGACGTGGTGGTACCTTAGCCGTCGCTGTTGGTCTCACCGGCGGTGAGAAATCACCGGTCAGCGATGTAGTCGACGTAGTCAGCGCGGGAGGAAGGGGATGACAGGTGGGGTCGCGTTGTCAGTGACGCTGTGTTTGAAAATGATTTTTCTATTTTTCAGAAATGGATGAATAGCGATACTTTTTGTTATTTTTGTATAGAATTAATTAGAGTTCCAAAAATTATGAAAAATTTTGTGTAACCTCTCTGTGATGTATACTATTTAGGAAAAATATGAACTATTGATTTTCAGTACTTTTTGAATGTGAAAAAAATTGCTCAATTAATTAATAAATGAGTTTCCATGATTTTTCTAGGCTTTATTATTTATCCAAAAATTATGAAAATTGTTTTACCACTTAGTTATCATGTGATGAACCTTTACAAAAATTTTGAGCTCAATTGGAATAAGTTGATTTATTTCATAATTTTGAATTAAATAATTAATTCATAAAAGCAAATAGTAACCTTTAATGATTTAGGTTTTGTTTGAATTTTTGGATTGAATGATGACCTTGGGTCATTAGATGGTAATGATCCTTGGCAATTGAAGTAAGTGTTATGAAAAAGGTTTAGTTAGTTTTGACTTGTAACTGTACCGCGAAGGAAAGTTGTATTCAAGTTTTTAACTTTCGCATCCATCATCAAGCATCAAGTTTTATATCTCGCATCATATTAAACATGGCATTGTTACTACGTGTAGTGAACGAAAGTGAGCACGTGGTAGTTAATCATGTTGAGGAGGAGGTTAATCCATCTGTTGAGGTCGGATTTGATAATTGTGGAACGTCTCCGGAACCTGACTTTTCCGTGAATCAAGGCAAGTCCCGGATGCATTTAAACCTACCTTATGTTTTACAAATTTTTATCGCTTTTGCTTTTATATACTGCATTAAGTGATTAGGAGTCAAGTGGAAACCTAATTGATGCATTACCAACCTTGTTTTTTCCATATCTACCTTGTTACCAGTTTTAATTCGTAATGTCTAGTTATACTTAGCCATGCTTAGACAGATAAAGGTCAGGTGACTACCTGTCACCTGTGTGATATAAAAAGGTTTTTGGTTACGATCGGTTATTCATGTTGTCATGAGATATGAGCATGTGGAGTAATAAATCTAGACCATGCGGACTCGGTGTGTGAGAGCCACAAGATGTGGATGTCTTGTGAGCGGGTTCTTTCTGCCTGTGTCGATTAAGAACCGTTCATTGTTGAACTATGTGAGATGAGACTTTGTAGTACTAACCACATACTCCGGTAAGCCTTAACTTGGCGATTCTATTACGAGAATGGCTACTCGCACACTGGGAGTGGAGAGATGGCGGGAATAGCGTGTACCCACGTGGCAATGGGCTGGATTGGTGGAGTACTGTATTCTCGGGTGGTGCGGACCCATTCTTGTTTTAGAGGACTTGAGGGTAGGTTGGTATATGTAGGTCGAGGACCTGCATATGTCGTGTGGTCTGGAATTCCCAGCTGGGTTATAATCGGTTCGAATCGTCGTTGCTCCTCGATTATGGAGACTCAACTCTCTGCTCATCATCGTAGTTAATAACTGGAACTTGAATAAGGTTTGCAAAAGTGTTGGATATGAAGTTTCATGATCTCATTACGAATCATGTCAGCTTTATATATGATCTTTTTGAAGATAAAAATGTTGATATAAAGAATCTTGTTAGAGAGCTTTTACGCAAAAGAACTTTGATTATTGCTAAAGCCATACCTTGAATCCCTGAGCCTGCATTCCTGAGTTCTATCAGTTTCTATTTTGGTTAAGTCTTGTTGAGTACTTTTGTACTCAGGGTTCGTTGACCCTTGTTGCAGGTGAGGCTCATGAGCAGGTCTGCTTTGGACCGAGCTGCATGACTGTTGTTCAATGCGATGACGATAAGTAAATGCGTGGCCCTTGGGCAGGGCAATCTATTTGTGTGTTTGTATTATGTTATAATACCACTCCACTACTACGTTTTGTAATAATTATCGAACTTAGTTGTAAGGTTTGAAACTACTATTTTGTAAACTAAGTTATTGTAAGACTTCCGCTGATTTACTCTGGTGTAGATATTTGAATAAATGTTATAATACTGCAATGACTCTGTAATGTGATCCTGCTCGGAAATCGTGGATGATTCGGGGTTCTCCGAGGACACCCGACAGTCTTCTTAAGTTACCGAAAACATATGCATAGATGTCAAAGGTCGTTGGACAGTGACAGGTGTATGTGGGCCCTATAATTTAGGAGGTTCTGCCACAATGGGCGTAGGGAAGACTTGTTGCTCTCTTGTCATGGGTTTCAGCTCTTTCCAGACTAACTGATTGGAGGTGGGGATGGTGGAGGTCTAAGCACCGCACAAGCCCGAGACTTAGGAGCGGGGGCTTGGAGTCCAAGTTTGGACGGGGGCCTGGGGTACAAGCGGGGCGTGTGTTTTCGGAGTACCCAGCTGGGCACATTGATTCACGAATCACCGGGCAATCCGGTATGGCTTGTCTAAACTCTAGCACCATAGCAAGAATTGAAAGATGAAAGGTGAAGAAATGAAACTGTTGCTCAACTCTTGCTTGAAAGTAGACATGTTCTTACCTAGAATGGCTAGATAATGAATTGATCATGACTGTTAATAATAACATAAATAAGGATTCATTATTAGTATTGCTTTCTGTAAAAAGGAACCCAACAAACCATAGAGCTTATCATATCCCTTGGAGTCGGGAAATTATCCCCACTGGTCGGATAAGTCTTACGAGTACATTGTGTACATTGTGTACTTAGGGTTTATTTACCATTCCACTAGTCGGATAAGTCTTACGAGTACATTGTGTATATTATGTACTCAGGGTTTATTTACGAGTACATTGTGTACTCAGGGTTTATTCCCACTAGTCGGATAAGTCTTACGAGTACATTGTGTACTCAGGATCCTTATTCATTATCGATAGATGTTTATTATCATTCCGCTATTTAATATTCCGCACTCTGAATTTGGTAATGTAATAATACATTTCTAAGAACTCTGGATGTATGAAATGGACTAAGTATTGTAACTCGTTCTCATTATTAGATCCTTGGGGGAAATGTGGACTATTCGGGCTCTCCCTTGGGGTGTGCCTGACGGAACCCGCCCGCTGTAGCTTTCTTTCGGAGTGCTTAGTGTCTGGTGGAAGACGAGTGCCTCCGTAAGTGCGTTATTTCGGACGGTTCTACTACAGCCATCGCCTGACGCCGCCTCCTTCCCCACCGGTCGTCGCCGCCCCCGCCGACGTTACCTCCTTCCCCCACCGCCACCTGACGTCCACGCCGCCCCCACTCGTCCCTGCTTTGGCGGATCTGCCGGCCGCCACCGCGTGACGCCGCCTCTTCCCCCACCGGCCGATGTTGCCTCACCTTAGCTCCTCCCCCATCGTCTCCCGACTTCCGCACCGCCCCAACACGTCCCTGCCTTGGCGGATCTGGCCGCCTTTCGCCGACAACAGTTGGGCAGCTGCCTAGGTACCCGCCTACCCCCCCCCCCATAGGCGGGCGGTACCCCGTCGCCCAGCGCCCAGGCGACCACCTAGCGTCGCCTTTTTAACATTGGTTGAAGGACAACTAAGAAAAAGAACGTACACTCGGCTAGTCCCTCCCCTCATGCTTCTCTACACTTGGCTTGTACTAATCCATCATTGCAAAATGTAGCTCTCCAATTCACCATCATCGATCTTTCTTGGCTGCATACATACATATGGATGTGGGCTAATCAAGTAACTAAATCCGATCCCAAATGATCAAAGTCCAAGCATCCCTCTCTAGTCCCTCCTCTACAAAGCCCCGAAATAAGCTCAATCTCCATCACCAGCTCATACATACATACATAAGCTAAGCCTTGGATGTACTCATATATATGGCAAAGGTAGCTAGCTAGATATATAGAGGCCTACTAGATCGAGCCCGAGCTACTTGTCCTAGCTAGATCCACCTGCGACAACTGCAAGGCGCATGTGTTGAAGTGGAGCATGCATGCACATGCGCGCGCGCACTCATGTGGCTCCGACCCCGAGGAAATCTATGAACGCTGGCGGCGGCGCCGCCGCGTCTGCTTCAAAGTGAGCGCCGGCGCCCTGCTGTCTTGTCGTCGTCCCTTCAAAGGCGGCGGCCGCGCCCCCGCTGTTGCCCAATACGAACTGCGCCTCGTGGTGGCCGCCGGCCATGCCGACGCCGTCGATCCAGCCGCCGTGAACGGGCAGCAGGAGCTGCTGATGCGGCTCCCCGTACCGGCCGGCAGCCTCCGACGACGACGGGCAGGGAAGGCGCCTGCTGTCGCCGTGATGCGCCGCCGCGCTGCTGGGCCCTGTATATATGCCATGAATCAAAAGACAGGCAGATTTGCAGCTCTCGCGTGAGACAGTGGTGTTAGCGACTGATGACAAATTGAAGTAGTGGTTGTATGTGTGTTGCGCTTCTTGGAAGTTAGAGACCACCAGAAAGCGACGCCGCGATGGCATAATCAAGAAACCAATAATAATCAGGAGGGGGAATTAAGAAGCAAAGCCCTCCAAGAAAAGAACACGCACGCACAGGAGATCCTGTATGATTGGTGTGGACGGCCAACAGAAGAAGGCACGGCACAGCAGGTGAGGTGACCATAGGTGGGTGACTAGAGTTGGGGTGTTAAGGTTTCTGTCCTCCTAAAATTCTCATCACATCGAATGTTTAGACAAATACATGAAATATTAAATATAGACTAATTACGAAACTAATTACACAACTTATGACTAATCTGCAAGACAAATCTTTTAAACCTAATTAATCCATGATTTGACAACGTTTGCTACAGTAACATGTGCTAAGGACAGATTAATTAGGCTTAAAAAATCGTGTCGCAAATTAGCCTCTATCTGTGTAATTGGTTTTATAATTAAACTATATTTAATACTCTTTATTAATATCTAAATATTTTTTTAACGTGACATGGATTTTTCAATCGACTAGAGAAGCAAACACCCCGAGAGAGAGCAACAGCCAACAAGGGGCAGCTAGCTAGCGCCCGCATTGATGGCAGCAGCATCGCCTTGGCACGTCATCTGTTCTAAAGCCTCACTGCTCGCTGCGCCGCGCGGACTCCCTGCCCCTGCCCCTCTCTCATCTCTTGGCTTGGCAGTGTGTGTGCGGCAGCGGCACTGTGCGACATGCAGTGCGCGGCACTGTGGCGCCGTGCTGAAAGTCCAAGTCTTCCCGGCCGGCCTGTGCATGCCTGGTCTGGTCTCCGATGCCGACGAGATCTCGCCCGCAGCGCTTCCTATTTCAAGCAAAGGCATTTACGCCCGCCAGGGGCCGGTGGCCCGGTGGCAAGCAAGGGCAAGGCTGCTGCCAGGCTACCAGTGCGGGATCGGACGGATCGGAGGCCGTGCAGCGAGCAGTGCACCGCCCGATCGGGGCCTCCATTGATTCCGCCCGTGTCTGCCTATCGTTCATCGACGCTGTGCTCCTGCCTGCCTGAATGTACTGTGTGCCCAACCGTGCGGACTCCTCCTCATCCTCCTCCTCCCTCTAGGCCTCTCCTACAGTGGAAACGCTGGAGGCTGCAGCTGCAACCGTACAGGTACAGGTACAGCGCCCCCAGGTAGATAGAGATAGGTCTCGTCACACGGCCGGACACTGTAAAGCTGTCTCCAGAGACTTAACCCAAATTCAAAAATAACCCAAACTCAAAAATAGATCTCTACCTAATTTTATGTACAGAAGAGAGACGTTATCTAAATCTGAATATTCTCTTATAAACCTATTTATAGAACGGGTTATCTTTTAGATTTTATTGTTGAAAAAGATCAAAATAAATATTAAACCCTTTACATGTAAAACTCCCCAAAGAATGAATAAGACTTTGTATTTTGAGTCTGCGGTTGTCGGAGACGTCTAACAAAGGCCGGCTAGGTCGTCATACATACAGTAAAAAATGAATCCGGCCATGGCGGCCACCCAGGATCCATCACTGGCTGGGACTGGGAGAACAGTCCCGTGACACTCGCTGATAGATGGGCTCCGGGAGCTTCTCGGCCAGGCTCATCTGTCAGCCAGTGTTGCTTGCCGTTGCCGGCCGGACACGGTGGGGGAGGGAACAATCAGCCGGGAGGGAGTTACTGTGCAAGGGGCGGGGCCCGCCTGTCATACAACGGAGTACACTCCGACGTGGTGGTGTACGAGTGCGAATGCGGTGTCGTGTCGTGCTAGGCAATGGCGGTCGGGAAGGAAGGGATTGCCGGAGTGCTCACCAGGGAACAAGCAGAAGGGAGGCGGTGGCGGCGGATCCTCGGCCGAAGCGGCGGCGCCTGCAGGCGGGAACGGGAAGCTGCAGTATTGGCGGAAGCCGAAGCCGTAGGGGTCCGCTGCGGCGAAGCTGTAGGCGGCGTCGTGGGCGGCGGCGGCGGCGGCGGCGGCCAGGAGGTGCTGGTGATGGTGGTGGACGATGGCGGCGCCGACGTCTCCCGTGCTGCCCGCGCCCGGCGGCATTGCGACGACCGCGGCGGAGGCGGCGGCCTCGAGCTTCCGCTGGACCGCCTGGTTGAGCTTGCGGCGGCGGTACGCCGTGGACTGCTCGCGGTACTTGCGCGCCATGATGACGTGCCAGTGGTTCTTGACGGCGTTGTCCGTGCGCCCCGGGAAGAGGCGCGCGATCATGGCCCACTTGTTGCCGTAGAAGCGGTGCGCCGCCATCAGCCGCTCCTCCTCCTCGTCGCTGAAGGGCCGCTTGCTGATCCGCGGGTCCAGCTGGTTGAACCACCGGAGGCGGCAGCTCTTCCCTGCGTGCGCACCAAGCAGCAGCATTACACCACATGTGTTTGTATATTTGTGTATATATATCCATCGGTGGAGCGCGCGCCCTCGATCGCCAGATGAATGAGGTCAGCAGCCAGAGCACTACAAGATGATGATGGACAGACAGACACGTGCGTGAGACCGACGTGCCGCGTGCGTACCGGATCTGCCGTCGAGCTTCTCGGCGATGAGGTTCCAGTTCTGGGGCCCGTAGAGCGCGACGAGCTCCCGGAGCTTGGCGTCCTCGGCGGGGCGCCAGTGGCCGCGCGCCGCGAGCCGGGACTGCCCGCTGCTGCTGCTCTCCTGGAGGTCGGCGGCATTGCCCCCGCCGCAGCCCCCGCCGCCGGCGGCAGCGGTGGCGGCCGTGTCCATGGTGGTGGTGCCGGCCGTGAGCACGCGGCCGCCGCCCTTGGACGAGGACGAGGACGAGGCCTGGTCGGCCACTGCTGACGACACCCGCAGCAGCCACGTCGGGGCCGGCGACGAGCACGGCATCGTGTCGTGCGTGGCCGAGCGCGGGAGATGAGATGAGCTGAGGATGTGCGCGCGAGCTGGAGGACACGTACTGCTCGCTCGTCTTCCGCAGCAGCAGAAACCCGCACGGCTGGCTGGAGCTAGAGGAAGAGGCCAGAGCTACACCTACACTACAGGGAGAGGGAGGCAAGGCATCTCACTTCTCACCCCACGCAGGCACGCACCCTCTCGTTCGTTCCCGTCAGATGGATGGATCGCTCCGCTCGGCCGCACCGCACGGCACGCACGCCTTGTCTAAACCGCAGGAGGGAGGGGAGGGCCGGCCGGACTCCGGAGCGCGTGTGCTTTTCACTGTTGGATAGGCTAGCTTGCTGCTCCTGCTGGGGCTGAGCAGTGCGGGCGGGAAGGGGGAGGGAGGGATCGTCTGTGCTGGGCTGGCTGGCTCGCGGGTCGCCGACACCCATTTATGCGCACCGGTGGTGGCTGCTCCGGGTCGGGGATTGCAGGGCACGGGAGAGGGGGATAGCCGATAGCTACGGCCGGGGTGGGGGCGTGGGGCGACCAGCCACCAGCTTATGTTACTCACTAACACTCAACTTTGTTTGCAAGTACATGCATACAGATACAGCTTGCTTGCTTTGGATCGATCAATCAGATTGCAAAAGAAAAGAAAGTTACTCTATCAACACATGTACTGTATATGGCAAAACCTTTTTGAAAAAGACCAAGTGCAAAGCACGGAACTGGAAAACTACTCGTACAGTGGATCATGGTGTTTTTACCAGCAGGGTGTGTGAATGTGAGTGCGGTAAATAAAACTGGAAGGAGGGGGTCGATGACCTAGGTGCAGAAGATCTTACTGCACGCAAGGCTTGTCACTGTCCCAGCTGTCTACTACTACTACCACCACCACCGCTGCCATCTCTCATGGCTTTCACCGAGTTTAACAAAGCATCGGGCGTCCCCACCGCACGTGTAGATGTCATCTCACCACATGTGTGGCTTGCAAGGACGCCGCACAGCCAGACTCCTCACACCAGAGAGAGAGAGAAGGTTTTAGCCTCCCTGTAGCGCCCGCCTGCCTGCCGGCCTGACTGATGGTCGATCTATTCGTGTCCCTCTCTCTCTCATTCAGTTTCCACTCTCAACAGTGGATCGGTACGTCCGAACGTACGTGTACATGCGCCCAACGTACGTTCGTTTTGGCCGTGGCTAGTTGTAAACTATCGTAAATTTTTAGTCAGAACAGTATTTTTTTCTCACAAAAATCAGTCAACAGTACTCTTTCATAAACCCGCAACGAAACAAACCAGTCAACCAAATAGACTGTAGAACCGCATGTACACGGACGCCTTCCTTCCTCGCCATGGAAATCTCGACGGGAATGGGAATGAAATGAAACATCTTGATCATCTCTCGTACTAGGCCTTGATCGTCGGTCTATAAGCTGCTTATTATGTTGATTTGCACGGCTAATTTATTAGGAGAGAAAAATAATATTTCATGACTGATAAGCCAATTTATATGAACAGTCAAATACAGCCTTAGTTACTGCGTACTGTCATGCATGCTGATGCTGGCTGTTACGGCATCCAATCATCACCGGTAACAGAAACTGTGCTAGCTCTTTGCTTGATCGATGAATGTCTGAGTAGCAAGTAGAATCTACTCTAAGTGGCAAGTAGACGGACCTGTGCAGTCGTCAGATATCGATCAGAAGTATTAACAGAGTCGCTGTTTATTATTCAGAGTAAACATAGTCTACGCTTGACTGCATATAAAACGACGAAGTAAAAGGCTCAGAGGGCAGGGCAGAAGAGGCTGGGCCTTATTTAAACACGCTTCTGCTGCCACCTTTCTGGCTTTCTCTTGACCGGGAATTAATATTTTGGTACTTGGCCAAAGTACTCAACTGAGGCCTTTTTTAAAAGAAGGCAGAGATTGCAATCTTCCAGGAATCCAATCTCAAAGGAGCCAGGACGCAACGCAAGTACGATCAGCACGAGTGCAAATTAAACAGAGGCCCCTGCAGGGTGCATGCGGGTTTCAGGTTCCTCCCTCCCCCCATTTCTTCTGTATAACAAACAAAACTAGGAGTGGTAGATTGTTAAATGCGTAGTAGTAGCTGTGCATGCAGCTGGGGTACGCTGCGCAGCCAGCAGGTACGAGTCCCAACAATAAACAGGCCGCTTGCATTGCTCGAGTTGCTTGCCTGATGACCGATCGATTGCGGGCGGAGGCGGAGCCCTGATGCCTTGACAGAACATGCATGCCCTCCAGTGCTGTCTGAATGAGCCCTGCAACCACTACAGGCACCTTTCTTTTCAACTGCACGGGGCGGCAGGCCCGCGCACTGTGCCCGCTGCCGCTCTGCCCCCGCCGGGCCAGCCGCGCACGCACGCACGGCTTCGTCCACACGCCCAACTCCTCTCTCTCTCTCTCTCTCGTGAGTTCAACGGTGGTAAAAAGAAGAGTGGACCCATCTATCATTTATAGCAATTCTTTAAATATAGTTTGTTTAGATTTAGTCTAAATAAATTTATTGGTGAAATCAGTGCTCCAAGGAATTCCCCAGGAATAACTTTATCGAAATCTATTGACAGTTTAGACCTTAAAATCGTTGGTGGAATGATTTCAGTTTGGGCCTTAAAACTAGTGGTGACGATGGTGGTGGTGGTGGTGGTCACATATTGGATAGTGTCAAGACAAAGCGACGTTGAGACGGCACGGTGTTCAAGATGTGTGTATAAAAATCTGGACCAAAATGCCCTTACGAGGTAGTCTACTAGTAGTAGCGCAGTAGCTTGGGAAATATGCGAACACCTATAACTAAGGCGTGGGCCAGTTGTTTAGCTATCTCTTGGAACCTTGATTCACTTTCTTCTAGGTTAGGTGCTCAAGGTTAGGATGGTAGAGGCATAGGTACAGAGGGATGAGAGGCTCATGCCTACAAGCCCCGTTTGTCCTATTCCATATTCGACTTATTCGGTTTTTTTTTTCCAGTCGAAATAGTATTTTTCTCTCACAACAATTCAGTTAGAACAGTATTTTTTAGTTAAAATTCAGCAAGCCGAACAATATTTTTCAACCAGTTTTTTCATCTTTAGTGGGAGGATGAAGGGAGGTAGCAAACTTCGTATCTTTGAAATTCTGAAGCTATCTAAGCTTTTATGGTTGTATATAATTCATGCTCCAATTTCTACTCCCTTTGGTTTCTCGTGTTTTTGCTATTTCCAGAGCCATTTATTGAAAATTATTGATTTGAGTTCTAATTATAATTTCTGTGAAATTCTTTTGCGGCAAATTGGTGCTAGGACATTTGCAGCATAGTCAATGTTGGGTCCTTTAGCAAGTCCCTCACTCGAGCTCAGTGTTTTTGAAGGTTTTCACAAACTTAAACTATTTGTACATCTTCTGAGCTTCGTGAAATTGAAATGAAATCTTGATATTTTTGAAAAGATCTGTTTGGAAAATATTTATCTTAGTCTAGAGAGCATACAACTAACATCTCATTGTCTTTGGACCTTGTTTGATCGGATTTGGATTTTGTCTTGTTGAGGTCCTTCTTAGTTCTTGGCTTTTTGAGGCTCCTGCAAAATCCATCAAATCTGAGGTGAAATATTCATATTTTCGAAGAAACTCTCTGTGGTAAAAGATTCATCGGGCCTGTTCGCTTGTCTGAATTTTGGAGGAATCTAGATGGTTTGGTTTGGAGGAATACTGAAGGAATTTGTGAGAGAAAAACACTGTTCGTTTGAGTGAAGTTATGGTTAAAATTTGGATGTCTCTTGAATCTTGATCATCTTATGGTCCTCTACTCTCTTCCTTCACCTGTTTTTCATTAAATCGAGCACTATTGGAAATTCTTTCCAAACAGTCAGCGATAGCTTTCCTATAGCTTATCAAGAGGGTTTGAGAGGTCTAGGTTCATAAACATCAAGAAATTTTGACTTGGAACCTTCGCTGAACTCTGTGGTTAAGATCTGGATGCTGCCTTTTGTACTTGGTTTCACCTCTCGTTCCTTTTATGTGTTGTTGCTTTCTCATGCTTTAATGTATTCCTAGCATTTTTCCTAATGTATTCCTAGCAAGGGATTTAACTAGCAATTAGGTTTACTATAGTAGCCTAAGGCTTGCTATCTAATACTAGTCGCTAACACTTGGCAAATGACCATGATACCCGTTCCACCTTTGGGAGGGAACAAAAGCTCTCAACAGATCAATCCGTTAACGTATTTGATCCAAACCACCATTTACTAATAGATAGTCACATAATAGTTACAGTAACTTGCTAAAATTAACCATGAATCGTTAGCTAGCTACCTCTTACGGTAGCGAGCTAGAATCCAAACAGTACCTGATCGATAGGCGTAGTGTAGTACACTAGCACGCAGCCTCTGCGTGCATCGCAGCGTGTCCAGCACGTAACTGTACCTTCACCGCGTACTGTAAATTATTATAAGCACCTGACACGGCGCGACGCATTGAAGCTCGCACGTACGCACGGTCGGCATGCGTGCAGAGCAGAGCACGTACGCGCCCGCTGTACCTCACGGACCGTCGGGCACACGCGTGTGCCGAGCGGCGCGATCGCCGGCGGGGCAGGCAGCGTCGTCAGCTGTGTGGCGGCCGCGGATACGCCGCATGTTTCCATATGAGCACGGGCACGGCTCAATCCTACCGTATCAGCACGCGTGAGCGCCCGAAAACCTCAAAAGCCTGCTCTACCCTTTAAAGTAGTACGTACAAGGTTTACGTAGTACTATTTGGGTCTAAACAAGTGGGAAAAAAAGGTTTTAAGCACTGTGTCTCTTGTGGATCGGACGTGGATGGCTTTTACTTGAATTGTTAAACGAATCCAAAAACTCAGGTCACGTACTGTGTCCTGTACTAGTACGTGTCCATTTGGATTGGACGGCCTAGCAAGCAAGCTCACTCACTGCTGTCAATCCATTTGGATTGGACATGCTACTACTACTACTCCTAGGTAGCAGCTAGGGCTTGCTTTCCCTGCTGGCTGGTGTATGGACAGGGTGCAGCCAGCTCCTGTACTAATCGGACAGGCCTAGCTCGCTAGGCCGGATAGCTAGGAAGGTAGCAGCAAGCCCATTTATATGCCCTTGACAACGTTGGGCAGAGGGTGGATGCATGCTATTGCTCGGAGAATCGCGAGGCAGCGGCTTGCACGGCGGACACTCGGCGGTGCCCCCTACAGAAAGCCAGCAGCAAAGTTGATCGCGCCCCGGCCCTGAATGAGGAAAAGCGACACGCAATCACACGCGGGATTGTTCCGACGCGAACCAGCGGACACCCGGTAGGAATCCTCGTCTGCCGCATGCCTTCGTGCGCGCGTGCGGCCGCCCAGACGAGCCGACGTGACGCTGAGCCACGCCCCGCCAGCCATTGCTGTCCTCCTCTCGCGCGCCCCTGCCGGCGGGGCCCTTGATTTTCGTTTTTTCAGGACATATACACCTGTCCTAGCAGCTATATACTCCGTACGTGTATATATCTGTATATAAGCCCGTGTTTAGTGTTTACTCCTAGTTCCCAACCAAAATCTTAAAAAGTGCTATAGTACTTATCACATCGAATCTTGCGATACGTGTATGGAGCATTAAATGTAGATGAAAAAAAACTAATTGCACAGTTTGGTTGAAAATTGCGAGACGAACGTTTTGAGCCTAATTAATCCATGATTAAACACTAATTGCCAAATAAAAACGAAAGTGCTACAGATTCCAAACTTCAACCAATTAAACACGCGCTAAGTACGTATTACGTGTCTGCATTAGCCCACGGCCATCTTCTATAGGACTCCGTCGATCTCTCTTTTGCCCTTGCGTTTAGCTCCTTAGGCCCCGTTCGTCTGGCCGTTTTGTTGGCTGATGCTGAACATAGAACAGTGCGAACACCAGCCAGCAGCAGCAGCATCAGCATCAGCCGACTGAACCAGCAACCAATCCAATTTAAAAAAATGACCCCACACTAGCATTAAATGCAATTCGAGTTTAAATTCAAACACCACCGGCTGCTGGCTGATTCCGCTACATATCAATGAAACAGTTTACAACACCAGTCAGATACATGCTGAATCAAAGAAATTTCCTAACCTTAACCTTGGATCATGCTACTGCTGGGCATAATTTCACCTAAACCCATCAGATACATGAACACAAGTGACCAGTCTAGCTAAACCAAAGCCCGTGTTAAGCCTGCAACCAATGGCATCAAATCAGCTTATGAGCCTCCTAGGCAGGTTATGCCTTGGCGTTCCAGAGCTAACTGAGCTCCCCCCTGTTCGCTCCAAGCAAGACGATAACTCCTGCACAAATTCGATGCAACAATAGCTATAAGAACTCTGATATATTGCCCACCAGAATGTGTAAAAAGGGATCAAATTCGACTCAACAATAGCTTACAGATGGATGAGCGACCTTGAGGTTAAAAAACTCCATGTTACGGATGGATCAGCGACCGTCGTGTTTCAGTTGTTTGCATACATTCCTGCATATGTGTGCATCACGTGTTGTTAGATAGAAATAACTAACATTTGTCATCATTAGTCACTCACTCCCACTTGCTCTATGCACATTAGAACGAAGAACTCAACTAGACATAACAATAGCTGCCAATTTGAAACCAACTGAGTCACTGCTCATCCATTTATTCATAAATACAACAATTTGTATTGCCTGGTCTTTACTACTCAAATTCTACATGTATTCTTGTAGGCAAATCAAATAAACTGCATATTTTCTTTCAATTTCTTGATGACTAACGTAAAAACTGAGAATTCAAACATGTCCCCATTTTCTATACATGCCAAGTAGTAGAAGGAACTTACCTCGGTGGACTCTGGTCTGTTGATTAGGTGGAATAGATATGATCAGTTTGGTGACAAAGGAAGCTATTAGGACTGAGGGGTTGTTCTTGGGTTCGAATTGTTTGCACAGAGCTTAACACAACTTTGCTAGGTATTTATGTCCACAGATAGGAACCTTCACATTACAGCAATAGCAAACTTAAGTTAGATGATGACAACATGACATCAATTTTCACTGGTATTAATGCTAAAAAGAACTGCAGATGGTATAAGTGTGTCAATGTGCATCATGACTTATCCATCCAGTTATCATATTAAAAAAAGGTTAAGGAAGCACAGAGCTTGGTCAAAGATTTTCTTAGTAATACCATAAACAAATTATTAGAAGTGGACCTGTTGCACATCATTAGGATCTGCTCCCAGTGCACCATGTCGGCAATTACTTCACCTGCATGTGTACATATCCTCATTAGCCCCAAACTAGGCAGCCAAAGGAAAAATGCATGACTTAACTGATAACATCCACAAACTGTAATTGTTTCACTTATGTTGTCTTCCCAAGGAGTTCTAGTCCATATGTTATCCACTCGTGGACATGTTTCATATCATTAGGATCTCCCAACGCCATAGCTGCCACTTGACTCAAAGGGCCAAGGTCTGGCGCCTGCCTGATCCGCACTTGTTGGTGCTGACCCTCCAGCTCATGCACGTAGTTGTGCAGTCCACAAAGAGCAATAATTATCTGGGTTTGCTTGGTCCCCAGATAGTGAGGTATGCCTTTCAACATCTGTCACTTCTCTTTCGTTGCCTCAAATGTCCTCTCTATGACATTACGCAACTTGGAATGGTGCCAGTTGAACAACTCCTGCGCATCATAAGCCCCCCTAGTCTGGAACTCCTTCACCCAATACCTCTTATTTGGATACGACGTTAGATACCCGGGGCGAAGTGCGTAACCGGAGTCCACCTAGTAATAGCGGCTTTCATAAATTCATAGCAAGGCATCAGTTAACATACAATTAGCTCCAGCATGATACAACCAAACGGACTAAGTTCAACTAACCTGACGGTGGATGTGGGAAAGAGGCATCGGCTTCTGCCTTTCTTTTGACCCGCATATCATGTGCAGAACCCTCTGTCCCGCCCGATATATACGTGAACCTCATGTCGAAGTCACAGACCACAACCACATTTTGGGTTGGCTTTCCTTTCCTATTAATGTGGTCATCACGAACTCCTTGATCAACTATGACATCTATGTGAGTGTCATCCATGGCGCCTATGCAGCCATCAAAAAACGGCGTGTACTCCACCAATTCAGTCGGCAGTCCTGAATAACTAGTGTCCCTAGGCCTAATCACGTCATTTGCAAATCTAGTCATGGCAGCTAGAACATGGGAAAATACCTTGCTACATGTCCCCAACCCCCTCCCAAATCTCTCATGCATTTGCCTCTGGCATTGATTTGTACCACATGCACATAGAAACATGGCTAAAGCTTCAATTGATTCAAGCTCCCTACTGCCTTTTAGCCCATAGCTATCACGTAGTATGCTATGTAACCTAATCAAATTTTAGGCCGCATTCGGCAGTTTTCAAAGCACCTACTAGCATCTGACAACAGCTTATCTACCCACTATTTTCCAGTAAGCTCAGGCATTACCTTGTGGTGGTACCTGCAGCATGTGCACAAATGCATAGCCTGTAGCCATAGCTGCAGTAACCATCTCGTTGAAGCTGTTTTCACTTGAATTCTGACTTTCCTCGTCGCTGTTGTCCATGTTCCAATAGGCTACCAAGGAAAAATATAAACCATCATTGGTAAGTAAATTCCAACAGCATATGAGATGTTATCAAACTATAACTGTATTACGCTATAACTATCAAAGGCATACACACCTTCAAGCTCGTCGATCACTGATGACCCCTGCAACTAGTCCCTTACGTACTTGCAACAAAAGTACCCCATTATGATTTGTTCAAATATAGAACAATTAAAGCATCTGTTAACAATGAAATATTTGTTAGCTTCAACAACCAAGTAATGTCAGGCAGCTCAAACAAATACATCGCATCACACAACTTATAACAAGTTCAGGAAAAAGAATACGACACATGTTTTTTTGCCACAGGCCCCGTTACAAGACAGAAAGCTCAACACAACTAGGACAACAATAAATGTAAAGGATAAAAAGACGACACTCAAATGTCACCGTTGCTTCACACCAAACTCAACATCCCAGCTGTTGAACTACTTGTTGTTCTTGTTCATTTGATATGTCAGCCAAGCCATACGTTCTTCGGATGTCAGCAGATTCTTGAACACCCGCCGGGTTACTGAGTCCTTGAACAAATTCGTTGCCAAGAAGAACATGTCTGAAAAGTGGCTGGCACACCATCTTCTCATAAAAGTTGCATAACTTCATCTACCTTGACCTGTTCACAGGTCCGCTCTCTATCCCTTGATACGCTCCTTACAACAATGCTCTCAGACAACCAGGCCATGTACTCCCCCATACTGCAATTCTTCTTCTTCTATGGGCTGTTGATAACATGGTCCCTGGTGTCCCTCTTTGAACCATAGTGGTAGCTGGATGGGCCGCCTAAGTCTAGCCAACGCAAAGCAGCAGGAGGCGTTGACTCCCGAAAACCACCAGTGGACACGAAGCAGCCCGTGTTCCGGTTGCGGTCCCCAAACAGTGCCTCCAATTGGTCTAGGAAGCGAGGTTGCCTACCATGTCGTACCTCAGGCTGACTATCATCCTACAAAAAAAGAAGAGGACATAATGTTAAACAATGTAACCTATGTAATCGAAACTGTCAACAAGATAACATACCGATGTCACGGGCTGGGAACCTTCTTGAGTTTCCCAGTACTCAGTGTCAGCATCAATGGTGCCCGTACGTGGGTCCCTCCCAAGCCCAGTGGCTATCAGCCCATCTTTCCATGTCAGGTAGGCTTTTTTAGGTATCCTAGGTTGTTGTTGCACTGTTTCTTATCAAAATGGGGGAAGTTAGTGTAAATGTTGTTCCAGCCAGCCGTGGTGAGACCCTGCTGATTGAAGTTACACTTTTCCTTCTCTTGAAGACAAAGGTCCAGCAACAGCTTGGTGTCATCCTCGGTCCAAGTTGCATGCTTTGGAGGCATCTGTTGGAACGTGGAAGGGCTATTGTCATTTGTGGCTGGACATAGTAATGGTACCGCAAAAAAACTAAAGGAATGAATGAGTGAACTGAAACACGATGCAATGGACAGAATTGTGTACTTGCCTTGATTTCTCGCTTCACGCGCTTAGAACGCAAGTTGTACCGAGGGGCTTCCGGCGGGGAGCAGGAAGCTATTGACGACGGTGCCAGTATATAGACTTAGAAAGAGCACACCTACATGATAAACATGTGAATCTGTCAGAGCTATATGTTTACCAAAGTAATCCCACCTGATTGTCTAAATTTGGAATAGAAATTGTATGTATACTGTACTAACAATAGATTATAGGAGTAATAAAAGAAGTAACCTAATCACTGAAATTAAAAATGCATTTCATCAACGCAATGAACTAGTGTATCTGTATGTAAGAGAATTTTCAAACATTGGTTAATAAATTGATGCATTATTCATAAGCCGTAAGCTGAACTGTTAGAGTTACAAGCATACAACCCATCCAACATTGGACTACATGAGAAACCAGGGGAGCCAAGTCTAAATGAAAACAGTAAAAAATAATGGAGTTTATGCTTACCCTCAATGCAACGGATGTGCAAGGACTATGTTTCCCTAACAATCCGTATTTACTTAGGAATCCACACCTGGGAGCAGAAACCTCAACCCTAACGAAGCGGATCTGGTAGTGTGTAGCAAAAATGGGATAGAAAAAGACGGGAACATACCGAAAATGGCGTTGCAGGGAGGGTGGAAGCAGGAGAAGGTGACGGATCCGGTGCCGTGGAAGGCGGCGTCCGCGGTGCCAGCTGAAATAGAAGTAGGGAAGCAAGGATTTGTAAACCCTAACAGCAGGGATGGTCACCGACCAACGTTTAAGGGGAAGGCGTGGAGTGGACCACGTACCCGAAAGGGCGGATCTCCCGCCGGCGGCGACGGATCGGCTGGATCTGCTTGGCAAGACGGCGATGACGAAGTGGTGACTCGGAGAAGGCAACGCCGAACCAAATCCGGTGAGATGCCCCGTGTGGATGTTGCCTACCTTCTCACGGCCAAGGGATGGGAGGGGGTTAGGACGGAGGGCGTCCGACGGCGATTACGGGATTAACGGCGCGGGCAAATACGAGATGGGAGAGTGAGTGAGGATGGCGGCAGCTGGGAGCGACGGAACCCTAAGCACGCGACCGAATGCGAGACGGGAGAGATAGTGAGGATGGCGATAGCTGGGTCTTCTAGAGCAGCTGAACGGCTGGTGTTCGCCTGGGCCACGAGGCCCAACCAGCTCCAGCCGGTTTTAGCCACAAAATCGACCAGCCGAACGGGGCCTTAAAGGGTACCCATATTATAAGGACTATTCGTTAGAGCTCTAGGTCCAAACAACTTTAGCTACGGCTTCTCACATGAATAGTACGTGTTTTAGCTCAAACTTATATAGTTGGAGAAACATTTGACAAAATATTTTTTTTCTAGTAGTTGAAAACAGTGAAATGTCTTTAGTATCCTTCTTTTTTTTTCTTTTTTTCCTTTGCCTCCATTTTTCGTTACTTATTTTACCTTTTCTCTATTCTCTCTCTCCTCCTCGCGCACCCTCATCTCTTCTACCAAAGACGCCCTCCGCCTTACCTCCGTTGCTTGCGCTTGGATACCTCTGCGTCGACGGACAAAGTCGGCTTGGGCTTGCCTCAGGCCCATCTTCTCCACCACAAAGGCCCTGCACTCCAACACCGCATTTCACCTCCGTGTTGGGGACAACCCGTCTTCTCCACCATGCAGGCTCTGCGCTCTGACACCACACTCCACCTCCACATTGAGGGATGGACAGCGCTCACGCCAGCCACCGCCTCTCCCTCCATGCAAGTCTGGGCCATTTCTCCCTAGGACGCGGATCAAGGATGAAGCGAGACGAAGCCACAATTTCTAGCTCTACATCCTATCTGGGCTTCTCTCAGTGTGATTCATGAGGCTTCACACACGGAGCCAGAACCTTGAGAAGCATTTGGTTAGCGAGGAGAAGTCCCCTAAAGTTGTTGATATAGACCGTTACCAAAACACACCTATATTTTCTTGGAGAAGTTTTGCTCCTCGCTGGAATGCCTGTCAACATCGTCATCGTCATCGTCAACTAGAACTATGTTCCGCTTTCTACAGGTGTTTGCAATGCTGCTTTGTCTTAAAGATTACTCTCTCTATTTTAAATTATAGATCCACTAGTAGAGAACAGACCTTTGATCCAAGGGCCAAATCAGGCTCTAGTCCCGGGAAATATTGCGCCCGGGACTAGAGAGACCTTTAGTCCTAGTTGGTGGCTCCAACCGGGACTAAAGGTCCCTGCCTAATGGCTCCTGCGCCAGGTCGTTGTGGCAGGGGACCTTTAGTTCCGGTTGGAGCCACCAACCGGGACTAAAGGTCGACCTTTACTCCCGGTTGGTGGCTCCAACCGGGAGTAAAGCTCTTGTCCCGGCTAGTGGCGTGGCTCGGGACTAGAAAGTGACCTTTAGTCCTGGTTAGATCCACCAACCGGGACTAAAGGTCCCCCCTATAAATCATGCTGGCCGTCTTCTTCCTCCCCGAGCCCGCCCGAGAGCTTTAGTTCAAATTTAAGCAGTGTTCTTGCTCTTTCTCCATCCATTCTTCGATTCCTCCGTTGATTCTTCGGTTCAAAAGGTTACCAACTTCATACTCTCATGTTTCACCATTGTCTTATCTCATTTTGTTCACTATATATATATGGTTCTTTATTGTGGTTGTTTTCATTTGTAAGCAATTTGAGCTCAAAATCACTTTAAGCTTGCATATTTACATGAAGAAAGGTTAAAGTAGCTATTAAAAACTAGTATTCACCGTTTATTTGTAGCATGCATAGCACGCTTCATTGTTTAGAGATATAGAGAATTTTAGAGTTTTTTTAATTTTATTTGTTTATAAAATGAGAAATTTATAGTGTATTAAAAAATGAGTATAGAGAGTAGATGGCAACTGCTTTCGGGTCCTCGACCTCTCATGGGTTTCCAAAGCGACTTAGGCCGGGCCTCCCACTCATTGCATGCGGCAAGTGTTGTGATGAGACGAAGATTGTGATGGAGTACCGAGTGAAGAAGGAGGGTCCCAACAAGGGTCGCATTTTCTACAAGTGTCCGGATCGCAATGTGAGTTATTTTATCGTATTTAATGACTATGGTTAGTTTATACCTATTTTCATGATGGTTGTGATTAAAGTTCTAATTTTCTATTTTAATTTCAGTGGGATGGCACTGGATGTTTAGGCTTCTACTGGGAGGAAGAATATGTTGAACTCGTGCAAAAATATCTTGCACAACAGGCAGATATGGCGGCTAATGAGGCAGTGATCTAGCCGAAGAAGCCCAAAGATGTTGAACAAACGGGGGATCTATCTGTTTTAGTTGGGATTGGTCGCGAAATCCTTATGCTGCTGAAGTGCATTTTAGCTTTAGTGTTTTTAGTGGTAGTTGGGATTGTCTACATTGTAGCGAGGCTTTCTTAAATTTATAGCTTTTGTGGTGGTATTCATGTTGTATAATTAACTAATTATGTTCTAGGTTTTAATACGGTATTTATGTCATGTAATGCAGATGAGTTGGCATTGGATGTACAATGCTGATCGTCGCTCCTAAGAGTTCATGGACGGTGTGCATTCTTTGTTACGTGCGGCCGAGGCAAACAAACACGATGGTTTCATGTGCTGCCCATGTGCCGTATGTAAGAATACGATGGAATATGCTAACTCAAAGACTCTTCATTCACACTTGTTCAAGTCGGGTTTCATGCCAAACTATATTTGTTGGACAAAGCACGGAGAAACCAGAGTTGTAATGGAAGAAGGTGAAGAAGAGCAATGGGGCGATGATGACATTTTTGCTGAATATGGTGCCTTCAATGATACTGCAATGGGGGAAGCTGAAGAAGAGGTGGGGGCAAAGGAGAAGCCCAACCAGAAGAAGAGGTGGGGGGTAGAGGAGAAGCCATTCAAGAAGAGGTAGGGCAGAGGAGGAGCCCACCGACGATCTTGGTCAAAGCCATTCGTGACGCACAAAGAGAGAATGCGAAAGTGAAAAGGAGAAGATCAAGTTCGACCATGCTGCTAGAGGATCACAAGAAATTGCTATACCCAACTTGTGATGTGGGGCAGAAAAAGTTAGGTACTACATTGGAATTGCTGCAATGGAAGGCAAAGAATGGTGTATCTGACAAGGGATTCGCGGAGTTACTAAAAATCCAAAAGAAGATGCTTCTGAAGGATAATGAATTGCCCAAAGACTACGTCGAAGCAAAAAAACAGTGTAATCGCCCCTTTAGGATTAGAAATCCATAAGATACATGCATGTCCTAATGACTGCATCCTCTACCATGGCACGGAGTACGAGAAGTTGGATGCATGCCTTGTATGTCACGCGTCGCGGTATAAGATCAGGCGAGATGACACTGGTGATGTTGAGGGCGAACGTCCCAAGAAGAAAATCTCTGCCAAGGTTATGTGGTATGCTCCTATAATACCACGCTTGAAACATCTTTTTAGAAACAGAGACCATGCAAAGTTGTTGCGATGGCACAAAGAAGACCGTAAGGTAGACAATATGTTGAGACACCCTGCTGATGGGTCCCAGTGGAGAGCAATCGATAGAGAATTCCCTGAGTTTGCAAGTGACGCAAGAAACTTAAGGTTTGCTTTAAGTACGGATGGTATGAATCCTTTCAGGGAGTAGAGCAGTAGTCACAGCACTTGGCCTGTTACTCTATGTATCTACAACCTTCCTCCCTGGTTATGCATGAAGTGTAAGTTTATTATGATGCCGATGCTCATCCAAGGCCCAAAGCAACCTGGCAACGACATCGATGTGTACCTGAGGCCACTAGTTGAAGAACTTCTATTTTTGTGAAACAAGCCAGGTGTACGCGTGTGGGATGAGCACAAGCAGGAGCACTTTGACATGCGAGCATTGTTGTTCGTAACAATCAATGATTGGCCAGCTCTAAGTAATCTTTCAGGACAATCAAACAAGGGATATAATGCATGCACGCACTGTTTCGGTGACATGAAAGGTATATTCTTGAAAAAGTGTCGCAAGGTCATGTACCTTGGGAATCGACGATTTCTTCCTGCAAATCACCCCGTAAGAAAGAAAGGCAAGCATTTTAAAGGTAAGGCAGACCACCCGACCAAGCCTCACAACCGAACTGGTGAGGACGTCCTCGATATGGTCAATGATGTGAAAGTAATATTTGGAAAGGGACCTGATAGCCAACCTATTTCGAAGGACGCCAATGGTCACGCACCCATGTGGAAGAAGAAGTTCATATTTTGGGAGCTACCCTATTAGCAAGTCCTAGAGGTCCGCAGCGCGATCGACGTGATGCACCTGACGAAGAATCTTTGTGTGAACCTGCTAGGCTTCATGGGCGTGTATGGGAAGCCTAAGGACACAATTGAAGCACGACAGGACCTGCGGTGTTTGAAAGAACGAGACAACCTACATCCAAAGAAGACAGATGATGGACGCCAGTACTTAAGTCCTGCCAGCTACACTCTTAGCAAAGAAGAGAAGGACAGCTTGTTTGAATGCCTAGATAGCATTAAGGTACCGTCTGGATTCTCCTCGAATATAAAGGGTATAATAAATGTGCCAGAGAAGAAATTTGGACACTTAAAGTCCCATGACTGCCACGTGCTCATGACTCAATTGCTTCCAGTTGCATTAAGAGGAATTCTACCGCAAAATGTACGTCTAGCCACCGTGAAGCTATGTGCATTCCTCAATGCAATTTCTCAGAAGGCAATCGATCCAACGGATCTAGCGATACTACAGAATGATGTGGTTCAATGTCTTGTCAGCTTTGAGTTGGTGTTCCCTCCTTCCTTCTTTGATATCATGACACACCTCCTAATTCATCTGGTCAAGGAGATTACTATTCTCGGTCCTATATTTCTACACAACATGTTCCCCTTTGAGAGGTTTATGGGAATCCTGAAGAAATATGTTCACAACCGTGCTCGACCAGAAGGAAGCATCGCCAAAGGCTATGGAACAGAGAAGGTCATTGAGTTCTGTGTTGACTTCATTCCCGATATTAACCCGATTGGTGTTCCTGAATCAAGACATGAGAGGAGACTAAGTGGAAAGGGGACACTAGGGAAGAAAATATATATTGGTAAGGGTGATGGTTATTTCAATAAAGCACGCTACACAGTTCTACAGAACTCCTCCTTGGTAGATCCGTATATCGAGACATACAAGAACCTCCTCCGATCTGAGTTCTCAGGGAAGTCTGAAGCATGGATTACGCGTCAGCACATGGAAACTTTCAGCGACCGGTTGCGAAAAGAATGTCAGGGTGATGAGAGTATTGATGAGGAGCTGTATTTGTTGGCTAGGCAGCCATCGTGGCAATTCCTCACATACAAAGGGTACGAGATAAATGGGAATACATTTTACACAGTAGCACAAGATAAAAGGAGCACCAACCAGAACAGTGGTGTCCGCATAGATGCCACCGACCCTAGTGGGAACAAGCAAACATACTATGGCCGCATAGAGGAGATATGGGAACTAGACTATGCATCTCATTTTAAGGTACATTTGTTCAAGTGCCAGTGGGTAAAGACGACTGGAGGCGGCGTAGCAGTCGACAACCAGTATGGAATGACAACAGTAGACCTCAACAATATTGGGTACAAAGGCGAACCGTTTGTCCTTGCGAAGGATGTGACTCAGGTGTTCTATGTCAAGGACATGTCTACAAAACCGAAGAGAGGGAAAAACGATAACCACCCATTCAATGATGAGCCAAAGCGCCACATAGTTCTTTCAGGAAAAAGAAACATCATCAGAATTGAAGACAAGTCAGACATGTCAGAAGATTATGAAAAGGATGACCGAATTTCACCCTTCACAGTGAACAAAGACCCTAGCATCTAGCTAAACGATGAGGACACTCCATGGTTACAGCGCGATCATAACCAAGGGACATACGTCAAGAAGAAGTTCACTACTGTGCCCGCTTGATATATATATTGATGTTCAATAGTGTGTATTAGAGATATTATGTAATAATTGTGAATTTATGTTTGATGTTGAATTATGTTATGTTGAAATGACGTGAAAACAAATTTATGTTTGATGTTGGGATTATGTCATGTTGAAATGATGTGAAAACAAATTTATGTTTGATGGTGGGATTATGTCACGTTCAAACGATGTGAAAACAAATTTCCAGTCGAAACACAAGAGTTTTTCTAAATTTAATTAAACACTATATTTTTGCATTATCGAAATAGTAATTTAAACACTATATTGTGTTTTAAAACTTGTTAAAAAAATTAAAACTTTAGGTCACATAATTTTCCTATGTGCAATAAAGCAAAATAGAATCTATATTTTTTTAAAATATTTTTATGTCTTTTATTTAATTTTCTGTGCAATTAACTATCCTTTTATCATTTGTGTAAAAAGAAATATATTAAAATCCTAATGAATTAGCAGGCAGCGAAACTGCAGTTTAGCTGCCCGCCAAAAACCTTTAGTCCCGGGCGCCACCACCAGCCGGGACTAAATACCTTTAGTCCCGGGCGCCACCACCAGCCAGGACTAAAGGTGCGACCTTTAGTCCCAGGCGTTAACAGGGCCCGGGAGTAAAGGGCTTTTAGTCCCGGCTGGTGGTGGCGCCCGGGACTAAAGGTCCTCTCCCTTATATAGCCTCTGCGCCCACCCCGACCCCTCTTCTTCCTCCTCCCCACTGCCGAGCCAAGCCCTAACAAACCCACCACCGCTCGTCCGATCCGCCGCCGATGCCGCACCTCGCGAGCGCCCGCACGCACACCGGCGCCCCACCGCCCCGACGTCGCACGCCCCGACTAAGCGCGCTCGCCGACGTGCCGCCCTTGACGCCATGCCGCTCCTAGCGCCCGAGGCCACGTGTGTGGCCCTGACGACTCCACCCCGGCCCGATCGGCCACGACGCTCGCGCCGCCATCGAGCCCCCTGGCCCCGCCACCAACACCGCCCTCATCATCACCGCCTCCGAACGCCCATCACCGCTGACCCCTACGTACGTCGATCGTCACCGCCGACCCCTATGTACGTCGATATGTGTTTGTATGTGATATATGCAGAGGAACACCTCGTTGTGTTGTATGCGGAGCAACGCCGCTTCGTTGTGTTGTATGCGGAGCAACGCCGCCTCGTTGTGTTGTATGCGGAGCAACGCCGCCTCGTTGTGTTGTATGCAGAGCAACGCCGCCTCGTTGTGTTGTATGCGGAGCAACGTCGCCCCGTTGTTGTATATGCGGAGCAACGCCGCCCCGTTGTTGTATATGCGGAGCAACGCCGCCCCGTTGTTGTATACCCTAGCAAGAACGACGATTCGCCCTAGCGAGAACGACGATTCGCCCTAGCGAGAACGACGAATTCGCCCTAGCGAGAACTACGAATTCGCCCTGTCGTTGTAGTTCTCGCTAGGGCGAATTCGTCGTTCTCGCTAGGGCGAATCGTCGTTCTCGCTAGGGCAAATTCGTCGTTCTCGCTAGGGCGAATTCGTCGTTTATATGACTTGTTTACATATATGACTTGTTTATATATATGACTTGTTTATATGACTTGTTTACATATATGACTTGTTTACATATATGACTTGTTGACATATATGATTGTTTACATATATGAATTGTTTATATATATGATTTGTTTATATATGTTACTTAGATTTATTTTGTATATGACTTATTGTACATATATGACTTGTTTACATATATGAATTGTTTATATATATGACTTGTTTATATGACTTGTTTATATATGTGACTTAGATTTATTTTGTTTATGACTTATTGTACATATATGACTTGTTTACATATATGACTTGTTTATATATATGTGACTTAGATAAATTTGTATATGACTTATTGTATATATATGACTTGTTTATATATGTGACTTAAATTTTGTTAAATTTGTTAGATATGGCTGCCCCGGGAGACAACATGGAGGAAGAAATGATGAATATTATTGCCAATGCTAGTGAGCAAGATGTTGATGATGGAAGTCAATACCTAGCTCTTGAAAATGAGCAAGAAAATGTTTTGCAAGAAAATACAGGCGAGGTATATATACTAAATATATATTATATGTGAATATTGTATATATTTATGTGTACAAAAGATATTTATTTATTATTTTTTTTATATGTAGCCTTCTGGATCGGCGACCACAACGGCGAAGAGCAAAAATGTTCGAGGACCGAAGAAACCACTGGAGGGCCGGTACATAATATCGGAATTCAACATCGAGACAAAGTAAACCACTTGGTCCACATAAAAGGAAATTAGTGGAACACTGTGGGTACCTTGTAAGAGACAGAATTCCAATCAGTATCCGTGAATGGAAGAAAAAGATCAACGAGGCTGATGTTAGTTTTGTCTCTGATGTTGATAAGAATTTGCTCTGGAATGATATCCTTGCCCATTTCACGTTGCAAGCGGATGATTATGATAATATCAACGATGATGAATTGAAGGAGCTAGTTCGATCATGGGCTATGAAGAAGATGGCCACACAATTCTAGACTTGGAAGAAACACCTATACAACACATACATCAAGAAGAACGAAACACCGAATTTCAATCTTCACTCGGGGCCAATCTCAAAAGCAGAGGCCCTATTGGAATGATTTCAGTGAGTACAAGACATCAAAGAGAGGGTGAGGCACGGGTGAGAAGGAACCAAGAGAATGCCCGAAAAAAGGTATACCACCATGACATGGGATCAGGTGGCTATGATACTGCCATTCCAAAGTGGCAAAAAATGGAAGCGGACATTATTGCCAAGGGGATCGAACCAGAATCAGCCAAGTGGCCCCCACGCTCGAAGAATTGGTTTTTCGGTCATGGGGAAGACTCACCCACGAACCGGTCTGGCGGTGTATGGGCAAAAACTCAAAACAAAGAAGACGCCGATTGGCTTTTGCTATAGAAGCTAAAGAGATTGGTGTGTTCAAGCCCAATAGAGAGAAGGATAAGTCGACGTATGCCATCGGGATCACTTGAACACACCGGGCCAAACCAGTAGTCTTAGGACGCAACACTCCATGGGTTCATGGTTTCCCTAATGACAGGAAACCTACCAAGCCGCCAGAGAAGCAAGGAGGAGCAAGCAACAGAGGGTGACAATGTTGGAGGAAATGGTGCTTGAAGCAAAGGAGCGAGAAAAAGCAATGGAAGCAAGAATGCAGGAAGAAATCGAAAAGCAAGTGCAGAGATAGCAATGAGTGCCCAGAGGCGGGCATTAGAGCCGAGAATGAATGTTAATATTAGCCCCCTCGGTTAGTTGAAAAGCAACAAGCGCTTCCACCGAGCCGCCAAAGCAAGATGACGCAGTCAACAAGCTTCCCGTGGATGATGTCACTACTCCAATGACATCAATTGAGCTACATGTTCTAAGGGGGAATGACACAATCAAGGTCGCTGTCGGTGTTTTTACTCCTCTAGACCCTACCAAGACACCAAGAATCCATGGGGCACCAATACAACCTGGATATGCTAGGGTCGCAGTGGATAAAGTGAGCAAAGGTTATGAGGATCTAGCTCTTGACATTCCTAGAGGTGATGGAGAGAAGACTCTAGGAGAAGCAGAGAAGACATATATACTATGGCGCAAGCGCTACATCATTATCCCTGGGGCGTCTGCTCCACCGCCAGCAGACATTAGGTGCGGACAAAAGTTAACAAAACAATTTTTTGATAATTTTCTATGGGCATGACTAATAATAAGCATTTACTTATATCTCATTATTTTTTGTACTCACAAAGCAGGGCCTCCGCCAACCAAAGTCTAGTTGTTGCTTCTCCCGACCATCATAGTGCTCAGGGCAATGATGACGTCTTCGAAGGCACTGCTGCATCCCCACCATCTCCAACTCCTCCGCCACCTCCAAGGAAGTCCACAACTCCTCCGCTAAGGTCTCCAACGCCTCCGCTGCCTCCAAAGTCTGCACTACCTCCAAGGCGGTCTCCAATGCCTCCCTCGCCTCCAAGGAAGCCAGCCCCTAAGAGGTCCGCCCCGCAAACAAAGCCGTTGCCCTGCCCGCCGGCAAAGAAGCAGAAAGCAAATACTCATCCAGTTATTCCCCAAAAACTATCTTATGAGAAAAGTGAACATGAATTAAAGGATGCAGTACAAAAAGAAGTGACAGATTTCTTTGAAGGTGCAAAACAGGCACGACGAGCGAGGGAGAACCCGGAGGCATCATATTTCTTCCTACCTCTAGATGAGCTAAGAAAGAAGTTGGAACAAAAAAAATGGGATTATCTTAAGAGCGCCGCGAAACAACCGATATCGGACTATGACCGCTCTCTCACCAAGTCATATGAGGCGGCGCAAAAAAAGAAGAGAGTAGGGAAAGGTGTTGCACAACTCGGACAATAATCGCAACAATCAATTCCCCCCTTGTCGTTCCTAACGAATATGGTTCAAACTTAAACTTAGTGGAGGAGGTAGGCGACTATGAGTCGTTTCTTCAGTTTTATGAGGACACTGGTTTGAACCTTGCCGAAGTGCTCGCTGAAGGACCATCTACTCCGAAAGTGGATCCTTATAAGAAATTTGTACCAGGCCAGAGTCTATACAACCCAGAGAAATTAGGTGAACTGGGTACGCAAATGTACCTGCTAAACGGGTGGTACATGTCGGCGTCTGATGCGGGACAAATCTATCTTTCTGTCAGAATTAGAAACCACCATTACTTCCGTGGCAATGACATTATCTATGTCGAGCTTCCAGAATTACACCAACTATGCCACCTGGACTCTCTCGACAAAAGTCTCATTAGCTGCTATTGTCTGTAAGTGTGATTATTTTCTACTATATTCACAATTTCTTTATTATATATTCACAATATATATATTCACAATTTTCATGTATGCAGATATGAGATGACAGAACTTAGAAAGAGAAATGATAATGATGTTGGGTTCGTTGATCCGTATGTCGTATACAAACACCATAATCCCCCGAAGGATTATAAACCTCAACCTGAGAGAAATCTCATGAATTTCTTAGTGAACCAATGCGACAAGGAGATACTCTTCCCCTACAACTTCAAGTGAGTGTTATTATAAGTAATTAATGTCGATCATATATATATGTGACATAAATATTTCCTTACTGGCTAGTTACCTCTCTCTCTCACACACATATATATATATGTTTATGCAGCAATCACTGGATATTGATGGTCATTTATCGGCCAATAGTAGATTGAAAATCTTAGACTCGTTGAGAAAACCGCAAACGGAGTATCAAGACATGATAGATATTATACAAGGGTAATTAATTTAGTTTCTCTATAACAACATATATATATAATGGCGCCGATCTCTCAATAATTATTAAAGGTTAAATTATATTTTTATTTTATTGGGAGCAGGGTTTGAAAAAGGTTCATTGAGGAACAAAAAATGAAACATTGCAAAGCGCCACTGGGTGTAATCGCACACAAAGTAAGTACTATAACTACACATTTATATTCAATTAACACCATATGATGATTTCAATTCACCCTAATTGATTTTTTTATCGTAAAAGTGGGTTCTAAGGCAGGAGCAGGGTAACAACTACTGCGGATACTATGTTTGCGAGTTCATCATGGCATACTCAAAGAGAACTCCTGAAGAGCAACTCAAAGTACGTATATAAATACTTTTTCCTTTATATTATTTCAATCGTATATTTACAATTTCTTTATTGCTCTCATTTGTATAAGTAATTACATGAGCAATACACACACATATATATATATATATATAATACTTTTTTCTTTAACTTTTATTGAAGACTGAATGGTTGAGAGAAAGAGTCATACGACTTGACCAACTTAAAGCAATTCGAGAGACTATAGCAGGATTTCTAAATAACCAGGTCATCAACCCCAACGACGAGTTCTACAATGATCCGAACGAAACGTGGATGTCAAATCTGGAGGAGTGAATTGCTAAGGACATAAACAATTTATATATCAAACCTTTGTAATATATATATATATATGTATGCACATATTATATGTACATAAAATAACGTGTGTATATATATATGATCATCATATATATATGCATGTACACGTATATTCGTTTGTTATTTATGTACAAAGTTCGAACGAAAACTTACGCGTGCGAAGTACACATATATTACTATTAGCAGCGTATTCGAAAATATATTTTAATATCAAAACTAATTATTAAATGAAAAAAGAAACAAAAAATAGAAACCAGAAAAAGGAAAAAAGAGGGACATTTAGTCCCGGTTGGTAACACCAACCAGGACTCAATGTCCTGCCCCGGGAGCGTCAAGCCGGGACTAAAGGAGGGTACCTTTAATTTAGTCCCGAATTGATGCTCCCGATTGGGAAACCAGGACTAAAGGGGTTTCCCAATCGGGAATAAAAAACCTTGCTGCATCAGTGATCGTTTTAGCTTTTCTAGATACATAGCTTTTTACTATATACCTACATATACGATATGGCTATATACATAGTAAAAGTTGTGTACGTAGAAAATCTAAATGGAGGAAGTAAGACCAATTTGACACTGTTTATCAGTATTTTTAAGAGATACTATTTAGGTTATTTAACTTCGTCACTGATGTGTCCTACCGATTTGTCGGTATATCTGTCTCGTTATTTTATAAAAAAACGATAGAGGACCGGCCCTGTCCTAGTGCAGGGCTACTGACAGGAGTAGCTTGCTAGCACTTATACTAGGCCACTATGTGGGACTACTGTGTCACCTGTTACGTGACTGGCGAGTAGGAGTAGCTTGGTACTAGGCCGGTACTGCGAGGCCTCTTCGCTGCTCGTTTGAGAGGCATCGGTCCGGCTCGATGAGAGGGCATTGTGAAAGACCTAACGCCAAACGGTGAATAAATATAGCCCCGCGCCCCCCCCCGCCCCCCGCAGGAGTGGAGAGAGGGGCTGTCACCGGTCGATGCAGGTGGCCGGCCATACGATGCGACCTATAAAAAGAGGGCTGGAAAGCAAGTCGCCCCCCCCCCCCCCCGGAACTGCCGATGCATATGAGCCTCCTCTCTCTCCATTCTCCATTTTTTTCTTTTATATTCTATTGATACACGCTGAGACATTAGAAACACTAATAATGTTTCCCTACCCTCAAACATTATTAGTGTTCGTATCCATACATTTGAGGTCCTGTTTGATACAGCTTTACGCTTCTGGAGGATCCTTAGAGGAGTCCAATTGATACAGTTTAGGGCATGTACAATGGTAGGCGCCTATGGGCCGTTATGGGTCCTTTGGTCCTTCTTTTGCAAGCGTGTACACCAAATCGGACGCTTGAGTATGGCACCGACGCTCTCTCCTAGCTCTTGTGCGATCCCGTGGTGGCGAGTGCTTTGATGCCAAAAAAAACGGTCCATATACCTGACGAGCTAGTAAGCGTCTTCAATTTTTTTAATCTATCTAAGCAACAACTGATTGTTTTAGCCCCTCCAAATAACCAGGTTTTTGTCCATGCACTTACACTATCTTATAGATATATTTACATCGCTGTATTACTATATTTACAATAATTTTTTCAGTGTAATTTATTGGATAAATTGATGTAACTTGGAAATACCACAAATACATACTATTTTTTTTCAAAAAAAAAATTACAAATTATTTTTATGAATCTCAAACACAAGAGAAATATGTCAAATTGTTCACAAATGTCATCGAATTGTGTCACAAATAACAAATTATCCCTTGCCTTGCCTTCCCTGGTCAGCCGCGCGCACCCACACCCAACGGTTGTCCGGAGACGAAGCAGCGGCGGTGGTGCAGCCTGGGGGCCGCGGCCGGCCGGCCTGGCGGCGGCGGTGGCGGAGGAAGCCGGCCTAGGAGTGGCCTGGGGAGGCGGCGACATAGGGAGCAGCCTGGGGGGCTGGTCACGGACGCACGGGGGCGGCGCTGTGCCGGGGGCCGGCGACGGACGGACGGCCTGGGAGCCGGCAGCGGAGGGAGGCGGTGCCAGGGGCCGGCAGCGGAACACACGGGAGCCAGAGAGAGAGACGGCCGAGGTACGAGCGGAGGGAGCGCGAGCGGCGGCGGCGGAGAGAGCACCAGCGAACAGAGCCTCTGATCCAATCGTCCAGAACGACACCTGTCTAATCTAAGGGCCAGAAATCCGGTTGATACATGCTTCCAAAACAACCGGATGTAGGCTAGCAATTCTGTTTTTTTTTTTTGCATTGTAGGTTTCGTTCTCAGAGAGACGCTTGCAGACATACAGCCTTTTTTCTTTCACACCAACGGTGTTTTTCTCTCACACCAAACCAAATAAAGTAAATAATCCACGATACGATACGGCCTCCCGAACAGGCCGATAATTTCTCTCTCTCTTTAAGCGCCTCCTGTGCACTGTACGTGCCCTTAATGTATTTTTCATAATGGCACATCCATATTTATGAGATATTTAAGTTACCTTTTCAAAATAACGGCCCCGTTCGCTGGGAGGAATTTGGAGGAATCTGGATGGTTTTGATAAATCTGGAGGAATTTGTGAGAGGAAAACACTGTTTCGGATAAAAAAAGAAGCGGATCAAGCCGGGTTTAAGGGCACGCGAACGGGGCCAACAGGTGTGGATAATTTAGATGCACATTTACTTTAGCATATATTTTTTTTGGTACATCTGGGTAAATTAGAGACATGTTTAGGGATTAACATTATTCTTTATAAATTCTAATGGCATTGACACAAATTATATCCAATGACTATTGTTGTCGATGGTGTGGACTAAAATCTACTATTGTTGGACACATATTTCTCTTTATTTGAGAGTTTAATTTAAACCTTTATCTGTTTTTTCTAGAAAGTCCCATATAAGGACTAGTTGATCGATCCTCCAATTAGTAATGGTTTTGCACAATGGAAGATATGTGTAGTTTATATCCAGATTTACGTTAAGATGTTTTTTCTAATGTAAATATGAGTAATTTAGATGTACATTTAGGAGGTTACTTTATCATATTTTCCATAATGGGAAATGGATAATTCGGAGCAAGACTTAGGGTCACTCTAAGTTATTTTCATGATGACAAGGTGAGTACAGTAGTTAGGAAGTAGATTGAATTTAGAGATTATTTTAATGTACTTTTATAACGGTAGAGATGAATCTAGAAGCAAATTAGATCCACTGTTTATCGATGACGATTTTTTGAGGAAACGGGAGGGGAATCCGGTACTAAAAATTTATAGATTAAGTCTGTGCAAAAAGAAAAGAAAAACTGTACAAGACAGAAACTGCCAAATTAAAACAGAGCTAGCCAAGCCTGAAGAAGACATTTCTTCGATGACTTGCACTTGAAAAGAGAAAGAAAAAGCTCCTCCAGGAGATTATGCTTCCACTGCCCCAAAGAAGGTGATGCACTATCAAAGATGACTTTGTTCCTCACTGACCAAATACAGCAGGCTGTCAAAATGACAATTTTCAAAAAAGATGGGCGAGCCAAAAGCTGCTCTGGCTGCCTGCAGTCTCTTTAAGATATGCCCTGTTCGCTGGGCTTATAAGCCGTATTTTTTCAGTCAACGAATAATATTTTTCTCTCACAACAAATCAACCAACAGTACTTTCAGCCATGACTTATCAGCAAGCAAATATGACAATAGGCAGAGAATTATCCCAAGTGACCCCAACAAAGCTCCAGCACCAAGCACTGAAAGTGCATTCAAAGAACAGGTGATCCAAAGTCTCTTCAACATTAGCATTGCACAACACACAGGAGTAGCTCTGCAGGTAGAAGTTTTTTTCAAGTTTCTAGTATTGAGGCGATCCAAAACCAAAAGCCAAAAGAAGAACTTGTGTCCGCCACTATTTTCTTTTTTCATACTTAGTAATAAATCGTCTTCTCACTAATACATCACTGCATGCAACTGTCAATTATTAAGTTTTATTGCCTCCGTATGGCGATAAAAGAAGATACATGTCTTTATTTCCCATTTATTTCCGTGAACTGAAAACCTGCAGCAGAGCCTAATCCTTAAGTTTTCGTCACTACTGGCAGGTACGTATGCATGTTGGCAGACTGTTTGAGAGGTACACTTGTTCCCTGAACAACACCTACTCACAGAGTGCAAGTCAAACCAGTTTAACTTTGATAAAATTTACAGTGAATGGTACTAATATTTATGGAACAATGCACAAATGGCATCGCAGCCTTAGGGGCAAGTGGCCGGTGGATTAAATCCAGTCTGACAAATGGAAACGATTCACTGATGAGCAGGGAGTTTTACAAGGGAATTCACGCGCCTCTCGGTAATCAGCGCAAGCAGAGGAACAACGAGAGAGAGGAACAGAAGCAGGTCGTCGATTCTGATAGTCTCTGCAAGAGCCCGGCCCAGTTCACAGCCATTGCATGATGGCAAGTGGCATCGCCTCCTTTGTTTGAACGCTACAGCCATAATAATGCAGGAAAGTAACACCCATTAATCACACAACACTCAACCAGTATTGCTCTGTTCGCTTGACTTATAAACCGTATTTTTTCAGCTAATGAACAATATTTTTCTCTCACAGCAAATCAGCCCACGGTATTTTCGATCCTGGCTTATCAGCCAAGCGCACGGGCAATATGCGAGCCTACGATCGAGAGTAAGTCGTATATCACGTACGCGGCCGGCCCATCTCTGAACAATGACCCCCTGACGAGACTTTTTCGCTTTGGTTTGCAGTGTAACCGTGAAAGCGAGATCGAGCTAGGCATCATTCAGAGCCCCTTTCACTTTCACTTTTTTCAGAGTTTCACCGAACTGTGCGGGTGATACCGATGCTGCCCCGGCCCGAACAAAGTTGCAAAGCTTTGGGAGTAGTAAGCACTTCAGATTAGCTGCCACCGGCCAAGATTAGCAACGGCCCCTGCAGGGTGGGCGAGCTCGCGGTTGTCTGAACGCCAGGGCTGGAAGACCTGACCCTGAGGCCTGAGCAACATTTCCAGGTCGGCCAGGCCGGGTCCATCATCCGGGCAAGCAGATGCAGCCGGCCGGCCATCCAAATCCATGCAGATGCAGGAGTAGGAGCAGGACCAGGAGCTCAGTAGTAATTGCGGCAGAGGGATGGGTAGGCAGCGCAAGCAGAAGCAGGCCGGCAGGCAGAATGGATGCGTTGCTGCATGGTCCACATCGTTGGGCCATCATGCTCAAAAGTCCATCTCCAATTTGTCCACAGATGACATTCTGCAGAAGGGATGCGATGCAGAATGCAAGTGCCCCAATCATCATCATGGCTGCTTCCTGCAAAGCGTCCGCATTTATGCTACTGCCGCCAGCGTTCTCTTCTACTACTCCGTAGTATAACGGCCTGGAATCAATGCCATCGAATCTATCTCAGCAGCATTGCACATGCATGGTTCAGTTACTGAACGTCGTCACTGCCAAATTGTCATGCAGTATATATGCTCCTACTTCTTGCGTTATCATACTAGACTAGATCGAAGAAGGCTTCAATTCATAGGCAACCATGTAACACTAACACTAACCCATCAGGAATCATGTACTGCCACGCGCGCATATGTATTATATGATGGAGGTTGCAATATTGTTACAATGCACAAGAACAGAGCAAGTATTCCATGCATGCTTGTAGGTCTGAAAGTGAATTGCATGCAGGAGAGTGATGGACAAGGAGTGAAAGGAATAACGGAGAGCGCAGGTAAGGTAACTATACTAAAGGGAAGAACAAAAGGGTCCCGGTTCAGATGGGCAGGAACGCAGAAATTTCAGAGTAACAGCATGTGAGATCTTTGCGTTTATGTCCCTCCCTGCCATAAACCCCGCATTCCTGCAATGGACGGCCGGCATTTCTGAGCACAAAATGCATGCATACATGCATGGCTCGCTGCCGCTTGGTGCTTGGTGCTGCTAGCTCTAAATTCGTCACCAAACACTAGTCGCCCCACATTAGTACATCACCCACCGTCGCATGTGAATGTATGGCACAGCCATGAGCAAAATGCACTGCGAGAGATGAGATGTTTCAAGCCCTAGCTACTCCTGCATCGGTATGGTCTCGGTGAGAAAGAAAAGAACCTGGTTCCATCCATGAACTTCCAAGTTACTTTGAAACCAAGTTGCATGTATAGGCTTTAGAGTTTAGACTAGTATTAGTATAGCCGTAAGAAGTACAGTAGTAGAGTCAGTAGAGTGAGACCTAAACAAGCATCATGTGTGGGTTCTAACTTCTAACCGAGTAATCGAGATGCAATCATGCGAAGTAGGATTGGGGACAGATCAGAGCTATAGCTGACTGAGCCCGCGGCCAGCCAGCCCCCTCTGCCCTCTGCCTGTCACCGGACATGCGTTCATGCATGCTCCGCTTCCGCCGCTCTGAAATCTGAATGGGCAGAGTACGTAGAGGTCAATCATGATGCGTTACGTAGTGGATCAGCACCAGCAGTGCAGTGCACAAAAACCCTTGTACCGTCTGTCATGCCTGAATGTCCCTGCAGATTTCTGAATGTCCCTCCATCCATCGTCTCATCGCTCTCGAGCAGACCAAATTCTTTGTCCAGTTCCACTGCCACCAGAGCGCGAATTGAAGCGGTAACCGTTAAGCCCCATAAATGAACAGTCAGATCTGAGGCGTCGAGCCTACATACGCTCTGCCGCTGCGCAGTGGACGCCGCAGTGACGCACGCGAGCTGCTCGCCATGCCGAGCACCATTCTGGCGTACGCTCTGCCGCGCGCGCCACTGGCCTGCACTGCAAGCTGATCGCGCGGGCGCGCGCGCACGTCAGGAGGCAGGGATGGTTAGGTTGATCTCCACCTTGGGCCCTTCATCCGCATCCCGATGGGGGCGCTTAGTTTTTCTACTGCCTGATGGGTCCCCGTCGCGCAGCGCCATAAAAGGACGGTGGGGCTAGAGCACAAGAGATGAGGTTCACTGAAGCCGCTACTGCCCCACCAAAGTTCCTAACCCTAGACCGATCGAGAGGGCGCTGTAAGCGACGAAAAGCTCCATCGCCTTCACCGCCGCCACAGCACCGCGCTTGTGCTGCTGCTACCTTCGACGACCTGGTGGGCGCGTTGACGGCTACCTCTACTGCTTTTGCGGCCACCATGTTGGCGGCGCCACGGCCGTGACTGCGCTTGGCGACCCAAGTCTTATATCTAAGCTTAGTATTACCCACTGATCTACGCCTAGAAGTACTTTCAGATCCATCAATGGTATCAAAGCCAGATTTTTCTAGTGTGTAGATATAGATCGGGGTATAAAACTGAAAAGAAATTAAGAAAGAGAACGAATTGAATTGGCCCTAATAGAAACCCTAACCCTAGCAAAGAAAAGAGCACCGGCGGACCTACCCGTGTCCACGCCGCCGGTCGCCACCGCCACCTCCTTTGGACGCCGCGGGAAGACAACCCGACCACACGCACGAGCTCGCCGTTGGCACAGAAAGTAGCTGCGTCGCTGCTCATCCACGTGCGTGTGCGAACTTCGCCCTAAGGGCACCGCCGTGAGACCATTCGACGGAGCCGCGCGCCGGACGCACATGAGCTTCGGCGAAGGGATCCACGACGGCGCCACCAACTTTTCTGCCTCGCGCTCGTCCCGTCGTCTGGCATCGCCGGCGGCTGGCTGTGGTCACGAGAAAAGCGGAAGGAGAAAGAAGAAATGGTCTTAGGGTTTTGGGGGAGCCGGCCGTGCGCCGTTTTTGTTCATCCAAAACTGAAGCTCAGCCGTCCGATCTTGATATGCGGATGAGAATTCTCCCAACCTTAGCTGGGCTTGGGCTTGGGGGAGGCCCAAAGGGCAATGTGAGGCCCTGGCCCAGGTTGCGGCCTGTGCGGCTATTGAGATGGACCGAGGCAGTGCGCAAGTGAGGCTGCGCGAGCTGGGCATTCGGGCCAAAACGCATAGTAACGGTCTCGTATTTAGTTTTATTATTTTTAGAAGCAATTTTTAGATGAATTTTAGTCAAATTTGAAGGTTTAGATCTCTGTCAAAATTTAAACTAACGGGATAATTTTTTCAGAGAGTAGATGAGTACAGTAAAATGCTTCTGAAAAGTAGATAAATAATTTTTTTATGTTTCCGCTGCAAAGTTTAATGTTGATTATCTTCTAATTAAATTCAAACCAACGGGAGAATTTAATTTGAAGAGTAGTTATATGTATTTCAAGTTGATTTATGAGTTTTATGCATTCATTCTATTTTCTGCCCAACGGTGATGTAGAATTGATGCAGAAGCACCTTGTTTATTTAACCGATGAAATCACTCGGCTGCATGCCAACGGGCTGCAATGCTAGGCTATGTGAATGAAAAGACTTGAGTCAAGCCAGTTCAAGACTGTTTTTTTTAGTTTATTAATTTTCTAATTAAATTGAAACCAACAGAAAGATTTAATTAGAAAATAAAGTATAAGTGAATGTTTTAGTCGTCATGACTAAGTTTTGTATAGATTTATCCCACATGGGGAGAAGTTTGACATAGTACTTATGCTAGTCAATCCTGCATGGCGGGAGAAGTTTTGTGATGACTCATATGTTTTTGGATCTCGTATAGCGAGAGAAGTTTGGGTAGCTCTTATGCTATCCAAGTATTAACCATGGCACAATAGAAATGCACCGTCATGGTCAATACTAATCAAAAGACAAGAAAAGATGCAAGCGTGACTTGCAAAAGTACTGCTAATGAAAGACCTCGTTGAGTTCTTGAAGTGAAATGAGGAAAGTGTACTCCTATACGGATCAAGAAATAACTTTGTTTATATGACATAATCTTGTGAATGAAGTAAGTTATAAGTGTCTCCTCGTTCATAGATTTTCTAAATAGTTCTCGAAATAATGGCAGTAAGGTTCGTGCCATATTTCGAGGGGGGAATATTAAGATCAATTAAGAAAAATACTGTTCATTAAGAGTGAGATAAAGATCAATTAAGAAAGATACTTTTCATTAAGAATGAGATAAAGATTAATTAAGATGAATGCGACCATTGGAGGAGTACAACGGTCACAACAATGATACCTCTAAGCAGAGAAATAGCTAAATTCCTGGACTTTTTAAAGTTCCGTCAGGAAGATAGCGTAGTCAGCCTCAAAGCTGTTAAGGTGGTGCTTAAAGCGCCACATGAGGTTTTAAAAGATTAATTCCAAAATAAGATATTTGAAGATACACTATCTTTAAAAAAGATAAAAAGATCTGGGGAGTATGGTATGTAGAGGTATACAGAGACCTAAGACTTGAAGAGAAGAGGGACTGCATGCCCACTCCAGTGACTCAGGAGCAACAAGTTTCTCAATATCTGTTGATGTTGTATGACTAATACAACACATGTTGTTAGCTCTTCGAAGAAGATGAATAATGTAAACAAGGATCTTGTAATACAAAAGCCTATAGAATCAATTGCCTCTTGGCAATGAAGAGCAATAACAGCCCATATGAAAGTGCCAGTAGCTGAGGCCCCATAAGGTCTCAAAGAATTAGTAAACCAGTTTTTCTGATGACTATAAAGTCTATATTAGTAAAGAAATTCAAATGGAGGGTGATCCCACCTCATTTGAAGAAGCCATAAGAAGCGTTTACTCGTTTAAATGGCAAGAAGCTATGAAAGTTGAAATGAATTCGATGAATACTAATGATGTTTGGGACTTAGATGAAATTCCTAATGGAGCCAAAACAGTAGGCTGTAAATGGGTCTACAAGATAAAATGTGACTCCAAAGGGAATGTAGAAAGATATAAAGCATGACTTATAGCAAAAGGCTTTACGCAAAGAGGATGAATAGATTACGATGAGAGTTTTCTCTCTTGACTCATGTAAGGATTCTTTAGAATCATAATGGTGTTATTGACACATTATGATTTAGAGTTACATCAGATGGCTGTAAAGACAACATTCCTCAATGGGGATTTGTATGAAAACGTTAGCATGGCACAACCTAAAGGTTTTATCGTGGAAGAAAAAGAATGTATGGGATGCCGCCTATAGAAATCCATTTATGGGTTAAAAGTAAGTCTCTAGACAGTAGTATTTGAAGTTGATGAAACAATAAGAAAGTTTGGATTTTAAAGAAAACGAGAAGGACAATTGCGTTTATGCGAAGTTCAAGAATGGAAAATTTATTTTTCATATCCTGTGAATAGATGACATTTTACTCACTAGTAGTGATGTTAATCTGTCATTAGAGAAGAAGAAGTTTTATCCTCAAGTTTCAATTTGAATGATCTTGGTGAAGCGTCATTGGTTTTAGGAATCGAAATTCACCGAGATAGAAGAAAATGGGGTATTAGGACTATCGCAAAGGCATACTTGGAAAAGATTCTAAAGAAATAAAGTATGCATGTGAGTAAACCTACGTCTGCTCCTATAATCAAGGGTAATAGATTTGGGAACTTTAAGTGTTACAGGAACCGATATGAGATCGATCAAATGAACATGGTTCAATATGCTTCAGCTGTTGGAAGCTTGATGAGTGTACAAGTATAAGTAAGAACTTACCCTGACGTAGTTTATGTATTCGGGATATTTTGGTAGAAGTCCAGTTCAGATATAGATCACTAGAATAGAGTTGAGAATGTCTTGCAATTTTGTAAAGTATCATAGGCCTCATGCTGAGTAAAAAAGAATAAGTACTCTCAAATAGTTGGGGTACAAATGTTAAGTCTTTGCGAGATGTGTAGTAAAATCCACAGTAGTTGCTAACACTCGCAGTTGGAGTATTATTGTGGAAAAACTCTAAAGAAATAGTTGTGGTGTCAACAGTGATGCATACCATAGTATAGCTTGACATGAGGCTTAAGGAACAGGCAAAAAGAGGTTAAGAGAATTAGTACCTGGATTTAACAATGGTAGTCAACAGTAATAACCATTTAAAATAGTTAACTCATAAGACAATAGATCAAGTGTGCTATGATGGGTGCCGCCCACACCGCATGCACTGCGATGCTGCATGCGCGCGTCACGCTGAGCTAGACCCCGGACCACCGCGTGCGTGTCGATCAAGGATTTTTTTTATTTTTAACACTTTTTGTAAATTAATTTTAAATCTAACACTGTTTTTTTTCAAAACTAACAATTTTGGCAGCGCCTATTTTCCTGGCGCGGCGAAACGCCTGTGCCGCTCCATGCATTGTGGCGCGACGAGAGGGGTGACGTGGCGACGAGCGGGGCGCTGACTGGTGACGTGGCAGGGTTTGCCGTGCCGCCGATCTTGGTGCGGGAGTGACACGCCCTGATTGGTGGCGCGGCAGAGCCGCGGCTAAAACCCGTGGCCCGATCCCCTTTGTCTGCCGCTACCGCCGCGCCACCACGCCGCCGCCAGCGTTCGCCGCCCTCGCGCCGCCCTTGCTGCTGCGCCCGTCAGCGTCAGCCGCAGCGCCACATGCGCCGCGGACGTTACTACGACACAGTGCAAGGTTCAAGAACACGAACACCGCGCGCACACGCCACCACCGCCGCCGCACGCTGCACCCCCAGCGCCACACCGCCATGCGCCACCCCTCCGACCGCCCGTCGCGCCCTCCAGCCAAGCACGGCGGCCACGCCACGGACGCCCACTGCGCCCGCCACCGCCCTCACTGTAGCGCTGTACACCTCTCCCAACTACCGCACACCCTTCTCTCTATCCCATGTCCACCCACCGTCACCGCCGAGGCCAACGCTCGCGCCTCCCGGCCCGATCTAGCGCGCCGCCGCCACGAGGACGAGCGCCGCTGTCGCGAGGTACTCCCCTAGTGTATTTGTTGATTGAAGCAACATTGTTGGTATAGTAAGTTAGTAAAATAAATAAAGTTAGTATAATTAGTAAAGTATAGTTAGTATAGTTAGTAAAGTTAGTTAGTTTAGTTAGTATAATCAATATAGTAAGTTAGTATAGATAGTAAATTTAGTTAGTTTAGTTAGTATAGTTAGTGAGTCTAGTTATACATTAGTTGTTGTAGTTAGCCTTGTATAGATGTTAATATTAGATTAGTTAGTATAGTTATAGTTAGAATAGGTATTAATATTACTATGGACATTACGTATGATGATTTCGATGAATTGATGAAGTTTCTTGCAATGCTTTTGTAGATGGATTGTTGTGTTAGAGTTTTTTACGGAGGAAGTGTTAGGAGAGAAGATGGTTTGTTTGAGGATATGGAAGAAGAATTGGAATGGTTTGATGAACCTCCTAGCTTCAACGACCTTTGTGTCTGTTTGAATGCAAAGTTTGACGGTGATTTCACACTAAAGGGGAGGTTTGATACTGGGAAGACTAGGGCACACTATGTCCTCATGCCCTTGCGTGACCCTTCTCACTGGTCCCGCTATACTAGGGTGCTCCAAGGTTCCAATGTGCCCATGGCTGAGGTGGTGGTGGAGAATGGGTAGGATGTAGGGTGTCCAGGATGGGCCGTCCATTGATGGTGTTGGAGGCAATGAGCAAGAATTGGGGGTCGAAGGGGAAGCAGCTCAGGGTAACATGAATTTGGACGGTCAGTTGACGTAGGAGCAGTTTCATTCAAGTCAAGTAGGCTGTATAAGCAATGATTTTGATGTGAACGAGTTCGAACTGGAAGAGAAGGAGCAGGAGGAGGAGGACAGGATTGGTGATGTAGTTAGCAGTGATTCGGACGATTCAGATGGTGACCAGGGAGATAGACATGCTATGCCCACACCGGTTGATGCCATGCCAGTACCTGTTCATGGTATGCCATTACTAGTACTAACTGAGGTTTTGCATGCTATCCAGGCTCAGGGTAGACTAGTCACAGATTTGCCAGCAGATGATACCCCCTATGATTCATGGGACAGAATTAACGAAGCGCAATAGTATGTTCCACCACCACCTTACACAACGACTAAGCTTGAGCAACTAAGGTCGATGAACGTACCTTTCAGGCACGTTCTGAACTATAGGGATGTTAGCATGATGGATATGGCAGTTTGTGACACCGGTCTCCAGATGTGTAGGAAATTATTGTATGACCATGAGAAAGAAACTCTTAGGAAGGGGATGATATTCAATACAATGTCAGAGATGAAGCTATTCCTTTAGGACTATGCTATGTATCAGCATAGGCCGTACAACGTCACTCATTTGGACCAGGAGTTGAGGTACCACGTGATATGCAAAAACGGTTGTATGTGGAGGTTAAATGCATGAAAGAGACAGAGTGATGGCAAGTGGAGGATAAGTAAAGTTGTCGAACCCCACACTTGCCTAACAAATAGGGAGAAGGAAAATCATCAGCAGCTCACTGCACGTTACCTTGCCCGTTGTATATTGGGGCTCATTGATGACAATAACGACATTTTGGTGTCTTCTTTACAACAATCCATATCTGGATTCGTTATGTACGATGTGAAGTACGAAAAGGCTTGGCGTGCTAAGCAAATTACCCTAGCGATTCGTTGGGGTAGTTGGGAGGAAGCGTACTATAGGGTGCCCCGCATCTTATGTGCAATGCATTACTACAACCCTGGCTTGAAATGGTTTGTGGACACCGGAGGGATGTGTTTTCGGGACCTATTGAGGCATGTCCTCTATCGTGTGTTCTGGTCGTTCGCGCAAACGGAACATGTATTCTAGTTTTGTCGGCCAGTCGTACTTGTTGATGGTACTTTTCTGACAGGAAAGTACAGGGGCACCTTGATGATGGCTGCTGCTGTTGATCCTGAGGACCAGATAGTACCCATGGCATTCGCTTTGGCAGAGGGAGAGAACAATGAATCGTGGTCATGGTTCATGCGGCTTCTACGTGTACAAGTGCTTGGCCCATCTCGCACTATATGTTTGATCTCGGACCGTCACCTAGGGCTTGTTAATGCTGCAGCTGAGCATATAGATGGGTTCCCGCCTCTAGTGCATAGATGGTGCATGAGACACTTTGCCACTAATTTATGGTGGCGTCAGAGGAAGCATGAGGTATGTGACAAGGTAAAGGCTCTATGTTGTGTACATATAGAGCACCAGTTCAAAGAGACAAAGAGAGAACTAGATAAGATGGTAAATGAAGCGGGAAAGGCCTGGTTAGAGGCGCATATGGAACAGAAGACGCAGTGGGCGTTAGCATATGACGAGGGGGGTTTCAGGTATGGCATCATGACCACTAACTCCTCGGAGTCCTTCAATAGTGTATTCACCGGAGTTCGATCGTTGCCTGTGTCTGGAACTGTTGAGTTCTCCTTTCATAAGTGCAATGAATATTTTGTCAAGAGGTGGGAACTTGCGTAGAGGAATATAGCTGAGCAGGGGTGTTTTGGAAAGTTTGGAGCAGAATATTTGAAGGAGGCCGAGGAATTGGCCAAGCAACACACCGCCGAGCCGTATGGACCCCGCTGCCATATCTTTAGTGTATGGGGCAAGGGTGGCACAAGCTTGGGCGGCGAACGTTATGGTGGATGAAACTACCGAGTTGATCTTGAAAAGGTAGAGTGCAGTTGCAATGTCCCTCAGATCATGCATGCCCCTTGCTCTCATATGATCACAGCCTGCAGGGTTCATGGGTACAACTATGAGGATCTGTCATATATGTCACCCTTATATCTCCGTTCGAACACCGTTAGTATTTGGGAGATGAGCTTCGAGCCATACCTTGACCTGACACAGTGGCCACCTTATAATGGTTATGACTACGTGCTGCATCTAGATCTAATGAAGGTAGGAAAGGGTAAGAGGAAGAACAAGCGACTCAATGGGGACATGGACGCTATGAGAGGGTACGGCGAAGACATGTACAGAGGGGGAGACTTCAATGAGACCCGTGATAGGAATCTTTGCTCCATTTGCAAAGACCCTGGTCACAAGGCTAGCAGGCATAGAAGACGAGGGCAGTAGGTCCATACATAGAAGTTTAATTTTTGCAATGCTACATAATGTTAATTTGAATATTGTTAATTAGAATACTCTAACACTTTGGTTATCAATTTGTAACAGGATGGTCCCTCCCACGCAGCACCAGTTGTACCCCCTTCTTGAGGTGGAGTACGATGACCCGCACCGAGCACACTTCTTGACTGACACCGACATAGAGGTGCCCTTGCCTCCTTTGAAGGCCCCACACCGATATTGGCTACACTCCCACTGTGTTGCCCACAAATCCGAAGAGACAGAGGCGTCCGATGGATCCTTACACTTCTAGGACTTAGTTGGTTATGTTGAACTTATGTCGAATGAATATTGACGTCTGAAACTTGCATGCATGAACCAATGAAAATGTTATGTCGCAACTTGTCAACTTGCGCACGGACTCCAATTATTTGCTTCATATTTGTTTTAATGCATCATGGCATCACTTGTAGTTGTTTACAGCATCGACAGCATCTCCCGTTCCATTAGAATTGAGGCTGGTCGGCTTCTGTCTACGTCCAGGTCCTGCCACGCCATGGGCCTTGGCGCGTTAGTGCTGCGCCGTGGGCTATGGCATGGCAGAACCTGGGCTTAGGGTTGCCTGCCAAACGAGAATATCGATCTGCCAAACACGCCACACCGTGGGCCTTGTTATTTTGAATTGATCTGATGCTAATAACATAAATTACACGCTACTATTTTAAAATACATGGGAAACATGCAAGATATATATGCCGGCCAACCGTATTCGAAATAATTTCACTTAATTTTGTTCGTTTTAGAAATTCTCAACGCATTCGCTATTATTAAAAAAAACTTGGATGCATTAGAGAGCGACAAACGGATGGGTCGGAGGGTGACAAACGGATGTGCTCACTTAAGATCGACCATGGGTAATCCGAGTACATGATACATGGGTACAATACATCAATAGTTCAAAAGGAAAACATGATAACACAATGAAAGTTCTAGTACATAGCTACATTGATCATTAATAAAGCATGGAACTAACAGACGGCGCAATAAAAAACCCTCAGTCAGAAACATACTGAGTAAGCAACTCATCATCCGAGTACCAATGCTCTACCACAACCCTGTTGCTGTGGCTAGAGTCACCTGCATTGCCCTGATCTGCCTTTCGCCTGTAGTAAGCGGCCTCCGCTTCATCTACGGCCTGAGACAAGAACGCGTTCTCTTCCTCCTCGTTCATGTGGCTAGGATCACCTGCATTGCTCTGACTTGCATGTTGCCCATAGTAAGCGGCCTCCGCTTCATCTGCGGCCTCTACGGCCTAAGTGAAGAACGCGTCATCATCCTCCTCCGCCTGCAAGCCTGCCTTTGCTAGAGCGATGAGCTCGCTCAGTCTGCCAGTGTCATCCTCAGCCTCCTCCGCCTACAATCCTACCTCTGCTAGAACGATGAGCTCATTGAGTCTGCCAGTGTCATCCTCAGCCTCCTCTGCCTACAAGTCCACCTCTGCTAGAGCGATGAGCTCGCTCAGTCTGGCAGTGTTGTCCTCATCCTCGTCCCCCTCATCAGACAACACAATCGGTGATTGAATGGTGCGACCAGCTCGTGCTCTATGCTCATGTAACTTCTTTTCCTCATACCTTGCACGAGCCACCTCTCCATCATGGTCTTCGCTACATCCAATCCCTTCATGTATAAAATGCAATCAGTTAGCAACGCGATTATATTACATTTAAAATCAGGCAACGAAAAAATGGCTTTCAAGCACTCATTGGCACATAATGCAACAACATGCTCGTTCAAGACATGCATCTGTATTCTTGTCTCCTCCCTTGCCTCCTTGCTTGCTCTCTCCTCCTCTAACACCCTCCGTCTCTCCAATCCCTATTTGTCAAGCCCAACATCGATCGGGTTACGAATACCGCGCTGTCTAGCAAACTCACGCATCTTGTCTTTGTGATGTTTAACGAATAGGTTGACGTAGTTAGGTCCATATCCCCTCTTCCGTGCAATTACTTGCCTCTCCTTCAGTTCATCCAAGAACTTAGCTTGACCATCATATCATTCCCACCTGCATTTCCTAGTGCTCTGTTCAAACAAAAAATTATAGCATATATATCTTAGCAAAAGAAACAAAATACGATTTCATGTTTACCACAAAAATAACCAACCTCATCATAGTCAACCATGTGGCCGCAATAATGACCTATTCTAAGCTCCGAAGGGACTAGGCCATAGTTGGATTTAACACCACATTAGCACATGACAGGAGGTGCTTTGTAAATTACCCTTTCTTTCTTCTTTTCCTTAACCTTTGGCGGTTCTTCTGACCATTGGTTCTTAGGACCATACAACCACTCCTTGAAACGACACTTCGCCATTGAAAACACCTAAATAAGGTGACATTAGTACATGAACACATATAGCTCAATATTTCAACACATACACTTTGCACTTACTTCATGCTTGTTTGGACATATAAACTCCAACGTATTCTTAGGGTTTATTACAGCTCGATCTCCGCAGTCGCACATATGAGGTTCCTTGAGTCGTCTAACTGTGGCTAAGTGCTTCTCCTTATCCGTCATTGGAGGGGGGTTAGGGGGAGGTGGAACCCACCGCTCGGAGTGCTCTCGTGGATGTCGCCCTCTCCACCAATCGTCGAAAAGGAGGTACATGGGGTCAAACTTGTCTGCACCGTCGATCCACTGAAAGAAAAAGCACCTCTCATGGGCCTACACAACAAAATTCTATCAAAATATTAGTAACCTAGTAATACAAATGAAAAAAAATATACAGAAACAATTACTTACATTAAAACGACTGCATGCGTAGAAGCAACGAGCCGCTGTGTCCGGATGTCTCGATTGAAACACGTTGGTCGGATGACCACCGTGACAGTTAGGGACAGGGAGGTCAGGAGGGACGGGGGCATCTTTGCTAGACTCGTCGGGGTACAATTCTCTAGGATGACCCCGTTTTCACCACAACTGCTCCCAAAACATGTCTTCTATCTGATAAAACGGTTCAAATTAAACATCAATCAAAACAACGCAAATTAATGTAAAATATAATCATTTGCATTGCAACTCAAATAATATAACCAACACTTATAGCAACAAAAATATACATGGTAAACATACTTCTAACTAAATAATTAACCTTAACATCGACAAAATCAAACAAATATCTTTCTCCAAACCATAGCCCATAGTTCCCAAACATAATTTTCCTCCTAACCTTAACTTCCATTCATAATATTTCAATCCACCATTCAAACAAAAATAAAAGTGCGTCATTACCTTGAATGAGGCCGAGGTGGGAGGGAGGCGGCCAGGGAATGGAAGGGAAGGGAGGCGACAACAGAGGGCCGGGCGCCGACAGCACTTGGGAGTGGTGGGCAGGCATGCGGCTAGGCGGGGAGGCGAGCAAGCACGACGGGTAGGCGGCCAGGCAAGGCGGGCGTGGCAGGCAGGCGGGACTGCACCGCGGGACTTTAGCCGGCTCTACCGCGCCACCGATCAGGATGCATCACTGCCGCGCCAAGATTGATGGCGCGGCTGACCCTGCCAAGTTACCGGTCAGCGCCCCGGTCGTCGGCACATCATCCCTCTCGCCGCGCCACCATGCATGGCGCGGCACAGGCGTTTCGCCGCGCCACGGAAATAAATGCGGCCAAAAGTGTTAGTTTTAGAAAAAAAATTAAAACAGTGTTAGATTTAAAATTAGTTTACAAAAAGTGTTAAAAATAAAAAAAAAATCTCGATCAATCGGCGTATGTCGCCGTGGAGACCGGAGCCACATGAATCCGTCCGTCTCCGTCGTCGTCGCCGTTGGGGCCCCGGCGGGTGAGAGCAAGGAAGGGCACGAGAGTTGGCGACGATCCTAGAACGGCGCGCATACGGCCGAGAAGACGAGCTTCAATGCTCTCGCACGTGCGGCAGCTAACGATTGATGCATATCGATTGATCGATTCAGTCTTCGGCGAACCGTGCATTCCAGTATAAATGTCCATGCAGCCCGAGGCACGACGGCACGGCATGAAGCCCGCTTTTTTAGCCCGACACGAGCACGGCATGGCCCGGTAACATGCGGGCCTGGGCTGGCCCGGCCCTGAGGGAGCAGGCCGTGCCTGGGCCGCTGCTCAGGCCTGTGGGCTGGCACGGCATGGCCCGGCCTGAGTTACACAGCACGGCTCCGCCTGAGTTACACGGCTCCGCCACCCCCCTCCCCCTCCTCACTCCACTGCCCTCCCCGCGGCCCAACGCGGCCCAGCGCGGCCAGCCCACCATTCCCGCCTCCCCCCTCCTCATATATAAGCCGCACGCCCGCACGCCCAGAGCGTCCGCGGCTCTCCCCCGCGTAGCCCCACGCTCTGTCGCTCCCAGTCCTCCCACCCCCGAACCCTAACTCCCTTCCCCTCCCCCTCCCCGCCGCACCGCGCAGTCCCCTCCCCCGCGCCGCAAGCCTGCAACCGCACTGGCGGAGTCGCGGCCTCCCCGTGTCGCGCCCCCTCACTCGCTTGTTTTCTTCCCGCGATACGCCCTTCACTCGCTTGTAGCCTCGTCTTCCTCCCGCGACGCGGCGCGGACGACCTCTCCCTCCCTCACGGCCTCCCGACGGCGGCAGTGACGCACTATCGAGCGCTGTTGCGGTGGCGTCGAGCTCGGTAGCAGCAGCAGCGTCGAGCGGGCGGCCTCCTCCATCCTCCACGGATCTGGCCTTATCCATCCTCCTCCTGGCTCCTGCCGCCGGATCCGGCGGTCGCCGCCAGCCCACCACCTCCCGCGAGTCGAGCAGCTCGCGCCGACGGCCTCCCCTCCCCCGCCTCGCTCTCTCTCTCTCTCTTGGGCTGTGGTTGCGGGCTTTGGGATAGCCCGGTCCGCACGGCGGCACTCGCACCCCGCTTCTCCCCACGCGCGACGCGGGAGACGGGCCTCCTGCCCTCCTGGCCACCTGCTGCCGCCGCCGCCGCCGTTGGAGCATGCGGCCGATCTGAGGACCTCGTCTCCTCCGTCCTCTCTTCCTTCCCCTGCTGATGCGGGCCTCGGGCCGGTCTGGCCTGTTAGAAAGGCCGTGCTTTCCGGGCCGGCCCGGCACGGAAAGTGGCCCCACGGGCTGTGCCTGGGCCGTCGGCTAGGCACGGTGGACTGAGGCGGCACGGCCCGGCGGCCCGTCGTGCTCTACCGTGCCGTGCCCTACCGGGCCGTGCCTGGCATGGGCCCATGCCGGGCCGGGCCGGGCGGCCCGAATGGTCATCTTTACATTCCAGGCAGGGGATGAGCGCGGGATCGGAGGCGCGGGCGGCATGCATGCATGATTGACTGATGTTGATCTCCATCTCTCCTCCGTCGGTGCAGTTGCTGCTGCTCCAGCCCCGGCCCCGGCCGGCCGACAGACGATAGCTACAACGCAACAAGCTGATCGATGATGCATGTAGCACATGGAAGACGTCGTTCTCTCCACTTTTCTGCAGCCAGCGCGCGTGTTGTTTTGTACCATGCGTCCATGCGTACTCTAGTAGTACGTACGTATACCCCGGCATATATATGCCGAAATTACCCTGGTACGGGCTCATCATGAGTACAGGGATATGATGATCGATGATCGAGGATGAGGATAAGGAGAGATTGGCATATCGTGTAGAATGGTACAAATTGTACCATTCCAATGGAGGGCAAGCATGCAGTACCAAGCTAACGCCATATACTGCTACACGTAGTGACACACCAGCAACAGGTAGCTACAGCGATAACTGCTGTAGTACGACAAGCAGCACATGCCTAGTCCATGAATTCAGCGCCTAGGTGCGGGACAATGAGAACATAGGACGACGGTGCACCATACGTACATATCGACCTATGTCTCGATCTAGCTCCCTTCGACAACGACGCATGCATGTGAACCAGCAGCAGGAAGTAGTATATGTGCCCCTGAATATCATGAAGGCATACGAGAAAGACGCCAACGGTGGGAGAAGAATTGATGTAGACGTACACGTACGTCGACGACGTTGGAACCGGCCGCCTGATGACGCCGACCGAGGCCGCCGTACGCACGTCACCACGTACAGGCTCTACCTATACTTGGCTAGTTTGGTATACAGTACGTAGAGCTCTATTTTCTGATTTTTAAACTTTACTTTTTCATTTTTCTACTAGAGGGTGATGGTTCTAGTAGGGAGCAAGTAGGTGAGGATTAAGTGAAAAATAATTATAATAGGGACTGAAAGAAACTATGACAAGCAGTTTTTTAACACTATGCTCGTAGTGTAAGTGTGGAGAAGTGATAATCCAGTTTTGTTTAACCATTTGGTATATTACCTCCATAGAACATGCTCTAAGAAGATATGGAACAGAAAAAAAATTAGTAGGGGCGGTCCAATCCCTAGAGAGCAGCCATGAGCTGCTAGCACTTGTTATTGATTCACCACATGTGTCTATGTGCATGCATCCAAGCATAGGAGAGCTATATTTTTTCGATTATTCCTCCTAAATTTAAGCAACAGACACATGTATATGCACACGTGTCATAAATCCACACGAGTGCCTATCGGCTACGGGTGCCCTATATAAACCGTGGCTCTGACTTTTTTCCCTAGCATGCCTTTAATTTGTGTCGTGGGTGGTTGGTCAAGTCCTTGAAAGATATATTGGTATATACTACCTCTGTCAAAAAAATGAAATTCTCTTTTTTCATGAGTTCAATGATTTAAACTTCGATCAAAATTATAAAAATACTAACATTTATAATACAAAATAATTATTATTATATTAATTATCGGATATATTTTCATAACACACTTATTTGAAGACATAAATATTAATACTAATTTTTTTTGACCGAGGGAGTATGTATCTCCCGGAGAGGACGCGGCGGTATAGATGGCCAATGGCCCGGCCTGGCACGGCACGGCACAGGCCCGTGAAAGCACGGCCCGATGGGGGTCGGGCCGGCACGGCACGCCGGGCCTCCTAGGTCGTGCCTCTTAGGGACACAGGCCTGGCCTTCGGCCCAGGCACGACACTATGCGTCATTTTTCGTGCCGTGCCGGCCCGCTAAGCACGACCAGAATTACGGGCCGTGCCAGCCCACAACCCATTACCCTTGCATTCACAGAATCAAACAGAATCAAAGTCTAATACATTCATAGTTTCATACTTTCATTTCATTCACAGAATCATATAGATACAAAATCAAAGTCCAATACATTCACAGTCCAACAGAGATATCAAACTCCAAAGCCAACAGATAACAGAAATAACCAAAATGAGCTGTTTAGTGCAATGCTGCCTCACTAAAAACCCTTTTAGGTAAAACTCACCCTTGTGAGAAACCCTAGAAAGAAAAAAACAGTGTAGCCAGCTCTTAATTAAGTCTTACAAACCATTGTTCAAATGAAAGACAAGTCTCAGAGACACTCTCTCACACTCGCACTCACTGTCTCAGTCCCACACTCAAAGTCATATACACTCTCAGTCTCTCACTCTCTCACATATCACTCTCACACTCACTATCTCAGTCCCACACTCAGTCACATACACTCTCACTCTCTCACAGCACAGATCACACTCACACTCACTGTCTTAGTCCCACACTCACATACACAGAAACAGACACTCTCAGTCTCTCATAGATCACACTCTCACACTCACTGTCTCAGTCCCACACTCACATACACTCACTCTTTCATAGTCACAGATCACACTCACACTCTCAAGAGTCATGTCTCAACCTCACTAAGTACCAGGAGCACCACCACCAGCTTCATCTTCATCAAGATACTAGTTCTTGAATGAGTCTTCCAGGTCTTGGTTGTCAATAACATACTGTTCCCTTCTTTCTCCTAACTCCTAGTTCTTTATGCAGGTCAGCATCTCCACAGTCTCGGGTGACAAGCGCCACCGCCGTTCCTCAATTATCCTGCCTGTCAAACTAAAATAAGACTCCCAAGAGACAGTAGATACAGGAACTGATATGTTATCTCTAGCCATTATAGACACGATTGGAAATGTTAGCTTGTGGTTACGCCACCACAGAAGTAGGTCAAAATCATCCTCATAAGAAGTGACATTGTCACTGTCTAAGTAAGCTTAGAGCTCACAAACAGCAGAAGTAGATGAAGATGAAGTGACAGGGAGAGGGGAAGGACCAACAACACCTGATCCACGACCAAAGATTCTTCCCCATGCCTGCTTTTTCTTACCTGTATGATTTGATGGTTGTGCAACCCTTTGAGACCTAGCTGCACCAATCTTGCTCTCATATTTGTTAAACAGTTTATATAATTCAGTTTTGACATCAACATAGTATGAACTGTACTCAGAACCAGTGCATTCACCAAGTAATTGCAGCACATTAAAGAAACCTCTCATCTGAGCTCTAGGATCAAGAATGAATGCATATGAATATAACAGAGGTATGTCCTGCCAATATTTAAGAAATTTAAGCTTCATAGGATATACAATAGCTCTCAGATTTTGATCTTTTTCACATGCATGCAAATGAGAAGCAATCTCTAAGATATGGTGCAGAACAAGTGGACTTGTAGGATAATAAACACTAGACAGAACAGCAGTGGAGTTATAAAAGAGTTCCAGGAACTCCAATAACTTCTCAGCAACATACCAATAATTTCTAGTCAACAATTGTGAACCATAATGGGAATTAATGAACACAGAAAAGACATCTTGTATGGAAGCAAGTGTTTAAGCATCAGGTAAGTAGAATTCCATCTAACATCCATATCTAAGCCAAACTTTCTAGGTCTAACACCCTTAGCATTACAGTATTCCTTGAACAATGTAATTCTTTGATTAGAGGAATTTAAGAAGTTAATTGCAGTTCTAAAATCTTCTGTGTAAGGTTTCAACCTCTTTAATCTAGATTTTACAATGAGATTAATGATATGACAAGCACAACAGATAAAATCTTGTTAATCAGACAATACTCCTTAACCACAACAGTAATTTTTTAGCAATGTTTTTACCAAAATGTTTAACCTCAATCAGCCTAAGACCAATAACCCTTTTCTGTAACTCCCAATCAGCATTCACATAGTAAGCAACAACACTAATATAGCCCTCCTTAGCATTACCAGACCAAATGTCTGAAGTGAAAGCAACACAAGAAGCAGCAGTAAACGAAAAATTCTTAAGCATATCACGGCATTCAGTAAACAACATACCAAGATCTCTAGTGGTGGTCTCTCTAGAAACCTTGGCAAACCTAGGGTTATGAGCAAGAACAATGTAATCCTCCCAGGCCTATGTCTCACCTATACCTAATGGAAGGTCAAGCCTAGCAATCAACCGACACAACTCAGATCGAGCAACAACAGGATTGTAGTCCCAGTTATGCATAGATCCATCAGGATTGAAAGAAAACCTAGACTAAACCCTAGCAGCGTGGTCAACCTTTTTCCTACAAGATTTCTAGTGCCTAATCAAATGGCCAGTGCTAGCAAAAGATCTAGCAGACAATTTACTCTTACACATTTTATAGATTGCAGCAGTTCGAATCTGTGAACTATTCACAGTCTCATAGATCTCATTAAAATCAACCTAAACACCAGATTTACGCTTACCAACAGATGAGATACCATATGTGCTGTTGGAGTCGACTGGTGTCGGGGACCTAATACCGATGTACCCAATGAGGTGGAATTAATAACCATCGAACGTTGATGCTTCCGGTCAGACAAGAAAGCTACTACACTTCTTGCCCTAACGATAGAAGATTGGTTCCGCCTCGCCCGACCCCCGAGGGCTAAGACTCCGCCTCGCCCGATGGCTGAGGGCCAGCTCCACCTCGCCCGATGTCCGAAGGCAGGCTCCACCTTGCCCGACGTCTGAGCGCAGACTCCGCCTCGCCCGACGACTGAGGGCTAGCTTCGCCTCGCCCGATGTTCGAGGGTAGGCTCTGCCTCGCCCGACGCCTGAGGGCAGACTCCGCCTCGCCTGATGGTAGAGGGCTAGCTCCGCCTCGCCCGACGTCCGAGGGTAGGCCCCGCCTCGCCCGATGGCTGAGGGCAGGCCCCGCCTCGCCCAACATATGAGGGAAGGTTCCGCCTCGCCCGACGTCTGAGGGCAGGCTCTGCCTCACCCGACGACTACACCCTGCTCCTTCATAAAGATGAGCACAGGGTACGACAGGACATTCGAGCAACCGCAGTACTGAGGGCCATGCCCTGTATGCCTGCAGGAAGGTACTGTCAGGATACGACAGGACGGGCGCTTTAGGCCCTTTCTGACCTGACAGAGCCCGAACAGTGTTGTAGGCGCCGACTTTTGTCCCACAGTGTTGTAGGCGCCGCCATCAGCCCTTGGACGCGGATACTAACACAAGCATATGACAACCACTATGATCCAATACAGAACTCACATAAGCTACAGTGACGGATGTATGGTCACTTCCCCGTCTACTCCCTGTAGGGTCATAGCTCGGCTCTCTGGCGCGCCACACCATCCGCCGGTGTAGGATGGGACGCACCCACTTGCTGAATGAGGCCAGGGCATGGCCCTATGAGGATCAGCGAACACGCCATCCCTGACATGGTCTGCCATGTTAACAGGGCAGGCATAGGGGAAAAGGAAGACCCGGCTCCCTCGAAGGACCTTCTCTACCTTTGGTTTTTTTCTCTTTCTCCCATCTGTAACCCCTGCTCCCCCTTGGTCTATAAAGGGGGGTAGGGCACCCCACTAAGGGGATGGATCATTTTTGATACGCAAGACGATGGATCAATTCGACACACAACACATAGTCAAGCAGCAACCGAGCTCTTGGCGTCCTTTCGACCTTTCCATTAGAGACTTGGGACCTATCCCTCTCTCGGCCATTTGTACCCCCTACTACGAACCTTTTTCGGTACTAATAACATGAGCAGTAGCAAACTGGACGTAGGGACATTCTGCCCAAACCAGTATAAACCTTGTGTCCTTTAGTACACCATCCGAGCCTAACGCACAACAATTATAAATTTACTAGCCGGTGTTTGTTCGAAACACCGAGAGTTAGCGTGCCAGGTAGGGGCCTTTGCGCATTCCAAATCAGGCCTCGGATGGCTAGCCACGCAATCAGCTGGGTCCTGGGTGCACACGTGCATTTTGGTGACCTGGACTTCATCGTCACGGTGGGAGGAGAGTTGGTGTTGGCCCACGTCGCCATCCAAAAACTCCCCTCCATCAACTTCAACTACGGGAGGCTTGAGCGCTAGCCTGGCATCTCCCTTGGACCCCAGCCATCCAAGGAGGACCCACGCCGCAATGACCGTTAGCCACCTTGTGGCACAGCGCACGATCTCGTCCCCCGCGAACAACGAGTTCGTGGGGATGATCAAAAGCATCATGGAATCCCTCCATGGCCTCCTCGCGGAGGGGCCAGGGTCGGACTCTAGCTCTGATCCAGCAGGGGGAGCCATCACCCCTCCCGGGAATGTTTCATGGCGGGTACCCCCGAGGGACACGTCAAAAGCATGTCCGCGGATGAGGCTACCCCAGTAGGCAACCTCGGTGATGGAACTAAAGGGGGACAGCGGCCCGACCTCACATAGGGGTGGAGCAGCTGAGAGCCCGAAAGCAGGAGATAGACGAAGCCGGACAACAGCTTGTTCGGGAGTACGCGGAGGTCGATCGGGAGATCGAACACCACGGAGACGGTGGGCGCGCACGCGCTGTGGCCCGTGACGTGAACCGAAGGATCATCGCTGATGATGAAACCCTTCCTCATTTCGTTCGGGCAAGCCAGAACATCACCACCACAACGGCCCTGCTCCTTGGCCTTCAAGAGGCCGCAACGCCCGAGGATCATCAGGCCCACCGTGAAATTCGCACGTTGCTTGAGGGTGCAGCGGCACAGCAGGCAGAGAGCTCGTTGTGTCTGCAACGCGAGCTCGACACCAGCCAGCGCATGCCCTCGGTGCGCCCTGCCAGGGATGCATCAGTCCATCAAGCACCACAAGGCGCTAGGCAGCGCGCTGTGGCCTAGATACATCAGCGTCTCGGCCATAACCGCGATGCATGCAGTACCCTCGATGCCCATAGACGTACCTACAGCAACCCAAGAGAAGGCGCCCATCGTGGCTATCATCCTCGTCGTGGCGAACGCTACGACAGCGGCAAGGACCGGAGCCCGAGCCCCGGCCTGCCGGGCCCTCAGGCCTTTGGCCAGCACATCCTCAACGCTGCTTTCCCTCCAAGGTATCGACCACCTACCAATATCTCTAAGTACTCTGGGGAGACAAACCCCAGACTTTGGCTTGAAAACTATCGGCTTGCCTGTCAAGCCGATGGTGTGGATAATAATGACTTTATTATCCGCAACCTTCCACTATTCTTGGCCGATTCGGCGCGAGCATAGTTGGAGCACCTACCGTCCAACGCAATCCAGAGTTGGGCGGATTTGAAGGAGATCTTTGTGGAAAACTTCCAGGGCACATACAAGCGCCCTGGGAACCCATGGGACCTCAAGAACTATTGTCAGAAGGCTGGTGAGACCCTCCATGGGTACATCTGGCGCTTCTCTCGATAGTGCAACGAGCTCCCTAATGTCGCCGAGGCCGACGTGATAGGAGCCTTCCTGTCCGAGATGACCTGCGAGTCTTTGGTTCATAAGCTAGGATGCAAGGGTCCGTGAACCACCAAGGAACTCCTGGACATCGCCACCAGCCACACCTCAGGAGAAGAGGCAGTCAGAGCAATCTTCGATTGCCTCGAGGGCAAGGCAAGGTGGGACGAGGGTGCTGGTGAAGGCACCTCCAATCGTTCCGCCAAAAGGAAGAATAAGAAGCAATGGCGCAAGGACTCGCTCGTGGCTGCTGTTGACCGCAAGGGAGGTCGGAAGCCCACGAAGGGCACTCTGAACCACTTCAAAAATTTACTCAAAGGGCCGTGCCCGAACCACGCTTTTCCTATCAAGTATCTGCTCAGGGACTGCAGCCTCATGTGATGGTTCTTGTTTGGAGGCTCCAACAAAGGGGAGCAGGGGAAGGACCCTCCCCCCACTGCGGACGACGTCGTGGAGAAGGACGACGACTTTCCAACACCGATGGGTTGCATTATGATCTTCGAAGGATCAGTGTCCTATGTCTCCAAACGTCGTCAGAAGGTCGCACGCCGTGAAGTCTACACGGCCCAACCGGCCACACCTCCCTTCCTCCGGTGGTTGGAGTTCGCCATAACCTTCGATCAGATCGACCATCCGGATACCGTCCCACACCCGGGGAGGTATCCGCTTGTGGTCGACCTAATCGTTGGCCCAAAGCGACTCACCAAAGTACTGATAGACGGAGGCAGTGGCCTCAACATCATGTACGCCAAGACGCTCGATGAGATGGGCGTCGACTGGACGAACCTCCGCTCAACCCGAGCGCCTTTCCATGGCATTGTGCCTAGGAAATAGGCCATGCCACTAGGGTAGATCGATCTACCCGTCACCTTCGGGGATCAGTTCAATTACAGGACTGAGACCCTCACCTTCAAGGTGATTGGGTTCCCCGGAACCTTCCACGCCATCCTGGGACGTCCATGCTACATGAATTTCATGGCCGTCCCCAACTATACATACCTCAAGCTGAAGATGCCAGACCCCCACGGGGTCATCACCATCGGCACCTCCGTCCAGTGGGCCTACGAGTGTGATATCAAGTGCTGTGGCCATGCCACAGCAATCGTCGCCTCTGGGGAACTCGTGGCCCTCAAGGAGGGGGTCTCCGAAGAAGCGCCCGACGTGAAGAAATCAACCGGGTGGTTCAAATCGGCAGAGGGCTTCAAGGAAGTCCTCATAGATCCTAGTAGCTCTGAGGGGAAAATGGTTCGCATTGGTACCACACTTTCCTCTAGATAGGAAAGCGCGCTCGTCGACTTCCTCCGTGGCAATAAAGACATCTTTGCGTGGAAACCCTCAGATATGCTAGGCATTCTGAGGGAGGTCACCGAGCATACCTTGAAGATCCATCCAGGCTCCAAGCCAGTGAAGCAACGCCTGCGTCGCTTCGACAAGGAGAAGCGTAGGGCCATCGGTGAAGAGATAGCAAAACTGTCGGCCATCGGATTCATCAAGGAATTATACCACCCAGAGTGGTTAGTCAATCCCATTCTTGTACGAAAGAAGAGCGAGAAATGGAGGATGTGTGTAGACTATACGGGTCTCAACAAGGTGTGCCCAAAGGATCCATTCCCTTTGCCGTGCATAGATCAAATAGTCGACTCTACCTCGGGGTGCGAAACCCTCTGCTTCCTTGATGCGTACTCTGGCTACCATCAAATCACAATGAAAGTGTCCGACCAGCTCGCGACGTCTTTCATCACCCCCTTTGGATTGTTCTGCTATGTTTCAATGTCGTTCGGACTGAAGAACACTAGGGCTACGTACTAGCGCTGCATGTTTAGATGCTTCGGGGACCTCATCAGGCGGACCGTTGAGGCCTACGTCGACGACATCGTAGTTAAGACCAAACGGGCTGACCACCTCATCACCGATCTTGAGCGAACCTTTGTGAAACTCTGGGCGAATGGCATCAAACTCAATCCCAAGAAGTGTGTTTTCGAGGTCCCGAGGGGCATGTTGCTTGGCTTCATCGTTTCCGAGCGTGGCATCGAAGCCAACCTAGAGAAGATCTCAGCCATCACAAGGATGGGCCCAATTCAGAACATAAAGGGAGTTCAGCGAATCATAGGGTGCCTCGCCGCCCTCAGCCGATTGATCTCGTGCCTTGGCGAATGAGGTCTCCCCCTTTATCGACTCCTGAAGAAAGCCGACCACTTCGAGTGGACATCCAAGGCCTAGGAGGCACTTGACATGGTCAAACTACTTCTAACTAGGCCCCCGATCCTAGTTCCTCCAAGCGACGGAGAAACCCTCCTGCTATACATAGTGGCCACCACACAAGTGGTTAGCGCCGCCCTAGTAGTAGAGCCGGAGGAAGAGGGGCATGCCCTCAAGGTGCAGCGCCCTGTGTACTTCATCGGTGAGGTACTATCTGACTCCAAGACCCGCTACTGCCAAATCCAGAAGCTCCTTTACACCGTCCTCATCACCAAGAGGAAGCTACGCCACTACTTCAAGTCACACCTCGTGACGGTCATGACATCGTTCCCCCTCGGCGAGGTCATCTAGAGCCAGGATGCCATGGGAAGAACCACAAAGTGGGCACTCGAGTTGATGGATCAAGGCATCACGTATGCCTCCCGAACGACGATCAAGTCCCAGGTGTTGGCTGACTTCATCGCGGAATGGACCGAGGTCCAAACACCACTGGCGGTCGTCGATCAAGAGTATTGGACGATGTACTTCGACAGATTGCTCATGAAGAAGGGCGCCAACGTAGGGCTGGTCTTCGTATCACCCCTCGAGGTCCGCATGAGATACATGGTTTGTTTCCATTTTCCATCATCAAATAATGTGGCCAAGTATGAAGCACTCATCAACGGCCTAAGCATCACCATCGAGTTGGGCATCCGATGCCTCGACATTCGAGGTAACTCTCAGCCGGTCGTCAACCAAGTCATGAAGGAGTCAAGCTGCCACGACGCCAAGATAGCTGCGTACTGCCAAGAAGTCCGACAACTGGAGGACAAGTTCGACGGCCTCGAACTCAATCACATCCCAAGGTGCCTCAACGAGGCGGCCGATGCGCATGCGAAAGTGGCGTCCGGTCGAGAGCCGATGCCAACAGGTGTCTTCGCCAGCGACTTGCACAAATCCTCGGTGCACTATGAAGGGTCAGAGTAGGTCGAACGATGGCCCATCTGATCCAGCCCCGGGGGCTGACCAACCGATGGCTCCGTCCGGCCCCGAGGTCATGGAGCTTGAAGGGGATCCAGCGATAGAGCCCGACCCTCTGGACAACTGGAGAACACTCTACCTCGACCACCTCCTCCGTGACACATTGTCGATGGACAAGACGGAAGCTCGATGGCTCGCACGTCGTGCCAAGTCCTTCATTCTCGTAGAAGGCGAACTCTACAAATGAAGCCACACCAGGATCCTACAGCTTTGTATCCCCATCGAATAGGGGAAGCTTCTGCTGAGCGATATCCACAGTGGGGTCTGCGGTCACCACACCGCGCCTAGAACCTTGGTGGGGAACGCATTCCAACAGGGCTTCTACTGGCCCACTGCAGTAGCCGACGTTGAGCAGATCGTACGCACCTACGAATGGTGTCAGTACTATGCTCAACAAACTCACCTCCCAGCCTAGGCACTCCAGATGATCCCCATCATGTGGCCCTTCGTGGTCTGGGGGCTCGATCTGGTTGGACCTCTCAAAAAGGCGCCCGGGGGCTACACCCACTTGCTTGTCACCATAGACAAGTTCACAAAATGGATCGAAGCTCGGCCAATCTCCATGATCAAATCTGAGCAAGCCGTGCTGTTCTTCCTCGACATCGTCCATCGCTTTGGGGTACCGAACTCCATCATCACGGACAACGACACACAATTCACCAGTAAGAAATTCCTTCGATTCTGTTATGAACAACACATCCGGGTTGATTGGGCCTCCGTCACGCACCCCCGAATGAATGGGCAGGTCGAGCGCGCAAACAGCATGCTCTTATAGGGCCTCAATCCCAGGATATTCAACCAGTTGAACAAGTTCGGCGCACGCTAGGTCGCTGAGCTCCTGGTGGTGCTCTGGAGCCTGAGGACAACTCCCAGCCAGGCCACCGGCTACACGCCTTTCTTCATGGTCTACGGTTCCAAAGCCGTCCTCCCAACCGACCTTGACTATGGAGCTCCAAGAATTAGAGCATACGACGAATAGGGAGCCGAGGCATCCCACCAAGACACCATGGACCAGCTAGATGAAGCCTGACGACATCGCCCTCCTCCGTTTGGCCAAGTACCAGCAGACACTGCGACGGTACCACAGCCGACTGGTGTGGGACCAAGCCTTCAATGTTGGGAACCTGGTTCTCTGCCTTGTGCAAAGCAACAAGGACCGTCACAAGCTCTCCCCGCCCTGGGAAGGGCCATACGTCATCGTAGAAGTACTCCGGCTAGGCGCCTACAAGTTGAAAACCTTCGACGGCGAGGTCTTCACCAATGCCTGGAACATTGAGCAGCTACGTCGTTTTTACCCTTAAATAAACGCATACTTTTTCTTATTAGTTTTTGTCTTAAAAAATCCCTGATCTTTAGTGACATCCGACCCCTGCAAATTGCGAGGGGTCGGACCTCACTTGGGGACTGATATAAGTACGTTTATCTTGCAAACACTCTCTGTGTTATCTTTGCGAACATTCTCTGTGTTTTCCCTCTTTTCTCATGGCAAGTCCTAAGGGCTAGGATTTTGGGAACAAAATATGAGTATAACTGGTAGGACTACGGGAAACCCATGCCCCAGCGGCTATGGCCTCCTTGCTCACCAGCGTGATCAAAATTGGCTCGCCTGCACTCCCTAGTTTTTTGCGACCTTAACTATGGGAAGGGTCGAAAGGCACCAAACCTCTTTTACAAAAAGAGGGAGAAGAGCTGAAAAGCTGTTTGCCGTAACGAAAGTTGAAAACTTGTTCATTTTTTGCACAAATTCAGCGCTTACAAAGTGATTTCATAAATACAAAAGATTATTCACTTGAGGGCTCCCCCACAACTTATTCGATTATGGTTTCAGACCAGTTCTACTATGAGCACTACTACGATCGCCACGCCATGCTCTCCATCGGCGACGTCCTACCGCTTCGTGGGATCCTCGAGGGCGCCATCATCTGCAACGTCGAGCACCACGTCGGCGACTGTAGTGCCCTCGCTGGGGTGTCCAGGGACTACGCCATTGTGATCAGCCGCAACCCTGACAACGGCACCCCTGCCAGGGCGTCCAGGGACTACGCCATTGTGATCAGCCGTAACCCTAACAACGGCACCCCCGCCAGGGCATCCAGGGACTACGCCATCATGATCAGCCGCAACCCTGACAACGGCACCTCCACCGGGGCGTCCAGGGACTACGCCATCATGATCAGCCACAACCCTGACAACGGCGTCTGGGCGGGGGCATTTTCCACTGAAGAAAGGCCGCCGCGAACGACGGCAAAACCGACGACGCTCAGCACCCTCCAGTGCACCTCCTCCTTCGATGGAGGCGGCCCCTTCTTGACAAAGGCAGCCGACACCATCTCATCTACGTTGGATGACCTCCAGCTCGACATTATGCTTCGGATTCACGAGCGGATCAGTGAGTTTTTCTCTCCCTGGTATTACCCTCTCTCACTTAGGAGCCGCTGCGACGCACGAACACATTCGGTGAGAAGAAAGAAGGAGAGGAGGTTGTAGCTCAGGAATAGGTGAAGGAATGGGGACGAGAACCCCCTCCCTCCCCCTATTTAAAGAGGAGATACAGCAGCAGAGGAAAGGCGAAAGGTTGGGACAAAAAACCCTCTCCCTTCCCCTATTCAATGCAGATGGGAAATTGATGCTGACGGAAATTCGAGGGGACATTTCCTGGTCAAATAGGATGTTGCCTGGGCATAGCCCACCACTACCGTGCATCGGGCACGAGAATCAGGGCGCATCCGCATGCAGGCGACTCTCCGCTTCCCCAGGCAGGACCATGGAATGACTCGACAATGGAACCGCCGTCCAGGGGGCCCCAACTGGCCTCCTAGGTCAATCGGGCGGCCCAGGTAAAATGATGAACAAATGACCACTGAAAGATAAGCACCTCTGTTTACTTACTTTGCGTGTTAATTTCATTAGCGAGCTTCTGACCCCAGCAATGGCTAGGGCACGGACAACGCTCGGGGGCTGCCGAGAGTGTCTACTTGTTTAGACATCCTCATCGCCTGACCCCTCCTTACATTTAAAAACCGGAGACACGGTGTGCGAGTGTAAAACTTTGAGTAAAACTGGACAAACTGCTAGACCCTATGCCCCAGTAGCTACGGTGTTTTTCTTCACCAGCATAATCGAATTCACAGTTCCCCATACCCCAAGCTTTTGCATCCGCCTTCTCGAGAAGGGTTCGGAGGGGTCCGCTTGTAGAATCTCCTTCAAGGAGAAGCTGTTAGGTCGCTTAAAGTCAATCGAACGGCTCGAATCGCCACCGAAAGATGGAAACAGAAAATTGAGATGCTCGTGTAGGTCATGCTGGCCCCATCATGAACGTCGGACTCGAACCCTGCATGAACATGTCTATTAAGAGCCTCTCGTCGCTCATACCGCCAAGGTAACACTATCGACCCCCGCTCTGATTTTAATTAAATCGTACATTAAACCCATACATCCAAAACATTGCATATGCAATCGCTGCATCTCAAACGCTTCGTGTCGCGTCACGAAGCGGCAGCCGCCTCATTCGATATGAGCGGCAAATGACCGAGGTTCAAAGGCCGGCCCACGAAGGGCTCGAGGCCGCCTCGCGTCAAATAGAGCCAGGGGAGAAAAATCGAGATGAGCCCTAGCGGCCTTGCCCGACCCCGCTCAGAAGCAGATAGGGACATCGCGACCTTTCTCGTTCGATTCTAACCTCGAGCTAAACCCATAGAATCTCCATCGAGGAGAGGCCAACGGGCCACCTGAGCCTATCGAATGGCTCGGGCATCTGCCGGGAGGCGGGTTAAGAAGTAGTGGAATGCCACATGAGGGTTCTACCGACCCCGTCAGCGAATGATGGACCCATATTCCACACGAACATACCTGTTAGCGAGCTCATTGAGCGCGACACTTGAGCCGTCGAGGCAAGTGTCATCAACTCAGCCCCTCTGGTTGCGGAAACCGAGGATGGGGTGACGCGCGAAATACGGCCGACCCCTATTAGACCCTAAGGGGCTCGGGGGCTCGGGCCGCTCGATCCAAGATCAAGAGACCGAGGTTCGAAGGCTGACCCGCGAAGGGTCTGAGGCCGCCTCGCGTCAAACAAGAGCCAGGGGAGAAAACACAAATGAGCCTCATCGGCCTCTGCCCAACCCGCATTGAGGCGGATAGGGTCATCTCAACCTTCTAGTTCGATCCAGCCTTTAGCCGAGCCCATAGAATCCCCATTGAGGGGGAATCTGTTGGAAGGCAGGTCAAGGAGCAACGGAACGCCACCTGAGGGCTTTGCCGACCCTGTCACAAAGCAACGAGATCGGATTCCGTTCGAACATCCCCGTTAGCGAGCTCATCAGGCATGTCACTCGAGCCGTCGAGGCAAGTGACGTCACCCCAACCCCTCTAGTTGCGGAAACCATGGATGGGGTGACAGTCACAAAACAAACTAACCCTTGACCGAACCCCCACTACGCGTGGGGGGTCGGGGAAGGTCGGGCCAGCAATGAGACCAAAGGCACGGTCACGGAACGATCGCCAAAATCCTAAGTAAGGGGTACGTGCAAATACAAGAGTAAGTGCGCTGCCCTCGCTCGGGGGCTACACCCGTTGAGTGCGCTCACGCGCACCCTCTGGCAAGTCAAAATACCCTCTAGGCGATTCTATCCGAATCACCCGAGGGCTCGGGGGCTACTGTTGGGGACCTAATACCGGGGTACCCAATGAGGTGGAATTAATAACCATCGAACGTTGACGCTTCTGGTCAGACAAGAAAGCTACTACACTTCTTGCCCGAACGATGGAAGATTGGTTCCGCCTCGCCCGATGTCTGAGGGCAGACTCCACCTCGCCCGATGTTTGAGGGCAGACTCCGCCTTGCCCGATGGCTGAGGGCTAGCTTCGCCTCGCCCGACGTCCGAGGGCAAGCTACGCCTCGCTCTACGCCTGAGGGCAGACTCCGCCTCGCCCAACGGTTGAGGGCAAGCTCCGCCTCGCCCGACGTCCGAGGGAAGGCCCCACCTCGCCCGACGTCCGAGGGCAGGCCCCGCCTCGCCCGACGTCTGAGGGCAGGCTCCGCCTCGCCCGACGTCCGAGGGCAGGCCCTGCCTCGCTCGACGATTCAGGGCTGGCTCCGCCTCGCTCGACGGCTGAGGTCAGGCTCTGCCTCGTCCGACGACTACACCCTGCTCCTTCATAAAGACGAGCACAGGGTACGATAGGATATTCGAGTCAACCGCATAACCGAGGGCCATGCCCTGCATGCCTGTAGGAAGGTACTATCAGGATACGATGGGACGGGCGCTTTAGGCCCTTTCCGACCTGACAGAGCCCGAACAGTATTGTAGGCGTCGACTTTTGTCCCACGGTGTTGTAGGCGCCTCCATCTGCCCTCGGACGCGGATACTAACACAATCATACGACAACCACTACGATCCAAGACAAAACTCGCATCATCTATAGTGACGGACGTATGGTCACTTCCCCGTCTACTCCCCGTAGGGTCACAACTCGGCTCTCTGGCGCCCCGCACCGTTCACCGGTGTAGGATGGGACGCACCCACTTGCTGAATGAGGCCAGGGCACGGCCCTACGAGGATCAGCGAACACGCCATCCCTGACACGGTCTGCCATGTTAACAGGGCAGGCACAGGGGAAAAGGAAGACTCGACTTCCTCGAAGGACCTTCTCTACCTTTGGGTTTTTCCTCTTTCTCCCATTTGTAACCCATGCTCCCCCCTTGTCTATAAAGGGGGGCAGGGCACCCCACTAAGGGGATGGATCATTTTTGATACGCAAGACGATGGATCAATTCAACACACAACACACAGTCAAGCAGCAACCGAGCTCTTGGCGTCCTTTCGACCTTTCCATCAGAGACTTGGGACCTGTCCCTCTCTCGGCCGTTTGTACCCCCTACTACGAACCTTTTTCGGTACTAATAACATGAGCAACAGCAAACTAGACGTAAGGACGTTCTGCCTGAACCAGTATAAACCTTGTGTCCTTTAGTACACCATCCGAGCCTAACGTGCAACAATTATAAATTTACTAGCCGGTGTTTGTTCGAAACACCGACAATCGACGTCCCTGTCGCCGTCGCCGACGGCGCCGACGCCTCCCCTCCACCACCGTCGCCGCCGTCCAGATCGATCGGAGCAGAGCCGCTACCGACATCGATACCCAACAACGCAGCAGCGTCATCACGGATGTCGTCGTCGTCCTCGGGGACCAGCCCTGCCATGATCAGGTCATCGTTGCCGGTGAGTGGATAGACGACATCTTCGTCATCCGCCATGGCGACCTTGACTGCGGATGGCTGATCTCCAGCATCGTTCCTCAATGGTACGTGTGGCCGCCGTGCCTGGTCTATGCCACAGGAAGAGGATGAGGCATCGGCAACCGACCTGCGCGGAGGAGAAAAACAGAGAGATAGAGATCCAGATCCAGGGTTAGTCACTCAGTCTCAGAGACACAAGAAGACAGATCTAGGGTTAGGGTTCGTGGACTACCTACGCAACCGGAGCCCGGTGCCGGAGATGACGAGGGCCACCCAGAGGAGAGACATCGATTAGAAACGACGGCGAATAGCGAAGGAGGGACGGACGGGAACACGGTCACGAACTCACATAGTTCACCGAGAGCGAGAGGTCGAGAGGAGAGAGGGAGAAGGGATGAGAGTGGAGACAAGGTCAGGCAGATGGATCGAGGTCACCGGAGTCGGGGACGACGGACAAGAGAGAGCTCAGATTCGCCACTGGTGGATCGTGGATGCGGCCGATGCGGGCGAGAGAGCATAGATGCGCCGCGGCGAGCGAGAGAAAGTGGGGATTAGGGTTAGGGTTGGGAGCGGGCGAGCGGCTCAGCCGACGCTCCCCTCTTATATACTCGAGCGGGGGCTGCTGGCTTGCGCCCTGTGGGGAGGGGGCTGGCCGGTGGCAGGCCGGGCCGCCAGCGGGCCTGCCATTGAGGAGCGGGCCGTGCCGTGTTAGGCCACGTGCCTAGGGTAAAGCCCCGGCATGGCACGGCCCGCTCCTCCGAGCCGTGCCAGCCCGGGCCCGCTCGCCATCGGGCCGGGCCGTGCTTGGGCTGGCAAAAAAACGGGCCTTAGGCCGGGCCGACGCGCTCGGACTGCATGGCCATATATACGCGGCGGGGACAGCGACCGCTGAGATCTGGCACGCACAAAGAGGCGGATGGACGAGACGACCATACGGCATGCATGCAATGCCTGCGCTGCGCTGCCGCCCTGCTGCATTCGCGCGGCTAGCTCGGCGAGACTTTCTCGCAGGCCTGGCGCCGCGCATTGATCAATAACAGACACGGCCGGCTCGCCCACCGAGCAGGCAGGGGAGGAAGGAAGAACGGGAGAGAGGGGCACGCGGATCTGGATTCTGGGCGGCAAGTGAGATCACAGTTTTGTTCGCTTCTGCGCCTAGCATGGTGCCTGTGGGCGCGACCGACGGCCATCATGGCGCTGGCAGCGCGCGCGGCGCAACGGAGTTATGGCAGCGCGCGCCGACGGGCCGGCCCGCGCAGCACTGCGGCTGCGGCGCGCGTGGCAGCCAATCGCAGCGGCACCACCGTGGTGCCGGCGCCCGATCGACGAGAGCATGCAGGTGGTGCCGGCTGCCCGCGGCGGCAGCGCGGTGCCGTACGTGCCGTCCGGCCGATAGCATAATGAGAGCCTAGCGTTTGCCGGGCGCAGGCGCAGGCGCAGGGTGGTCGTCATCGTCGCTGCTGGCGGGTGCCGGTCGGCCGGCCGAGCGTTGGCCCGCCGCGCGAGCCTCGGATTCAGCGCTGTCAAGAGGCAGGCCGGGGACGGGAATATCCCTGACGCTGCAGGGGAATTAATCCTCAATGACAAACGAGAGGGCCAGGGCCACGGCGGGCACGGCAGTCGATAGGAACGGCAGCAGGGCCGCATGCAGGACGCACGGTCTGGTACAGCCTTGCAGGAGCAGGCGAATTGTGACACGAGGGCGGCGGCCATGGCAACAGATGGACATGCATGCATATATACTAGCCTTTCGGGCGCGCCCATCCGCGCGGTGCACTGGCCAAACGTTTTTTTTTTGGAAAAAAGATATAATCAAAGTTGGACTATATGTTGATTTGAGAAAAATCCGAGGAGGTTTTCGCAAAAAACGGTGAGAGGGTTTGTGGAGCACGGGTCGATTTTCGGAAAAGGTAAGGGTTTTTTTGCAAAAAACCCGGAGGGCATCCGTACTGGATTGCGGGTTGATTTCAAAAAAATCTGAGAAGTTTCTTGCAAAATATCCTGAGAGGGACTCTGGATCGCAGGTTGATTTCCGAAAAGCAGAAGGGTTTTTTCGAAAAATGACCGCGGCTCGCCCGTCCGCGCGGCCGATCGAACGGCCACGAAAAGCCGGCGACGTGGACGCGCTGGCTGTGCGAGCTGGCCACACCGAATCATATCTTTAGATCAGCGTTGGGCCGGGTCCAGCTTATGACTGACTTGACTCAGGGCCGCCCGGGACTACTCTCCTCCAGCGAGTAGCCTGCTTCGAGCGTTTAACAGCCGCCAGCCATGGATTCCCTGACGAAGTGACGAGGGGCTTAGGTCGGCCCGACGGGTTGCATCCATGCTACACATGACATGTCTCGTACGTACGTGCTTGAATGTAGCTAGCAGTGCCGGCCCTGGAGAGGTGCCAAAGGTGCGACGGCCGAGGGCCCAGGGGAGAGAGGAGCCCAGGCTTAGGTATACTGCAGACCACAACCCTATGGTCTGATGGCACTTGATAGGCAGTCCGAAACGTTCAGGATCAGGAGCGCCGAGCGCTTGCTCCCCAGTCCGCGAGTCTACTACGTACGCGAGCGCCCAGGGCGAAGGGTCACGGTCTCGGGGAGTCACGGAGAGTCGGAGACGGAGCTGCGCCGCACCGCCGCCGGCCGCCGCGGAGAGCCGGAAACACGGAAACGGCGCACTCACAGGCTTGACTCGACGATGACGCGATGAGGCGGATAAGCCGATCATCAGTTTATCAATCATCACTTCATCAGTTCATCAGCCAATCAGGCCCTAGCACCTAGGTATTTTTTTCCCATGATCGTTTTTTAATCCAAATTAATTATTTCAGACTTCAAGTACTCGTACTCATATGGTCATGTTTTTCTTTTAATTTATGTGTTAGAATCTTAGAATATTACCTAAGAAATATTTATCAGGATCTCAGAAAAGAAAACGGAAAAAACTAGAAGATCAATTTATTGAATCTTAGAAAGGTGCTATACATAAGTGGACACTATTGATCTTAATACCGTCCTTGATGATTCTACATCAAGAAGTGCCCGAAGAATTATCTTTTTATGAGAAGCAATGGATATTATAGAGTTCTATTCTTCCTCGTGGTAATCATATTAGTTTTAGAAGTATAAATATATTATTGTTTTAGTTTACTTTTTTTTACGGTCACCGGGAGAGTTTTCGCCTCCTGAATTTTATTTGGCTCTCGTGGCCCGCGATAATGTTTACAAGATATTTATATTTTGAGAAAAATGGAGTTTACAGGCCACTCCTGGGCCGTTTTAGTTTACATGGTTCCTCGATAACTATCAAACATGTTAAATTAAAAATATATCACTGGATTTGTTTCCACTTTACAACAAAAATTGACACCTATATATTATAAGATTTTATATATGGTCTAGAGAGCCTTCGTGACAAGTTCACCGGAGGACCCTCGAAATTCCAGGACCGGCACCGGTAGCTAGCGTGATTTCAGGTGAATTTTTCTGGGAAGTCACGGACGAGACAATCAGGATTGTGCAGGGGATGATGCATTTAAATCAGCTAGAATGAAGCATTGAATCAATGCGTTCAATTAAGAGAGAGCCACAGAGGTGGGGTCGAGATGATTGTTTGGGGTTTGTAAAATTTGAACTTTGAAAACAGATGGTCTAAAACTTGAGGCAACTCTTAATGCTAGCACTAGATCATTATAAACAAAAAAAATTCCAAGGGTTTGTTTAACAGAACTCCCAGAGCAGCTTCCTGGCTAAACTCAAGAGGAACTTTGCCAAATGCTGAGAAGTGATTCTATCTATATATGTTGATTCTACGAAGTGTTTATCTCAGATGAACTAGAGGCTGGTAGCTAAAAAAATAGTTTCTTCTGATTGACTCACACATAGAGTCACGCTATGCATAGAAAGTTTATTGTAGAGAATTATAAAGAAATATTTTCAATCAGTGAATCACTTCTCTCAGAGAATCTAAAGGAGGATCTCTACTAAGGCCCCGTTCGCTTGTCTTAAATTTGGCTTGTCCGGCTTATTTTTTCAGCCGGCACAGTGTTTTTCTCTCACAATAATTCAGCTGGAACAGTGTTTTTCTGCCAGTTTCAGCCAAAGTTCAAACCAGCGAACGGGGCCTAAATATGCTCTAACTAGTTAGCTAGCTAGGATAGATTATTAGAAAATAACCAAGTTTAAACATGTCTCTACAATATAAATTAATTTATTTACATCCACATAAAATATACGTTGATAATGCATGCTAATATACATATCTATGTAGTCAGCACCGTACAAATTTAATTTAGCACAAAACTAAAAAGGCCTACTCCATCCGTCCATAAAAGAATGCAATTCTCGTTTTTCGAGAAGTCAAACAGTGTGAACTTCGACTAAATTTATATAAAAAAGTGTAAATATTTATGATACAAAGTAAATACCATTATATTAGTTATAGAATATATTTTTATTATAAATTTATTTAGAGACATAAATGTTAATAATATTTGCTATAAACTTGGTCAAATTTGAGTTTTTTTTACCGGTACGCATCCCATAATTATATTCTTTTGCAGAAGGAGGTAGTATATTTTTAAAACGGGTTGAGTATATAGTATCCCAATATTCATAGATGCCAAATTAGCTACGAGATCCAAGACTAGAGTCTAGGCTCCAGTGGTGCTTTCTCAGCGGGGTGCACCTAGCGGTGACTAGATACGAAGTCTAACATCACTGATCTTAGTTAGCATTGTTTTTGCTGTGTTTGCTCGACCTCTTTGGATCTTATTGAATCTTTGTTGTGTTTCCTAGTCTGAGTTTTATCTTCATATATAGCTCTCGGTTTGTTTACAAGTTCATATATAGCTCTCTTGATGTTGATGGGGTGAGTTCTTGGAGGCGGGAGCGCGTGCGACGGGCCAACGGCTTTAGGCCTCGAATCGAGTGCGCGAGGGCGAGGCCCGCCAGCCGGCCGCGAATGGAATAGTGCGCTTGTGCCGCTGCCACACACGATGCAACAAGAGATGCTGCATTCCTCGACGGGCCGGTGGCACCGTAGCAGGCTGCCATGGCAGCCGTCCGCGCGGACCCCCTCGACGGGCCGCGACTAGCCTCACGAGGACGAGTTTTTTTTTCTCAATCACCCAGAAGATTCGTATGCTTTTATATACTAGTATACTTGTCCATGCTAATGCTATGGGTCATATTAAATCCAATGTTAATTCTTAAGATTCAATCAAAAGCATATTTTTGTGGCTCCAAAAAAATTGAAGTGACGCACGTTCAAAAAGCATAGATGTACTTTTGTTGCAAAAGTTAGAATTCAATCTTGTTTTATAAAAAATCATATAGAATGATAAAAATCACTGAATTTATTATTCTCATATTTTTTAAATTGAGGGAATCTCAACTATTGAAACAAAAGACAACTATATGTGATATGGATGCATCTATCAACTGACATACAGCTTTTTATTGAGTTGTCATGGTTTGCACTACATATTCCCTCCCCCACCGTTTGTAGGGAAGACATTGTCCATGTACATTGCAAAAAAGATTGCAAAAGATCAATATGTATGTACAAAAACCCAATGTACTGACAACAATTTTAACCATGACACCGAACCACATGTATACGAGAGGTTCAGCCGGTACACTCTTTATTCACCCTTAAACATAGAATCTAGATGCCTCAGTCTCAGGTGTAAAATGAACCAGATGATCTCACAATGCCAACTACAGATCAGAGTATAGTTATGATCATGATCATATTCTGGCCCATGTTTCCAAGAAGTCGCTCCACTACAACATGAACATTTGCAGTGGTAGCGGCCAAGGCTCGGATGTTCTCTTATGTGTCAAAGAAACCCATTTCTTGGAGCTTCGCTAATTTGTTGCATACAGTTCTTTTGGCGGCACTACAAATTTTGACATTACTTTGTTGATGAGAAGACTTCAAAAAATCATCCAGAGAAAAGCTTCAAGAGATCATACTCAGTAACTTTTCAGTTGTGTTCAAATTAAAACCAAGACTCCCTGACATCGAGACCACCAATTTAATTAGTGGATGATCAGTTGGTCACTCAAAAACCATGCCTATATTTTCAGCTTCGTTATTACAGTCCATGAAGAACAAAAAAAAAACTTTCTTCATTGATTTTCGTATCATCATCTAACAGGCTTGTTTTTCATCTTCAGTTGTCGCACCGTATTCAGTACACAAGCTTTAGCACGATTAAAAAAAATTGTGCATTGCTTTCAGGCTCCAGCAACAATGGCAAACCAGTTATACTACAAAAGTGTTTACAAATACAACTATCGGTTACGAAAGTAGCTAGAAAGTCCTAGAAATTAAATCATCTATACTGCACATATAAAATTTCATAGTGAAGCCTTTGTCAAGGAACAGGTTCATCAAATATATTATTCAGGACAACCTGTCCAGAACCATATACGCTAAACAAAATACCAGCAATATTCATTCACTTTACAACATCAGCACAATGAACCCAAGTGTAACTGTATAGTTTTTTCGGAATACAGAAAACCGCATAGTTAATGATACTGTATCACAATGACTAAGCCTAGCTAACATCTTGAAATTATAATAACTATGCATTTTCAAGGCTTTAACAGTGAAGCATTAAAGTGGATCTCGCCATAAAATAAAACTACAACACCAACGCTGACAAATAACATGTTCAAGAAGAGATCACATTTTAATTTGTCAGTACCACATAAAACATCCATTATAAATGTTGCTACAAGCACTACATTTCAAAAAAAAATCTCGAGTCAGTATCTATTGTATTAGCTCATGGATGGATCTTTGTAAAGTAACATAGAGGGAGCAGCATGTGGACGCACTCGGCCTTGAGCATCTGAATGAAAGCCGCGGAAATATACAAGTACGCCGTGTTGCCAAACCTGAAAAAGGCCATCAAAATCGATGTGTGAATTATAAGGGGAATATGTGTTTCATCTCATTTAAGAAACTCTAATGGTGCACAGAGAACATGCACAACAAGACCTACTAATGGAAAATTTGTAAAGTGTAGTTCAATACTAATGCTAGAAGCTAACAGAGTTACAACTGTACATTAGTAGTGTGCCCTCATCCAAATACTTATACCATCAAGGTTTACTTAGAGAGACACTGCAATCTTATATTTAGTGAATAAAGCAAAGATTTGTTTGGCCGAAGCCATATGCAACCGACACACTTGATTCTGGAAATAATTAGTAGAGAAGTGTCCTGGTTTGAAAACTTGCCTGATCTTAAAACTCTTATCTGATTCAGGCGAGTGACTTCTCACTTCTCAGTTCTCATGACTCACGGAACAGACCACAGTTCAATTGTTGTTAGCAGGATTCATAATAAAAAAAAGATAATAATGCTCAAGCCTAAGATCCAAGATGTCCTGACCGGGTTGGCACACTTCCTGCAAAAGCAACCGCATGGTCGTGCTCTAGTTTTAAAACTGGATTCCTTCGTGAAACAAGCCAATCAGGCTCGTAGCCGAAATCAACACATGAACAATCATCAGGAGAAGGAAGGAAAGACCTCGAAGCATCAATTGTATTCCCGTAATAATAATCAACAAATAAACCCACTGCAACCACGCCTCAGAGTCTCAGACAATGAACGATGCGATGACCTACCTAGTGTTCCCAGAGAAATTAAATTAAAAGGCGGGCATGTGTGATGCAGAATGCGGAATTCACCTGGTTGGATGAGGAGGAGGATGCCGGGCAACAAACCGATCCACCCTTCACCTTGCTTGAATCGGAGACGACGTCCCCAAGCGCAGGCCCGATCGGATCACCATGCGGGCCTCGGCGAGACGGCGATGGGCGTGGCTACGCCAGGGCTGGTTGCGGAGACGTCGCGGGACCGGGTGCGGATCGGAGGCCGTGACTCCGCGAGCACAACAATCCGGATAGCACGCGGCGAACGACTACGGGGCTACGGGCAGCCTGGCGAGGGCCGCCGCGCGGCCTGGAGATGGGCGGTGAGCGGCACCGCCGGGGAAGATCCTCCGGGGCGGCGGCGTGGAACCCTAGCCGCGGTACACGAAGAGTCACGGAACGGGGAGAGGACAGAGGAGGTGATGATGTTTTATTTTTTTTCGGTGTTAGCAGCATTGGATCACGCGTGCGTGGGGAGCGTTAGAAACCACGCTCGCATGATGAGGCGGAGGGCGCGCGGGGTGTGGGTGCGTGACAAGCCTGGCGTAGTCCTTCGTTTTAACGAAGATGAATTCTCTGCGTACATTTGTCTACGTGCACAACAGTCGAACAGTCGAAGGCTTTTAGCAGGAGACGTTTTTCTCAGGACCTAGTATAATTTTGATTGGTTCATTATAGTCTCTTTACAACTAAAAAGAATAAAACGTGGATATTTTTTCGTGTGACATTTGTTTTGGATCTGTCGTCTGCCTCCTCCTGCGATACGACGCTCCTCCCCGTGAATCCGTGCGCCGGCTGGTGGGACCTCTTTCCGCGAGTCGACGCTCCTACGCCCGTCTCCTCGCGAATCAGATCTCCCCGACCTGCCACCACCACCTGCGACGCGAGCCCTGCACAACATCACTGCTACCTCCCCTCTGCTCATCCCCAGATCTCCAGACTCCAGATCTCTGCTCTGGCCCCCGCCCCCCTCTTGCCTGCGACAACCCCGTCGCAGCACGTGGCGGCCGCGGCGAGATGCTCCGCCTGCGGGCGTTCCGGCCGACGACCGACAAAGTTGTGAAGATCCAGCTCCACCCCACTCACCCCCTGGCTCGTCACCGCTGAAGCCAACGACCGCGTCTCCATCTAGGATTGGGAGCACCGCCGGGTACCGCTTGTTTCTAGGGACCCCCTGGCTACCTGCTAATTTGATCTCGCGATACAGAGGCGGCTTCAAAGCTTTGTTTGGGCTCCATTTGATCTCATGGTGCTTTTGTAATCCGTTAGGTGATCTATGAGCTGAAGGCAGGTGGTGTTGATGAGCGGTCGCTTGGTTGGAGCGAAGCTTGAGAAACTCGCTGAGGGAGATGGTATGTGGCTCAGTAGTTCATCTTTCGTTTATTACTGCTGGTTTGGGCATGTGATGTGGTTGTTGTGCATAGTGGTAATGCTATTCACACTGTTGAATTGTGACATATGGTTGTTCATTTGTTAAAATGGGCGTTCATTTACTATGCGACGTGGTTTCCGTCGTGGCCTTCGTCATTGCCTCCTGTTCTTCTATGGGCGTCGTACAAGAGTTGGTAGCTTCCCCTAGGTCACCGGTCGTCTGGTTAGCTTATGGAGTTGGTGGCCACGATCCCAAGCTCCAGGGTCATGGCTCCCGCAGGCTTGGGTGGCCCCTAAGTCAAGGTCTCCGTCGTGGATCCTATCCCGTAGTGGGTAGAATCGTACATATATCTTGTTGGACCATATTTGGAAGGTAGGTCGCCGTACCGGCCATCACCGGTGTGCGGTGTTGTCTTGTCTGTGCTGCGTGGCATAGGGATGGTGTCTGACCAGACTGAGATAACCGTTGCCCCCTCGGTCCTTGTGGGGTCAGTGCGGCGTGCTTACTCCTGTCAGAGCAGACACGCTTGGCTAGGCTTGACCTCTCCCCTTCCCTCCCAGGGGTCAGGATGGTGGTGAGGTCGTGAGTCTCTTGTGCGTCGTGCGGCTAAGGTTGGAGGGAGGGGTCGTGGCTGACCCTAGCCTTGGCGTTCGGCCTGGTTCACTTGGCTCAGCTAGGCCTCGGTTGTTCGGGCCTTCGCTAGCTGATGTATCATGGGCCGCTCGACCTGCTACCTAATTGGTGTCTTGGGACACCCGGGGATCATAACCCTGATAGTAGCCCCCGAGTGTTTTTGCGATCACAAAGTGGTCATGAAAGCGCTAAGATGCATGTACGTTGAGCGCGGGTTCATAGTGGTGGCCTATTTGTGCTTCGTCGCTCGACCCCTTGCGGGCTAGTGCGTTCAATGCGGTAGGTGGTTGTTACATTCCGCCCTGTCAGGATGCCCTGACGATGTGGTACGCGACTGCTAAGCCCTGTCGTGTTAGTGTGCTGTGTATCGGGGTTCGTGACCTAGGTGGGGCTGAGTGGTCTCGTCGATGCTGTACCAGCCCTGCCTCAGGGAGGGTCTCGATTTCTCCAATCTCATGCGGGCATCTGACATTGGTTGTGGATTCCTGTGGTGCGCCACGTGGCGTGGGGGTCTCAAGCTGCTTAGTCCACCCTTGATCTTATAAATAGGGATCTTCCTACCGTTTGAACCACCTCTAACCATGTCTACGTATTTCTTTTAGCCCTTTTGCGAGGCTGAGTTTGAGTAAGGAGAAGAGGGAAATTTTTCAAGAGAACCATGACCCTCGTAGGATGCATTGCTATCCGGTTGAGGATTGAGAACCCGGGGCTTAGGGAGGAGTCAGTCGAGGATGGACCTCGACCTAATTGTGGGATCGTAGGTGTCCACCTCCTTTTTCCCTGATGCCCTTTTTGACCCAAGGGGTCGTGATGCCTTGTTACGGGCAAGTTTGGTTTCGCCCCACGCGTGGAGAGGCATGTCCACCGTAACCACATGGTCAGAGTGGTGCGCCTCATCGGGGTCGATGGGTATTTGAGCGGGACCCGATATCCTCCCCAATCGACCTGGAGTTCGGCTGTGCCTCATCAAGAGACGTCCCATAAATCATCGACCGTCAAACCTGTCGGTCCCCAACCGCCTCCGCAGCGGTCAGAGGGCAAGATGCCTCCCCCCAGAGGGGGTCAACCCGGGCGACTTCAAAGCGGACGACTCAAACACTGAGAGAGATGATCATGTGGTTCCGCACCATCAATTAGAGCCGCAGGGGCCCATCTCACCCTACCCCTATCCCTTTGTGGCCTCAAGCCCTTCTAAGGACCAGCCCAAGAGTGGGTTTTCTAAGCATGACGCTGGGTCATGGACACGATTGGCTACCTTGTATGTGGGCCTAGGGGCTTTTGGGCCTCCCTAGCCACGGCGTGACTTATCGGTGTCCACTCGCGTGTGATCGTGTAACGCGCCTTGTGGTCATGATGACCGAGGATCGTTCTATGTGCGAATCCTAGGGGCGGTCGACCTTCCTAGATTCTCTACGACTTAATGGCGTTCCTACGTGTTATGGCATGTCGACTCGTTTCCTAAGGGCTAGTGGGACCTATATTGGGGTAGACTCTGTGTGGACGCGGTTTGCTTCCCCGATCGCCGCCACATAAATAGCTCCGTCTATCCTAGCCTGTCCCTTACCTCATTCTTGCCTTCTATCGTTGTTCCTGCAATTTGAAGGAGAAACAGAAGGAAAGGGGTCAAATTCATGAGGGTTACCTCTAGATCGTGCGTGTTGTTGCCCTGTCGTATGCTTTGTTGATCTCTCCCAGAGGGGTCTAGCCTTAGGTCTCGAACCTGGGACGTAGGGAGGAGTTAGGTCATGGCTTGGCCTTGACCTCTTACGGGGTCATGGGGACCTAACTCCATTTTTTCCCTAGCATCCTTGTCGACTTGGAGAGGTCATGTTGCCCCATTGCAGGCCGGTTTGGTTTCGCCCCACATGGGGAGAGGCATGTCCACCGTAACCACGCTGATCGGAGCGGTGTGCCTCGGCGAGATCAATGGGTAATTCGAGTGGGACCCGATATCCTCCCTAATCGACATGGAGTTCGGTTGTGCCTCGTTGAGAGACGTCCCATAAATCATCGACCGTCAAACCCGTCGGTCCTCGACCACCTCCACAACGGTCAGAGGGCAAGATGCCTTCCCCCAAAGGGGGTCAACCTAGGCGACTTCAAAGTGGATGACTCGAACATAGGAAGAGGTGGTCGTGAGGCTTTGCACCACCGATTAGAGCCATAGGGGGCACACCTCATCCTCCCCCTATCCCTTTTGCGGCCTCGAGCCTGTCTAAGGGCCGGCCAGGGGCAAAGTATCCTAAGCGCGCCGCGGGGTCGCAAGTGCGGTAGATCGCCCTGCCTGTAGACCTAGGGGCTTGCCGCCTCCCCAGTCACTTCATGACTTAACAGTGCCTATCTGCTCGTGAAGCGAAACGTTCTGCATAGAAATTTAAGGAAATGGAAAAAGGGGTGTGGGTCTTACGTTAGTTTTGCCTGTTGCTCCTTCGTCCCTCGTCCTTCGTCTCGTCCCGCTATGGCCCTTCCTGTCTATGATCTTTTGGGAAAAATGTTAGTTTGTTGGTTTTAGCCCCACGTGGGGAGAGGCATGTCCACCGTAACCACGTGGTCGGAGCGATGCGCCTCATCGGGGTCGATAGGTAATTCGAGCGGGACCCGATATCCTCCCCAATCAATGTGGAATTCGGCTGTGCCACGTCGAGAGACGTCCCATAAATTGTCAGGCATCAAACCCGTAGGTCCCCGACCGCCTCCGCAGTGGTCAGAGGGTGAGATGCCTCCCCCAGAGGGGGTCAACCCAGTGACTTCTAAGCGGACAACTCAAACATAAAGAAAGATGGTGGCGTGGCTCCGCACCACCGATTAGAACTGCAGGGGCCCATCTCACCCTACCCCTATCCCTTTGTGGCCTCAAGCCCTTCTAAGGGCTAGCCCAAGAGTGAGTGTCCTAAGCACGACGTGGGGTCATAGTTGCGGTGGGTCATTTTGCACATGATCTCGGGGCGGTTGGCCTCCCCGGTCAAGTCATGGCATAAGGGCGCCCACTCACGAGTAGTGGTGCGTCGTGGAATGCAGGCACGTAAATCTAAATGATACAAAAAGAATGGGAATGCGTAAGGCTTACGTGGTTCGCATCGCTTTGTGGCACTCTTCGCTCTGTCTTCCCTCTGATTCTTCACCTGCTGGTGGAGGAGGCATTTGCTTTGAGTCGCCTGCTCCACCACTTCCATGTTCTTGCTCTTGCGCGCTCATAGTCCCTTCTTCGTTAGCCGAAATGTATCACTGCAAGCGGCCATAGGAGGAGTCACCAGAGGCTAGCGGGCCACCACCACGTCTTCGAGCTTGCCTGCGTGAGCAAGGGTAAGTATTCAAGTGATGTTTCAGTTTGAGGTTTGACCTGTATTGATCGTGTGCGTTCCTAGGGCTGCCTCCCACGGCGTGTCTAGAGGGGCCACTAGCGCTGCTCATGCCATGACCCCGCCTATAGGAGGGTCGAGCTCATCATTGTCTTCCTTGGATGATCGGTGTGAGTTCCACGAGCTTGTCCACGGGACGGATGAGGCTCACCAGCGCTACTCCGACGCCACCCGCGAGGTGAGCTGGCTAGAGCGCTGCCTTGACGCCGTCTGGGTGGCCGTCAAGGCCTTAGAGAGGGAGACCATTGCCGCACAGGCGGCGGCCATCGATGCCCAAGCCCACCTCATGGGTAAGGATGCTCCTTCATCTTGTTGTCCTATTTGTTGTTTGCCGCTCCTAATCATCTTATCTTCTTGTTGCCAGTCCTAGAGGAGCAGTTGGTGGCCTCCCACCATGAGACTAAAGAGGCCCGCCTCTCGGAGGTTCTTCTGATGGAGGACCGTGAGCACTCGGTGGTGGTTGGAGCTCAACAGGGAGTCGGCGTCAATATCGCCGCAACGCAACTACACACCATACCGGCCAGGACTTCTGCCAGGTGGAGCCTAGGTTCCCGGATCATGCCAGGCAGGCGAAGCAGGCGGAGCTGGTCAGTGACTTTGCCGCTGCCGCGGCGGCCATCGTGGCCACCGTTGTCTGATCTTTCTTATTTCTTGCATAGGTTGGCGAAGATTTCGATGGAGAAGTCGTGGTTCTTGTGCTTGGCCTATCAAGCATAGGCGGGGTGTGCCATCGACCGCGGCCACCTAGATGCGATGGAGGCCGAAGTGCAATGCTTGTGTGGGGAGCTAGAGGATTCCCAAAGGACAAAGGAACTTCTCCATTGGGAGGCGTGGGCTTAGTTCTAGATCGAGGCTCTAATGTCCCAGGTGGCCAGTCTCAAGGATGCATTGGTCATCCAAGAGACAGAGCTCACCTTGGCTGCCGCTGCTCGGAACGAAGCAGAGCAGGGGAGCTAGCATCTCGAAGATGAGTGCCAGAAGCTACGCTCCACTTGTGGCGGTGAGTCCCCTTCTACTCTGCATTGTGTTTTTGCCTTGTTGCTATGCCTGGTCATGAACCAGTTGTTCTTTTCAGGGCTGCGTGTGAGGGTGCTCTCGGATCGGGAGGAAAGAGCAGTAGCAAACCAGAAGATGCTAGAGATGGACAACCAGCTGGCAGCGCTAACCACTTCTGGGAGGGCCCTCTATGATGTCGTGCTCGGAGCCAGCCGAGGGAATGCCTAGCTGGTGCTTTGCCTTGATGAGGCCCGCCTCCAAGTGGATCCTCTGATTTCCTACAGGATTCGTTGTGACATTCATGCTGCCTTGACATTGGTCGGTTCGCACTACAACGGCATCAATTTTGATACTGTTGGGTGAGGATATGCGTCGAGGAAGTCTGTCGGGGACCTAATACTAGGGTACCCTAGAAGGTGGAACCAATAACCATCGAACGTTAAAAACTTCTGGATGGACAAGGGCGCCGCTGCGTTCCTTGCCCGAATGATGAAAGTTAGGTTCCGTCTCGCCCAACGCCTTTGGGCCAGCCTCGCCTCGCCCGAGGGCGCCCGACGCCTTTGGGCCAACCCCACCTCGCCCGAGGGAAAAGGGCTGGCCTCTGTCTCGCCCGATGCCTTTGGGCCAGCCCCGCCTCGCCCGAGGGTAGAGGGCTGGCCTCCGTTCTGCCCGATGCCTTCGGGACAGCTCCGCCTCACCCGAGGGCTGAAGGCTAGTCTCCGCCTTGCCTGAGGGCTGAGGGATACACTCCGCCTCACCCGATCCCCGAGGGGTGGGCTCGGTCACGCCCAAGGGATAAGGACTGGGCTCCGCCTGGCCCGACGACCGAGGACGAACCTCGCCCCGTTCGATGTCCAAAGGCTGGTTTTATCTTACCTGATAACTTCTCTCCCGTTCCCTCATGATGATGGGTACAGAGTAAGACAAGACGTTCGGGTCAACCACGGCTTCAAGGACCATACCCTGCGCCCCGGTAGGAAAGGTACTGCCAGGGAACGACTGGACAGGTGCTTTAGACCCTCCCGGGCGCCGCAGAGCCCAAAAGGTATTGCAGGCGCGTACTCCTCGCCCTGTAGAGTTGTAGGCGCCGCCTTCAGCTCTGGGACACGGAACCCGATGAAGATACACGACAACCACTACACTCCAGAAAAGGATTTGTGATCTCCACGAATGACGGACATGCCATCACCACATTATGGACCCAAGGGAGCGGTGCCCGCTTCCTGACCCCTTGGGTCCACCAAATCAAAGGATCTTGCCCACAGCGCTACTCCGGACCTCGACTCCGCTTCCCTCCGACAGAGACTCATAGGAGCTAGAAGGCATGCGGAGCAAGGCTGGGCGAGGTTCATAAGTCAAAACCACTCTACTCCAGCCCATACCCTGTGAAGGGCACTATTCTGTAACCATCCTGACATTCTACAGAAGCATCGACAGTATTGTAGGCGCTTATCATCCTTTCGCACCCATCAGAATGGGTAACGAGGCTGGGTAGAAGTGAGCCACAAGGCTAGGTAGAGCACGGATCCTAAGCCCTGACCCTTGTAAAGCCGTCCCCTTCATCTATAAAAGGGGATGCGCTTCCTCCAGCAGAGAGGGGACCGAAAACAACGCAACACACACACATAGTCAAGCTACTACCAAGCTCTTGGCTTCCTTCCGACCCTTCCATCAGAGACTTGAGACCTATCCCTCTCTCGATCATTTGTATCCCCTACTATGAACCATTCACGGTGCTAATAACATGAGCAGCAACATACTGGACATAGGGATATTCAGCCCGAACCAATATAAATCTTGTATCCTTTAGCGCACCATCCGAGCCTAACGCGCATTACTATAAATTTACTTGCCGGTGCTTGTACAAAACACCGACAGTTGGTGCGCCAGGTAGGGGGCTTGCGCGTTCCAAATCAGGCCTCGGATGGCCAGCCATGCAATCAGTTGGGCCCCGGGCGCACATGTGTCGCAGAACCGACCAATTTATAAGAGTACAAGTACAATGGCAGCCCGCAAGCGGTCGCACTGTCATACTTGAACCCATATAAACCCGGTAGTCCGTCGAGTACCACGACGGGTCTCGATACACGATTTACAACAACCAAGATCGTACAAGATTCAACATACATGCCACATATTACGTAAAGTTTACAGATACATTTCATCATCAGAGTACGAATAAAAGTTATTACAAACCGAGTTTGATAGATAAAGCGGAAGCAAATAAGTTCGAAAATAAAGTTTCCAACATAGTTTGATACAGTGCCAAGATACGATCACGGTCCACAAAAGCATGTAGAAGGATTAATAAGAAGCCTGCCCAAGGCTTACTCCTCATCCACAGCGGGATAGAAGCAACTCTTGCAATAACCATGATATACAGTGCCATCTGCAACATGGGAAAAATAAACCCTGAGTACAAGAAGGTACTCAGCTAGACTTACCCGCCATAAACCAGAAATAAAATGACTCCAAGGATTATGCAAGGCTGTATAAGTGGAGATAGCTTGACAACATTTTGCATGAAAGCAAATGACTTAATGTACACTTAGGATTCCTTTATCAATTATTTATAACTATCCATCTATAGATTAGCAACTATCCTGTGCCAAATATGTGGTATATCAATTGAGAAGCATACAATAGTAACCATAGCAGGTATTGTAAGTCCATATTCATCCGAACCATCATGTTTCATAACACAGTTACAACGATGTTGGAGCTAGTCAAGTTTCTCACTATCCGGGAGAGACGGCGATTCGAATCGATTTCAACCAGCTGGGAATTTATTCCTAACACAAACCCAGGTCTACCAGCCACGATAGCCTTAGGTCACCTTTGGTACAACTCAGGTACACATTTCGTGGGTCCGTACCACGCCGCACAATCTGGAACACCAGATGCCAGGATGCTCAGGCCCAGCCTGCCCTTGGGCTCAGTCTGATCGTTCCTCGGAAGGAGCGCACAACAGAATGGGTCCCGGCCTGAATTGAATTACTCGGCTTCGCGGTCGGAACGAGTTATCCGGCCAGCTAAGTGAGAGGCATGCGTTCAATCTTGTCAGAAGTTCCAACAACGGTACGGTCCTTGATCGGCACAGACGAGGATAGATCCACACCCAAGACCTCCATGTCTTGTTGCTTCCCTATCGACATCCCGCCCGGTCTCCATTTACATTAACCATGGTTCTCTTCCACGATAGCAATTATAACCAATCGTGCTCCGGTATCCACCTATATCTCGCAGGTGACAGGAAATCACCCGACTTCTACCGGTCTAAGCATGGCTAAGCATATATTCGATGCTGGACCTATACCGGTTAAAGGTGTAATAGCTGGACAAGGAATGTATATGCATCAAGTGGTTCCATTCAACTCTTATAGCCTAATGCATCAATCATAAGTACTTAAGTAATCATTTGTAAAATACTGGGAGACTTAGAATGCTCTGGGGCTTGCCTCGCAGGAAGGAAGTAGGGCGGTGATCAGGACACTCCGGAAGCTCTTCAGGATTCTGCTCCATGCCTTTGGGAGCTGCGGCTTGCGGATTCTCCTGCTGATTCCCTTTCTCTGTTTCTTCGAATTCCAGCAACATGATCTCTTCCTCCAATCCTAGATGCATGAATATGGTATAAGTATTATGAATGCATATATGTTAACAAGTGCATCATGTTTAATGAGTAGGTGCATATCTCTTCTCGATTATTTAATTAACTACTTCCACAATGCATCGACTATACCACAAAAATACAGCTACTTGTTTCGCTCATAACTGGAGTTCTACTAATCCAAATACAGTGATCCTGGACTTTCTGGAAAGCTTATCAAATTCTCTACAACTTTGTTATTAACCATTTTTACAGTACACATCGTTTTCAACATGCAACTCATCAAACTCCAGAATCTGTCCGGAAACTATTCAATATGCAATACAAAGTAACAATACTTCTACTTCATGTAATCATTCAAAATTTGACAACATAGAATCTACCAACAGTTTAAGAATACCAAATCCATTTAAGATAATATAATGGTGAAGCCCAAACTATTTATTAAAATGCCTTTATTATTTTATTTGAACCCCTAGGTTAAATAATAAACCTATACCAAATGTGCATCATAAATTCTCAGAAAATTATAGTGGCTTACTAGTGCTACCAATAGACTACTGTAAAAATTTCCTGCCATTTTGCCAAGTAAAACATCCTATACAAAAATGACAAGGCAGCAAGGCTTGAAATAGCATAAATAGAAAACCTTAGTGAAAAGTGTCAAGCAACAGATTTCCTATTTTTCTTAGCATCCATATACTACTACTATACCCTCCAACAATTTTCATGAGTATTTGATTCCTAAATAATTTATAAAAATTTACACAAGGATCTCCTAATTATAAAAGAAAAATCTATAACTACAAATCTACACATGCACTCATCTTCAAATTTTTACCAGAGCTCCTATATGTTAAGACTAGCTTACCACAAAAATTTTATAAGTTTTGGAGCACAGGAACTCTAGATATAAAATAAACAAATTTGCATGCATTCAAAAACACATTTTAAATCCCTATTTAAATCTCCAAAAATTTCTACTGTAAATGTTAAGAACATATTTTTCCTAAATACTACACTTCCTAAGGAACACTACCAAATTTATTTCACAATTTTTGAAGCTACCAAACTGAAGATACAAAATTCACAAAAGAATTCAAAAACTGGATCAAATAAACTATCACACACTCTAACTGTCGCTGACCGGTGGGACCCGCTGGTCAGGGGACCCCACGAGTCAGTGACTCGAAACAGGGCCGCGGCGCTGCACAGTGCTGGCGCGGCCAGAGCTCGTCGCCGATGAGTTCTCCGGTGAAACCACGGGCACCATCGTGATCTACTACTCAAGACGCGTCGGATGGTTGAGGTGGTGATAGCGCTAGTGCGGCGGAGCATGATCGTCGCCGGCCATGGCGGCACGGCGGCGCTGCGCAACTCTGTGCCGGGCGTATCTGGCCATGGGAAAGCTAGGAGAGGCGCGCAACAGTACCATGGCGTCCTAGTGAACTTATTTCAGCAACAATTGCTTCACGCAAAGCTCCGACGACGCTTGACCACGACGCGGTGGTGCGGGGGTTAGAACACGGTGGCGTGGGTTGTCGCGTTCCACGCCGGCGGGATCACTAACGAAGGTAACATCTTAGCACCAGCTAATACACGTCCTGACCAAACACTAACGCTCAAAATCGAAGGAAAAACGCAGATGAGCCGAGCCATGGCCAGCTTGCCGTGGAGGCGGCCATGGCGACCGAGAACTTCGGCGAGAAAGGAAACGGCGAATACGCCCTCACCGAAGCGTGACAGCCGCTGCAATCAAGACGAGGGGTGGAGGGAGGTGTGGCGTAGCTACGGGCAAGATGGAGGCGGTGGTGGTGCGACGTAGCGCACGCAAGGCGACAGCGGAGGCGGTGCTGTGCTCGGTGGCGTTGCCTGGTTCCACGGCAAGAGCAAGGGAGGGCGCTGGAGAGGGAGAGAGCTGGCGTGAGCGAGTGGAAATGGAGCGGGCGCACGCTGGGGAGTTGAAGGCGCGCGTCTGCCTGCCTTGGCCACGCTGGGCAGAGCACCGGCGACGCGCGGCCGTCGCCGCGGACACGCGGCGCGCAGACTCTGCAGGTGGTCGGCCACTAAACGGCTTCGTTTAGTTCGTCAGTAACGAAGTGCCGAGCCTGACGACGTGTTTTGCAATCGAGTTAACTCCCTAAGCAAAGCGATTTAGTGATTTCTTTCTGAACCAAAGTCGTAGTCCTAAGTACCATCTCCAAATGTTGTTCAATAATTGTGTTCTAATTCCCAACCCACATCGAGTAAAATCAATCCAAAGTCGGGCTGACAGCATTGTCAGTGATCAAGACTTAGAAAAATTTCGTGAAGTGTTGAAATCTTGATTTTGCTGATTTTTGTGGGACCCATTCAAGCATGTTAGAAGCTAAATCAGTCAATGACCTAGAAATAAAAGTTGTTCCTTATGTCAAACACTACAAATTTGCTTTAGTGATCTCCTCCATGCAAGGTCTCTAACACCTAGTTCAAATTTGGTCAAACATGTCACTTTTAAATGATGATACACATCAAAGCATGGCTTAATGACCAAATTAGCCCTAGCCCTAAATACCAAAGTTGTTCATGATGATATCCTAAACATGTTTAAGCAATTTGCAAGGTCATTCAATCATTTCATGTAGTAGTCTCTCATAGGGCCATTTAAAGTAATTACATGAAACATGACTTAAGGACTTGATCGTGGAAAATGACATTCATGAACCATGTTCCAATTGTGAACCTAAGCATTGCCAACAGATTTTTGGGGACTCATATTAACTAAGCACATGTGTCCACTCATGATCATATGCATATACACAGGGAGACATGAAATAACGAGAAGGTTGCATATGTTAATAAAACATGTGATAACAAGCAATGTTGCAGATGTTTCAATCAAATGTTTCAATTGTAAATGCTTGTTGATGAATGCGTGATGATCATGCTCATGTTATGCAAGTCAAATTATGCAAGGCTAACACCCGAGGTGTTACAGCCCCTCCCCCTTATAAAAATCTCGTCCCGAGATTTGCAAGACCTACCATTCTTGGAAAAAGGCGGGATAAACTTCTCGTAGATAATCTTCTCTTTCCCACGTAGCATCTTGTTCACTATGATTGTTCCACACCACCTTATAGAACTTAATAATCTTACTCCGCGTTACTCTCTCCATCTCCTCTAATACTCGAATTGGCTTTTCCTCATAGGTCAAATCCGATTGAAGCTGCACGTTGGTGGGTGCAATAGCTTCTTCCGGTACTCGAAGACATTTCTTCAACTGAGAAACATGGAACACATCGAATATTGTACTCATCTCTGGTGGAAGTTGTAACTTATACGCAACATTCCCTTTTCGTTCCAAAATTTTGTATGGCCCTACATATCTTGGTGAAAGCTTCTTTTTCATCCCAAATCTTTTCACACCTTTCATGGGTGATACTCTTAAGTATACATAGTCACCCACTTCAAAAGTTAGTGGTCTTCTTCTTCTTTATAGCATAGCTCTTACGCCTTTGATTGAGCTGCCTTCATATATTGTTGGATGATACGTACTTGCTCTTCGGCTTCATTGACAAAATCAATACCAAAGTATCTCCTTTCACCGGGCTCAATCCAATTCAATGGAATTCTGCACTTCCTGCCATATAAGGCTTCAAATGGAGCCATTTTGATACTCGCTTGATAACTGTTGTTATAGGAGAATTCAGCTAAAGGTAACCATTTCTTCCATGAACCTTTTGAAGATATAACACAAGCTCTAAGTAAATCTTCTAGGATTTGGTTTACTCGGTCTGCATCGTCTCAAGTTTGTGGATGATAAGTTTGAACTTCGATTAGCTTGGTTCCCAAAGCTCGGTGTAAGTGCTCCCGTAAACGAGCTATGAACTGTGGTCCTCGATCCGAGATTATAGTCCCGGGTACTCCATGCGCCTCTCGATCCGGGAAACATATAACTCAGAGTATTTCCCCACGTGATATGTTGTGTGAACTGGTACAAAATGTGCTGACTTGGTGAGACGATCAACAATTACCCATATTGAATCGTGACCTTGTGGCGTCATTGGAAGGCCTGTGATAAAATCCATGTTGATTTCCTCCCATTTCCATCCTGGAATCGGCAATGGCTGAAGTAATCCAGCAGTTTTCATATGGACAGCTTTTACTCTACTGCAGTTATCACACCTAGCAACATAGGCTGCGATTTCTTTCTTCATCTTAGTCCACCAAAAATGGGTTTTTAAATCTTGATACATTTTACTACTACCCGGATGGATGGACAATTTGGACGAGTGAGCTTCCTCTAAAATTTGATTCCTTAGCTCACGGTCTTTTGGTACCACAAGGCGGCCCTCAAACCATAATACACCTCTTTCGTCCATTCTAAAATGCTTGGTCTCTTGCTCTTGCATTTTTCTCTTGATGTGACTTATTCCTACATCTGTCTGCTGCAACTCTATGATTTTGCTCTCAAGTGAACAACTGATCGTGATATTGTGTAGTACAGTAGGATGTAACAAGTTGAATCCATCTTCCAGTAATGCTTCTATAGTGTTGCAATGAGACTTCTGACTCAGTGCATCTGCTACTACATTAGCCTTACCCGGATGGTAGTGCACTTCTAAATTGTAGTCCTTAATTAGCTCTAACCATCTTCGTTGTCTCATGTTCAGTTCTGGCTGGGTAAAGATATACTTGAGACTTTTGTGGTCAGTATAGATATGACATACATTGCCCAACAAGTAATGTCTCCATATCTTTAACGCATGAACAACGGCTGCAAGTTCCAAATCATGTGTAGGGTAGTTGACTTCATGTTTCCTCAATTACCGAGAAGCATATGCAATTACTCTTCCTTCTTGCATAAGCACACATCCCAAACCTATTCCTGATGCATCACAAAATACATCGAAAGGTTTTTCAATGTCTGGTTGTGCTAGCACAGGTGCGGTAGTCAACAAAGTTCTGAGGTTGTGAAAAGCTGCTTCACATTCTGGTGTCCATTTGTACTTCTCATCTTTCTGAAGTAGTCTGGTCATGGGCTTAGCTATCTTTGAGAAATCTAGAATGAAACGACGATAATACCCTGCTAACCCTAGAAAACTCCGAACTTCATGAACCAAAGTTGGGGCTTTCCAATCCATGACCTCTTGTACTTTTGATGGGTCTACAGAAATTCCATCTCTTGATAAGATGTGACCTAAGAAAGGTACTTTGCTCAACCAAAATTCATATTTGCTAAACTTGGCATATAGCTTATGCTCCCTCAATCTGGATAGGACAATCCTCAGATGCTCTTCATGATCTAACTCATTTTCTGAATAAATCAATATATCATCGATAAACACGACCACGAACTTGTCGAGTTCGGGCATGAATACCGAGTTCATCAGGTACATGAAGTAGGCTGGAGCATTTGTTAGTCCAAAAGACATCACTAAATACTCGTATAAGCCGTACCTAGTAGAGAAAGCAGTTTTAGGTATATCCTCTGGCCGGATCTTTATTTGATGGTAGCCTGACCTCAAGTCAATTTTGGAGAATACCTTTGCCTTCGCTAGCTGATCGAACAAGATATCGATGCGGGGCAACGGATATTTGTTCTTGATGGTCACAGCATTGAGTGGTCTGTAATCTACACACATTCTCAGTGACTTATCCTTTTTTTCACAAACAAGGCTAGACATCCCCATGGAGATGAGCTAGGTTTAATAAGACCTTTGTCCAATAGATCTTGCAATTGAACCTTAAGTTCTGCTAACTCATTGGGTGGCATTCTATAGGGCCTTCTTGATATGGGTGCTGTACCAGGCACTAACTCAATCTTGAATTCCACCTCCCTATCAGGTGGTAAGCCTAGTAATTCCTCTGGAAATACATCCGGAAACTCACAAACTACGGGGATATCACTAAGTGTGGTGGCTTGGATAGCACAAGCTAAATGTTGGAGTTCAAAATTGCGGGAGAGTGGTACTAGAAAAGCATTCCCTCCCGTGGGTTCCCTCAACATAATAGTGTGGGTGCTAGTGTCAATAAGAACACCATGATCCTTCATCCAATTCATGCCTAAGATTACACTTATCGATAACCCGGGCAATATTATCAAATCCGTGGTGTACTCCCTCCCTTGTATAGAGATGAGTATATTTTTGACTATCTTTTTGGTAGTAACAGTACCCCCTGCTGAACTTATGTTATAACCCCCTTTACTTACTTCAATTATTTCTTGATCATGTCTAGATGCAAATGCTTGACTCATAAATGAATGAGAAGCTCCCGAATCAAATAAAACAACAGCGGGATGCTTATTGACGAGAAACATACCAGCCGTGACAACTTCTCCAGCGGGCACTTCTTCCACAGCGGTATAATGCACGTGTCCCTGACGTGCCCTAGCATTCGCTTTGCCTCTCGATTGTTCTCGATTCGTTGCTATTCTTCTTGGGGTGGGGGCATTCCTTGGACCAATGACCCAGTTTGGTTGTAGTTGAAACATGGTTGATTACTTCAATCCGGTGGAGCTGTCCCCGACCGCCATTTCCTTTTGGTAAGGCAATAGTGAACGCCTTACGGAACGGTTTCTGTGGCCTATTATTCTGAGCTTTAGGTGGTGGAGGTCTAAACTTGGGTGCAGGTGGACGGAATTGTGGCCTAGCTGTGATAGGCGCCTTTGACTGGAAAGATCCGGATGCACCGGCCTCATATGTCCTCTTGCGACCCTTAGCAACTGCATGCATGTTGTTGTGATTTTCTTGGGTCAAGGCATCACTAATAAACTCATTGTACGTGACACACCTAGAATTTGCCATAGTCTTCATCAGTTTAGTACCCAAACCTCGCTTGAAACTCTCTATCTTTTTCTCCTCGGTATCCACAAAACCTGGAGCATATCTGGACAAGTTGTTGAATGCGTGCATATATTCAGTGAGTGACTTTGTTCCTTGAGTGAGCCTCATAAATTCGGCCGCTTTCATGCGCATCAGGCCCGGGGGGAATATGATGTCCCCTAAAAGCCAGCTTGAACTATTCCCAGGTAACTTCGCGCATTAGCAGGCAAGGACGATAGGAAATGTGTCCACCAGATCCCTACTGGTCCTTGCAATTGATGAGAAGCATATTCAGCCTTTAGATGCTCTGTGACCCTTAGCGACATTTAAATTTCTGCTCAATGGTATTTAGCCACTCGTCACCTCATAGTGGTTCCTCACCACCTTGAAGATTGGAGGCTTCGTGTCCGAAACTCCTTGAATGTATCAGTGCTGATTTGGCTCACCCAGTTGTTTGTGGGTGGCCACGAGCGGTGTTTTGCGCGATGAGGCGTAGAGCTTCTTCCATTGTCCTTTGGCTCTCCAAGAATTGAGCAAAGAACTCCTGAGCAGACAGCGGCGGTGGTGGTGGTAAGTCATCACCATTGCCATCGTGGATCGCTACCACCTCAACACACGGCAAAGGCCATCATCTGTGAAGTTGCAACAATAAGCGATTATTGGTTGATGTCAAGAGATTACAGATGAATCATAATCATGCCAAACTAAAATTACTGGAGAAAATTCTCAAATTCACAATAAAAATAGAGGCATAACAATTCATTCTCGCAACATGGCATCCCCAATTTGACCACTTATTGCGCTCATAACGCATGCAAATTTAAATCGTGATCACCAACAAGGAACGGAATTGTATTGATGTTGAACCAAAGGTGCGATAGTCGTGCGATTCACAATATTACATGATAATTGGATTACCCATACTAAATTCGAACTACAGGTCCATTACATGAATAAAGGTGATACATTAGCCCTTCCACTAAGTGCTAAGCGATCTAATCTTCATCATGATCACTATCGAGGTCAGACGTAGGATCATCTCCTCCCTCAGGCTCCACTTCTTCTTCAGGCTCTACTTCTTCTTCATCCTCGTCCCCTTCTAGATCCATCTCTGTGGCTCCAGGTGGGACATAAGGGTGGAGCTGGTTGTTCAGTAGATGAACCTCTTCATGCAGGTGATCGTTGTATTCTTCCGCATTGGCCACCACTTGCCCACTCGAATCGTCGAGCTCTCAGAACATCTTCCCTAGTCCAGGCCGCATTCCTTTGGTGAGTTAACCGAGTCATCTCTTCAGTGAGCCTCTCAATCTCAGCGTCGTGCTCCCTTTGAAGCTGACGTCGGTCCTCGCGGGCATGACCAAGAGCACCGACACACGCGTCGAGAGGCTACCTTCTACTCCATCTAACACTCTCATCATCGCGAACATGGCGCTCATGGAAGGGTTATCACCGTTTCGCCTTCTCGCTGCACCAATCTCCAAAGATCTTCCTCTTGCTCGCCGCCATGAGTCGGTGGAGGGTTACCCTCGGAAAGACTTCAACCAAAACGGCTGCCACCTCACGAGGAAAAACGATCCATGATATCCCTCAGATCCCAAAGGCTGCTGCCTGCCACCGCTTCTTCTTGGCCAGTCCCTGCCAGCTTGACTCATAACACCAACTTGTCCACTCAGAATCATCACCTCGGGGATGAACAACGGCCTCCACAGTAACTAAGAGACCTTCTCCCAACTGCTCATTCGCCCAGAAGTAGCGGGGCTCCATTCCATCAGGATAGCCGACATAGCTGAGCACTCTCCACAAGAGTGTAGGCATCCCAAACTCTCCAAGAAACATGTGACGTTGACGGGTACATGGAGCAAGCTGATGGCGGGGAGCTCTGCCTCCGGTGGACTTGTGAGCGGTCTGCTTTGTGCGTGCCATCTGCACCATTAACATGTACCACTTGGTGAGACAAGACCATGATGGATAAGAGTTACATAACCGAGTAAGAATTTTATAAGGGGAGGAACAATTTAATTATGTGAATGGTAATTATCATGATGCATGCTTGTTCCGTATGTCCTCACAAACTTAGGAAAAATTTGTTTCTAGCGGTAGACACGGTGGCATACATTCGTTCTCTCTTATATAGCGTAACTAGTCGAGCTACACGTTTCATTGTTAGTGTACCTGCATAAGAATTTTCATTTCAGCCCTAAACCCATAATGAAATATGCAGAATGTAATTTGTAAATACTTTCATATATGTATACCCATACATATACTTCGTATCAATCTACCCGACAATAACTTAAACCCACAATTAAATACGCACCATATACACATGCAAGCATGCATACATAGACGTACCAAAGCTAACTCTCCCCGACCGCACGCTCACATCTTGCGGTCATACACTCATCATCTTACCTTGGCGTAGAGGCATTTGATCCATACATTACAATTCAAGTGAATGGCATCCATACAATAGCACGCCGTATGGACGACGAAGTAAAAATCCCCATGTTAGTACTTAAATAGCCACCTAATAGTCCTTAATTTGGGCATAAGGAAAGTGATCATTGGCACACTTTAGATTTCAAATACCTATTAATATAACTATTAGTTGTTAGAGAAGGGTTTTTTTGGAAAACAAAAACTTTTGTTTTAAATACACTTGTGACAATTAACGTTGAATCTTGCTCTGATGCCAGCTGTCACAGAACCGACCAATTTATAAGAGTACAAGTACAATGGCAGCCCGCAAGCGGTCGCACTGTCATACTTGAACCCATATAAACCCGGTAGTCCATCGAGTACCACGACGGGTCTCGATAAACGATTTACAACAACCAAGATCGTACAGGATTCAACATACATGCCACATATTACATAAAGTTCACAGATACATTTCATCATCAGAGTACGAATAAAAGTTATTACAAACCGAGTTTGATAGATAAAGCGGAAGCAAATAAGTTCGAAAATAAAGTTTCCAACATAGTTTAATACAGTGCCAAGATACGATCACGGTCCACAAAAGCATGTAGAAGGATTAATAAGAAGCCTGCCCAAGGCTTACTCCTCATCCACAGCGGGATAGAAGCAACTCTTGCAATAACCATGATATACAGTGCCATCTGCAACATGGAAAAAATAAACCCTAAGTACGAGAAGGTACTCAGCTAGACTTACCCGCCATAAACCAGAAATAAAATGACTCCAAGGATTATGCAAGGCTGTATAAGTGGAGATAGCTTGACAACATTTTGCATGAAAGCAAATGACTTAATGTACACTTAGGATTCCTTTATCAATTATTTATAACTATCCATCTCTAGATTAGCAACTATCCTGTGCCAAACATGTGGTATATCAATCGAGAAGCATACAATAGTAACCATAGCAGGTATTGTAATTCCATATTCATCCGAACCATCATGTTTCATAACACAGTTACTACGATGTTGGAGCTAGTCAAGTTTCTCACTATCCGGGAGAGACAGCGATTCGAATCGATTTCAACCAGCTGGGAATTTATTCCTAACACAAACCCAGGTCTACCAGCCACGATAGCCTTAGGTCACCTTTGGTACAACTCAGGTACACATTTCACGGGTCCGTACCATGCCACACAATCTGGAACACCAGATGCCAGGATGCTCAGGCCCAGCCTGCCCTTGGGCTCAGTCTGATCGTTCCCCGGAAGGAGCGGGTCCCGGCCTGAATTGAATTACTCAGCTTCGCGGTCGGAACGAGTTATCCGGCCAGCTAAGTGAGAGGCATGCGTTCAATCTTGTCAGAAGTTCCAACAATGGTACGGTCCTTGATCGACACAGACGGGGATAGATCCACACCCAAGACCTCCATGTCTTGTTGCTTCCCTATCGACATCCCGCCCGGTCTCCATTTACATTAACCATGGTTCTTTTCCACGATAGCAATTATAACCAACCGTGCTCCGGTATCCACCTATATCTCGCAGGTGACAGGAAATCACCCGACTTCTACCGGTCTAAGCATGGCTAAGCATATATTCGATCCTGGACCTATACCGGTTAAAGGTGTAATAGCTTGACAAGGAATGTATATGCATCAAGTGGTTCCATTCAACTCTTATAACCTAATGCATCAATCATAAGTACTTAAGTAATCATTTGTAAAATACTAGGAGACTTAGAATGCTCTGGGGCTTGCCTCACAGGAAGGAAGTAGGGCGGTGATTAGGACACTCCGGAAGCTCTTCAGGATTCTGCTCCACGCCTTCGGGAGCTGCGGCTTGCGGATTCTCCTGTTGATTCCCTTCCTCTGTTTCTTCAAATTCCAGCAACGTGATCTCTTCCTCCGATCCTAGATGCATGAATATGGTATAAGTATTATGAATGCATATATGTTAACAAGTGCATCATGTTTAATGAGTAGGTGCATATCTCTTCTCGATTATTTAATTAACTACTTCCACAATGCATCGACTATACCACAAAACAACAGCTACTTGTTTCGCTCATAACTAGAGTTCTACAAATCCAAATACAGTGATCATGGACTTTCTGGAAAGCTTATCAAATTCTCTACAACTTTGTTATTAACCATTTTTACAGTACACATCATTTTCAACATGCAACTCATCAAACTCCAGAATCTGTCCGGAAACTATTCAATATGCAATACAAAGTAACAATACTTCTACTTCATGTAATCATTCAAAATTTGACAACATAGAATCTACCAACAGTTTAAGCATACCAAATCCATTTAAGATAATATAATGGTGAAGCCCAAACTATTTATTTAAATGCCTTTATTATTTTATTTGAACCCCTAGGTTAAATAATAAACCTATACCAAATGTGCATCATAAATTCTCAGAAAATTACAGTGGCTTACTAGTGCTACCAATAGACTACTGTAAAACTTTCCTGCCATTTTGCCAAGTAAAACATCCTATACAAAAATGACAAGGCAACAAGGCTTGAAATAGCATAAATAGAAAACCTTAGTGAAAAGTGTCAAGCAACAGATTTCCTATTTTTCTTAGCATCCATATACTACTACTATACCCTCCAACAATTTTCATGAGTATTTGATTCCTAAATAATTTATAAAAATTTACACAAGGATCTCCTAATTATAAAAGAAAAATCTATAACTATAAATCTACACATGCACTCATCTTCAAATTTTTACCAGAGCTCCTATATGTTAAGACTAGCTTACCACAAAAATTTCATAATTTTTGGAGCACAGGAACTCTAGATATAAAATAAACAAATTTGCATGCATTCAAAAACACATTTCAAATCCCTATTTAAATCTCCAAAAATTTCTGCTGTAAATGTTAAGAACATATTTTTCCTAAATACTACACTTCCGAAGGAACACTACCAAATTTATTTCACAATTTTTGAAGCTACCAAACTGAAGATACAAAATTCACAAAAGAATTCAAAAACTGGATCAAATGAACTATCACACACTCTAACTGTCGCTGACCGGTGGGACCCGCTGGTCAGGGGACCCCACGAGTCAGTGACTCGAAACAGGGCCGCGGCGCTGCATAGCGCTGGCGCGGCTAGAGCTCGTTGCCGGCGAGTTCTCCAGCGAAACCACGGGCACCATCGTGATCTACTACTCAAGACGCGTCGGATGGTTGAGGTGGTGACAGCGCTAGTGCGGCGGAGCATGATCGTCGCCGGCCATGGCGGCACGGCGGCGCTGTGCAACTCTGTGCCGGCCGTATCTGGCCATGGGAAAGCTAGGAGAGGCGCGCAACAGTACCATGGCATCCTAGTGAACTTATTTCAGCAACAAACACTTCACGCAAAGCTCCGACGACGCTTGACCACGGCGCGGTGGTGCGGGGGTTAGAACGCGGTGGCGCGGGTTGTCGCGTTCCACGCCGGCGGGATCACTAACGAAGGTAACGTCTTAGCACCGGCTAATACACGTCCTGACCAAACACTGACGCTCAAAATCGAAGGAAAAACGCAGATGAGCCGAGCCATGGCCAGCTTGCCATGGAGGCGGCCATGGCGACCGAGAACTTTGGCGAGAAAGGAAACGACGAATACGCCCTCACCGAAGTGTGACAACCGCTGCAATCAAGACGAGGGGTGGAGGGAGGTGTGGCGTAGCTACGGGCGAGATGGAGGCGGTGGTGGTGCGACGTAGCGCATGCAAGGCGACGGCGGAGGCGATGCTGTGCTCGGCGGCGTTGCCTGGTTCCACGACGAGAGCAAGGGAGGGCGCTGGAGAGGGAGAGAGCTGGCGTGAGCGAGTGGAAATGGAGCGGGCGCACGCTGGGGAGTTGAAGGCGCGTGTCTGCCTGCCTTGGCCACGCTGGGCAGAGCGCCGGCGATGCACAGCCATCGCCGCGGACACACGGTGCGTAGACTCTACTGGTGGTCGGCCACTGAACGGTTTCGTTCAGTTCGTCAGTAACGAAGTGCCGAGCCTGACGACGTGTTTTGCAATCGAGTTAACTCCCTAAGCAAAGCGATTCAGTGATTTCTTTCTGAACCAAAGTCGTAGTCCTAAGTACCATCTCCAAATGTTGTTCAATAATCGTGTTCTAATTCCCAACCCACATCGAGTAAAATCAATCCAAAGTCGGGCTGACAGCACTGTCAGTGATCAAGACTTAGAAAAATTTCGTGAAGTGTTGAAATCTTGATTTTGCTGATTTTTGTGGAACCCATTCAAGCATGTTAGAAGCTAAATCAGTCAATGACCTAGAAATAAAAGTTGTTCCTTATGTCAAACACTACAACTTTGCTTTAGTGATCTCCTCCATGTAAGGTCTCTAACACCTAGTTCAAATTTGGTCAAACATGTCACTTTTAAATGATGATACACATCAAAGCATGGCTTAATGACCAAATTAGCCCTAGCCCTAAATACCAAAGTTGTTCATGATGATATCCTAAACATGTTTAAGCAATTTGCAAGGTCATTCAATCATTTCATGTTGTAGTCTCTCATAGGGCCATTTAAAGTAATTACATGAAACATGACTTAAGGACTTGATCATGGAAAATGACATTCATGAACCATGTTCCAATTGTGAACCTAAGCATTGCCAAAAGATTTTTGGGGACTCATATTAACTATGTACATGTGTCCACTCATGATCATATGCATATACATAGGGAGACATGAAATAACGAGAAGGTTGCATATGTTAATAAAACATGCGATAACAAGCAATGTTGCAGATGTTTCAATCAAATGTTTCAATTGTAAATGCTTGTTTATGAATGCGTGATGATCATGCTCATGTTATGCAAGTCAAATTATGCAAGGCTAACACCCGAGGTGTTACAACATGTGCGTTTCGGCGACCTAGATTTCATCATCACACTAGGAGGAGAACTGGAGCTGACCCACATGGCCGCACAGCCTCTCCCTTCCATCAACCTCAGCCGTCTGAGGCTTGAGGGCCCGCGGGGGGACTCCCTTGGACCCTAGTTATCTAGGGAGCCCCCGCGCAGCATCACCCTATTTCTGGAAGGCCCCGTATGAAGCGCCCCGATAGCGTTTCCATTCGGTCTCCGCAACGCCGCGGCAACCGCTGGCCACCTTCTGTCACTACGCATGGTTTAGCCACCTACAGACAGCGAGTTCATGGGGGTCGTCGAACACGATCTAGAGACACTCTACGGGCTCCTCGCGGAAGAACTAGAGTCGTCCTCCAGCTCTGACTCTAGCAAGGGGAGCCATCACCCTTCTCGGGAATGCTTCATGACGCAAACCCCCGAGGGACACGTCCAAAGTGTCTCCGAAGAAGAAACGACCCCAACAGGCAACCCCGATGCCAAGATCAAGGCAGAGACGGCCGCTCCATCTCACATAAGGATGGAGCAGCTAAGAGCACGAAAGCTGGAGATCGATGACGCCGGGCAATAGCTTGTCCGAGAATACCGAAACATCGAGGAGGAGATCAAGCGTCGCGGAGACGGTGGGCACGCACGCACCTCGGCCCGTGATGTGCATCGGAGGATCCTCACCGATGATGGGACTCTACCTCACTTTGCTCGGGCAAGCCAAAACATCACCGCAGAACGCATCCTTCCGAGGCCACGACATCCGAGGATCGCCGTGTGCAAAGAAATTCGCGATTGCAAAGTTGCTCGTTGTCTCGACGACGGAACCCGACACCGACCATGCCAGCATGCCCTCTTTGTGGACGTAACCGACGCCGCCAGTAATGTGCAGAACGTCTCCGCCACAGCCGCGACATGCGCAACACCATCGACGCCCGTAGGTGCACCCATGGCGACGAAAGAGAAGAAGCCCGTCGTGGCTATCATCCTCGACGTGGCGGATGCTACGACATGGCGAGGACCGGAGCCGGAGTCCCAGTCGGCTGCCCGGGCCCTGCGGGCCTTGACACACCGCCTCAATCCTCAATGTGTTCCCCGAGGTACCGACCGCCCACCAATATCCTAAAATTCTCCCGAACCTCGGGCTTTGGCTCAAAGACTATCGGCTTGCTTCCAAGCCGGGTGGTGCGAGTGATGACAATTTCATTATTCGCAATCTCCGCTATTCTTGGCGATTCGGCGAAAGCGTGGTTGGAGCACCTACCGTCCAACGCCATTCAAAGTTGGGCGGATCTCATGAGATCTTTGTGGGTAACTTCCTAAACACCCCGAAACCCATGGGACCTCAAGCTTTTGCCGCTAGAAGGTCTCGGTCCACAAGCTCCCTAACGGGACGTGACATGATACTGAGCCTTCCTATCCGGACAACCAAGAATCCCTCCCACAAGCTATCGCCACCAAGGAACTCCTAGACATCGCCACCAGCCCACGCCTCGAGAGGAGGCGGTCGGCCGCCTTTGATCGCACCGATGGCAAGGCAAGGCGGGACGAGGCTGCCGACGAAGGCGCCTCCGACCGTCCCACCAAGAGAAAGAATAAGAAGCAACGGCGTGACAACTCGCTCGTGGCCGCCGCCGACCATAAAGGTGGACGAAAGCCCGCGAAAGGCACTCCAAACCACTTTGAAAAAATGCTCGAGGGGCCATGCCCAAACCACGCTTTCCCGGCCAAACATCTATACAAGGAATGTGGCCTCATGCGCAAATACTTGTCCGAGGGCCTCAACAAAGGGGAGCAGGGGAAGGAACCTACCCCTAGGATAGACGACGTCGAGGAGAAGGATGACACCTTCCCGACTCCAAATGGTGCCCTTATGATCTTTGGAGGATCAGCGGCCTACGACTCCAAACGCCGCCAAAAGGTCGCATGCCGCAAGGTCTATACGGCCGAACCAGCCACGCCTGCCTTCCTCCGATGGTCAGAATCCGCCATAACCTTCAACCGGGCCGACCACCCAGGCGCCGTCCCACACCCAGGAAGGTACCTGCTTGTCGTCGACCCGATCGTCAGCCCAAAATGGCTCACAAAGGTACTGATGGACGGAGGCAGTGGCCTCAACATCATGTACGCCAAAACGCTCGATGAGATGGGCATCGATCGAACGAACCTCCATCCCATCCGAGCACCTTTCCATGGCATCGTACCTGGTAGGCAGGCCATGCCACTAGGGCAGATCGATCTACCCATCACTTTCAGGGATCGGTCCAATTATAGGACTAAGACCCTCACCTTCGACATAGTGGGGTTCCCTCCAACTTTTCACGCCATCCTGGGACGACCGTGTTACACGAAGTTCATGGCCGTCCCCAACTATACGTACCTTAAGCTGAAGATGCCGGGCCCCCGCGGGGTCATCACCATCGACACCTCCTTCCAGCGCGCTTACGAGTGCGAAGTTGAATGCTGTGATCATGCCTCCGCAGCCGTCGCCACCAAAGAACTCGCCACCCTCAGGGAGGAGGATGACGAAAAAATGCCTGACGCTAAAACAACAACCGGGTCATTCAAACCAGCAGAGGGCTCCAAGGAGGTCCATGTGGACCCCAGCAACTCCGAGGCTAAGAGGGTACGTATTGGTACTTCGCTCTCTTCCGAATAGGAAAGCGCGCTCGTCGACTTCCTCCGCGATAACAAAGACATCTTTGCGTGGAAACCCTCGGATATGTCAGGCATCTCGAGGGAGGTTGCCGAGCATGCTTTAAAAATCCACCCAGACTCCAAGCCGGTAAAACAGCGCCTGCGCCGCTTCGACGAAGAAAAACACAGGGCTATCGGCGAAGAGATAGCAAAACTGTTGGCCGCTGGGTTCATCAGGGAAGTATCCCACCCAGAGTGGCTAGCAAATCCCGTTCTTGTACAAAAGAAGAATTGGAAATGGAGGATGTGTGTCGACTACACGGGCCTCAACAAGGCGTGCCCAAAGGATCCGTTTCCTTTACCACGCATTGACCAAATACTTGATTCCACCTCAGAGTGCGAAACCCTCTGCTTCCTTGACGCATACTCCGGCTACCACCAGATCGCGATGAAAGAGTTCGACCAGCTCGCGACGTCTTTTATCACCCCCTTCGGATCATTCTGCTATGTTTCAATGCCGTTTGGTCTAAAGAACGCTGGGGCAACTTACCAGCGCTGTATGGTCAACTGCTTCGGGGACCTCATCGGGCGGATCGTTGAGGCCTACGTCAACGACATCGTAGTTAAATCCAAGCGGGCCGAACACCTTGTCGCCGACCTTGAACAAACCTTTGCGAAACTCCGGGCAAACAACATCAAACTCAATCCCGAAAAGTGTGTTTTCGGGGTCCCGACGGGCATGCTGCTCGGCTTTATTATCTCCGAACGCAGCATCAAAGCCAACCCAGAGAAAATCTCAGCCATCACAAAAATGGGCCCAATCCAAAACATAAAGGGGGGTCAGCGAATCACAGGATGCCTTGCCGCCCTCAGCCGATTCATTTCGCGCCTCGGCGAACGAGGACTTCCCCTTTATCGACTCCTTAAGAAATCCGACCACTTTGAGTGGACAGCCGAGGCTCAGGAGGCGCTTGACATGGTTAAACAATTTCTAACTAAACCGCCGGTCCTAGTCCCTCCGTGCAACGGAGAATCCCTCCTACTATATATAACAGCCACCACGCAAGTGGTCAGCTCTGCCTTAGTGGTAGAGTGAGAGGAAGAGGGGCACGCCTTCAAGGTACAGCGACCTGTGTACTTCATCAATGAGGTGCTATCCAACTCCAAAACCCGTTACCCCCAAATCCAGAAACTCCTCTACACCGTCCTCATCACCAAGAGAAAGCTACGCCATTACTTCGAGTCACACCCTGTGACAGTCATGACGTCTTTCCCCCTCGGTGAGATCGTCCATAGCCAGGATGCTATAGGAAGAACCGCAAAGTGGGCGCTTGAGCTAATGGATCAGGGCATTACTTATGCCCCCCGAACAACGATCAAATCCCAGGTGCTGGCTGACTTCATCGCAGAGTGGACCGAGGTCCAGATGCCACCGACAATCGCCAATCAAGAGTACTGGATGATGTACTTCGACGGATCGCTGATGAAGAAGGGCGCCGGCGCGGGACTAGTCTTCGTGTCTCTCCTCGGGGTCCGCATGAGGTACATGGTTCGGCTCCATTTTCCCTCATCAAACAATATCGCAGAGTACGAAGCGCTCATCAACGGCCTACGAATCGCTATCGAGCTGGGCATCCGACGTCTCGACATCAGAGGCGACTCCCAGCTGGTCGTCAACCAGGTCATGAAGGAGTTGAGCTGCCACGACGCCAAGATGGAGGCATACTGCCAAGAAGTCCGACGGCTGGAGGACAGATTCAACGGCCTCGAGCTCAATGACATCCCAAGGCTCCTCAACGAAGCAGCCGACACAGTTGCGAAAGCAGCATCCGGCCGAGATCCAGTTCCGGCAGGCGTCTTCGCTAGCGATCAACACAAACCCTCGGTACGCTACACGAGGTCGGAACAAGCCGGCGATGGCCCATCTAGTCCGACCCTAGGGGTCGATCCGCCAACTGCTCCGCCCGACCCCGAGGTCATGGAGCTTGAAGAGGACCCAGCGGCACAGTCCGACCCTCCACGACATATTACCGGCAGACAAAACGGAAGCCCGACGGCTCGCACGACGCGCCAAGTCCTTCGTTCTTGTAGAAGGCGTACTCTACAAACGGAGTCACTTTGGGATTCTGCAACTCTATATCCCTGGTGAACAGGGAAAACTCCTGCTAGGCGACATCCATGGTGGAATCTGCGGTCATCATGCCGCACCAAGAACCTTGGTTGGGAATGCATTCCGACAAGGCTTCTACTGGCCCACCGTAGTAGCCAATGCCGAGCAAATTGTACGCACCTACGAAGGGTGCTAGTACTATGCTCGGCAAACTCACCTCCCGGCCCAGGCACTCCAGATGATCCCCATCACGTGGCCCTTCACGGTCTGGGGGCTCGACCTGGTTGGGCCACTCAAAAAGGTGCCTGGGGGCTTCACCCACCTGCTTGTCACCGTAGACAAGTTTACAAAATGGATTGAAGCTCGACCAATATCCACGATCAAATCCGAGCAAGCCGTGCTATTCTTCCTCGACATCATCCATCGCTTTGGAGTACCGAACTCCATCATCACAGACAACGACACGCAGTTCACCAGCAGGAAATTCATTCGATTCTGCGATGAACAACACATCCGGATCGATTGGGCGGCCGTCGCGCACCCCCGGACGAATGGACAGGTCGAGCGCGCAAATGACATGCTCCTGCAAGGCCTTAAGCCAAGAATTTTCAACCGGTTGAACAAGTTCAGCGCGCGCTGGCTCGCTGAGCTTCCAGCCGTACTCTGGAGCCTGAGGACAACTCCTAGCCGAGCCACTGGCTACACACCCTTCTTCATGGTCTACGGGTCCAAGGCTGTTCTCCCAACGGACCTTGACTATGGAGCACCAAGAATCAGAGCATACGATGAACAGGGGGCCAAGGTATCCCACCAAGACGCCACGGACCAGCTAGATGAAGCCCGTGACATTGCCCTCCTCCGTTCAGCTAAGTACCAGCAAGCGTTGCGCTGGTACCACAGCCGACGGGTATGGGGTCGATCCTTCAACATCGGGGACCTTGTCCTCCGCCTTGTGCAGAGCAACAAGGACCGCCACAAACTCTCACTGCCCTGGGAGGGGCCCTACATCGTCGTAGAAGTACTTCGCCCGGGCGCCTACAGGTTGAAAATCATCAACGGCGAGGTCTTCAACAACGCCTGGAACATTGAGTAGCTACATCGTTTTTACCGTTAAATAAGCGCATACTCTTCCATTATCAGTTTTTGTCATTACAAAACCTCGATCCTTAGTGACTTCCGACCCTGCAAAGCGCGAGGCGTCAGACCTCACTCAGGGGCTAACATAAGTAATACAAGTAGTACGCTTGCAAAAACTTCCTGTGTTATATTTATAAACGTTCTCTAAGTTTTCCGTTCTTCTCGTAAACAAGTCGTAAGGACTAAGATTTCGGGAATAAATTCTGACTATAACTGGTAGGACTGCGGGAGACCCACGCCCCCGCGGCTGCGACCTCTTTGCTCACCAGCGCGATCAGAATTATTTCACCCGCACTCCTAGTTTCTTACGGCTTAAACCATGGGAAGGGTCGGAGGGCACAAAGACCTTTTTTACAAAAAGAGGAAGCTAAAGGGCCGTCTACCGTAACAAAAGATGAAAATTTTTCATCTTTTGCACAAATTCACCACTTACAAAGTGATTTCATCACAAAAAGGACTAACATACTTGTAAATTCAGAGGACTATTTACTCGGGGGCTTCCCCACAAAATTATTCAATTACAGTCTCTGCCTAGCTTTACTACAAGTACTACTATGGCCACCGCGCAACGCTCTCCGTCGACAACGCCCGGGGCATGTGCACGGGCCAGTTCATCTACTACGGCCACCATGCCACGCTCTCCATCGACAACGCCCGGGGCATGTGCACGGGCCAGTTCATCTACTGCGGCCACCGCGCCACGCTCTCCATCGGCGACGTCCCGCCGCTCCGCGAGGCCCTCGAAGGCACCGTCACCTACAATGTTGAGCTCCACGCCGGCAACTGTGGTGCCCCTCCACCGGGGCATCCGGGGACTACGCCATCATCATCAGCCGCTACCCCAACAACGGTGCCTAAATGGGAGGCGCCTCCCGCCGTGGGGAGGCCGCAACAAACGACGGCAAGGCTGACGATGTCCGGCACCCTCCAGTACTCCTCTTTCGGTGGCAGCAAGCTCTTCCCGGCAAAGGCGGCCTGCACCACCTCATCTACGTTGGATGACCTCCAGCTCGACATCACACTCTGGATTCACGAGCGGATCAGTGAGTTTCCCTCTCTCTGGCATTACCCTTCCTCACTCAGGAACCGCCGCAACGTACGGACGTATCCGACGGGAAGGAAGAAGGAGAGGTAGCGGCTCAGAGGCAGAATAAGAGATGGGGTGAGAACTCCCCTCCCCCTCCCTATTTAAAGAGGAGGAGCTGCAGCCAAGGAAAGGCGAAAGGTTGGGACGAAAAACTCTCTCCCTTCTCCTACTTAAAAGCGAAATCAATGCTGATAGACCCCTGAGGGGACGCGCCGGAACTGACGGGATGTGCCTCGGTCGACGAGACGCCCCCTGGTCAAATGGGATACTGCCTAGGTATGGCCCGCCACTGACCCACTCCGGACATGGCAATTAAGGCGCCCACATGGGCAGATGACCCTTCGCCTCCCCATGCAGGACCATGGAACGATCCGACGACAGGACCTCTGTGAAGGGGAGCAAACGACGAACGAAGGTCCAAAGAAAGATAAGCATATCTGCCTTCTTACTTTACGCGTTAAAATTCATTACCGAGCTTCTGACCCCATCAAACGGCAGGGACACGAACATCACTTGGGGGCTGCCGAGGATTTCTACCTGTCTAGACATCCTCCTCACCCTACCCCTCCGTACGCTTGAAACCAGGGGAGCGAAATACGAGCATAAAACTTTGAATAAAACTAGATGAACTAGCAGACCCTACGCCTCGATAGCTATGGTGTTTCTGTTAACCAGAAAAAATCATACTCAACGCCCCCCGCGTCTCCAGCTTCAACATCTGCCTTCTCAAGAAGGGTTCGGAGGGGCCCACCTACAGAATCTCCCGCAAAGGAGAAGCTGTCAGGTGGCCCAAGTCGATCGGACGGCTCGGACTGCCACCAAGATACGAAAAAACAAAGAATAGCGATTCTTATGCAGGTTACTCCAAACCTCGTCACAAACATCAGGGCCCGAACCCATCTGGTAGGAGCTTTTCCGCCACTCATGCTACCAAGGTAACATTACCGGCCCCGCCTTTTTTCGATTAAATTATGCATTCAAACATTACATATGCAAAATGTTGCATCCCAACACTTCATGTCGCGTCACGAAACGACCGTCGCCTCATTCGATATAGGTGACAGCAGGCCGAGGTTTGAAGGCCGGCCCACGAAGGGCTCGAGGCCGCCTCGTATTGAACAGAGCCAGGGAGAAATAACTGAGACAAGCCCCAGCGGCCTTGCCCGACCCCGCTCAGAAACGAACAGGGGCGTCTCAACCTTTTCTCGTTCGATTCTAACCCCAAGCCAAACCCATAGAATCTCCATCGAGGAGAGGCCATTGGGCCGCCTGAGCCTATCGAATGGCTAGGGCATCTGCCGGGAGGCAGGTTAAGAAGTTGTGGAGCACCACCAGAGAGCTCTGCCGACCCCATCAGCAAATGATGGACCCAAATTCCACACGAACGTACCCGTTAGCGAGCTCATTGAGCGTGATACTCGAGCCATCGAGGCAAAGTGTCGTTTACTCAGCCCCTCCGATTGCGAAAATTGAGGACAGGGTAACACGCAAATTACGGCCGACCCCTATCAGACCCTGACAAGGCCCGGGGGCTCGAGCCGCTCAATATAGGGACACCGGTTCGAAGGCCCTACCTTGCCGAGCCCATAGAGTCCCCATTTGGGGAATTCTGTTGGAAGACAGGGCAGGGAATATTGCAATGCCATCCAAGGACTTAGCCAACCCTGTCACCAAAACCACGGAATGGGATTCCATCCAAACGTTCCGGTCTCCAGTAACACCCGACCCCAGCAAATGCAAGGGGTCGGACCTTACTCGGGGGATGGTTAAGGTACGGCTACCTCCCTTCCTTTTTTCAAAACAATCTCCTCGCATCAAGACCAGCGGCAAGATTTGGGGGAACAGATTGGTAAGATCGCAAAAAATAAAACAAAACGAAATTACGAAGCAAAATCACGAAACTACGTCCAGACTCGAAAATACCGACACTTGTTCACATATTACATATAAGTTGTGCTCAAAATTATTCGACTAACTACTCCTGCGAAGGGAGAACCATTTCTTTCAGATTATCCGCCAGGTTTTTCACAAGGGGAGCCACCATCTTCTCAATTGCCTCCAGCTCATCATCCTCATAGGTAGGCGGGAAACCTTCGCTCATCACTTTCAGGTTGATCTCCTTCTCGTAATGAGCATGGGCGACGGTGAAGGCCTGGGTGATCCTAGCGTGAAAAGCACTCTCCTCAAGCTGGCCCACCCGAGCCGTGATACCTGTGGCACGAGCCGCGAGCGGGCTGGTCTCCACCGGCTCCACCACCTTCAGGGCATCAAGGACCACCCCGACCATAGCTTGCAAAAGATCATGCCCGTCGCTCTCAGTCTGAAGGGTCCTTCGTACATGGGCAAGCTCCTTTTCCAGCTTGACAGAGACGTTTTTGGCGCTCAACCTTCGGCTCACCGCGTCATAGAGATCCGCCCGGAGGGAGCGGACCACCTCGACGTCCTCGTCCACCTTCTGCTGAAGGGCCTTGGCCCTACTCTCAGCCTTCCATTTGAGGTCCCGCTCCATCTCTAGATCCTTCAGGACCTCGCCGGCCTTCTCGTTAGCCGCGGCATTCCTCTGCAGCAGCTCATCTCGCTCCTTTCGGAGCCTGGCGATCTCCTCCTCATCCAGCTTTGACCTCGCCGACAAATCCTCAAACATCCCATGGGCCTCCTCCGCGTCCTCACGCGCCTGGGCCTCCCGCTCCTGGGCGGCAGCAAGCTGTGCGGCCATATTTGCTCGTAGTCGGGCCTCCTCGGAAAGGCGATCCCACTCTGCCTTCTGCAAGCGGAGGAATCGGGATTTATTCTGGCTACGAGCAACAAGAGTCTGAAGAGGAAGAAGACTGGTATTAGAAATACAAAAACACAAAAACATGCAAAGAAAGAAGAAAACCAAGCGAGTACCTGGGTAGTAGGAACAACAATTTCACGCAGGGCTCCTCTTGTAGCAGAACCGACCAATTTATAAGAGTACAAGTACAATGGTGTCCCACAAGCGGTCGCACTGTCATACTTGAACCCATATAAACCTGGTAGTCCGTCGAGTACCACGACGGGTCTCGATAAACGATTTACAACAACCAAGATCGTACATGATTCAACATACATGCCACATATTACATAAAGTTCACAGATACATTTTCATCATCAGAGTATGAAACCAGTTATTACAAACCGAGTTTGATAGATAAAAGCGGAAGCAAATTAAGTTTGAAAGTAAAGTTCCCAACATAATTTAGTACAGTGCCAAAACACGATCACGGTCCACAAAAGCATGTAGAAGGATTAATAAGAAGCCTGCCCAAGGCTTACTCCTCATCCACAGCGGGATAGAAGCAACTCTTGCAATAACCATGATACACAGTGCCATCTGCAACATGGGAAATAAAACCCTGAGTACGAGAAGGTACTCAGCTAGACTTACCCGTCGAAAACCAGAAATAAAATGACTCCAAGGATTATGCAAGGCTGTATAAGTGGGGATAGCTTGACAACATTTTGCATAAAAGCGATTAACTTAGCTATATAATTATGGTTCCAATATCAGGTTAATTATAACTATCCATCTCTAGATTAGCAACTATCCTGTGCCAAACATGTGGTATATCCATTTAAAAGCATACAATAGTAACCATAGCAGATATTGCAATTCCATAATCATCCGAACCATCATGTTCCATAACACAGTTACTACGATGTTGGGACTAGCCAAGTTTCTCACTATCTGGGAGAGACGGCGATTCGAATCGATTTCAACCAGCTGGGAATTTATTCCTAACACAAACATAGGCATACCGCGCGAAGGCAGCCTTAGGTCACCTTTGGTACAACTCAGGTACACATTTCGCGGGTCCGTACCGCGCCGCACAGTCTGGGACACTAGATGCTAGGACGTTCAGGCCTAGCCTACCCTTGGTCTCAGTCTGATCGCCCCCCGCAAGGAGCGCACAACAGAACGAGTCCCGGCCTGAGTGGAGCTACTCGGCTTCGTGGTCGGAATGAGTTATCCGGCCAGCTAAGTGATAGGCATGCGTTCAATCTTGTCAGAAGCACCAACAATGGTACGGTCCTTAATCGACACAGACGGGGATAGATCCACACCCAAGACCTCCATGTCTTATTGCTTCTCTATCGACATTTCACCCGGTCTCCATTTACATTACCCCATGGTTCTTTTCCACGATAGCAAATATAGCAAACCGTGCTTCGGTATCCACCTATATCTCGCAGGTGACAGGAAATCACCCGACTTCTACCGGTCTAAGTAGGGCTAAGCATATATTCGATCCTAGACCTATAAAGGGTGAAAGGTGTATATATTTGGACAAGGTAGTTCCATGCATCAAGTGGTTCCATTCAACTCTTATAACCTAATGCATCAATCATAAGTACTTAAGTAATCATTTGTAAAATACTGGGAGACTTAGAATGCTCCGGGGCTTGCCTTTCAGAAAAGAAGTAGGGCGGTGATCAGGACACTCCGGAAGCTCTTTAGGATTCTGCTCCTCGCCTTCAGGAGCTGTGACTTGAGGATTCTCCAGCTGGTCCCCATCCTCTACTTCGTCGAATTCCAGCAACGTTATTTCTTCCTCCGATCCTAGATGCATGAATATGGCATAAGGTATTGCGAATGCATACATGCGTACAAGTATAAAATAATGACACATGACAAATGCATTCGTATAAGTATTCTTAACAGCATGGTGTTAGCAAATGCATCATATTTTACCGAGTAGGTTCATATCCCTTCTTGATTACTTAATCAAACACATTTACAAATCATTCACTACACACAAAACAGCAGCTGCTTGGTTTACTCATAACTGAAGTTCTACTTATCCAAATGCTGTGATATTAGACTTTCTGGAAAGCTTATAAAATTTTCTACAACTCTTATTTAATCACCAAAAGCTAATTCACACTTTATCTTAACCAAAACAGACAATCAATCCAGCGCTGTCCAGAAATTCTAGAAAACAAGCAAATTCGGAAAGGCTAACTTTAAACAGCTGTAACTCCTAAACCGTTTGACCTATGGTCCTGAAATTTTAACACAAGACATATGATGAAGTTATATACAACTTTGTTATTAACTATTTTTACAGCAAACATCATTTTTATCATGCAACTTATCAAACTACCGAATCTGTCCGGAAACTATTCCAATTCGCATTATAAAGTAACAATACTTCTACTTCATATAAGTATTCAAATTTTTACAACCCAAAGTCTACCAACAGTTTAAGCATACCAAATACACTCAAGAAAATATCATGGTGAAGCCCAAACTATTTCTTGAAATGCCTTTATTATTTTACCTAGATACTTAGGTTAAATAATAAACATATAATAGATGTACATCATAAATTCTCAGAAAATTACAGTGGCTTACTAGTTCTACCAATAGACTATTGTAAAATATTCATGCCATTTTACCAAGTAAAACATCCTACACAAAAATGACAAGGCAGCAAGGCTTGAAATAGCATAAATAGAAAACCCTATTGAAAAGTGTCAAGCAACAGATTTTATATTTTTCTTAGCATACGTATGGTACTAGGATATCCTCTAACAAATTTCATGAATATTGGATTCATAAATAATTTATAAAAATTCATACAAGGATCTCCTAATTACAAAAGGAAAATCTATAACTACAAATTTATGATTGCACTAATCCTCAAATTTTTACCAGAGCTCATACATGTCAAGAATAGCTTACCACAAAAATTTCATAATTTTTGGAGCACAGAAACTCTAGATATAAAATAAACAAGTTTGCATGCATTCAAAAATACATTTCAAATCTCCATTTAAATCTCCCAAAATTTCTACTGTAAGTGTCAAGATTATATTTTTCATAAATACTACACTTCCTAAGGAACATTACCAAATTTATTTCACAATTTTTGAAGCTACCAATTTGGAGATACAAATATTACAAAACAGTACAAAATCTAGAATTAATGGACTATCCTATACTCTTACTGCCGCTGACTGGTGGGACCCGCTGACAGAGGACCCCACATGTCATTGAGACAAGAATAGAGCAGGCGGCGCTACTCTACTGGCGTGGCTAGAGCTCGCCGACGGCGAACTTGTCGGCGGTGACATCATTACGAGGTGATCCACTCAACCTCGTGCACACGTTGCACTACTTGGGGGGACCTCTCGTCGGAGCTAGCGACTGCGGCGGCGCCAATGGCGGGGCGGAGGTGCGGGTCGATGGCGTTACGCCGATGGAAGCCACGGCGACTCAATCAAACGCGCGTACATGCATCGACACACGACTACGGAGCTATTGCACTCACTATCGCTGCTAGAAGTGGTCGAAGATGTCTCGGCCACGGCGTCGTGGCGCGGCGGTGAACTCCAGTGAGGCTGTGTGCGGGGCTGAAGCTTTACCGAGCACCGGCAGCGGCACGAGTGGATGCGGTGAGCTACTGGGGTGGCGGTGGTGCTGTTGTGGTGATGGAGAAGCGGCTAGGCCAGCCAATGACTGGCAACGGTGATGGCGGCGAGCGGCGATGCTGCTGCGGGCGCTGCGAGCGACGAAGGAGGAGCCGGAAATGCGAAAATGGAGGCGCGGGCAGGAGCGGGTGGTAGCTGGGGTGATAATGGCCAGCTCTGGCGTGTCGTGGCCTACGTGGTCAGGGCAACGGCGACGCGCGGCCATCACGGCCTCCACGCGGTGGCCATGTCCTGGCGACGGTCGGCCACTGAACCAGCCGGTTCAGTTCGTCAGTGAACGCGATTTCGAGCCTGACAGCGAGTTTACACGGCGATTAAGCTATCAAACCGTAAGCTCCTTAGCGTAAATGATCTACACGACTTGTGTAGTCCTATGTACCAGCTACAACTTTTGTTAAGGGATCATGCTCTAATTCGCAACCAACACTGAGTAATATCATCCCCAATGTCAGCCTGTCAGTCTATCAACGAACAATGACTTAGAAAAAAAATTCATAAGTGTTGAAATGTTTGTTTTGATGATTCTTGTGATCCAATTTCAAACATGTTAGGAGCTGAATCATTCAATGACCCAAAAATAAAAGTTGTTCCTTATAGCAAATACTACAACTTTGCTTTAGTGACCACCTCCATGCAAGGTCTCTAACACCTAGTTCAAACTTGGTCAAACATGTCACATTTAAATGATGATATACTTCAAACCATGGCTTAATGACCTAATTACCCCTAACCATGAATATCAAAGTTGTTCATAATGATACTCTAAACATGTTTAGGATAATTGCAAGGTCATACAATCATTTCATACATTAGTTGCACATAAAGCTTTCCAGTTCAACACACATAGCATCACTTAAGTACTTGATTAGACAAAATGATCTTCATGAACATTGTTCCACTAGTCATCATAAGTGTAGCTAATATGTTTTAGTGACTCACATCAACTACTTACATGTATACACTCATAATCATATGCATATTCATATGAAAACATGAAATACTAAGAAATGTTGCACATGTTTCAATTGAATGTTTCAAGTGTAAATGCATATATATGAATGCTTGATGATCATGCTCATGCTATGCAAGTCAAGTTATGCAAGGCTAACACCTTGGGTGTTACAGCCGCTCCCCCTTATAAAAATCTCATCCCGAGATTTGCAAGACCTACCATTCTTGGAAAAAGGTGGGATAAACTTCTCGTAGATAATCTTCTCTTTCCCACATAGCATCTTGTTCACTATGATTGTTCCACACCACCTTATAGAACTTAATAATCTTACTCCATGTTACTCTTTCCATCTCTTCTAATACTCGAATTGGCTTTTCTTCATAGGTCAAATCCAATTGAAGCTGCACGTTGGTGGGTACAATAGCTTCTTCAGTTACTCGAAGACACTTCTTCAACTGAGAAACATGGAAAACATCAAATATTGCACTCATCTCTGGTGGAAGTTGTAACTTATAAGCAACATTCCCTTTCCATTCCAAAATCTTGTATGGTCCCACATATCTAGGTGAAAGCTTCTTTTTCATCCCAAATCTCTTCACCCCTTTCATGGGTGATACTTTCAAGTACACATAGTCACCTACTTCAAAAGTCAGTGATCTCCTTCTTCTATCAGCATAACTCTTTTGTCTCGATTGAGCTGCCTTCATATGCTGTTGGATCACACGTACTTGCTCTTCAGCTTCATTGACAAAGTCAATACCAAAGTATCTCCTTTCACCGGGCTCAATCCAATTCAACGGAGTTCTACATTTTTTGCCATACAAGACTTCAAATGGAGCCATCTTGATACTTGCTTGATAACTGTTGTTATAGGAGAACTCAGCTAAAGGTAACCATTTCTCCCATGAACCTTTTGAAGATATAACACAAGCTCTAAGCAAATCTTCTAAGATTTGGTTTACTCGCTCTGTCTGTCCTGAAGTTTGTGGATGATATGCAGAACTTTTGATTAGCTTGGTTCCCAAAGCCTGGTGTAAGTGCTCCCAAAAATGAGCTATGAACTGTGGTCCTTGATCTGAGATTATAGTCCTGGGTACTCCATGTAGTCTCACGATCTGGGAAACATATATCTCAGCGTATTTCCCAACTATATACTGTGTGTTCACGGGTATAAAATGTGTTGACTTGGTGAGACGATCAACAATAACCCATATTGAATCGTGACCTTGTGGTGTCATTGGAAGGCCTGTGATAAAGTCCTTACTGATTTCTTCCCATTTCCAACCTGGAATAGGCAATGGCTGAAGTAATCCGGCAGATTTCATATGAACAGCTTTTACTCGACTGCAGTTATCGCACCTAGCGACATAGGCGGCGATCTCTTTCTTCATCTTAGTCCACCAAAAATGGGTTTTTAAATCTTGGTACATCTTACTACTACCCAGAAGAATAGACAATTTGGACGAGTGAGCTTCATCTAAAATTTGGTTCCTCAACTCATGGTCTTTTGGTACCACAAGTCGGTCCTCAAACCATAACACACCTCTTTCGTCCAATCTAAAATGCTTGGTCTCTTGCTCTTGCATTTTTCTCTTGATGTGACTTATTCCTACATCTGTCTGCTGCAACTCTATGATTTTGCTCTCAAGTGAACAACTGATCGTGATATTGTGTAGTACAGCAGGGTGTAACAAGTTGAATCCATCTTCCAATAATGCTTCCATAGTGTTGCAATGAGACTTTCGACTGAGTGCATCTGCTACTACATTAGCTTTTCCTGGATGGTAGTGCACTTCCAAATTGTAATCCTTAATCAGCTCTAACCATCTTTGTTGTCTCATGTTCAGCTCTGGTTGGGTAAAGATATACTTGAGACTTTTGTGGTCAATATACATATGACATACATTGCCCAACAAGTAATGTCTCCATATATTTAATGCGTGAACCACTGCTGCAAGTTCTAAATCATGTGTAGGGTAGTTGACTTCATGCTTTCTCAATTGCCGAGAAGCATATGCAATAACTCTTCCTTCTTGCATAAGCACACACCCCAAACCTATTCCCAATGCATCACAAAATACATCAAAAGGCTTTTCAATGTCTGGTTGTGCTAGCACAGGTGCTGTAGTCAACAGAGTTCTGAGGGTGTGAAAAGCTGCTTCACATTCTGGTGTCCGTTTGTACTTCTCATCTTTCTAAAGTAGTCTGGTCATGGGCTTAGCTATCTTTGAGAAGTCTGGAATGAAACGACGATAATATCCTGCTAACCCTAGAAAACCCTGAACTTCATGAACCAAAGTTGGTGCTTTCCAATCCATGACCTCTTGTACTTTTGATGGGTCTACAGAGATTCCATCCCTTGATAAGATGTGACCTAAGAAAGGTACCTTGCTCAACCAAAATTCACACTTACGAAACTTTGCGTATAGCTTATGCTCCCTCAATCTGGATAGGACAATCCTCAGATGCTCTTCATGATCTGACTCATTTTCCGAATAAATTAATATATCATCGATAAACACGACCATGAACTTGTCAAGCTCGGGCATGAATACCGAATTCATCAGGTACATGAAGTAGGCTGGAGCATTTGTTAGTCCAAAGGACATAACCAAATACTCATATAAGCCGTACCTAGTAGAGAAAGCAGTTTTAGGTATGTCCTCTGGTCTGATCTTTATTTGATGGTAGCCTGACCTCAAGTCAATTTTGGAGAATACCTTTGCCTTCGCTAGCTGATCAAACAAGATGTCGATGCGGGGCAACGGGTATTTGTTCTTGATGGTCACAGCATTGAGTAGTCTATAATCTACACACATCCTTAGTGACTTGTCCTTCTTTTTCACAAACAATGCTGGACATCCCCACGGAGATGAGCTAGGTTGGATAAGACCCTTGTCCAATAGATCTTGTAATTGAACCTTAAGTTCTGCTAACTCATTGGGTGGCATTCTATATGGCCTTCTTGATATGGGTGCCGTACCTGGCACTAACTCAATCTTAAATTCCACCTCCCTATCAAGTGGTAAGCCTGGTAATTCCTCTGAAAATACATCTGGAAACTCACAAACTACGGGGATATCACAAAGTGTGGTGGTTTGGATAGCACAAGCTAAATGTTGGAGTTCAAAATTGTGGGAGAGTGGTACTAGAAAAGCATTCCCTCCCGTGGGTTCTCTCAACATAATAGTACGGGTGCTGGTGTCAATGAGAACACCATGATCCTTCATCCAATTCATGCCTAGGATTACACTTATCGACAACCCCGGCAATATTATCAAATCTGTTGTATACTCCCTCCCTTGTATAGAGATGAGCATGTTTTTTACTATCTTTTTGGTAGAAATAGTACCCCCTACTGAACTTATATTATAACCCCCTTTGCTTACTTCAATTATTTCCTGATCATGCCTAGATGCGAATGCTTGACTCATAAAGGAATGAGAAGCTCCCGAATCAAATAAAACAACAGCGGGATGCTTGTTGACGAGAAACATACCAGCCGTGACAACTTCTCCAGCGGGCACTTCCTCAACAGCGGTATAATGCACGTATCCCGGACGTGCCCTTGAGTTTGCCTGCCTCTGATTGTTCTGATTCGGGTTGCCATTCTTCTTGGGGTGGGGCATTCCTTGGCCCAATGACCCATTTGATTGTAGTTGAAACATGGCTGATTATTCCTAGGTCCTGTGGAGCTCCCCTGACTACCAGTCCCTTTTGGTAAGGCAATAGTGAATGCCTTACGGAATGGTTTATGTGGCCTGCTATTCTGAGCTTTGGGTGGTGGAGGCCTAAACTTGGATGCAGGTGGATGGAATTGTGGCCTAGCTGTGATAGGCGCTCTTGCCTGTGAAGATCCGGAGGCACCTACCTCGAATGCCCTCTTGTGACTCTTAGCAGCCGCGTGCATGTTATTGTGGTTTTCCTGGGTCAGAGCATCACTAATAAACTCGTTGTAAGTGGCACACCTAGAATTGGCCATGGTCTTCATCAGTTTGGTACCCAGGCCCTGCTTGAAACTCGCTATCTTCTTCTCCTCAGTATCCACAAAACCTGGAGCATATTTGGACAGGTTGTTGAATGCGTGGATGTATTATGTGAGAGTCTTCGTTCCCTGAGTGAGCCTCATAAATTCAGCCGCTTTCATGCGCATTAGGCCCAGGGGAATGTGATGTCCCCTAAAAGCCAGCTTGAACTATTCCCAGGTCACTCGCGCATTAGCAGGCAAAGATGACAAGAAATGTGTCCACCAGATTCCTGCTGGTCCTTGCAGCTGATGAGAAGCATACTCAGCTTTCAGATGCTCTGTGACCCTTAGCAGACGAAACTTCTGCTCAATGGTATTGAGCCACTCATCAGCCTGTAGTGGTTCCTCAGCCACCTTGAAGATAGGAGGCTTTGTATCCAGAAATTCCTTGAATGTACTGTGCTGATTTGGCTCGGCCCCTTGTTGCTGTGGGTGGCCACGAGCGGTGTTCTGCGCAATGAGGCGCAGAGCTTCTTCCATTGTCCTTTGGCTCCCCAAGAACTGAGCAAAGAACTCCTGAGCAGACGGCGGCGGCGGTGGTGGTAAGTCATCACCATTGCCATCATGACTGCTACCAGCTCCTGCTCGGGTGCGCGTCATCTGCGAAGTTGGAACAATAAGCGATTATTGGTTGATGCCACAAGATTGCAGATGAATTTATAATCATGCCAAACTGAAATTACTGGAGAAAATTCTCAAATTCACAATAAAAACAGAGGCATAACAATTCATTCTCGCAACATGACACCACCAATTTTATCACTTATCGGACTCGCACCGTGTTAACATACTAGTCACTAGGTGACTCTAATCTTCATTAAGATCGCTATCGAGGTCGGAGATAGGATTATCCTCATTCTCTGGCTCCACTTCTTTCTCGTCCCAGCCGTCATCTTCTACTAACATTTCTGGATCTTCATCTTCCTTACTATGGATCGGGTGCAGTTGGTTGTTCAAATTATGCACCTCATGCTGAAAATCCATCACTACATGCTGGGCCCGTGCAAGCTGCTGGCTCAAGTCTCTTTATTCCAGTGATAGAGGGGCGGTTCATGGTACCCCGCAAAGTGCAAAACTCTCCACAATAGAGTAGGTGTTCCAAAAACCATTAGGAAATTCTCACTCCAACTGGTGCTGCCATCGGTACTATCAACATGTACACTTTTGTGAGACAAGACCATAATGGATAAGAGTTACATAACCGAGTAAGAAATTTATAAGGGGAGGAACAATGTAATTATTTGAATGATAATTATCATGATGCATGCTCGTTCCGTACGTCCTCACAAACTTAGGAAAAATTTGTTTCTAGCGGTAGACACGGTGGCATACATACGTTCTCTCATATACAGCGTAACTAGTCGAGCTACACGTTTCGTTGTTAGTATACCTGCATAAGAATTTCATTTCAGCCCAAACCCATAATGAAATATGCAGAATGTAAATTTAAATACTTCCATATATGTATACCCATACATATACTTCCGTATCAAACTACCCGATAACAATTTAAACCCACAATTAAATACGCACCATATACACATGCAAGCATGCATACATAGCCGTACCAAGCTAACTCTCCCCGACCACACGCTCACATCTTGCGGTCATGTCACTCATTATCTTACCTTGGCATAGAGGCATTTGATCCATACATTACCATTCAAGTGAATGGCATCCATACAATAGCATGCCGTATGGACGACGAAGTAAAAACCCCCATGTTAGTACTTAAATAGCCACCTAATAGTCCTTAATTTGGGCATAAGGAAAGTGATCATTGCCACACTTTAGATTTCAAATACCTATTATATAGCTATCAGTTGCTAGAGAAGGGTTTTTGAAAAACAAAAACTTTTGTTTTAAATACACATGTGACAATTACCGTTGAATCTTGCTCTGATGCCAGCTGTCGCAGAACCGACCAATTTATAAGAGTACAAGTACAATGGCGTCCCATAAGCGGTCGCACTGTCATACTTGAACCCATATAAACCCGGTAGTCCGTCGAGTACCACGACGGGTCTCGATAAACGATTTACAACAACCAAGATCGTACATGATTCAACATACATGCCACATATTACATAAAGTTCATAGATACATTTTTATCATCAGAGTATGAAACCAGTTATTACAAACCGAGTTTGATAGATAAAAGCGGAAGCAAATTAAGTTTGAAAGTAAAGTTCCCAACATAATTTAGTACAGTGCCAACACACGATCACGGTCCACAAAAGCATGTAGAAGGATTAATAAGAAGCCTGCCCAAGGCTTACTCCTCATCCACAGCGGGATAGAAGCAACTCTTGCAATAACCATGATACACAGTGCCATCTGCAACATGGGAAATAAAACCCTGAGTACGAGAAGGTACTCAGCTAGACTTACCCGTCGAAAACCAGAAATAAAATGACTCCAAGGATTATGCAAGGCTGTATAAGTGGGGATAGCTTGACAACATTTTGCATAAAAGCGATTAACTTAGCTATATAATTATGGTTCCAATATCAGGTTAATTATAACTATCCATCTCTAGATTAGCAACTATCCTGTGCCAAACATGTGGTATATCCATTTAAAAGCATACAATAGTAACCATAGCAGATATTGCAATTCCATAATCATCCGAACCATCATGTTTCATAACACAGTTACTACGATGTTGGGACTAGCCAAGTTTCTCACTATCTGGGAGAGACGGCAATTCGAATCGATTTCAACCAGCTGGGAATTTATTCCTAACACAAACACAGGCATACCGTGCGAAGGCAGCCTTAGGTCACCTTTGGTACAACTCAGGTACACATTTCGCGGGTCCGTACCGCGCCGCACAGTCTGGGACACTAGATGCTAGGACGTTCAGGCCTAGCCTGCCCTTGGTCTCAGTCTGATCGCCCCCCGCAAGGAGCGCACAACAGAACGAGTCCCGGCCTGTGTGGAGCTACTCGGCTTCGCGGTCGGAACGAGTTATCCGGCCAGCTAAGTGATAGGCATGCGTTCAATCTTGTCAGAAGCCCCAACAACGGTACGGTCCTTAATCGACACAGATGGGGATAGATCCACACCCAAGACCTCCATGTCTTGTTGCTTCTCTATCGACATTCCGCCCGGTCTCCATTTACATTACCCCATGGTTCTTTTCCACGATAGCAAATATAGCCAACCATGGTTCGGTATCCACCTATATCTCGCAGGTGACAGGAAATCACCGGACTTCTACCGGTCTAAGTAGGGCTAAGCATATATTCGATCCTAGACCTATACAGGGTGAAAGGTGTATATATTTGGACAAGGTAGTTCCATGCATCAAGTGGTTCCATTCAACTCTTATAACCTAATGCATCAATCATAAGTACTTAAGTAATCATTTGTAAAATACTGGGAGACTTAGAATGCTCCGGGGCTTGCCTTTCAGAAAAGAAGTAGGGCGGTGATCAGGACACTCCGGAAGCTCTTCGGGATTCTGCTCCTTGCCTTCAGGAGCTGTGACTTGAGGATTCTCCAGCTGGTCCCCATCCTCTACTTCGTCGAATTCCAGCAACGTTATTTCTTCCTCCGATCCTAGATGCATGAATATGACATAAGGTATTGCGAATGCATACATGCGTACAAGTATAAAATAATGACACATTACGAATGCATTCATATAAGTATTCTTAACAGCATGGTGTTAACAAATGCATCATATTTTACCGAGTAGGTGCATATCCCTTCTTGATTACTTAATCAAACACATTTACAAATCATTCACTACACACAAAATAGTAGCTGCTTGGTTTACTCATAACTGAAGTTCTACTTATCCAAATGCTGTGATATTAGACTTTCTGGAAAGCTTATAAAATTGTCTACAACTCTTATTTAATCACCAAAAGCTAATTCACACTTTATCTTAACCAAAACAGACAATCAATCCAGCACTGTCCAGAAATTCCAGAGAACAAGCAAATTCAGAAAGGCTAACTTTAAACAGCTGTAACTCCTAAACCGTTTGACCTGTGGTCCTAAAATTTTAACACAAGACATATGATGAAGTTATATACAACTTTGTTATTAACTATTTTTACAGCAAACAACATTTTTATCATGCAACTTATCAAACTATTGAATCTGTCCGGAAACTATTCCAATTCGCATTATAAAGTAACAATACTTCTACTTCATATAAGTATTCAAATTTTTACAACCCAAAGTCTACCAATAGTTTAAGCATACCAAATACACTCAAGAAAATATCATGGTGAAGCCCAAACTATTTCTTGAAATGCCTTTATTATTTTACCTAGATACTTAGGTTAAATAATAAACATATAATAGATGTACTTCATAAATTCTCAGAAAATTATAGTGGCTTACTAGTTCTACCAATAGACTACTGTAAAAGGTTCATGCCATTTTACCAAGTAAAACATCATACACAAAAATAACAAGGCAGCAAGGCTTGAAATAGCATAAATAGAAAACCCTATTGAAAAGTATCAAGCAACAGATTTTTTATTTTTCTTAGCATACGTATGGTACTAGGATATCCTCTAACAAATTTCATGAATATTGGATTCATAAATAATTTATAAAAATTCATACAAGGATCTCCTAATTACAAAAGGAAAATCTATAACTACAAATTTATGCATGCACTGATCCTCAAATTTTTACCAGAGCTCATACATGTCAAGAATAGCTTACGACAAAAATTTCATAATTTTTCGAGCACCGAAACTCTAGATATAAAATAAACAAGTTTGCATGCATTCAAAAAGACATTTCAAATCTCCATTTAAATCTCCCAAAATTTCTACTGTAAGTGTCAAGATTATATTTTTCTTAAATACTACACTTCCTAAGGAACATTACCAAATTTATTTCACAATTTTTGAAGCTACCAAATTGGAGATACAAATATTACAAAAGAGTACAAAATCTGGAATTAATGGACTATCCTATACTCTTACTGCCGCTGACTGGTGGGACCCGCTGACAGAGGACCCCACATGTCATTGAGACAAGAACAGAGCAGGCGGCGCTACTCTACTGGCGCGGCCAGAGCTCGCCGACGGCGAACTTGCCGGCGGTGACATCATTACGAGGTGATCTACTCAACCTCGTGCACACGTTGCACTACTTGGGGGGACCTCTCGTCGGAGCTAGCGACTATGGCGGCGCCAATGGCGGGGCGGAGGTGCGGGTCGATGGCGTTACGCCGGTGGAAGCCACGGCGACTCAATCAAACGCGCGTACATGCATCGACACACGACTACGGAGCTATTGCACTCACTATCACTGCTAGAAGTGGTCGGAGATGTCTCGGCCACGGCGTCGTGGCGCGGCAGTGAACTCCGGCGAGGCTGTGTGTGGGGCTGAAGCTTTACCGAGCACCGGCAGCGGCACGGGTGGATGCGGTGAGCTGCTGGGGTGGCGGTGGTGCTGTTGTGGTGATGGAGAAGCGGCTAGGCCAGTAGGTGACTGGCAACGGCGATGGCGGCGAGCGGCGCTGCTGCTGCGGGTGCTGCGAGAGACGAAGGAGGAGCCGGAAATGCGAAAATGGAGGCGCGGGTAGGAGCGGGCGGTAGCTGGGGTGATAATGGCCAGCTCTGGCGCGTCGTGGCCTACGTGGTCAGGGCAATGGCGACGCGCGGCCATCATGGCCTCCACGTGGTGGCCATGTCCTGGCAACGGTCGGCCACTGAACTAGCCGGTTCAGTTCGTCAGTGAACGCGATTTCGAGCCTGACAACGAGTTTACACGGCGATTAAACTATCAAACCGTAAGCTCGATAGCGTAAATGATCTACACGACTTGTGTAGTCCTATGTACCAGCTACAACTTTTGTTAAGGGATCATGCTCTAATTCGCAACCAACACTGAGTAATATCAACCCCAATGTAAGCCTGTCAGTCTATCAACGAACAATGACTTAGAAAAAAAATTCATAAGTGTTGAAATGTTTGTTTTGATGATTCTTGTGATCCAATTTCAAACATGTTAGGAGCTGAATCATTCAATGACCCAAAAATAAAAGTTGTTCCTTATAGCAAATACTACAACTTTGCTTTAGTGACCACCTCCATGCAAGGTCTCTAACACCTAGTTCAAACTTGGTCAAACATGTCACATTTAAATGATGATACACTTCAAACCATGGCTTAATGACCTAATTACCCCTAACCATGAATATCAAAGTTGTTCATAATGATACTCTAAACATGTTTAGGCTAATTGCAAGGTCATACAATCATTTCATACATTAGTTGCACATAAAGCTTTCCAGTTCAACACACATAGCATCACTTAAGTACTTGATTAGACAAAATGATCTTCATGAACATTGTTCCACTAGTCATCATAAGTGTAGCTAATATGTTTTAGTGACTCACATCAACTACTTACATGTATACACTCATAATCATATGCATATTCATATGAAAACATGAAATACTAAGAAATGTTGCACATGTTTCAATTGAATGTTTCAAGTGTAAATGCATATATATGAATGCTTGATGATCATGCTCATGCTATGCAAGTCAAGTTATGCAAGGCTAACACCTAGGGTGTTACACCTCTGGCCTGCTCCAGATCCAGCATGGTCGAAATCCCGACGTCAAGACCCTCCCGCTCCATGCTCTCGGCATGATCATCGAGCGAGAAAAGAGCCGACGTCGGATCCTGGGCGGCCATCCACTGGAGCGGCGGCTCCCCCCTCACGGGGGAGCGGCTTCCTCCCGATAAAGGGGCCAGGGGCGGCTCCCTCCTAACCCTATGCGGCACCACCGCCGCGCTCAAGGACCCTCCAACCGGACCCTCCTCCACCTGGGCCGCTTCAAGCATCATGGGCGGATCCACCTGGGCCTCTGGTGGCACGGATTGCACTGCGCCCTCAAGCACCACCGTGGCGGCATCCGGCTGAGCCTGGCTCTGCTCGGCAACCACCGAGGGTGTGGGCGCCACCACAGGCACCGTCAGATCGGCCAACATAGCCCCAACATCGGCACCGCTCCTGCCCAAAACAGGGGCGACGCCGGGCGGCGCCATCCGTCCCACTTGAATGGCGAGGCTCTTTTTGGGCGCCAGCCCCAGGGGGTGACCCGTCTTTAAGAACCTACACAAAGGCAATAGCCATTAGGTCAAAATAAGAAATGGAAAAAGGATGAAAACAGGGGAATCAGCAGCTTACGCTGACGCCCTCGGCCGACGGAAGCGTTTTGGGGATGGATCCCCAGATCCCTGCCCCGACTCGTCTGGGTGGGACCGTTTCGAGCCTGCCCCCTGCTCCGAGGCAGGGGGGCTCATCTCCCTCACCTCGTGGGGCGCGGCACCAGAGCCGCTCCCCTCCATCACCTCATGGGGCGCGGCACCAGAGCCGCTCCCCTCCATCATCTCCTAGGGCGCGGCACTAGCGCCGCCCCTCTCGACCATCACCCTGGGGTCGGCGGAGGTAGACCCGCTTTCCCCCATCCACCGATCCTCGGCTGGCACACCGTGCGAAGCAGCAGACTCTCCGGCCTCCACCGACCTCACCAACTCACTTCCCTCCACATGGAACGGGAATGGTCCCTACACGGACGGGTGGGCACTTGTCAGCGTGTCCTCGTCCTCTAGGATGCCCCAATCCATGTCGACGACTACCTCATCGTCGTCATCATCGTCGTCGTCGTCATCATCACTGCTCATGTCCTCTCCCCGATCCTGTGCTTCCTGCTTTAGTTGTCTCTCCTTCTTCATCTGCTCCCTTGCCTTCTTGTCCCGCTCAGCCGCGAGGCGATTCGCCGCCGCCATGGCCTTGTCCTTTGGCAGAGAAACCGGACTGTCTTTGAAGACTAGCCCCCCCGGTTGGTCCCAACGTCACAAAAGCAAGTGTCAAAAAAGATGAAGATTCAGGAAAAAGAAAGAGCACGGGAGAAGAAGGCATACGAATTCGAAGAACCCAGGTTCCAGCCGCATTGGGGGATGTCTGGGCACCGGATACAAAATGTCGAGGACGTTGCCTTTGGAATCCTTTGTCGGCTCCGTCGCCTCCTTAATGCGCTTCACCACTTCCGAGAAAGGGAGCGCCTCATCAACAAGCACCATCCCCTCAAACGATATCCTGGGCATCATCCGGTGCAGGGGAAGCGTGCGCATCATCAGCGGCACCACCCTCCTCGCATGATAGGCACTGATAATTCCCATCCCCTTTACGCCCCGTTCCTTCAGAGCTTGGAGGGTGGAAAGAAGGTCGGAAAGGTGTTTCTTGTCTTTGGACTGGACGCCCCAAGCCCATGACCCTGCAGCTTCTTCGATAAGGCGCCCGGTGTACCTCGGCAGGGTGGCACTCACATCATCCCTGACATAAAACCATTGCGAGTGCCATCCCTTGTTAGACGTCGCCAGACGCATAAATGGGTAACCCCTTGACCGGGTATGGCGCAGATAAAGACTAGCGCATCCCATCGGCACGCTCACATCCTTCCCCCCAATCTTCCTCTTCGACAAACTGACGGTAAAGAAATACTGCCACATATCAAAATGGGGATCGATCCCTAGGAAACCCTCACACAGGGCAACAAACGCCACCATATGTTGAACCCCGTTTGGAGTAAGATGCTGCAGCTCCACCTCATAGTAATCCAGCAGCCCCCGAAGGAATCTATGCGTGGGTACTGCAAATCCCCGCTCATGAAAGATGGCGAAAGATACGACATACCCTTCGAGCGACGCCGGCTCAGCCTCGTCACCAGGTATCAGCCACTCCTGGATGGCGGACAATGGACGGAGAAGGCCACGGCGGACGAGGCCCTCCAAACGCCAAGAGGTGATGCTAGATCTGCCCCACAACTCCATTAAAGCGATTGGGGAGAAGGTGGGCACAAGCTCGACGGCGGCTACAGGAAAGGCGCAAGCTTGACGGCGGCTGCAACACGGACGCAAGCCGGTCGATGGTGGCGGTGCGAGCGTAGGAGGCTGGGGCGATTGGCGGCGGATGTCTCAGACGCAAAGGCAAGGGGGCAAAATACGGAACCTTGGGGGCGAACCCCGTGGTTTTATAGGGGCGACAGGCACGAGAAGGACAACCGTCTGCCTCGATCTCTAGGCCTACCACGCGCACCGCCGCGTCACGTCACGGGACACGCGCCCGCAGTCCCTATCCTTTCCCACTGAAAATCACAGTGGACGGTTCTCCTTCCCCAGGCGAATCCGGACTCTCTTCCCACCTGGGGAAGGCAGGTCACAAAGATTTTTTCTATTTGGCCCACCTAGGGCCCAGAAGCTCGGCGGCCGGCCCAACTGAGGGCAGGTCCATGAACGATTCGAAATCAAGGGCGCAAGCATTACTGGGGTCTCGATCCATGGTCAAGCCCCAGTTAGGTCAGCCCTGAATGAGATCCCTGCGAACGGGATACCACGACCCCCTCGAAAAAATATCCAGTTGACAAAAAAACTAAGTCCTTCAGCCTTACCCGTGAAGGGTCCGATACAACCCCCTAGGCGGTTCTATCCGAATCACCAGGAGACTCGGGGGCTACACCCATCGAGTGCGCTCGCGCGCACCCTCTAGCAAAATGACTCCGACAAAATCGAAAACAGCCTCCAGGAGGTTCTATCCGAATCACCTGGAGGCTCGGGGGCTACTATCGGGGACCTAATACCAAGGTACCCCAGAAGGTGGAACCAATAACCATCGAACGTTAAAAACTTCTGGACGGACAAGGGCGCCACTGCGTTCCATGCCCGAATGACGAAAGTTAGGTTCCGTATCGCCCAACGCCTTTGGGCCAGCCCCGCCTCGCCGAGGGCAAAGGGCTGACCTCCATCTCGCCCGACGCCTTTGGGCCAGCCCCGCCTCGCCCGAGGGCGCCCGACGCCTTTGGGCCAGCCCTACCTCGCTCGAGGGCAAAGGGCTGGCCTCCGTCTCGCCCGATGCCTTTGGGCCAGCCCCGCCTCGCCCGAGGGTAGAGGGCTGGCCTTCGTTTCGCCCGATGCCTTCGAGACAGCTCTGCCTCACCCAAGGGTTGAAGGCTAGTCTCTGCCTTGCATGAGGGCTGAGGGATACACTCCGCCTCGCCCGACCCCTGAGGGGTGGGCTCGGTCACGCCCAAGGGATAAGGACTGGGCTCCGCCTCACCCGACAACCGAGGACAAACCTCACCCCGTTCGATGTCCAAAGGCTGGTTTTATTTTACCTGATAACTTCTCTCCCGTTCCCTCATGATGATGGGTACAGAGCAAGACAAGACATTCGGGTCAACCACGGCTTCAAGGACCATACCCTGCGCCCCGGTAGGAAAGGTACTACCAGAGAACGACTGGACAGGTGCTTTAGACCTCTCGGGGCGCCGTAGAGCCCAAAAGGTATTGCAGGCGCGTACTCCTCGCCCTGTAGAGTTGTAGGCCTTCAGCTCTGGGACATGGAACCCGATGAAGATACACGACAACCACTACACTCTAGAAAAGGATTTGTGATCTCCACGAATGACGGACATGCTGTCACCACATTATGGACCCAAGGGAGCGGTGCCTACTTCCTGACCCCTCGGGTCCACCAAATCAAAGGATCTTGCCCACAGCGCTACTCCGGACATCGACTCCGCGTCCCTCCGACAAAGACTCATAGGAGCTAGAAGGCGTGCGGAGCAAGGCTGGGTGAGGTTCATAAGTCAAAACCACTGTACTCCAGCCCATACCCTGTGCAAGGCACTATTCTATAACCATCCTAACATTCTACAGAAGCATCAACAATATTGTAGGCGCTTATCATCCTTTCGCACCCATCAGAATGGGTAACGAGGCTAGGTAGAAGTGAGCCACAAGGCTAGGTAGAGCATGGATCCTAAGCCCTGACCCTTGTAAAGCCATCCCCTTCATCTATAAAAGGGGATGCGCTTCCTCCAGCAGAGAGGGGACCAAAAACAACGCAACACACACACATAGTCAAGCTACTACCAAGCTCTTGGCTTCCTTCTGACCCTTCCATCAGAGACTTGGGACCTGTCCCTCTCTCGATCGTTTGTATCCCCTACTACGAACCATTCACGGTGCTAATAACACGAGCAGCAACAAACTGGACGTAGGGATATTCAGCCCGAACCAGTATAAATCTTGTGTCCTTTAGCGCACCATCCGAGCCTAACGCGCATTACTATAAATTTACTTGCCGGTGCTTGTACGAAACACCGACAAAGTCCGACAGCGATATCCTTGCCATTGGCACTACCACCGCTCGTGGTGCAAATGTTCTTGTGGGTAAGATGTCAGCCACCTGCATTCACCGCTAGTTCTAGACTTCCGGTGTATGATGGTTTTTAGTGTAAATGTTTTGTGTTGTATGGGTGATCTTGTTGTGATGAACATGTTCGTGCTTTGTATATATGATGTGTGATTGGCACATTCGTTTGCCATTTTGCTGTTTCCCCATCTTCTTCTAGTTTGAGCTAGGAATATGCATTGTTTCCCTTAGTCTTGTGCATGTAGGTGCATGTTTTAGCCTAGGGCTGGCCCACGAGGCTAAAAGAAGTGGACCCAACCACACGACAAGACATTGGGGAGAGGTCGCAGATCCGATGCGATGCGAGAAGAAAAGCGAGTAAGGGATGAGTGTTCTGCTTCCTTTCATTCTCTTTGCCTCAAGCAAGACAGTGCCTCCTTCCTTTCCAAACTCGTGCATGGGTGCTTCACCTTGCCTTAGAGCTAGTCCATGTGGCTTCGCTGGAGCGACCTTTAGTGTGAACAAGAAGTTGAAGAGCAGGTCATTGATTCACCACGGCATGAGATACGATCAGAAAAACATGAAACGGGTTGCTGGAACGATGACAAACTATGCTACGCCTCGGGATGCATTTGGGCATGCCTATATGTGTAGCCCCCATGAGTGAGTCATGTTTGACTACTGGCACAAATCGGATCGAGTCACTTGGAAGTCAAAATGTGTGGGTGTCATGTTCTTTGGCTTATTCTATAAGCTGACTCTGGGTTTCTACGACTATGGGAGAGCTTACACATGTATGTGGATGTGCTTAGGTAGAGAGGCTAGGATCAAGGTTGATGTGAATGACCAATGTACCAGAAGTTGTCATGAAACTGGCGATCGTTGCTTAGGGCGCGGCGAGCCCCCGTGTGCTTGCTCATGGCGGAGTTGTTGTGGTCCCTGGGCCACAAGCTAGTGAGGGCTCTTCTTTAGCACTTGGAGTGGTTGAAGCCGGCGGTGGTCGACCTCTCGAGTGGCCTTGGGCTGATCCTTGCCGGCTGGACATCCTCGGTGGGCTCATGAGCTCCCGGGGGTGACTCCTTCATGTCCGACCTGCTGTAGTTTCTCACCGGGATGGTTCATGTCTTCTGGTGCTTGAGCCCTCGTGGCACAATGACATCACGGTCATCATGTCCGTCATAGACCGCAGGGTCTAGATCTTTGATGTGGAGGTCTGGGCCACAGCTGAAGGTCCGACATCGGTGAACTTATAGTTTTTGTGGTGGATATGGCCGCCGTGGGCCATTCTATGAGCGAGTCCATCGCTGGTGCGAGGAGCTGTCGCTTCCTTCTCAATAAATGAGAGTGCATGACTGTCCCCTACCTAGCGCATCAACTATCGGTGTTTCATAAACCAGACTAGTGAATTTATATGATTGTCGCACTGCACTAGAAAGACGATGGTAGCAACCAGAAGACACGAGGATTTATACCTGTTCAAGCCGAAGCCCTACGTCTAGTCTCAGAGATGATCGAGTGCGTGTTCCTTGCTTGAATGCTCTGAAGTTCATACAATGGGGGTGCAAGAATGGTGGAAGAGGTGGAATAACCTATGCTAGGCGATGGGCTGCCTGAAGGGAAGCTTTAGGAGCCCTACTACTAGGAGGAATGAATGAAAAATGGTAGAGGATTTAGAATAAATCGAGAGGATGCCCTGGCTACCCTTATATAGAGTTCAGGGCCAGTGCATGTATAGAGTAAGTGGTTCTCCTGACCGAAGGGTCGTGAGCTTGAGGGAGGAGCCTAGCTAACTTGGCTTGTAAGCTACACCATCTTATGGAGCACATCTGGGCAAGGTTGTCATCATGGTCCTGTGCCCACGTCACGGTAAGGTGTGGCGTGGTTCTACTATGCTGGCCGTGGTGGCACTATAGGCACGGTGGTGGTTCATCAGCCATCCTATACAACGTTGTCTCTGTCATGGCCTTTGTCATTGCGTTCTATTCTCCTAGGGGCGTCATACAGGAGTTGGTAGCTGCCCCAAGGTCAGCGGTCGCATGGTTACCTTGTGGAGTTGGTGGCCATGATCCTAAGCTCTAGGGTCATGGCTCCCGCTGGCTTGGGTGGCCCCTATGTCAAGGCCTCCGTCATGGATCCTATCTCGTAGTGGGTAGAATTGTACATATATCTTGTTGGACTGTATTTGGATGGCGGGTCATTGTACCGGCCATCACAGTTGTACGGTGTTGTCTTATCTGTGCTGCATGGTATAGGGATGGCATCTGACTGGATTGAGATGACCGTTGTCCCCTCGGTCCTTGTGGGGTCAGTGCGGCGTGCTTACTCCTGTTAGAGCAAGCACGCTTGGCTAGGCTTGACCTCTCCCCTTCCCTCCCAGGGGTCAGGATGGTGGTGAGGTCGTGAGTATCTTGTGTGTCATGCGGCTAAGGCTGGAGGGAGGGGTTGTGGCTAACCCTAGCCTTAGCGTTCGGCCTGGTTCACTTGGCTCAGCTGGGCCTCGGTTATTCGGGCCTTCTCTAGTTGATGTATCGTGGGCCGCTTGGCCTGCTACCTAATCAGTGCCTTGAGACACCCAGGGATCATAACCCCGACAGTGTCCATGTAGTCCCTTTATATAGATGTTGCCTTTAGGGCACATATGGTATTTTGAACACTCTCCTTGGATGATTACAATGATAAATATATGCCACATTAGAACTCCAAAAACCCAATGGAAAAACATGGAGAAAGAGTACATTAACTCACCAAGAAAAAAAGAGTATAACGTATGTCTTTAGACTAAATTGTGACCTTCTAGATCATATCATTTTGAATACTCTAGAATTTGATCAAGAGCTAATAATCTAGGAAAGTTCTACCCCTCAACCATGTAGAAATGTTCCACTATGTCAAGAACGTTTTCTACAGGAAGTATAAGCACATAAAGACTTAACGAGTGTATTGCATATGTTGCCAGAAGCATTTCATAATCTTAACCTCGTCTTACTTCTAGAACCCATGAGGTGAAACTATGAAAAAGTATGCATAAAAGAACTCACCATTTAGAATAACACCTTCTAGGTATTGTTTGAGACTTTCAAAGTATTGTGAATGACAATCGATATTTGTAGATGCACCCCCTAGCGACAACACCTGTTGAAGTCATTTATTCTCATCGCACTAATCATTATTTGGAAATAAACATAGATAGGGATAGTGCAAGTGAGATTACAAGATTTTCCCAACATTTAGTCTTCATGACGCTTATCTCGCTATTCTTCAAGAACTTTGAGAAATAGAGAATAATGTTAGAGGAATTTGTTATATTCTAGCAAGCATACATATATGATACAAATTTGTGTACTGCGAAGTCACAATGACACACATCTTTGAGATGTGATTAATAATCATTATTCTTTATATCATTGTATTTTTCTCTATTAATAATAGTAGTGACCCCTTCTGGGATTAAAATATAGTAAGACATCACAAGTCTGTATTTCTAGTGTAATGGGAAAGTATTGCTAATAACACCAATATATCATATAGGTTTTCTACTGCAATTCTAGATCTTCAAATGGAGAACATAATATCACAAGCATATATATACACCCACAGTAAAAAGCTCATGAATGCACATGTGCTTATCTGGTATACTTTTGTTCCTTTAAGTTCCTCTTTTAGTTTTAATCTCACGAGTCTTCTATAGGTTTTCATTCCTTCCAAGGAATTCACTTATTTTGGTGCATTCAGACTTATAACCATATATTATTTCATCCATGGAATTTTTTTCAGGGAGTTGTTATCTTTATAGAAAGATCATTTCTCAAATAAGATAATATTGGTATGAGATTTAGATGTTGCTCTTCATGGAATTTTAGTACCCCTTAATTGTATATTTAAATTTATGCCATTAGCCGAATTTATTATGTAAGGAACATAGTTGTAAAACTTATATCGAACTGGTCTCTATTAGGACCTTTTGGAACCATCGTTTTTCATGACAATTATCCGAACGTCAAGTTCAAGATTTTCACAGCGATTTTTGGTGCAGCCTCAATTGCATGTTTCATTTGACCCGATATGAGAGCTTTCGAGCACTCTTACCATGGACTTTGTTCTTAATCCGGGTTCTCGCAAAAGAGACTCATTTAGCAACTATAGATGCAAATAAGTGTCGACACATTGTAGGGCCGAGATGGCGGACTAGAGGGGGTGCCAGGCTAGGTAGAGCTCACCTACACAATTCTAGTTTGCAAGGTCACACAAACCTATGCAACTAGTAGTCAAGCAATAGGGGAGCTAAGTAGTTGTTGAGCTACACCATCGGCTTGCAACACGATCACCTAGTGCCACACCTTGCAATCTCTCAATGCAACACATTAGAATATATCTCTCACTCACATTCGGATGCAATCTCTATTTGCACAAGTGAGTTAGAGGCTCTCTAGCACTCCCCAAGCATGGACACTAAGTCCCAAGGGTGCTTATCAACTAGCCAAGGCTAGCCAAGGGACCTATTTATAGCCCCAAAGGCAAAGGATGACACACTACAAAAACTAAGGGGGCGTCGAACCAGTCCTTCGCCTAGTGTCGGACCAATTGCGTCTGGGTCCAATGCCTTGAAACACGCCATGTGTCCCGACCATTTAAAACTAGCCGCTGGCGCCCAATGGCTCTCTATGCGACCGTCCACCTCTAGAGTCCGACGGTCGTTGGACCATATGCTGCTGAGGATCCGATACACTCTAGTAAGCATCTAGAGACGAAAAAACAAGCATCGGACTGGTCCTACGCCAGGGTGCAGATCAATTCCTAGGGTCCAACGCCCCTCTGTTGGGCATGATCCCCTCTCTGGTCATGTGAACAATAACTCTGTGTTGTTGACGCAAACGCACATGCTACAAGTAGCTGGGCGCAACGCTTCCCTTCTCTTATGACCCACATGAAAGTCGTTGGACCTGTTGGCGGTCCTTAACGACCATATCCGACCACCAATTTATATCCAAAATGGGAGAAATAAACAAACTTTTGGCACATATGCATTTACTAATAGCCTAGTTCCACTTGTATTGGAAGAAACATATTTTGCAGGACATACATTTGAATACAAGTGGAAAACAAAACAAAAGGCGCAATTTGGAAAGCATAATGCAGAAATGCGCAATGGAAAAAATGGAGAACCCCGCCTTCACAACAAAACCTAGGCGGAGCACCGATGTGGGAGGGGCCCAGGCCCAGCCACTAGCCCACCTGGCAAAGGTGGTGGCTAGGTGAGCCAGCCAGGGTGCGGCCGCACCCTAGGTACGCCTGCACCCTAGGCGGTGGCGCCCGGGTCTAGCTTCCTACGGCGGTTGCATGGTGGCATGTTGAGGCGGTATAGGGTAGTTTCCTAATTTAGTAGGGCCAAACCAACCTCTAGCTTGTATAAGAAGAGGGGTAGAGCTCTCTCTCTTACACACACACACCATTTGAGCCTCTACACCTCCACTTCCCTACTTGTACTCTTTTACTTTTTAGTAGTATTTGGAGTAAGGCAAAGCTATCAAGGAGAGCTTGGCTCCTTGGAAGAAAGGATCTTTGGTATGAATAGTACAATGAATTCTTCCAAAGTCTTTCTCTCCTTTTATTATAGTAGTGCATATGAACTAGACTATAGTTCTCATGTTATAATCTTGACATATGAACTAGCACATAGTTTGTGTGTTATGATCTTAACATGTGCAACTTTATGCTTAACTATTCATATGACTTGTATGAGTAGAAGTAGAGCTAAGTTATGGTGGCAGTTCGTCGTTCCTTTGGGTTTGCCCATGTCCTATGCTTGTCGATCTGTAGGGTTAGAGTCCCGAGGGAATATGGGTAGTTTCATTGTACACGAGCATGGTGCTCGGGTATGCAGAAGCCTTCGGATATAACGGTGCCCCCGGTTGAGGGGTAGGCGGCAGGTGGTGATAGCCCTATCCATCCCTTGTAATCCCCCATGTTCGGGTATTGTGTAGGAGTCTTAAAGTCTCTCTGGCTTGCTGGTAGACCAGCGCCCGGAGATCTTCCCATCCATCTTATTGTTATTTCTAACTCTAATCATGTAATTTGTATGATCATTAACTGTTATTTGCATGGCTATATTAGAACATGTCTGCTCCAGTTAGGAACATTCTTTTATGCTTTGTTTTCCTTTTAATCCTTGAGGTTGGCCCAAGTGTGTGTCCACTATCCTTGAAATACCATTTTTACCACTGTCTTAGACAATTAGTTCACTATGCAAATATGTAAATCTTGTTCATATCTATGCTAGACTCTTTATACCTTGCCCTCCTTTAGAAAAATATAAATAACTATACCCTGAATACTTTTGGGTGAAATGCTACAACGATAGATCCGTGCGCTTGCAGATATTATTTCTGTAATCGTTAAGAACTATCATATTGGTGTTCCTTGGCAGCATCGCTAAGGTTTACTCAATCTTAGTGACGGTGCTAAGAAATACCAACAGGTGTTTCTAGCGCCACTACTAGGGATGGACTCTAACTCCAAACTTGGTAGTGACGCTAAGAAATGCCAACAAGCATTTCTAGCACTGTTGCCGGGGAGGGCATAGGTTAAAAGAATCTAGTAGGACATGATCATGATCACATCCATGTAATGGCAGTCATATTTTATGCAGGCTCACTCTGCTTGTTTTCTTTATATTGTGGATGAAAATAGGATAGTGTATGACCGGTTTTGTCTTGCCAAAAAATTACACCGATAATCCAGAGGCACTCCTAAGAAAGAATAGGTCCATACTGCTTCTTCCTCCGCTACTCTACCGGCAGTTGAACCAGTCACCCTGCACCATCCACTACTACCGCTATGGCCAAGTCACTCCACGACTACTCCACCCCCACTATTGCCAACGTGCCCATTGGGCCCGCTGTCAACACGGGCAATGGAAACTTCGAGCTATGCGCTAGCCTAATCACGATGGTGCAGGCAAACCAGTTCTGTGGTTTGCCTAGTGAGGATGCAAGTGCACACTTGCAACACTTCCTTAAGCTGTGCGACACCATCATCATCAAAGACATCGCACCAGCTAGCATTAGGCTATGTCTATTTCCCTTCTCCCTCACGTGGAAGGCGAAGTAGTGGTTCTACAAAGACAAGGAAGTTGTCAACATGTGGGACAAATGTTCCGCGGTGTTCCTTGCGAAGTTTTTCTCCATGGGCAAAACCAATGCCCTATGGCGGAAAATTTTAAATTTCCAGCAAACTTTGATGGAATCCATCCCCGAGGCATGGGAGAGGCTGCAGGATTACATCCATTCATGCCCGCACCATGGGATGGAGAACTGGCTCGTGCTCCAAAACTTCTATGAGGGGCTTACGCCCATGTCAAAGGGGCACGTAGATGCCGTAGCTGGAGGCGCATTTCTTTCCCTCACCATCGATGGAGCCACAACTCTCATCGAAAAGTTGGTGGCCAATCAAAGTTGGGAGGAGGAAAGTAAACAACAAAAAGGCCTACATACCATGAAGGAGCCAGATATGCTTGCTACAAAAATGGATCTATTATTGAAAAGACTGGACGAGAGGGCCCATGAAAAAGAAGCTATGAAAGGCACCGTCGAGGCCATAGACTCGCAAATGACTTGCGAGGTTTGTGCAAATGTCGGACACTTGGGGAATGACTACCCCAAGACCTATGAAGACGCCGCATACATCAACAATGGGTTCTAATAGAATAACAACGGGTGGAACAATCAATCCTGCCCGTAAGGAGTTAATAATAATTACAATTCAAATTTCAATTCCAATCAACTCTCCTTGAAAGACCTAGTTTTAGGTCAAGCTAAAATCAATGAAAATACTACTAAAAAGCTAACATATGATGATAAAATGCTAGAAAATATTAATTCAAAAATAGAAGGCCTATCTTCCTCTGTTAAAAATCAATTGAGATTTAATAAAATGATCGAAACACAGTTAGCTCAAATTGCTGCTGCTTTACCTGTTAATAATGAAGGGAAAATTTTGGGGCAACCCAAGAATTCTTTTGAAAAAGTTAATGCGGTGACCGCGAGGGGTGGTAAGTCCACTCATGATCTACCAAACCCTAACAATAAAATAGGAAAAGCACAAGGGCAACAAGAGGAAGGATCTTCATCAACAAAAACACAAAAAGATCATGGAGAGGAGGAAACGGCACCATAAGACTTCGTCTACACTAGCTACTTGTCGTTTCCCACCAGAAACAGAAAACAAGCCATGGACGAACAATTCACTCATTTTGTTGAGATGATAGAAAAGATACATGTAAGCATCCTATTAATGGACGTCTTGCATGTACCTTCTTACGCAAAGTACATCAAAGATATCATCAACAACAAGCAGCCATTGCCATCCACGGAGGTCGTAACGTTGACGAAAGAGTGTAGCACTACTATACTCAACCACCTACCTAAGAAAAAAGTCCCCTGGGTGCCCCACCATCACATGCTCAATTGGCACCCAGCAGTTCGATCATGCCTTATGCGACCTAGGGGCAAGAGTCAGTGGTGATGCCCAAGGTCATATTTGACAAGTTGAACTTCACGCATCTAGCACCAACGCCAATGATGCTTCACCTGGCTAATTCCATGGTCCACTATCCGATAGGGATTGCCGAAGATATCCTGGTGAAAATCCGGGGTTACTTCGTCCCAATCGATTTCATGCTGCTAGACATGGAAACCACGAAGGAATCGTCCCTCATCCTTGGGTGGCCTTTCCTCGATCAGCACCATGGGAGCACAAATTGATGTTGGAGCCAGAGAAATCCGCTTCAACATCAACGACAAAGAAGAGAAGTTCGACTTCAGGCCTAGATAGGAGCAATGCTCCATGATTCGTATCAAATACAGGCTAAACCCATAAGGCATAAAGAAAGTTGAGATACAACCTCAACTGGTGGACAGCCTCGTCAAGAAAAACAAAGAAAATTAAAAGAGGTCGGAGAGAAAAAAAACAGCCTGAAACAAAAAGAAGAAACTCCAAAGGTTGTTCCCACACCACCCAAAAAGGACAAAAAGGTGTGGAAACAAAAGGAAGAAGCTCCGAGGTCCACCTCCATACCACCCAAATCAAATAAAATGGTGTGGAGACCAAACAAGGTACAATCATCCATGTCCACTTCTCTGGGCACGAATGTACCATCCTCAGGCAAGAAATAAAAGGAAAAGAGTCCTGCTCATTGGACTTTAAACAATGAGCCCTTGCCAAAGGTAAATCGGTAGCTATCCTTTATAATAATTTTTTCTAATAAAACTATAGTTAATTATGCTAATATAAATAAGTAAATCTGTTAAAATCATAGTTTCTCTACAATGTTGTACACAAAGTATGTTTTGGTTTGGGGTATGATTTTTAGCAACTACAATGTTCTACACAAGGTATGTTTTGGTTTGGAGTATGATTTTAGCAATCATAATTTCATAGGCTTTTCAAATTAAACATGGTGCTTAGGTTGATCAGCCTACCTTGATTAAATTAAACTAATTTGATCATTGAACTAAAATTGTAGAGCATAGACATGGGTGGAAAAACTTGTTAAAACCATATAAACATATATGTAATAAAATAAAAATAACTTACCACGGAGACATCACCAAGCAAACTCGGACCATAGGCCATGAGCTAGCTTGGGGGAGGACCCCCGCAGAGGTAACTTGTACCTTTTATTTTTTGCATTTTTAAATTTTGACATTTATTTTCTTCATTTATTTAATTATTAGAATTTTAAAAAATCTAAAAATTAAAAATACCAGAAAATGAAATATGATAAAAATACCAAAAATATGAATTGAACTCTCATGTGTTTTAAGAATGTTTAGTTTCTCCTATGTTGAAATGATGAATAGTTGCGCTATTTATAATTCATTTGTGCCTAGGCTGTAACTTGGTATTCCCCAAAATTTACGTTTATTAGCTAAAAATGTCTTATCCTAAAAATTTGAGAACTTGTGGGTCGTAAAAGCATGCTCCTTTTCTAAATTGTTGCGAGTTATGATATGGTATAAATAGAATTTGCTATGACTTTGTTCTAAGAGAGACTAGACATCCGGAGTTTTCAATTTCAAAAATACTAAAATTCAAAGTTCCTCAATAAATATGAATATCTACCAAGGCCATATAACATAATATTCATGCAAAAACCTTACTCATATGCTACTTGTTATTGCATTGAGCTTTGTTAAATTGTTCTGACCCTTATTGAGATTCTTGTCATGCGCCCATGATCAAGACACACGTACACCCATAAATAAACTGCTAACTCTTACATTGAGAGTTATGCAAAAACATGTTTTTTCCGTCCATCAAAATAATACTTCATTCATTTTGTCATGCATCTCTCTCTCTCAAAAATTTCATATGCCAAAAAAGAATAGTATGGGGCTATGCTAAAAAGAAGAAGAAAAAGAAAAATAAAAATATCCATGCTAAAAGGCATGAGAGAAAAAATGCATGCCAAAGAGCATGAAGAAAAGAAAAGAAAGAAATAAAGATAGCCCATACTTTCAAATAAAAGGCATTCATCCAAAAAGAGAGAGATTCATGATTCAAAGGAGTACCAAAAATATTTAGAATTACAAAGTTATAAAAATTCCACACACTTGCACATCTTGATCAAAGTGTATAACTTGCATCTCCATGAGGTCCGGTCCTTGACTTAGCAAAATAGGCGATGCAGGTATGCCTCAAATTTCATACCTACCCATAACTCCACCAAAATGCCTTTAGTGGTAGGATGAAAAGAAGGCAACATAAAATGCCTTGATGAGGTTTCATACACATTGAGCAATCGAGAGAATCATATGAGAAAGTTACATTTATTTTGCAAAATTCATAAAACCTCCGGATACATAGTTGATCAAGGAATAAATGACTGGTGATTCTGTTATAACTGTTCTATCTTGCAACCGCCTAAGAACTTGGAAAAGCTATACGCCCCATAGGGATCAAGGTAAAGGGTGGATAAAAATGCCAACTTATTTAAATTGTGGAAGAATACTTTGTTATAGGCATGGTACTTATGAAATATATTCGGCATAGTAGTAACTCCTAATCAACAACCAAGTACTTCGCTATTTGCTCGGGACGAGCAAAGGTTAAGCTTAGGGATTTGTTGGCGGTCCTTAATGACCATATCCGATCGCCAATTTATATCCAAAACGGGAGAAATAAACAAACTTTTGGCACATATGCATTTACTATTAACCTAGTTCCACTTGTATTGGAAGAAACATGTTTTGCAGGACATACATTTGAATACAAGTGGAAAACAAAATAAAAGGCGCAATTTGGAAAGCGTAATGCAGAAATGTGTAATGGAATAAATGGAAAAGCACACCTTCACAACAAAACCTAGGCTAGGCACCAACATGGGAGGGGCCTAGGCCCAGCCACCAGCTCACCTAGTAAAGGCGGTGGCCAGGCGAGCCCGCCAGGGTGCGGCCACACCCTGGGTGCGCCCGCACCCTAGGCGGCGGTGCCCGGGCCTAGCTTCCTACGGTGGTTGCATGGTAGCTTGCCGAGGCGGTATACGGTAGTTTCCTAATTTACTAGGGCCAAATCAACCTTTAGCTTGTATAAGAAGAGGGGTAGAGCTCTCTCACACACACACACACACACCATTTGAGCCTCTACACCTCCACTTCCCTACTTGTACTCTTTTACTTTTTAGTAGTATTTGGAGTAAGGCAAAGCTATCAAGGATAGCTTGGCTCCTTGGAAGAAAGGGTCTTTGGTATGAATAGTACAATGAGTTCTTCCAAAGTCTTGCTATCATTTTATTATAGTAGTGCATATAAACTAGAGTATAGTTCTCATGTTATAATCTTGACATATGAACTAGCATATAGTTTGTGTGTTATGATCTTAACATGTGCAACTTTATGCTTAACCATTCATATGACTTGTATGAGTAAAAGTAGAGCTAAGTTAAGGTGGCAGTTCGTCATTCCGTTGGGTTTGCCATTGTCGGTGTTTTGAGTAAACACCAATGAGTAAATTTGTATATTACGTGTCTGGCCCTAATGGTGTGCTAAGAAGACACAAGGTTTATACTAGTTCGGGCAGAATGTCCCTATGTCCCGTTCTTGGCTACTGCTTGAATTACTTAGCACTGAAAATTCATAGTAGGGGTTACAAACGGGCGACAGAGGGATTGGTCCCAAGTCTCTAGTGATGTGTTGTTCGTGATGAGGTGCGGTGAACCAATGCTGTGTGATGCACTTGTTCGATGTATCTGTCCCCTTAGTGGGAGGCCCTGCTTTCCCTTTTATAGGCCAAGGGAAGGCAGGGGTTACAACCGAAGGGAAGAGGAAAAAAGAAAGAGAAATAAGGCTCTCGGAGGTATGCCGTCCTCCTCTTCGTGTGGGTCCTGCTGACCCTATAGATCGTGGTAGTAGCAGCGTCGTACTGGGGTCCTGTTGGCCGCTGCAGCATACGTGCGGGCATGATGCATCGTTCTTGTCTTCCATCCCATTAGAGCTGACAGAATGGTCAAAGGGTCCCCTAACAGAGGCCATATGGGGGCTGGTGGTACAGTGCCAGTCAACTAACACTGGTTGACTGATGTTGGACGGTGGTCAGGCAAGGAGTTGGCAGCACAGTGCTGTCCTATTGATGGGGTGGGCGACGTGAGTCTCCCAGCATGGCCTGATGCGACCGCCAGTCGCATCACGTCGCGTCTAAGATGTACTCCTAGGCGTGCGCCTCCATGCCATCATGGTTGAAGCGGTTTAGGTCCTACCCTAGGGCCATTGCTTTTTCCGGTAGCAAATCCAATTCCCAGGGAACGGGCGAGGCAAAAATCTCGCCCTGGGGGCCGAGCAAGACGGAATCCGACCCTTAGGGGTCAGAAGAGGTGGAGCCCTTCCTATGGGACCAGACAAGTCCGAACCCACGCCTTGGGGTCAGAAGTGGCGGAAACCTCGTCCTCAGAGTTGGACAAGGCGTGGCCTGGCCCATAGGGGTCGGACGAGGCGAAACCCTCATCCTCGAAGTTGGATGAGGCGTGGCCCGACCCTTGGGGGTCGGACGAGGCAAAAACCTTGTCCTTGGAGTTGGAGCCCATGCCTTGGGGTCAGACAAGGCAGAAATCTCATCCTCAGATTTGGACAAGGCGTGGCCCGGCCCCTGGGGTTGGACGAGGTGGAAACCTCATCCTCAAAGTTGGATGAGGCCCTGCCCGACCCCTGGGGGGTCGGACGAGGCCACGGTTGTGTCCTTAACCATTGGATGAGGTGACATGATGCTCATTAATCTTTTGGCTCAGATACCTGGTATAGATATCCGATAGTAGCCCTCGAGCCTTTGGAGGAGTGAGACACTCCTGCAAAGGCTTTTTGCGATTTGTTGCTCCTTTGGCCATTGTGCCATGTAGACATAGGCGCCTAGCCCCTGAGGAGGATACACGCTGATAATCCATTTTTCACCGGATGAGCGCGAGCGCACCTGGTGGGTGTAGCCCCTGAGCCTTTGGAGGAGTAAGACACTCCTACAAAGGCTTTTTGCGATCCGTCGCTTGTGGGCGCACGATTGTACTGTTCGTTACCGTCACTTTGTAGGATGGCGAGCTACGTATGACACTCATCATTTGTCTGCAAGTGCGTGTTCGGTCTCTTTGCGATGCTAAGCCCCCAAGCCCCCATGCGTTGTAGGGGCCCGGTCAAGGGATTGGTTCGTCTTGTGATCATCATCCCTTATGCGTTCATTCGCTAGAACGAAGGGGCTGAGCCATGCCGTGCTTTCCTCACTGGATGGAGCACAGTGCTCGGTGAGTTGTTAATGGGCTTGTTCGAGTGGAGCCCCGACAACCCCTTCGTGGGGGCCCAGTTTGAGGTCAGCTGGTGACTGACTCTAGATTCTTGGTGGTTGGTCCATATAGTTCCTAGATCCGTTCGACCGGTCTGAGGGCTCGATGCCTTTCTTTCAGGGAAAAACCATGGACCTTACATCATCCAAGACTCAAAACGAGGGTCGGGACACCCATGCACTTCACGCGCTTTGGGTATTGGCCGCTAGCGGGCCTGTCCTTAACATCCCCTCACTCTAGGGTGCCCTAGAGCCATCGTGAACCCACTTGTGGGCTAGCCTTCGAACTCCTAGGCGTTAATGGGCCGTAGGAACATTTTTAGCTCCGTATCCCACTTACTTGCGATGGCCTATAGCTTTTGAAGACGAACCGTCGCCCGACGGATCCTTTGTGGGGAAGATTTCGGATAGGCATGCGCTCATCTCTCGAGGTGGCGACACGACTAATGCTGCAAGGAATAATGAGGGCACAAGTCCCGAAAGAAATAGACCTGGCGAGGCATCGGGCGCGTTGATTTAGGTGGACGGTTCGCCCCTCGCCTGTTCCACCCTTACCTTATATACAGAGCCGTTTCTCCTTAGCCTCCGTACGCATAGCCGCACCCTTGCCCTTCTAGCCTTCCTACCTTTTGCTCTCGAGTTCTGGCCTTCGTTCCCCTATTTCCACTCCACCACTGGCGAAGTTCTCGCTCTCCAGCCCTATGCCACCGCCATAACTTCTGCATTGCCATCCCATTTCCTAGATGGAGCCGTGGCCTGGCTCTGACGTTCTCCACGTGCCCATGGAGGGTCTGGTTAAGAAAGGCCTTCTCCATGCAAGGACCGTGGCGATGGAGTGGATCATACCTGGTGGAGAGGATGTGCCATCGCCGCCCGAAGGCTACGCCATCTCCTTCATCCCCTTTCATGAGCGTGCGCTCACGACTCCTCCCCATCGATTCCTCCAAGGGCAGCTGCACTACTACGGGATTGAGCTGCAGCATCTGAATCCCAATGGGATTCAGCACATCTCGGCCTTTGTCGTGCTATGCGAGGGGTATTTGGAGATTGAGCCCCACTTCGAGTTGTGGAGATACTTCCTCGTCATCGAGCAGCAGAAGAAGGAGAAGAAGAGGCCGGACCTGGCGGTGCCGATGGGATGCATGAGCATCTGTCTGTGGGGCAGGCGGGCATCAGAGTACATGTCCATACCCTTGTTGAAGTCCAACAAGGGGTGGCATAATCTCTGGTTCTACCATACCCCTGTCGATCTTCACCGGCCGCCTGATCGAGGAGGTGCTGGAAGAGGCTCGGCGACCTTCTCAAGGCCGTTGCGATTCTAAAGCGCTGCGGTCTTCATGGTACTAGCATCATCAAAGCGTACCACATCAGGAGGCTACCGCCGCTGATGGCATGCGCTCTTTCGATGTACCAGATGATGCCAGATTCTGTGCCCGAAGGGACGGTGATGGTCGCCGGTGAGGCCCTCAGCATTGGTGAAATGGCACAGCGCATCAAGGAAGCGATGGAGTGCCCGACAGATCCATCGGTGGATCTCGCCCTGGTGTACCCAGTCCCGGGGCATCCCTTGATGTGGCCGGACGTGGGTTTCATCGAACTGGTAAGTCTTCTTTGAGTTTCTCCCCTTGGCCGACCCTCCTCTGTTCTTAGATTCTAAGCATCGAGATTTGTAGCCTGGCCTCATCACCCGAGAGTCCAACCCACCCCTGCCATAGGACGCGGCACGGAGGGTGGCGAACCACGCCATGGCTGAGGTAGCAAAGGCGAAGAAGGAGAGGAGGAAGGCGAAGAAGGAACGAGCGAAGCTCCAGCATGGAAAGCGCTGGCAAGGCTAGGAGGAGAGCAACGATGACAAGGAGGAAGAGGAGGATGAGTCCGACCCCACCATCCCATGGGGCGTGCTTGTGCTCGAGGATGAGTAGGCTGACGTGGGGCAAGTCAACTTGACCCCAGTTCCGCAGCACGCCTCGGCACAAACTGAAGAGGTTGCGCCTCCAAGATTGGTGGGGGAGGACGCACCCCCGAGGTCAGAGGAGCAAGTCCACCCTGCTCCGTCCGACCCCTCCGGGGGATCAAAGTGGCCAATTGCCGACGTGGCAGAGTCAGAGTCGAGCGCCCATCTCCTGAAATGTTCTCGGATAATAGCGTCGAGGTGGGTTAATGACTTCTTCGTCCTTTCATTGTGTTCTTCGATTTCGTCATGACTTATGCTTTTCTTTCTTTACAGCGTCATGAAGCGGCGTAATCCTTTGGCGCTGGCACCAAAGAAGAGCATCGTCCTTCAAGCGGGGCGGTAGCCATCGGTTGGCGTTGCGCCCGTTTCGGGCGGGAGCGGCACTGGTGTGACCGCGTCGCCGGCCGGTCAGGCACCACCCATGGTGACGCATGCGCCTTTAGTGGGACAAGCGGGCGTAGGGGCTCAAGGGATGCCCTCGGATGTCACCGAGCAGCCGGCGATGGAGGCGATACTGCTGCCGACGATGGGGTGGACGGAGCTACCTTCCACGCTGGTGGCGCCGGCCACGGTGGGCGTGACGTAGGCGGTCGAGGTCCCACCGACGCAGGCAGAGGTGGCAGCGGCTATGACAGGTGGGCCACAACCAGACGCAACCGTGGCGGCGCGCGAGGCAGCGTCACAACCTGCGCCACCGACGACCCAAGCGACGGCGCCTAACGTGGACTAGATGGAGGGGGATGCGGCCGAGGGGTCTTTGGACGTCGTGGCGGTGGCAGAGAAGACCAGCGGGGAATCATCCCTAGTCCTGATGTTGAGAGGTAGCCACTCGCCCGCATGGGGCAAAATCCTGCTCTGGTGGACAAATCCAGAGGACCTAGCGTCGACGCTCTTCACCCTCAACGACGCCGCCGAGAGCATGGAGCGGGAGAGCCTCGACTTGGGAGTTGCATCCATGCTTGAAGCTCTGGACCATGCCTAAGATGCCTTGGCCGATGTTGTCATTCCCGCTGGCTGAGTACATGCTTGATCCTGCTTCTCACTTTTCCCTTTCTTCGCATATTCTTGTATTCTAACCATCATGTTCTTTCAGTCCCTTATTGCTCGTAGTCAGGGGAAGTCGCGGTTCCTTCGTGAGCGGAAGGGAACCTAGGACCACCTCATCGAGGAGGCACAGCTGCATGGGGAGGTGATGGCCCAGCCTGCTCCGCCTAGCAGAAGGTGGCTGAGCTGACTCCCGTTGCTGAGGAGGTGAACAGTCTCCGATTACGGGTGGCCGAGGCCCATCGGCATGCAGACGAGGCCGAGAGGGCATTCGAGGCTCTATCGGTGAGGTCACAGAAGGACTATGAGGAGGTCGCCAAGGTCAAGAGGGAGAGGGACGAGCTGCTTCAAAAGGACACCGAGACCCGCCGGTAGATCCTCAACCTTCTAGCCAAGGTTGAGAAGGAGAAGATCATGACCGTGGAGAAGAAGGCGAGTCTGGACGCTGCGGTGGTCGCCCGGCTACTCAAGGAGTGGGACGAGCTGCTCCAAACCGCGGAGAGGCTCCACTTAGAGCATGGCGTGGCTCATGAGGAGCGTGACTAGGCCCTCCGAGAGCATGATGATGCGCAGCAAAAGATCGGCTCCCTCTAGGCCAGGCTTAGAACTACAACGACCCAGAGGCTGGAGGTCGAGGGCATCTCTACCGGGCTGGCCGTGGACCTCGTCGAGGCGAGGAGGAACCTTCAGGCAGAGAGTGATGAGCTTAGTATCCTAAGCGCCACCCTCAGAGTGGTCTAGAAGGGACCAGTTCGCTCGTGGCCTGTGCCGTCGAGATCATGGTGCGGGTGCGCCTGCTCGAGAGGAACACCCTTCACGTTGGGGTCCATCAATCCTTCACGATTGCTCATTCTCATTATGGGGACAGCATCGACCTAGAGATGATGAGCCTCGGCTTCGCGCCTGGCTATGAAGCCTATGAGCTGGATGAGATAGAGACGGTGGTGGCTCCTCTTTCACGGGACCTAGCGTACAAAATTGAAGACATAGTTCTCCCCCAGAGGTGTTAGTTAGTCAGATAGGTCGATGTGGACAACCAAAAAAGTCAATTTTGTGAAGTTATCAAAATGTGAAATGGACATCACCATTGCGTTCCTCTCTTCGAGATGGTCAAAAAACATATATGGAACGTCTAATTCGAAGTCCAGATGAAGAAGTTATGCCCTCGGAAAGATGCCTCGTTGTCGGGAGTTCCGACCCAAGTCGGGACTTCCGACTGTTGGAAGTTCCGATGGATGTCAGGACTTTTGGGAAGCCTGAAGAAATCTGCTCAGGTGTCTGGGGTTATCCCTAAGTCAGGCATTCCAACAAAAGTCAGAAGTTTCGACTATCGGGAGTTCCGACCCAAGTCGGGACTTCCGACATACCTAACAAAAAATCCTATTCGGATCTAGCCTTTTGGATTCCGATCCAAACTGTTTCAAACTCATGGGAAACTTGAAAAATAAGGCTTGGAGAGGTTTCCTACTAGGACAAGACAACCCCCTCTATATATATGAGAGGATCATGGGCGATTGAGTTCCCATCTATCTAATCGTCAAACAAATCAATCTACTACCTCTACTCCAACCCCCATGCTATTCATCCCTTGATCCGATGACCAAGGATGGTGCCCTAGGCTTGCCGAATGACCTAGGGCAACCCCACGACATCCTTGCCCTGACGGGGTCCCTCCTGGGCGAGAGCTTCGATGGTTTCTTTGCTAGTTTGCCTAAAAACTAGTCGGTTCTTCGTCACGTAAGCACGTTGGTTATCCTTTGGTGGTTTGCTTGTAAACCTCTCTGTTCTTCACCATGAAAGAGTGACATCCTCGCTGCGTTCTTCGGTCTGTAGCGGCCCAGGCATCCAAGGCCCTGTTGGTGTTTGATTCAGATCACTTTCGACGTCAACACACTTTTTGGCGACTCCGCTAGGGACGATTGGTTCGGCTATCTCTTATAGCCGATCTCTCTGACCTAACCATACTCCCCGTTGATCTATCTTCTTGAGCTCGCCATTACCGTTGCATCTGGCCCAAAAGGCCGATTGCATCTGGTTTTGACCCCTTGTGATCTTGTTTGTGATTTTGCAACAAGTTGCGCTGCTCATCGAAAAATTCAGCAAGGCGGTCAAGTTATAAATCATGAAGTATCAAGGTGTTGCATCACAATATTACTACAATCACCCTGAGGTACAACTTGCAAATGCATCTTATGATCCTAATAGTTATTTTGTAAGTTCCTTGAGCTCTCATGTTGGTGTTGCTAGCTGTAATGATACTAGATATGTTACATTGGCTAATACTTTTGTTAATGCTCCTCATCATACACATCATAATTATGAATATTATGATTAAGAGCCGATGCATGTTGTAAATTCTTCGAGTTTTGATGCTACTAGCAAAATACAACACGTAAATTGTTATTCATCGGCTATAAGTTCACAATATGTGGTTCCACCACAAGACATGCCAATGAATGAGAGAATTTGCTATAACAATGCTAATTATTTAGCCAATTGCTCTGAAAATTCAGCACCATATGCCAATGATCCTATTCATAATTCGGCTCCATATGTTACTCCCAACTCGAGCCGAATTAATGAAAATTCAGCAAGGTGTTTAAGTGCTAATACTTATTATTCGGCTGCATGTGTTACTAGTAACCATAGCCGAATCAACAAAAATTCAGCACCTTATGCAAAGATCAATGCTCATAATTTGTCTTTGTATTTCGCTCGTGACCATAGCCGAATTAGTGAAATTTTAGCAAGGCATTCGAGTGCTTAAACTCATGATTCGTCTCCACATATTGCTAATAATTGTAGCCGAATTAATGAAAATTCAGCAATATGTGCACTTGCAAACAATCATGATTCGGCTTCATTTGTTGCTCTCAAATCAAGCCGAATCGATGAAGATTTAGCCCATGCTAGGAGTCCATATGGTTCCTCTAAATGGAAGGTGCCCACTTATCATAGACCGTACCCATTATGCTATGATTACTTGAAAACTCCTAATGGTTGGTGGGTACCTAATTTTTATGAATTTAGTGGTGAAGATGATAAAACCACTATGGAACATATTAGTATATATCTCTCACAGCTGGGTTTTGCCGGTAAAGAAGACTATGTGAGAGTGCGAAATTTTCCTTTATCTCTCACCGGTATTGCCTTTCCATGGTTTACATCTTTGCCGTGATGTACTATTGGTTCATGGTCTCAATTAGAGGAGCAATTCTATGAATATTTTGGAAAGACTAATGAGAAAAGGCCGATCACAGTTGAGTCATCGGCTAAAAGAGGATTGCTAGTGGGCATGAAAGAAAGAATTGATTCGGATGTAAGCAAAGGTTCGGCTACAAAAGCCGAACAATACAATATCCTTTATGAATCAATCACATGTCAAAAAACAAGTCTTGCTACAGAAAAGCATGGAAAATGCCAGAAACCAGCTAGACTTGATTTTTCATGAGCCAAAGGGGTTGTACACTTATCTAGTGATTACCGCATCATTGATGGAGATCAAGCCCCTACAAGCAACAAAGGAGGACTGCCTGCCTACTCAGAATCGACTGAGCCGACTTCAAAGTTAGCTGAGCCGATTGTTGCCTGCCCTGAGTTGGCTAGGCCGACTGCCTCTGCCGCCTTCCCTGAGTCAGCTAGGCCGACTTCCCAGTCGGCCAAGCCGACTGCCCCTGCTAGTGCCAAAGTTGGCCTAGCCGACTTCTAGTCGGCTAAGCCAACTTTCTCGGTCTCGGTAGCTGCCAATGCATCTTCGAATGATTTGGCACCTATTGTTGATCATTCTCTAGAGATGAAGAGCAAAATCATGCAAATCAAGGACGTGCACTTTTCCAACATTATCAACAAGGTAGAAAACACAAATATTTTGCTCAAATTCCAATATGGTCATACTATTTCAATTTCTTCATCTATTAGAGATATCCTTGCTAATTATTGTAATAGACCGATTGAGAATAGCAATTTATTTGTTGATGACAAAATAAATTCAGATTCTATCGGCCAAGACAATGTTCCATATGGCAAAGCCGATAGTGGCAGATCGTCAAAGCTAAAGCTTCCTATAAGCAATTGCAAAGGTGTGGCCGAATGGATTGATAATAAATCCGATCCATTCGTTTGCCTAGCTTTAAAGCCGACTCCACAAAAGAATTGGCTCAAGAAATCAAAGTACACCTTTGACTTTACTTTTTGTGATCATATCTTTGATATCCTACTTAAGAATCATTTTATTAGAATCATTGATCACAATGCTTTACCATCTATTCAAAACTTAGAAGAGCTTACATATTGCAAATGGCACAATTCATCTAATCATAATACTACTGATTGCAATGTGTTTCGTCGAGTCATCCAATCGGCCATTGATAAAGGACGATTGAGATTTTCTGAAGCTCAACACATAGACCAATTGGATTCAATTGGTCTTGATGGCAAACAGGTTTTGAATCGGCTTGCATTAGCCGATTCACTCAAAGCTCAAAGCTTGAACGCCCAAGAGAGAGATGTGGAGCCCTCAAGTGAAGGCAAGGTTGTTGTTGATGATTTGCAAATAGAAGATATTCTAGGGGACAACAAAGTTATCACAGTTCTAGAAGACACTGGGGGCAGCTAAAATCTCTCCAACCAAAGCAAAAGTCGATTGATCTCGTTGAGCAAGGGGAATCAGCTAAGGATCCTCCTTTGGAGCATGTCTGTCAAGATGGGGAGAAGGAGGATGCTCGTAAAGCTAATGGAGGTAAATATCGTGACAAACAAAGAAGTAAAAGGCCAAAACTCAGCTTCGAGAAACTTCTAGCTAAATATGAGAAGATAGGAGAAGCAAATGTCACTAATTGGCCAAAGAAAGTCCATTCATCAAAATTGCCTCCAAAGCGCAAGTCTCAAGAGTGGAATCGGCAAGGAGATAAACCTCATGCAGTAGTAACATTTTCTCCTTTTATGTAGCCAATTCCCATGTCGTATGGACCACAACCCACATATTTTTATCCTTATTCATCTTAGGGCTGGTTTGATGAAGAGGCACATGTTCCACCATATTTGAGGCCAGAATATGTATAGTATACAGCTCCTAGACATTCAAAGAGATCATCATCTTGTAAAGACTGTTTTGATCAAAATCGGTCAGGAGCTCAACCAAAGAAGAAAGCAGTAAAACAAGTTTACCACATGAAGTATGATGGCTGAAAGAAGAAGAGTTCAGATCTGAATTCAACTATTGAAAAGTTGATTACATTGCTGAAAAATCAAGCTATTGGTGACAAAGAAGTGGGAAAATCATCTATTGATATTCTAGGTGCCAAATCTGAACAAAAGAAGGTGAGAGTGCCGAAAATCAAAAAAGATTTGCCGTTGTCCAAAACAAAAATAAAACTATTATGCTCAATTGGTATACTAAAGTGGCAAGAGAAGAAGTTACAGAGGCTTAGTGCAGAGAAGTTGAAAGGAAAAGGCTTGGCATGGGTTCCTAAAGGAAGTATTCAAGCCTAGAAGGATGATGTTCAAGCAAGTGGTGCAACAAAAACAAAGGAGAGGAGATTCAAGAAACAATTGCCAAGTTGGAGGTTTGCACCAAATCATCAAAATCATTGGTCATGGCATCATCCATACTCTCTGCCTATGCCTATGTGGAATTCATCCCCTAGTATGCATGGCTATCCCTCAACTCCTTATTTTGATCCTTGGTGTGGATCTTTATGTTATGGAGGGTTGCCAAATTATTTTACTTACCAATGATCGAGAGCCAAAATATTTTGTTTTGGCTATGCATATTTATGTGGATGAATTGATATGGCCAATATTTTGATATTGCCCTTAGTGTAAAATATAGTCGATGAATGCTTGCAACCATCATGCTATTAGAAAGCACCCATGGAATTTACTTTGATGGCCTTAAGGCCCGGGGGGAATGATATATGCATTTTGATTTACTTCATGGATGTGACAATATGATTAGTCGGCTTGCAAATAAGGCCAAGGTGTTGGCATAATCATTATTTCTCACAATGGTGCTATTGGAGACATCAAGCCGATTAAAATTATATATGCACCAACATTTGAGCCGAATGTGAAGTTTTCTTATTCGGCTTGGCCATATTGCAATCCATGGGGTATAACATGTTGAAGCCTATGGTGATTCCTTGCTGGTGGTACAACAAGTTGCTAGTGAATTTCAATGTTTAGAAGGGTCACTAAGAACTTATCTAGATGCTTGCCTTGATATTATTGACTATTTTGCTGAATTCTGAATTCGGCATATTCCGTGGCATGAAAATCAAAAGGCCAACATGTTAGCTCAACAAGCATCTGGCTATGATGTTAGTGGATATAATTTCCATATTCAAGAACAGTTGATGCATGAAGATTTCATTTTTTCCTATGTAGGTACAGACCTGTCGGCTCAGCCGACTACTCTTCTGCTGTGGCCAAGTCGGCGAAGCCAACACCTCCAAATCAGCTAAGCCTACCGGCCCTGTTGGCTCAGCCTACTCCCCTATGACCAGCCCGGTCAATTCGCCCGAGAACCTATCAAATCGGCCCAATATAACTTCTAGTGATGTTGGGGCCGATTTAGAAGATTGGAGAACTCCCTTGTTGAGATATCTATGTGATCCAAGTGCCAAAATTGATAAAAGTGTTCAGCAGACCGTTTTCAAATATGTATTGCATAATGATGAGCTCTATCAAAGAACTGCTGAAGATTTGCTGCTTAAGTGCTTGGGATCAGATCAGGCAAGAGTGGCTATAGGAGAAGTCCATGAAGGCATCTGTGGTATGCATCAATTGGCCCCGAAGATGAAGTGGTTATTGCGTAGAGCCGATTTCTATTGGCCTACTATGATGGCCGATTGTTTTTGCTACTACAAACGTTGCGAAGAGTGCCAAAAGTTTAAAAATATTCAGCTTGTGCCTGCTGTTGTGCTTCATCCTATCATCAAACCATGGCCTTTTTGTGGTTGGGGGCTAGACTTCATTGGCCAAATATATCCCCTATCTTCGAAGGGACACCGATTTATGTTAGTTGCTACGGATTACTTTACTAAGTGGACCGAGGGAGTTCCTTTGAAGAATATGACACACAAGGAAGTAATTGAGTTCATCACTGAGCATATTATTCATAGATTCAACATCCCTCAAACATTAACTATAGATCAAAGGACATCGTTTGTGTCCAAAAGAGGTGAGGGAATTTGCCAAATTATATAAGATCAAGTTGCTCAATTCGTCTCCATACTATGCTCAAGCCAATGGCCAACCTAAGTCTAGTAATAAGACTTTGATCAAGTTCATCAAAAAGAAAATTGCGGAGAATCCAAGGAGATGGCATGAAGTTTTGTCTGAGGCTCTATGGGCACATCACATTTCAAGGCATGGTGCAACAAAGGTTACTCCTTTTGAGTTAGTATATGGTCAAGAAGCCGTGTTGCCTATCGAAGTGAATTTGGATGCATACAGGCTCGCTAAACAAAATGATTTATCAGCTGTTGTGTATCATGATTTGATGATGGATAACATCAATGAGGTGACTGATGTGAGATTAAAGGCTCTCAAGGAAATAGAGAAAGATAAAGCTCGAGTTGCCAAAGCATACAACAAGAAAGTCATGAGTAAATCCTTCCAAGTGGGAGAATTGGTGTGGAAAACCATACTACCAAATGGATCGAAGAGCAATTAGTTTGGAAAGTGGTCACCGAATTGGGAAGGTCCTTACAAAGTGGTCAAAGTTATATTCGGAAATTCATATGTGCTAGAGACATTGCAAGGTGAACGTCTCACGAGAGCATTCAACGGGAGGTACTTGAAAGGGTACTTTCCAAGTGCTTGGCAAGAAGCATAAGTGCTCTCCAAACAATGGCTGATACATGTATCGCCCTTAGAAAAAATGGCTGATGTATACATCGCCCTTAGTCACTAAGCAGCCGATGAGATGGGTATCATCGCTGTTTGGTTTTGAATAAGTGTTTTTAGGTTCATGCATCATTCACCTAAAAATAGGGGGTATATGTTGACAACCAAAAATGTCCATTTTGTCAAGTTGTCAAAATGTGAAACGGACTTCACCATTGCGTTCCTCTCATTGAGATGGTCAAAAAACATATATGGAATGTCTAATTCGAAGTCCGGATGAAGAAGTTATGCCCTTGAAAAGATGCCTCATTGTCGGGAGTTCCGACCCAAGTCGGGACTTTCGACTGTCGGAAGTTTCGATGGGTGTCGGGACTTTCAGGAAGCCTGAAGAAATATGCTCGGGTGTCTAGGGTTATCCCAACGTTGGGAGTTTCGACAAAAGTCAGAATTTTTTATTGTCGGGAGTTTTGACCCAAGTCGGGACTTCCGACATACCTAACAGAAAATCCTGTTCGGATCTGGCCTTTTGGATTCCGATCCGAACTGTTCCAAACTCATGGGAAACTTGGAAAATAAGGCTTGGAGAGGTTTCCTACTGGGATAAGTCCACCCCCCTCTATATATATGAGAGGATCATGATCAATTGAGTTCTCATCTATCCAATCATCAAACAAATCAATCTACTACCTCTACTCCAACCCTTTTGCCCTCTTCTCTAACCCCCATGCTGTTCATCCCTTGATCCAACGACCAAGGATGGCGCCCTAGGCTTGCCGGCCGACCTAGGGCAACCCGATGACGTCCTTGCCCTGATAGGGTCCCTCTCGGGCGAGAGCTTCGACGGTTTCTTTGCTAGTTTGCCTGAAAACTAGCTGGTTCTTCATCACGTAAGCACGTTGGTTATCCTTTGGTGGTTTGCTTGTAAACCTCTCCATTCTTTACCATGAAAGAGTGACATCCTCGCTGTGTTCTTTTCTCTGTAGCGGCCCGGGCATCCAAGGCCCTGTTGGTGTTTGATTTGGATCACTTCCGACATCAACAGTCGAGTAATCGTTCATGTAACAAGCAGACAAACTCCGACCCTTTTGCACTATCACATAAACTTATCATTTCATTTTGTTTGACTGGGTTTGTTTTCCTCCCTTTTTATGTGTGGAAAGGGGTTCGTGTGTTCCGACCCTTTCGTTTGTTATGACCACAGGGCCCGTGGTGTAGGAGTGAAACTCTGATCACGCTGGTGAGTAAGAGTGTCGTAGCCACAGGGGTGTAGGTTTCTCTGTAGTCCAACCAGCCATGCTCAATTGTCTATTTCCACGGACCTTGCCACTAGGTTTAACATGATGAAGAGGTCGAGCGTGGTGACTATTTTAGAAAGGGTGTATTTATACCCTTATCAGCCCATGAGTGAGATCCAACCCCTTGCCGTTGCTAGGGTCAGGTGTCACTAAAGATCGAGGAGAGGATAGTGAGATTAGTAGGAGAAAACATCTCTTGTTTTCATACGTACCCCCTCCCTAGGATCCAAGCTATCATTTTGCGACCGCGCGTTCGGTCTCCTTGTGAGTCCAACTTTCCTCGAGCCCCCGCACGTAGCGGGGATTCGATCAAGGGTCGGCTCGACTTTGTGATTGTTGCCCCATCCATGGTTTCTGCAACCGGAGGGATTGAGCTAACATCGCTTGCCTCGATAGCTCGAGTGACGTGCTCGGTGAGCTCGCTAACGGGCATGTTCGAGTGGAATCCAGGTCCGTCGTTCGCGACGGGCTCGGCAAAGCCTTCATGTGGCATTCCACTGCTCCTTAACCCGCCTTCCAACAGATGCCCCCTCAATGGGGATTCTATGGGCTCGGCTGGGAGTTAGGATCAAACGAGAAGGTTGAGATGTCCTTGTCTACTTCTAGGTGGGTCGAGCAAAGGCCGCTGGGGCTCATCTGTATTTTCTCCCCTGGCTCTCGTTCCACATGAGGTGGCCCGGGGCCCTCTGCGGGCCATCCTTCGAACCCCGGTCCCCGATTTAGGGTCAGGAGGCTTGAGCCCCCTGAGCCCCGTGGGGCTCGGTAGGGGTCGGCCATGTTTCATGCGTCACCCCACCCTTGGTTTCTGCAATCCAGAGGTGACTCGTCGTTTGTCTGCGACCGCGTGTTTGGTCTCTTTGCGATGTCGAGCCCCGGCGCGTAGCAAGGGTCCGGTCGAGGGGTCGGTTCGTCTTGTGATCGTCATCCCTCATGTGTCCATTCGCTAGAACGAAGGGGTTGAACCGTGCCATGCTTTCCTCGCTGCACGGAGCATGGTGCTCGGTGAGTTGTTAACGGGCTTGTTCAAGTGGAGCCCTGGCATCCCCTTCACGGGGGCCCAGTTCGAGGTCAGCTGGTGACTGACTCTAGGTTCTTAGTGGCCGGTCCATATAGTTCTCAGATCTATTCGACCGGTTCGAGGGCTCGATACCTCTCTTCGGGGAAAAACCATGGACCTTGCCTCATCTAAGACATGAAACAAGGGTTGGGACGCCCGTGGCGCTTCACGTGCCTTGGGTATTAGCCGCTAGCGGGCCCATCCCTAACCTCCCCTCACTCTAGGGTTCCCTGGAGCAGCCGCGAACCCACTAGTGGGCTAGCCTTCGAACTCCTGGGTGTTAATGGGCCGTGGGAGCATTTTTAGCTCCATATCCCACTTACCTACGGCGGCCCGTAGCCTTTGAAGGTGAACCATCATTTGGCGGATGCTTCATGGGGAAGATTTGGGTAGGCATGCACTCGTCTCTCAGTAGCTTCCTGGAGCTGTTCGGTCAACCTGGACACATGATTTATTTCGATGGTAAGGGTGATGGGTTCGGGGAGCTCTTACCGGACATGATCGAGCGGGATCCGGGTCCGTCGTTTGCGATGGGGTCGGCATAACCCGTGCGGGGCGTCCTGTTGCTCCCTATCCGTTTCCCTACCATGGCCAAGCCGTTTGATCGACTTGTGTTACCTGCTGAGACAAGACTTACCAACGGAGATAGAGGATGAGGATATCCCGCACAAGAATTTAGTTAGGCAGATAAGCCAGGCAGAGAACATGTAATAAATGGACTAGCCCTTAAACTTCGTTATAGCAAACAACTTTTTAGCTCCTCTCCCCTTTTTATATAAAAATGTTAGTGCATTCCGACCCTTTTTGCCGTTAATACCATAAAAGCTCGGGATGCAGGTGAACCAATTCTGATCACGCTGGTGAGCAAGGACGCCATAGCCGCTGGGGCGTAGGTTTCCCGAAGCCTGACCAGTTATACTCAGAGCTTGTTCCCGTAAACCTAGCTCCTAGGTCTTAACGCGAAAATGGGGGGTCGGGCACTGAGAATGTTTGCTAGGCGGATAGACTTTTAAACGCGTACCGTCCCTTTCCATGCCTAAGGCCCAAAAAAGCCCATGGTGCGGAAAATAAACTCTGATTACGCTGGTGAGCAAAGGCATCATAGCCGCTGAGGCATAGGTTTTTTCGCGGTCCAACCATTTTTACTCAGGGTTTATTTCCTCAAACTTTGCTTCTAGGTCTTAATCATGAGAAACAGTCAGACATAGAGATTATCTACCAGACATATATGCTCTTACTAGTCCCCGAGTTTGCTGGGATCGGGTGTCACAAAAGATCGGGTTGTTCGATAGCGAAACTGATAATAATAGAAAGTGTGCGTTTATTAAGGGTAAAAGTGACATAGCTGCTCAATGTTCTAGATGTTGATGAAGACCTCGCCTGTTGACAGTTTTGAGCTTGTAGGCGCTTGGTTGGAACATCTCCGTGACGATGTATGGTCCCCCTACGGCGGGGAGAGCTTTTGGCAGTCCTTGCTGCTCTGGATGAGGCGGAGCACCAGGTCCCCAATGTTGAAGACTCGACCCCGCATTCAACGGCTATGGTACTCGCACAACGCTCACTGGTACTGGGTCGAGCGAAGGAGGGCGACGTCGCGTGCTTCGTCTAGCTAGGCTCCATCCTATGCTCCCCCTTGTTAGAGCTTCCGAATAAGAACCGCTTCAAAAGAACGCGGTCCTTGTATAGGTGCTTGATGGGGAAAGCATGGTTTGGGCATGGCCCTTCAAGTAGCTTCTTGAAGTGGCTCGGGGTGCCGTCTGTGGGCTTCCGGCCCCCCGTGCAGTCGGCGTTGTCCACTAGCGAGCTCCCACGCCGCTTCTTGTTCTTCCTTTTGTTGGAAGGCTTGGAGGTGCCTTCGTCGGCGTCCTCGTCCCACTTTGCCTTGCCCTTGAGGGTGTGTCAGCCAACGGCCTAAGGTCCCGTCAAGTCGGGGCTCGGGCTTTGGTCCTCACCGCTGTCATAGCATCTGCCACGGCGTGGATGGTAGCCGTGGCTAGCCCCCTCCTTCGCATTGCCGCAGGCATGCCTGCGGGCATCGAAGGTGTCACAGGCGTCGCGGTGGAGGCTGAGATGTTCATGCACCAGAATCGTGGTGCGTGGCCTGCCGCCCTATTGGGCCTGATGGACCAGTACATCATCATCGGGTTGTTCTAAGGGCGCTTCGCGTCTACGAGCATTGAGGGTGTCATGTGCGTTGCGATGGAGCTCGAGACGCTCATGCACCGCGATCGCGGTGCGCGTCCTTCCATAGTTGAAGCTGAGTTGCTAGTTGCTTTCGGGGGCGTGGACCTCCAGTGTAGGCAGCTGCAGCTCTTTGGGTGCCTCAGTGATTGCATCAAGGCCAGTGAAGAGGAGGGGTTGTGTGGCAGCGGAAAGCCACACCAAGTCTCCCTCCATCATGATGACAAAATCTAGGTTCCTGAAGTGCACGCGCGCGCCCGAGACCCAGCTGACATTGCGATTAGCCATATAAGGCCTGGTGTTGATGTCAAGACATGCAAAAAGACCCCTACCTGGCGCGCCAACTGTCGGTCTTTTGAGTAAACACCAACGAGTAAATTTGTAAGAAGACACAAGGTTTATACTAGTTCGAGCAGAATGTCCCTACGTTCAGTTCTTGGCTGCTGCTTGTATTACTTAGCACTGAAAGTTCATAGTAGGGATTACAAATGGGCGAGAGAGGGACTGGTCCCAAGTCTCTAGTGATGTGTTGTTCGTGATGAGGTGCGATGAACCAATGCTGTGTGATGCACTTGTTCAATGTATTGGTCCCCTTAGTGGGACGCCCTGCTTTCCCTTTTACAGGCCAAGGGAAGGCAGGGGTTACAACCGAAGGGAAGAGGAAAAAACAAAGAGAAATAAGGCTCCCGGAGGTATGCCATCCTCCTCTTCGCGTGGGTCCTACTGACCCTATAGATCATGGTAGTAGCAGCGTCGTACCAAGGTCCTATTGGCCGCTGCAGCATACGTGCGAGCGTCATGCATCATTCTTGTCTTCCATCCCATCCGAGCAGACAGAACGGTCAAAGGGTCCTCTGACAGAGGCCATACGGGGGGCTGGTGGTACAGTGCCAGTCAACTGACGCCGATTGACTGACGTTGGACGGTGGTCAGGCAAGGAGTTGGCAGCACAGTGCTGGCCTATTGACAGGGTGGGCGACGTGAGTCTCCCAGCATGGCCTGATGTGATCGCCAGTCGCATCAGGTCACATCCGAGATGTGCTCCCGGGCGTGTGCCTCCATGCCATAGTGGTTGAAGCGGTTCGGGTCCTACCCTAGGGCCACTGCTTTTGTCCGGTAGCAAATCCGATTCCCAGGGAACGGGCAAGGCGGAAATCTCGCCCTAGGGGCCAGGCGAGATGGAATCCGACCCTCGAGGGTCGGACGAGGCGGAGCCCTTCCTGTGGGACCAGACAAGTTGGAACCCACGCCTTGGGGTTGGACGAGGCAGAAACCTCGTCCTCGGAGTTGGACGAGGTGTGGCCCAGCCCTTGGGGGTCGGACGAGGTAGAAACCTCATCCTCGGAGTTAGACGAGGCGTGGCCTAGCCCTTGGGGGTCGAATGAGGTGGAAACCTTGTCCTTGGAGTTGGAGCCTACACCTTGGGGTCGGACAAGGTAGAAACCTCATCCTCGGATTTGGACAAGGCATGGCCCAGCCCCTAGGGTCGAACGAGGCACAAAACCTCATCCTCAGAGTTGGACGAGGCCCCGCCCAGCCCCTGGGGGTCGAACGAGTCCGTAGTTGCATCCTTGACCATTGGATGAGGCGACGTGATGCTCATTAATCTTTTGGCTCAGATGCCTGGGTATAGATATCCGACACCCATGTCCTATGCTTGTCAATCCATAGGGTTGGAGTCCCAGGGGGTATGGGTAGTTTCCTTGTACACGAGTGTGCTGCTCGGGTATGCATAAGCCTTCAGATATAACGGTGCCCCCCGATTGAGGGGTAGGCGGTAGGTGGTGATAGCTCTATCTGTCCCTTGTAATCCCCCACATTCGGGTATTGTGTAGGAGTCTTAAAGCCTCCCTGGCATGTTGGCAGACCAGTGCCCGGAGATCTCCCAGTCCATCTTACACTTAGTTCTAACTCTAATCATGTAATTTGTATGATCATTAACTATTCTTTGCATGGCTATATTAGAACATGCCTACTCCACTTAGAAACATTCTTTTATTCTTTGTTTTCCTTTCAATCCTTGAGGTTGGCCTAAGTGTGTGTCCACTATCCTTGAAATACCATTTTTACCACTATCTTAGACTATTGGTTCACTATACAAGTATGTAAATCTTGTTCATATCCATGCTAGACTCTTTATACCTTTCCCTCCTTTGGAAAAATATAAATAATGATAACCTGAATACTTTTGGGTGAAATACTACAATGATAGATTCGTGCGCTTGCAGATATTATTTCTGTAATCGTTAAGAACTATCATGTTGGTGTTCCTTGGTGGCGTCGCTAAGGTTTACTCAATCTTAGTGATGGTGCTAAGACATACCAAAAGCCATTTTTGGCGCCACTACTAGGGATGGACTCTAACTCCAAACTTGGTAGTCATGCTAAGAAATGCCAATAGGACCCTCACTGTCAGAGATATGGGCCAGGGGTACCTACACCACTCGTATATGTGACCATCACCAAGCTATCGGCCCAACAGCCATCAAGGGAGAGGCCCACAAGGGCTGACTCCATCGGCCAACATGGAGATCAAGGCAAACCAAGGCAGACATATCTGGACGATAGCTAGGATATTTCTGTTGCGTATCTCGTGTAACAAACTAGGAAATAATCTATTAGTCCGATCACCCTCTCTGTAACCCTACCTCTCCTGCCTATATAAAGGAGCGTAGGGACCTCGAGCTCGGGATCCATCTACCACCTATTCCACTACACGTAGCTAGCAGCAAAAGCCCCTGTAATTGAGCATACGAATATAAGAGCAGCCGCACCACTAGAGTAGGGATTAGCGCGCAACACACCTCGAACCAGTATAAATCTTCGTGTCTCATGTGCTACCATCTGATTCTATCTATGTGATCACGTTGTTGGATATTGCCGGAGCAAAACAATCCATTTGTTGGCGCGCCAGGTAGGGGCCTTTCGCGTTCAGATTTGTTTTTGTGTTTTAGATGGGAATCGTCTTTGACTTCGACAATGAACCGTGCAAGATGCAGTCGGACATGAGGATCATCTTAGGCAAGCTTGACTTCATCGCTGACCAGTTTGGGGACCTACGCTTGCTGGAGCCCAAGCTGACCGAACGGGAGGAGTAGTCACTCTAGATCCGTGCTTTCGCCGCCGGACGGGAGAGGGCTGTCGATGGAGGACCACTCGCCATCGCTCGTCATCTAACACGCCATGGTCAGCTTTTCGCCGAACCTGGCCGAGAGCCTAGACTCAACGCCACCCTTTTCTTATGTAAGATCGGGGATCTAGTCCCGACGATGGATACGGCGATCCAAACCACTCCTGATTATTGGGAGCGCCAATGCATGTAGCGACGACTCGCCCAACCCCACTTCTTTAGGCTACTATGCTGCCTTTAGGATCCCCTATGGAGGATTCGCAAAACCCAAATCAGACTGATTGGGACCACAGCAATGATGACTTCAACTCGAACCTTGTCGGAGTGACCATCCATAATCTTAGCCAGGGTGGCACCGTCCTAGAAAAATCAGACTACTCTGATGAAAATGATCGGCAACACGACACTAGTGTTACCGAACCCATCAACACAGCGCCTTCATGCCTTTCTCTCTATGACTGCTACCGTCCACGCGGAGATGAGTACACAAATGTTGACAATGATGACATCATTTCACATGCACGCGTTGCTACCTCGGTGCAAATGATTACAAGGGGAATGAGTACCTCACTCCCAAACACTCCCCCACAATCATTTCGAGTTTGATTATGCAGCACCTTACGAGACAAACCAATAGGCTCAGGACCGTCTGCTTAATCACAATGACGTGTTAGCGAATGAGAATTGGAAACTTCGATGTCAACTCAAGGAGTAGAATGCAGCTCAGGGCCGCCAGGCCCACAACATCATTTTGCGTGCAGCTCTAGTGTTCTCTAACGCTGAACAAAACATGGCCGAGGCCATGCGAGAAGCGGCGGCGATGCTGCAACCATCCACAGAAGAAGGCTGAGAGGCTTTCAAAAGGATTCAAGAGCTAATAGAGGCTACTGCCGACCGCAAACAAGCATTCAACAACACGTCTGTTACCTGCAGCCGCGTACCCCGAAACTCGGGGGCTCGACAACCACACCAATCTAAGGGATCTCCACGCCGTAATCCTAGACGCCGCTAGGGTCCCATCCCGCAACCAGGCGACAATGATGGAGGATAAGGAGGTGGAGGACATGGAGGTGAAGGTGGATGGCAAACTACCAATATTGGAGACCATGAAGACGACAGGGCTAACGATGACTCAGGGAGTAGCTACTACTCCGACGGCGAGGGCGACGCCCGCCGTGATGGGAGAAATCCAAGGAACTGACCCAAACCAGCACTGCATGCCATTGAGGACAACCCCTGTGACTTAGTAGGGCCCCCCATGTTCGGATACCAGATTTGATAGGCCCCGACTCCCCAAAAGTTTTGTGCTCCAAACATTGACAAATACGACGGTGAGATAGATCCGAAGATTTTGCTGGTAAACTATCGCCTCACCATGAAGGCGGCGTCCGCACCAGACACGCTTTTCATGATTCAATATCTTCCAATCTTCCTCACTGACTCAGCCAAGAACTGGCTAAACAACCTTCATGAAGGCATGATCAAATGATGGACCGACCTTGAGAGGTAATTCTGTAACCACTTCGAGGTTGCTTATACTAAGTTGGGCACTTTGTGGAACCTCTTGGGATGCAAATGCAAGACTAGCATGAGCCTTCACGACTACATCAAGCACTTTACACAGTGTAAGAACAAACTCGATGATGTCCCCAATGCTAGCATCATCACCGCCTTCATTGCAGGCGTCGACAGCAAGCCCCTCATTTGGGACATCAGGCGAAGGAAGAACATCAGCCTTCATGACATGTTTGCCTTAGACCACGAGCACGCCGATGGTGAAGATTGCTTCAACACCAGCAATGGCAAATATAAGTCATGGCTTGTGGACGAGGTAGACCAATCCTCACTAACAAAGAAGGATCATAAGCGGAGAGGTGAGCTCGTGGCTAACGCCGAAAAACAAGACAGCAACAAGCCCAAGCAATGCCATGGAGGCCACAAAAAATTCAACGAGATCATGAACCAGACATGTCAAAACCATAGCTTCTTGGTGAATCACTTGGCCAGGGACTATTAGACTTACAAACATGAGATCATTCAAGCCAGCAAGGACAAGATGATGGGCGGCTGCCCAAAGAAGGGGAAAGACGGTGACGACGAGGATGACAAGGACGGCTACCCCAACATCGAGGGTGTCATGATCATCTTTGGAGGCCCACAGGCCTACGAGGACAGCCGTCGTGAAAAGGTAACCCGATGTCTCATTTTTGCCACTGCCCCTGCGGTTCCTATTTATTTAAGATGGTTGGAGTGCCCGATTACCTTCAACAAGGATGACCAACCCGATCACGTTATCGAGGTCGGTCGATTCCCTCTGGTGGTCGGCGTAGTCATAGGAGGCGTAAACATGACGAAAGTCCTCATGGATGGAGGAAGTGGCATAAACATCCTTTATAAGGGTGCCTTCAAAAGGCTAAATATCAAGGCCAGCAAACTACGCCCCTCGCATTCTCCGTTCCATGGAATTGTCCCCGGGCGACGGGTTAAGCCCCTCAGCATGATCACTCTATCTGTCACATTCGGTGACTTGGTACACTACCACAAGGAGACACTCTCCTTTGAAGTCATAGACTTTGAGGGTCCTTACCATGCCATCCTCAGGAGACCCTGTTGCGCCAAATTCATGGCAATCCCCAGCTATGCCTACCTCAAGCTCAAAATGCTAGGTCCACGTGGTGTCATCACCGTTGTGGCTAGTTTTCAAGATGTGTACGAGTGCGAGAGGCTAGCAGTCGAACAGGCCCAACAGGACCTCATTCTAGATGAGCTGAAAACCACTGACAAGGCTAAATAAGAGGCAGGCTCTGGAACACCCAGACGATCGCCCTGGTATCTAGAGCATCGGCTCACACCAGAACCTCAGCCAGTGTCTTACCTCCTAACTCTACAGTTTCAACTTTGCTGGCTACTCTAGTGCCCTTTGAGGCACCTGACTTACCTGAAGAGGCAAAGCTAGGAGAAGGGAAAGATGACTCAGCCGTTAGACATGACCTCATAACCGAAGCCTAGAGCATCAACGGTGCCTGCAACAATAAAACTTCAGGTCAACCCCAAGTATAGGAGGGTCAAAGACAACAAGGTGAGCTTTGCCAACGCACTAATCATCGTCTCCCCCTTTTTTTTAAAATGATGATAGTTGCAAGAAACATAAGGGTCCCGTGCTCCAGAAACTTAGGAAATACTTTCTTAGAGTTGGCCCGGGGGCTACGCCCTAAGTACGATGCAACGATGCATTACCACCCGAGCGAAGTCATACTAGCCAATCAACACTCAGCTCGATGAGCTCAAAGGCTGCACGCAAGAGAAGAGCATGTCAGGATAGTTGTTGTGGTCTGTTCGGTCTCAGCACTCGGGTACATTAAACTAACCTACCCAAGCGCTTAGGGGCTACTACTATCACCACACACACAACCACACACGAGAGGGTTTGAAAGAATACTACAAGTCTGCAAATCATGATTTTATTCAGACAACTTTTACAGAGGGGTGAACCAACAAGGGCTCAACCCTGGCGAAGGGTGTCCTTGATGACTTGCTCCATGTTTACAATTGCAGTGATGGTGCTGGCGGTGGCACCAAAGTCGGCAATTAGTTGGCCGATGTCAACATGCTCGGGTACCTCCGATCTCGACGAGAACCCAAGCACCACCGTATGTAGGTCCACTCCCGGCTAAAGGTGAAGGAGGGCGGCAGCGAGGGCCACTACAACCCCTTGGCACATGCAATGCACCGTAACCTCCCTGATCCATGTTGAAAGCTCAAGAGCCTGCTAGTGGAAGGTCAACCCCGCCGGCTGAATTAGCTCAACGGCAACACTCACCACCTCCTCTAATGCTACGTATCGGTTGCTATTAACCCGCGCCATGGTAGCACTGCCATGCGCCCAGGTGGCCAACTCATCTCGCAGATGAGCCGTCTCCACCAACTTGTTGGCCAACTTTTTGTTGGCCCGGTGAAGATTCACCTCTTTGGCCTGCATAGCAGCCACCTGCTCCTGCACCGTTGAAGAACACAAAGATTCATCACCTAGGGCAAGAGTAATCTCATAATGGAAGCAATGAAGATAGAGATCAGCTCACTGGCAATCTCGGCATAGGCCACCACGCCCACAACCTTGGCCTCGACCACCTCCCCATCAGTGGCGCCGAGCGCGGCTGTTGGTATTTATTAAATTGTCACTTGTTTAAGTAGCCACCTAATGTTGTTGACATTTCTTAACATCACTTTTGCTAAGTTGTCATCCCTAGCTATGATGCCAGAAATGCTTGTTGGTACAACTTAGCATCACTACTAGAATGATACTAAGAAGTACTTCTAATATTTCATGTGAATAGAAACAATATAAATATATATATATATGTATGAAGGGATCTGCAAGCGCACAGATAATTATACCATTGTTGTACTTCATCCGGGAGTATTCCAGGTATCGTTATTTATATTTTTCCACAGGAAAGGACGAGCAGTTGGAATATATTGATAACTTATACGTATGATGGAGGAGTAAACCATAACCAAACTTCTACTCACAACAGAGGTAAGTCAAGAGATAAATATGATAAGTAATGATAAATGATCACTCAGAGTACTCCTTTCTATGGCATTAGCATGGCTAGATAGAATATTAGAGGAATAATTCCTAAGTCATTCTTAATTAGAAGTCAAAGGATACGTTGATTAGTGCAATTACACATAGTAGTCAGGGCTAAGATCAACTTCATATCTACATATAAGGGATATTACTAAGGAAGATTAAGAACAAAGCTTGTCTTCCCTCGTAACTAGATCCTACTTGTCCTATATTTGAGGAGTGGATTACAAAGGACTCAACAGGAGTGTCACATCCGCGATCGACCACATGGCCCGGAATATAGGGTGCATCCATAGGTAAACAACGTATAAGCACCATGCTTACACAATGTCGACCACTCACCCCTGGTACCTTGGAGTGAGCGCTATACAAACTTATGCTTGAACATGATGATAATCTAACTATACTAAGCATATAATCAAAGTAAACAATGAACATGATAACTATGAACATGAATAATATTAAGAACAATGTTGAATCAATAGCAAACATATAAATAATAAAAGATACAAAAGAGGATACAAGGGGCTATACCAAGCCATGCTCTTGACAAGATCTAAAATCCAAGCGAAGCTTGCCTTCCTCTAGACCTAGCCTAGCTAGCTATGCCCTAGAATATGGTGGAGCTCTAAGGATGATTAGGGTTTTTGTCTTCTTGACTGAATGTAATATGCCTGAGGGAGTGGGGTAGGGGCTGGTATATATAGGCCGTATAATCAATTCTGAGCCCTCGGATCAAACTGACTTGAAAGGACGGTGTAGATGCAAACCCTAAGGCGGTGTAGAACTGACGTTTGAAGGAGGAGGTTGACAATGGGGCCCATAGGCCGGCACCTGGTGGCCTCTCTCCCTCTGTCGTGGTACGGTGTCCCTTGGAGTCTTCTAAATCCTTCTGGTGTCCGTCTCATTGCGAATAAGCGCGATTAACTCTGACATATAGGTCCACCTTGATGGTTTTCTAAATAAATCCTACTAAAAACACAGATTCACCAAAACTCATGGAATTTGTTAGTTTAAACCCCTAAGTCTATGTTCGTAATTACTTTCATGCCCTTATACAAGTTATATTGATGGTTTATAATGTTTATTAACTACCATCAACAACGGCCTCTGCCGCCGAAAGGCACGCCTTTAGCTGCTCCACCTCCCAACATCCATCTCGAAGGGCTTGATCGGCCACGGCTTACTCCCCCCTCACGGCATGGATATCCTAGCCCTCACCTTTGGGCCCTTCATCGTCAGAGGAGGAAGACGGATCCGATAGTGGCACAGCCTGTGCTGCAGGAGGATGTGATGACAATAAGGCGTCTCGAACAGTAGTCGGCCATGGCACTGAGCACGCTGAGGAGAAACCACTACATCAAGAAACGTGTCAGATCCCTCCAAGATGAAGCCAATGATAGATCCACTCTTACCTAGACCCTAGCAGGCCCAGATGGAAGGCCCGAGGATAGAGGGACACATGCCTCTCTACTGACCCCTCCTCCGAGTCCTCCCACGCATGCTTCTCTCTGGCCATGGGCAATGAACAAGATCTAAGGATAGCAGGAGCCGCTACAAACAAAAGAAGGTGAGTGTGCAAAGGCTACTATGCAAGAGTACTAACTCCCTCCCCCTCCCTCTGTTTTATAGGTAGGGGATGCGCACGGTTGATGGAACCCCAGTAGTCTCCTCGAGCGAGAGTGGGAGTTAAGGCTAGGCCACGTCCCCATGATCTCTGAGAGGCACAGCCTCCAAGAAACACGTGTGGGGAACACAAGACGCCGAAACCGACACCTTCGCTTCGGTGAGAAGGAACTCATCTGCGCAACCATAGAGGCTATGGGACCCAATAGTCCAAAACCCGATGTACCGTCACCTGAGCCGGTATAGACGAGTGATCTAATACTCAGATCGGTACTCGGCCCGGCTCACCCTCACAACAGGTGTAAGCAGCAGTAACTCGTTCACTATCGACCCTGCCCCTACTAGAGTCAGGGGGTATTCGGGAGGGTCACCAGTCTGACCCTAAAACCTCTAACACTCGGTGTCATGTAAATCTTCCAATGCCAGAGAGGCCACGATAGAAGCGGTACTTCTTCTGGTTGAGGACACCAACAGGAATATAGAACTCTCTAAATGCTCCCCTATCATAGCTCTAGGAACTCAGTCACCTTCTGGTTGAGGACACCAACAGGAATATAGAACTCTCTAAATGCTGCGGTGAACTCCTACTAGGTCACTGGATGATCTGGCTGCTACATGGCATGGAAGGTATCCCACCATGCACTCATGGACCCCAATAGCTGCTGCGCTGCAAAGCGCACTTTCTGCTCGTCGACCACGTTGAGCAACAGAAACTTCTGCTCCAGAATGCGAAGCCAATGGTCTGCATCCAGGGGCTCATCTATCGGTGTGAAAGTGGGCGGGTGGGTCTTGAGGAAATCCTGGTAAGAGGAGGGTCCCTTAGGATGGCGGGCACCACCCCTGTTCCCACCATTGCCCCCGTGGCCACCGCGGGTGAAGCCAGCAATAGCTTGTGCCATTATCTCCATGGCACGGGCTGACTCACGGCGAGCAGCCATCAGTTCCACCATCATCTCAGTGTGAGTCATTGGCGGTGGCGGAAAAGGATGAGGAGCTAGAAGTGGAGCCTCCTGGCTGTCCCCGTTGCCGTGCTCATTGGCCCAGCCACTCTCGCCTTGGCCCTCTCCAAGACCGTGAGCCACCCCAGCACTGGTGCTCCCACGTCCGGACCTTAGATTCATCTATAAGAGATAGGAACCATCCATTTAGAACAACCTTCCCGATCAGAGGCAAGGGATTAGAGAAATGACAGCACATTTATTAAAGCATTCTTTTGGTTAATCCTATCAATTTACTAATCCAATTATACGTGTAGGGGGATTTTAGTTTAAGCAAGATGCTATTATCATGATGCATGTATCGTCCTATACGTTCACTCAAGCCAGAATATAGCGGCATTCGCAAAATTTTTGGCACATCGCACACTCACTTTCCGCATGCTAGATGATTTCTTACGCACGTAAGTCAGTGTACCTACAGAAAACTGATTAGATAAAACCAGTGCCGCTATCCTAGATAGACCATATTGCTATGGCTTATACTTATTTACGTAATTTAATCGCATCCTACTTTTCACAAAACTTTTGTTGGTCAAATTTTTAAGTTTTGAAAAAGAGTGATGAACTCGTAACCCATTATTGGCTCTGATACCAACTGTGGCAGAACCGCCTGGAATAACACGCTTACAGAGGTGCTTGTTTTCCATTAGACACTAAGCACCCCAAAAGCAAGCTACAGCGGTCGGTATCCGTCAGGCACACCCCAAGGGAGAACCCGAAAGATCTACATTTTTCTGAAGGATCCAATAATGAGAACGAGTTACAATACTTGTCCATTTCATACATCAGAAGTTCTTAAAAATTATATTATTACATTACCAAATGTCAGAGTGCGGAATAATAAATAGCGGAATTTAAAATAAACATCTAGCATTAAGGAACAAGGATCCGTCTGTGCCCACCAGAAGAATCCTCCACACAATGGTACTTCTCATGCATTATCTAGAACAGGGGTAAATAAACCCTGAGTACATAATGTACTCGCAAGACTTATCCGACTAGTGGGAATAATTTCCCGACTCCAAGGAATATGATGAGCTTTATGGCTTGATGGTTTCCTTTTTGGCTGAAAGCAATGCTATTAGTGAATCCTTACTTATGATATTATTAATAGTCGCATTGATTTATTATCTAGTCATTCTATGTAAGCACCTATTCTACTTTCAAGCAGGAGTTGAGCAATCAGTTCCATTTCATCACCTTCCATCTTCTAGTTCTTACTACGGTGCTAGACCCAAAAACAAGCCGTACCGGATTGCCCGGTCATTCATGAATCAATGCCCCTAGCTAGGTACCCTGAAAACACACGCCTCGCTTGTACCCCAGGCACAAGCGGGACTAAACCATCACCCTCCTATCCTGGGTGTCCAGGTCCCTGTCCAAACTTGGACTCTAAGCCCTCACTCCTGAGACCTGGACTCAGCGTGGTGCAAGGACCTCCACCATCCTCGCCTCCAATCAGTCGGTCTGAAAAGAGCCAGATCCACGACAAGGGAGCAATGAGTCTTCCCTGCGCCCATACCCAAGTATGTGCTCGGGATAATAGATCTGTGACTTGCCTCAAGACTTATGCAACGACCGGTCCTTAACCGACACAGACAGGGAAAAAGTGTAACCAAGCTATGCCCTGTTGGCCGTAGGACACAACCTCTTACACCCACCAGTACCCAACCATATCCCTGCCCGGTCACCATTTTCCTTTCCACCATTTTATCATGAGTAATCATAATTATCACCTATTGTGAGTAACGGCAGGTTACTCACGCTACCGATATCCTGAGCATAGCGGCTACTTGACCTATACTAGTAGGACTCATAGGTAGATATATTTATGCATGTAGTTTCCATAAAATGCCTGTAACTTAAATGCACATCATATATATATATATATATATATATATTCAGTGATCATAAAATAGGGGTTATGCACCGGGGCTTTCCTTGGACAGGCGACGGGTCAGCAAAGTCAGCACCAAAAGGCTTCGGGGCTCCCCCCTGCATGAGGATCTCCTCCTCGTACTCCTCAATGACCTCTTCGTAATCATATTCGTCCAAGGGCACGAACTCTACCAACTCGTGATCTACAAGCATGAAATGACGATGCAACACTTAATAATATGGCAACAGCAGCTCTTAAAATGAACTATATCTTATCAAGTTACTAAGCTAGTCCTACCGGCTAAGGCACTAAGTTATCTACCGTTACCACTAACAAGTTTGAAGCATGACATACATTATCACAGCAACTAAATGTAATCTTACTCCTAATACCGATTTAATCTATATATGATAAAACAAGGATAATAGCTACTCTATTTATCAACCTACTCTAGGGCTACAAAATTTATAGCAAGTATATAATAATCTAATGAACCTACTATAAAAATCTCATAGCTATATCTATCCACAATTTGCCACAAAAATTCCTACAAATATTAATATACATAATATTAAGCTCTCTAGTTTGAATTTATGAACCTATTATTAACACAGCTAACTATAAACTAACTACACTAATAGATAGATGACATTTTTATGAACCTAACAAACTTGGTTTCACCATTTTTGGACACCTATAGAATTTACTACAATTTATCAAAGTTCAGCTCAAAAACTAAATTGAATAAACATTTATAACTTTACTGGAAATTGGAAAACGTATTCTACCGCGCGGCCCAAAACTTCATGGCTCGGCCCACAAGCGAGCAGCACAACCCACTACCGTGACCCGCGTGTGCGCACCAGCGCAGCCCACGTGGCGGCCCGCTCCCGCGACAGTGGCCCAACGCGGGGAGACCCACGCGCGCGTCGACTAATATGCAAAAGACACCTCGACTTTCAGCTAAATGAATCCGCAGTCCCTTCTACTATTCCACTCTCTCACTGATGCTCACACTTAGCCCCCCGGTTCATTTCGAATTTACATTACGACATCCCTGGTCGGATTGAACAGAGTCCGCGGCGTCTCCGGCCAACGCCGGCGAGCACAGACCTTCTCGATAGCAATACTCGCCACTGAGACACTCCTCAACACCAGCGCAGTTGAAAGAGGTACTAACCATCACGACTGGTGGCGTACAGAGGCACGGTCGTGCACCATGGTGGGGTTTGGCCACGGTGACGCCAACATCGGCTAAACGTCAAGCCCAACGCTACCATTTCTACCTAGCCTCCATTCCTAGAGTACCGCTAACACCCTAGAGGCTCTAGATACAACCGTTCTACTCCCAATCCAACTGGCCACGGACACAGCGGCAACACAATGTCCACCGGTGGTGGCCGCGCGCTCCGGTGAGCCTCAGCCCCGACCAACTCAACCAGCTACACGAGGAGCAGGAGGGCCTCACCAGCGACGCGTAGGACGGCATGGACAAGGTCGCGGGGCATGGCAAGGCGACTGGCCACGCATGCGGGGTCGCTCTAGTTCCCGGCAAGCATAGCGATGATGTTCCCGACGACCTGCTACTCTGCCGATGAAACCGCTACAGGGCGAGGCAACCAAGTCAAACACTATGCAAAGCACAGCTCAATTGCAACAATGGAGCATAGCGCGACACCCTAGCCGCGCGCCCGCCTCGATGGCCATGGCGAACCACCACGAGGGGAACGCCCCGCAATACCTCACGGTAGGACGAACGCTCGTCGGGATGACTCTAATTGGAAGCTAACTACCCAAGCTAGTTGCGAGCATGGTTAATTGGAAGGAGGTGGAGTACGTGAGGCCAATTGCTTGGACGACGCCATTTGGACTTATGGCGGCCGGCGATGGCAAAAAAACTTAAACTGGCGCCCCACCATCATACTACCGCAATAGTGGCAGGTTAGGCACGAAGCTGTCCTCCCACTCGACCACCGAACGTGCTCGATTACAAGGATGGGCCAGCTCAGTGGGTTGGCCTCGGTGTGGCTCAGCCGATCGGCGACCTTCCAGACGACGTGATGGCAAACTTGGCGTGGCCTCGAGCGCAAACGTGAAAATGAGGGCAAGCCCACGCGCGTGCAGCCAAAACATCAACGGGAGCAGTAGCCGTGCGGCAGCGCTAGACATAATGCAGCGCGACCGGTATAGCTCGATGTGATGGCGAGCAGCAGGCTCAAGCGGACGTGATGGAGGAGGCAGAGCAGCCAGGCCCGTGGGACCCAAATAGCGGCAGGGTGCGCGAAGTCGCGCACCGAGCACGGCAACAAATAAAAGCGATGCAGGCAGCGCAGCGGCGCGTCTTGGCGACGCAGCGTGCGCGTCTTGGCGACACCGGTCATGCCATGGTGACCACGGCCAGACGCTGGCACCAATCCAAAAACGTATCTTGCACGCTTTTTAAAGTTGCTCAAAAAGCCAACTTGATGATCCAGTAGCTACACCACCTATTTTACGCTCTAGCTGGTATATCAGGCTACTAAAAGAAACCCCAAAACCACACCACTACCTAACCCGACCGTTCTACAAAAATTGCCGAACTTAACTTTGTCAATGCATTGCAAACTCAGGAAATTTCGGCTAAGTCCTAAACGATTTTGCGTCGAATGCGACTTCCAAGCTACTCGATACACTAGCTAGCGAATCCCATTCTTGACCGTTCGTATTTCACCGTCACCTACGAAGTTCATGCGACAACTTTACCAAAGCTTTGCATATGCGTTCTATAGCAATTTCATTCCATAAAAAATTATGTAGAACCCTAAGCAATACAACACGACATGAAATGTAACATGCGTTTTGTGTTTCAAATGAACGTTTCAAGCTCCATATATTACTTTATACCCTATATTACACACATTTACACACAAGTATGATGATCATGCAGTGTTTTAGCAAAAAGCTATACAGTGTAACACCGAGGATGTTACACCGAACGAGCTCAAAGTACCTTATTTCAACGGATGTGTGCCCCTTTGTGGGAAACCGAAAAACTAGTTGGCCCATAGCTGTAATCAAAGTACGAGCTCCTAGAATCTAGAACAAAAGAGTTTTATGACGTGCCCCCATTGGTCAGGCCTTGTCCTACCACTTCCTTTCAGTGATAGCGGACGTTCACTTGCTCTACCCGTTACCAGCTCAAAGAGCAATATGTGCAACTGCCCAAAGCTGCTCACGCATTCGTTACTCACCCACAGCAGTTCTCGGCCTGAGATGCTATTATATTGGCCTCAGGGGTCCGAGATAGTGACCTCACTCTTCCCACTAATGAAGCTCATGAAAATTCGAGATATGTTGCTTAACGGGTCTCGAAGAAAAATGTGACGCCGTTAGTGCTACTAACCAATGACCCAAATCGGGTCACCCAAAAACCAACTGGCTTAGTGATGCGTGAGCGATGGAGGTGCACCTATCCCGTCCTCATTATTGTTCTACGACTAGGACTTAATGATGTGCAACCACTAATTTACACACAGAAATACATCGGGAACCAACTTCCCGAGTATAGCGGTGTTTTCACCCTAACATAGGTGCCTACGGACATCTTGGAAGCTACGCTTCCAGTCATCGGGTGCCACCACACGAATGAGACATTAACAACATCTCGAGGGCAACACCTAGGAAACTACATTTCCTAATATAGGGTGTACCACCCGAGCCAGGCGCTTACAGCAGCCAGGGAACTATGTTCCTTGATGTACGGTGTACCACCGCCCCAGTTGATACTTGAAGAAGATTCTTGCTACCCGAGAAATGCTCTTGGTACTCGAATGGCAACATACTGGCTCCCCAATACTTGGGAATATCTAAGCGCACTGCTTAGAACTTCGGCACCCGAAGATGCTCACTAATACTTACAGTGTGCAGAACTTGTAGGGGAAATTGCGATGTCCCAAGGGCTAGAGCTATATGCTGGCTCATCATTAAGTTCTACGAGGGCTACTGTTAGAGATATGGGCCAAGGGTACCTGCACAGCCCATATATGTGACCATCGCCAAGCTATCGGCCCAGCAACCATCAAGGGAGAGGCCCACGAGGGCTGACGCCATCGACCAACATGGAGATCAAGGCAAACCAAGGTAGACATATCTAGATGATAGCTAGAATCTTTCTGTTGCGCATCTCGTGTAACAAACTAGGAAACAATCTGTTAGCCTGATCGCTCTCTTCATAACCCTACCTCTCCTGCCTATATAAAGGAGGGTAGGGACCTCGGGCTCAGGATCCATCTTCCACCTATTCCATCTACACGTAGCTAGGAGCAACAGCCCCTATAACTGAGCATATGAATACAAGAGCAGCCGCATCACTGGAGTAGAGATTCACGTGCACCGTGCCCTGAACCAGTATAAATCTCTGTGTCACGTGTGCTACCATCTGATTCCGTCTACGCGATCACGTTGCTGGATATTACCAGAGCAAAACAATCTGACACTCACCGAATTGGTCCAACGCCTATGATCAGCAGGGTCTAACGACCCTTGTGCATGCATCCTTAGCTTGCCAAGTGCCCTCGGTCTGGGAATAGTGTCTGTGATCGATCCAATGCTAGGAAACGCCAGGGTCCGACGCTCCCTGAGTGCGGGCACTGCTCTCTAACGGCTAGGGTAAGCCATCAGACTAGTAGACAATGGTCTAATGCTTTTGAGCCTCAGGGTCTGATGCCCCTAGAAGCTCCCTTCTCTCACTTGTTCAACCCTTTTGCAACCATGCCAACTCCAAAGTGTTCCACCATCTTGTGCATGTGAGTTAGCATTTTCACAACCATTTTTCAAAGGGTTTTTCACTCCTCACCACGCCTCTCGATCCTAGCAACACATGCAAAGTTAGATCACTCAAGTGACACTAGATGACCAATATGTAAACAAGTTTGCCCCTTTTGATAGTACAACCATCTATCCTAAACCTAGTCATGCACTTCTCTAGACAACATTTGACCAGTGAAATGAAATGCCCTACAAATATACCTTTGCCTTGCTCATTCCATTTCATCTTCTCCAATGTTGATGCTATACAAGCACCAACCTCCATCTAGCCACTTGTGATCAACACAAGCTTTCATGGCTTGATCTCAAATGAATGATATGATCCACTTCATGTCTTCATGTGGCCTTATTGGTTCATCGATCGCAACTTTGCTTGTTCTTCACCGTTGCCTTGGTCCATCAGCGCTAAGTCCTTGCTTAAGCTTCTTCGCAACATGCGGTACGTCGCTCCAAAGCCTCCGACTTGCCCTTCACACTTGCAACCAGTCCATTGTAGCCAAGCCTTGTCTCTTGATTTTCTTCACCTAACCACCTGACTCCATGTCATGTCTCATATGCAATGAGTGCCTTCATTGACACATAGGTGAGCATTGCAACACATCCAAGCCATCTCCACCTCCATGGCTCAAGTTGCTCACTCCAGTGTACCTTTTTTTCCACACCGGTAAACCGAATTTCATTACCAAGGCGACGAAATTACAAAGTCATTGTTCAGAACCATAGAACGACGCATACAAAGATAAAACCATCCAAACATATGATCACCAAGGGAACACATGCCTGAACAACCAACATTAGCTGCTAGAGTTTGATAACGCCTTCCCAACACCGAGACGTATAAAAAGCGCAACAAAAAGAACTAAGCCTAACATCAAAAGGACACCAGCAACACCCAACATCAAAAGGACGCCAGCAACGCCAATAGATTGGGGCTCCTATCTAGCGAATGGCACCAGCTGATGCTCCTCCTGCATACGTGACTGTAGATCTTGCTTGTGGAAGTAGAGTGCTCACACTAGTGTACCTGTGGACTAATTACCTGTGTATCTCAACATAAACACATATTAGTCCACCTAGGTTGTCACTCAATTGCCAAAACCAAGCAAGGACCTTTCACACATTTTTTCTCACTTTAAACATCTTAATAATGATTTTCGTTATTTCCAGATATGATAGATCCATTGTCGTTCCTTAGTCCTAGCTTCATAGTATGCGCGCATTGCTATGATTTTCATCTTCAAGATGAACCTCATCGGAGGTGACTCACTAGCAGGGTGATTTCTCTACAAGAGTATGAAAGGAGTTTTATCACTACCCTCATTTGATATCTCACTTCAAGCTCTATCACTAATCTTAAGTGACATTATGCAAGTTTCAAATGATTGCTTATGCTATTGTAGTATTTAAGAACATACTCTATGGCTTAAAATCCTTATTTTTAGAAAGTGCAAAAAGAAGAGTTAATAAAAGATACAATAAGCAACAAGACGTGAGGGCACGGCCGAGGCCGCTGCCCCCACCTCCATCACCGCTGGTCCCCTCCCTTCCCCCTCCGACATCTTGTCGGAGGCTGGAGGGAGTGAGGATCCATCTCTGTAATAAGTTTTCCAGTAGATCAAGTCCTTTAGGATTAGGGTCTCTCCATGCCTAGTTTTTTGGTATTGGGGATTTGTCTCCTCCTCATCCTCCTTCCTAGCGATGGTGAGGGGTAGGTTGGTTTTGGTTGTCCATGGCGACACTATTGAAGATGAGGATGACAACTATGGTGTCAGCGACTTCCTCAGCATGACGACATCAAGGCGAAGATGATATTGCCGCCATAGAATAATTTTCTCTGGTCTCTTCTCTGTTTTGTTGTGGTTAGATTTGACCATGATGAAGGACTAGTGAGAATAAGTCTACCCCCTCAAGCCAATTACTGGTATTGAATTGGAAAGATTTAGATCAGTTTTCCTTATTTTCGGTGGCAGAAGGAAGAAGAAAGACACAAGAAAGAAGAAGTTTCTCAACTCCGCCTGCAGGAATGTTGGTAGTCGTTCGTTGGGCATATGTTCTCTGGCCTTTTGTTGAGTGTTTGCCTATGCGGTCATCCATACGAATCATCATATAGGTTGTGGGATTGAGATTTGGAGCTATACAAAGCGTGGGTATAAGGTAGATGAAGAACAGTTTCTAGATATATGTATTGTATTCCGTAGTGCTTCTAACATGATGATATACTCAGCTATAATTTAATATAATTCTTCTTTCATCTAAAAAAGATATAATAAGCACAAGAGTTTCAACATGAGGACAAAAAAACGGTTGTAGTCAATATTAATAAATTTTGAAAAAACAAAATTTAGATTCATGACTTCATAACACGTGTGATGTAGCAAGGGCCACCATAGTTAATGGCAAGATTTCAAACTAATTGCATATCTAAAATATACATAGGTGTCATGCAGAGTAAAAATACGAATATAGATAAAAAATATATAAATTAGTCTCTTACAAAAAAAAAGTAATTAATAAGTTTATGATAATTGGATATAGACTATACATGATCTATTATGCCTATTTTATAGAAAATAAACAAAGAGAAAAACATGTAATTTAATATAAATAAATGCTTCTTTATTAATAAGATGTATTAAACAATATATCTTTTAAAATTTTAGCCTTTTCGAGAACACGAGTTAATGGACTAGCGGTAATGCTCAGGGTCAGGTGTTCGTTCGATTGGACGCCGCTTTCGTGCCTACGCGCTCGCTGTAAGCCCAACAAGCCTGCCTCCTCCTTTGTACGTCTCCCAGACTGTGTCAAAAATATCTTCCTACTCGTTCGCCCATCGCACGCTTCACAGCGCCGTGTGGCCGTTAGCCCGCCCTACTCTGCATTCGCCGCAGCGGCCATATCCCCTGGGCGCCCTCATCCTGCGCTGCTTGCTCCTCGCTCCTGCCTGTCGCGCGCCCCACATGTGCCTCTCGCTCCTTGCTCCTGCAGTCCCACCCACCGTGCGTCCACTCGGGCCATCGGGCGCGCCGTTCGCCTCTACTGGTGCTGGTGGTGCCATCACGCGCCTCAAGTCGGTCCTCACCAAGCCAAGGGCACCCACGAGTGCGGCCCATGCCGATGGTACTCGTGCGCTGCCGCTCAGCGTTGGCTCCTACTCCGAGGCCAGAATCAACCGCCTCGGCCTCTCTCTCCCCCTATGTTGCAAATGTATGTTTAAAATATTTCAGATATTATCAAGGGTACACTACTAAAAATATGCACTTCTATGACGAAAATTTTAATGAAGAATCCAAAATTGTCATAGAAGATCGCTTTCTATGACGAATATTTTTAGTTCGTCATGGAAGTTTAAGTATGACGCGACTTTTTTGACGAACCATTTTTGTCATAAAACTAAAATTACGACGAATTTGGCTTCTTCAGTGACGAAAGCTATTCGTCATGTAAGTGCATATTCCTGGTAGTGGTATATTGCAAGTGTTTCATATGGATGTTGCAAAACTAGATCGGGATGTTGTATATGTTGCAAGTGTTTCAGAGGCATGGTGCAAGTGTTTCAGAGTTTGTTCAAAATGTTTCATCTGTTTCAGACATATGTTGTAAGCATTTTTTATCTGGATGTTGCACATGTTTCACACATATGTTACAAGAGTATGTTCGTAATGTTTTAGTTGTTTCAATCTTACGTTGCAATAAGTGTTTTTAATATTGCAAGTTGCAAGTGTTTTATCTTAATGTTGTATATGTTTCACACACACATGGTTCAAGTGTATGTTCCAAATATTTAATTTGATTCAAATGTACATTGCATTCAAGTGTTTTATGTTGTAATTGTTTCGTGTTTCAGATGTATGTTCAGAGAGTTAAGGGGGCACGGCCCGAGCGCCGAGGGAAGGAGCGCATCACTAAGCGTGGGGTCCTGCGGACGGGGCGTGCTCATCCTTATCCTGGCTTCCGGGTCCCACCCGCATGGAGAGAGAGGAGGGAGTCAAAGGGAAGGAGCAGCGGGTGCGGGGCGAGGCGACGAGGTGGATGGGACGGACGCGCACGTGCAGCAGCGAAGGGCACAGCGATAGGCACGGGCGGGCGACCGAAGTTGGGGTCACGCGATGGCGTTTTCTAATGGGTCGTTCTGCTAGGCCGTTCGGTGAGAGTGTGCCCAGGTTACCGTCCAACAAAATCTTCTCCGATCGGACGGCGGCAGCAATTCACTAAAGACTAACGGTGGAGTAGCGACCTATCAAGAAGAGAACACGGGTGTTGTTCTGCACGTTTGGTCTATACATATGTTTGGCATGAACAACATAATAACTAGAGCTCTGTTTGTTTGGCTGATAAGCCATGGCTGAAAGTACTGTTGGCTGATTTGTTGCGAGAGAAAAATATTATTCGTTGGCTGAAAAAGTACGGCTTATAAGCCAAGCGAACAGGGCATAGATAAGGTGCAACACGCTGGGATATATATTGTGAAGCGATGACATATATGTGACGCCACTGTAAATAGCTAAGTTTGACATATATAGTGAGAACTTGGCTCGAAGCATATACTAGCGATTTGAAGGCATGGCTTATGGCTAAGTTCATCGATCACTCTATTTACACAAACCATCTTGCTAGCTCATCATGTTAGAACTCCAATTTAAAATACCCGACAGAACTTTCGTCGATTTCGGTATTACAAACATGCACTGTACCTTTTTCTGCACTGATCTTCCTTTCTTGGGCCACTAGGTTGGATGAGTGCCTGAGTGCCTCCCGTCCATCCTTGTGGATGATCCATTCCATATCTCCATAAAGACCATATCTTGTCGGAGATCAAGTTCATCCAAAGTTTGGCATTCCTTTCGGCTCGACGATGACGACTGCAGTATTGCTGTCACCGCTAGTTACGAAATCCAGGAGTTCTCAAAAACCAGTGTGCTCTTCTCGGACCCGTCATCGATCTCTCTACCCAAAAAAAAAAAATTGTGATGGCGACAAATGCACTACTATTACTCGTCGTTGAGTGGTACCCCTCCGTCCCAAAATAAGTGCATTTTTATATTCAAATTTTGTTCCAAAATAAGTGCACAAGATATAGGGTAACTAATTTTAGTAGCCTTTTGTAGTTTTCTCTCTTTTAAAGGTATAAATTTTACTAGTATAATTGGTATCTCCAATCAAACCTAGAATATCACTTATTTGGGGACGGAGGGAGTATACCAGTATGCATGCTCTGCGTGGAATTTCCTAGACAACGAACACGGGCACATAAAGCAAAGTTAAATCTGTGTAAAAGTTTGGTCATGGAATTAGTCTATTGACTAATGAGTGTCTGAAATGTAGACGGCACCATTAGTTCATGTGACTGCTTATCGATCACCACTTTGATTGATGTTCTGTCTCCAAATGATCGGCTCCAATGCGCCCACTTGTGTGCACAAATCTGAAATCTCACATCAGTCGATCTTTGCAAAGCATACTGCTTTGGGTCTTTCGTTCTTGGCCTTGCTTTGTTCAGAGTTATCCCTTGGCCATCTATCTATCTATATGGCACGATCAAAGCTGGGATTGGGGTGCAGTGCAAAGGCTTTCTTTTGCAATAGCCTAGAGTTCTATGCCATCAGCAGCTAAAGGCAGCTCCGAAACAAATTAAAGCCGTCCACGCAGCCTTAGCATTGAAGCAAAGTTCATCGATAAAAGCATTGAAGCAAAGATTGTGCTACCTGTTGTCCTCCTGAATGATTTTTGGTTTACTGGTTTTCGGTGACTTTGACTTCTCGCATTACTATCGAGGATTTATGAAAGAAGAGGATGTATTTGTATGGCATTGCTTCTCTTTGTACAGAGCATCTTAGTAACTTACTTTGATGACTCACAGCAGAATGCAACTGACCATGACTGAATTGTTACTGAATATCTGCCAAGCGCTCCATGCATGATTGTTACTGAATATCTGCCAGACCCCTCATTCACAATTTGGAGATGGGTACTATTTCTCAGTGATAATGTGTATACACTGTGTTGAAGTGCTCCTGGATTGTTGGCCACCCCACATCGATCTGCCAACAGTAAATCTTCCAAACTGGAAAGTCCCAGTTGGTAGAGCCGAATACTGGACGAGGAGTTCAGCAAACAGTGCCTAAACTGTCTTGGGTTTGAATTTTTGTCTGAAAGGTAGCTGGTTCCCATTCCAATGATCGAAGATCATGAGCCACTCTCCAGTCCAGGACCCAGATGCACGAGTGAAACAACCATTACAGGGAACAAAAGCATCCTAGGAGATGAATTATGCACAGCAATGCATGTTGATATGCCGGTCACTTGTTCTCAGCATATTGCAACTTTCGTGCGCGTGTCAGATATTTATGCAGGAAAAAAGAAGCAGCAGATAGCTGACGCACCGACAAAATTGCAGTCGGCGCCTAACCGATGAATTTCTCTCTGCATTCATCCGGGGATTATCACCCGACACCTGGTAAAAATTTCAGCAGACTTCTTTGATCCAGATAAGTTATCTTAAGCTAATGCGCGGCACCCAAATCCTCTCGGTTGCCTTCTTTTCTCGCTGATCCTCTTTTGATCCTGCGGTTTCTCATCTCTTTCCGATTGTTTGGTTTATTAACGCTTTTCCTTGGTGGATCACTGGAATCCTGCCTACCTTATCCCTCAAGAGGTGGCAAGACATATGTGCTAAAGCAAAGTTTTTTCAGTATATTCAGAACCTACCCAATCCCAATGGGTTAGCTTCAGTTGCAAATTGTGTTGTGTGAGACCTGCCTGCAGTTGCAACTGATCGATCCAATTATTCTCAGGATAGAAAAGAAAAATCCATTATTCGATCATTTAGTCATCGAAAAATCCTTTACAATCTCCTCTAGCCTTTTCTTCAAAAGGAAGGAAGATTTGTCCATTTTATTTATTCTGCTATAAAATTGATTACCCACCAGTAAAATTCTGAGAAGCCTACCTATCACAAACTTTCCCTCCGAAAAGTCCACAAAGCAAAGATTCCCGTAGGTGGGCAAGGACAGCTCATGGTGAAACCATCAGAAGCAGAGCCCAAAGAGGCCATCCATCCATCCATCAATCAGGGAATAACAGTTGCAGTGCAGAAGCACACACAGCTCCCTTCCCAATCATTTGCTCTATGCGTTCCTTTTTACCGTCAGAAACGAGGTTTGTCTGACAGTACAATCTTGGAACCAGCAAGGATTACCGGTGCATGAAACTGAAACATTTAAATTTAACAAGAACAAAAGGCAGTAAACAGGCCCCCCCGTACCATATAATCAGGTAATAATGCAGCAATTATGTGGTTGCTTACCCTGGGGGGCGCCAATCATGTTACTTCACTGACAGACGCATAGGAGGAGTTGTTCCTCTTACTCATGTGGGTTTAACTTGGGCATCTTGCCGGACCCCTTTTTCCGATTCCCTCGGGTCCACAAGACACACACTCTCTCTCAATCCCCTTTTCCCTCCCCGATGCCTTTAAACAATCCGGTGATGGACTTTGATGAGCTCTTTAGAAAGGAATTATTGATGCGCTCACTCACCTTTGCCAAATGGCCTGTGACTTGTTGTGGCAGCCAGCCGGTGAGTGAGTGAGTGAGTGCTGGTGTGCCTCTCATCAGTTCCTTCTTGCTTGCCATCCTTGCCGGGCGGGCATCATTCAGGAATCTGCTTTTTCCTGCCATGGAATATGTTAAAGGCGAGAGAGCACGAAAACACGCGAAAAAGAGGCCGTTTTTACGCGAGCGAGCGCATCATCGGATCAGATTGATTAAAGCAAAGCAAAGCTAAGCTTTCTTGATTCCTTCCCAGAATGTTGTTCAAGCTTTTAGGCAGAGGCAGGGCCCTTCCTTTCACGCTGAAAAATTGGATGGAGCTCAGGCAGCAGCATGAACATTGAACAGGAACAAAACAAGGAAGGCTGGTGGAAATCAAATTCGGCGTATATCACGGCGGCTTCAGATATCCCTCCATTCCAGCAAGGATATTCGGCCTGAAATTCAGACAAGCACAACAAGGGGAGCAGAATAGGAATAATAAGATGCCGAAATGACGTTATGAGTATGTCTTAGCTAGCCACGTCCCATGCAGGTCACTGTTATCGCAAATGAAGCAATCATGAGATGCCTGAAGGTAATTGCAATTGTGCATTAGTGGACGGATCCTGTCTAGAAGCCGAGGGGAGCCCGCTCGCTGACAGCATCTTGCAAGCCCAACAGCAACAAGGGGGCTCCGAGAGTGGAACCGCGAAAACGACCTCCTCTAACCCACTTGGCTTCTTGTAACTCGCTCTGCATTCGTTTCATATGCAGAAACTGAAACAGAAAAAAAAAAAGGACGTGTCATGACTCATGACCGACATGTCCCTGGTCAGATCATTGAATCAACCGGCACAAGAAGAAGCTGATTATTTACGGGACAATTAAACAGAATGTTACTGCATGCAAGATAATGTGCATTTGCGTTCAGTTTCCTGTAATTTCCTCAGGTGCAGGCTGCAGACAGCAAGCATGGGCAGGCAGATATTTGCCAGTCAGTGACCACCACCAACACCGATCGCAATGGGGGGGAACAGCAGCAAGGGAATATGAAAACGTCGCCGGGCACTGTGAGGTCTGAAAGGCCATTGTTTTTGTTTCCAGGCACAGCAAAGCAAGCAAAGGGGCCGAAACTGAAGTGCCTCACGCCCCAGGGCAGGGCATGCCGCCAACCCACAAGTACAGCGTGAATATGGGCTGCTGGCCTGCTGCTACTCTGACCCGTTCCTTGGAACAGACATGGTTTTCCCTGATTTTGATGCCTGATCCTTCAGATTTCATTAAGTGTATGTGAGCACAGCAGAGCTGCTCTGGCTCCTGTAAATACTAAAACTGTAAAAGTCGACCAGTCTTTTCACTGGACCCTCGCTTATCATTGGACGTTACGTGGTCCATGGAAGACAGAGATGCCCATCCATCGACCACCGTTCCCGTAGCTCGCAGAAAGAAAGACACCGGTTGAGACTGTAACAAAACCCTGTAGAACGTGCTGTATATTTCCCTTCTGCGTGAAACAACTCTGCTCTCTCTCCTCTTCTTGTATCTGGCACTGGGACTGGGATGAAGAAACGAGAGGTGAAAACGTGAATTGGCAGGGAGAAAATGAAAGAATATGCGTGTGGCCATGTCCATGGTGTGGTCGTGGGGTGGTGGTGGCGCTGTCACTGCACTGCACTGGTGACTGGTCTCGGCGTCCGTCCCAGCATGCACAAGCAGCATGCCATGCCGCTGCCGCCTTTGGACAGAAGCTTCCTTTTGATCCATTGCGATAGCTAATAAGCTTGCTTGCTTGCGTGCGCCGAGATCTGGATTAGATTCCTTGATTCCCCTGTCACCGCCACAGGCCAAGGAGGAGGGCAGTTTGCCAGTTGCATCCATCGCCCCCAGCAGCCCTGTGTGTGCCCGTTGTGCGCCACTCTGAAAGCCACACCTGAATGCCTGAAATCGAACGCAAAGCTCATCAGATATATTCTCTTCGCCTTTTTCTTCTCCATTCAATCAAGAGAGAAAAAGGAAACTCTATTCTCTTGGTTTGCCTAGCTCTCCTCTCCTCTCCTCTGACATTTACCTGTCCTGTCCATATGCAATTCCTGACGGATCGTGCACGCCCGGCCGGGTCGGGCCATCTTTTGGTTTGGGCACCAATTTTTACAGCCGCCCGGCTGGCCGGCAGCGGCAGGCAGTGAGATTGAGATCAAAGCAAAGATAGATAGCGCATCTTTGATGCATATGCACCCTGTATCTCTATCTTATCTTCACTTGAAAGCAAGTTTTCGTGTGCCGGGAAAGCCTTGGCGCTGCAGAGAGAGGAGAGGCAGCATTCGCTCGTGAGACGGTGGTGGTGGTGGGGCTCCGAGAGAGGAGAGAATCCAGTGCCCTATTCGCTTGGATGATAAGACATGGCTGACAGTACTGTTGGCTGATTTGTTGTGAGAGAAAAATACTATTCATTGACTGAAAAAGTATGGCTTATAAGCCAAGCGAACGAGGCAAGCAGTCCAAGGAGCAAGCAGGCGAGAAGGGTGAGAAAACAGCAAGAGAACAACAGCAATGCTTGCAATGCATGCCCGCACGAGAAATCAATGCAACGTCGTCCCTTTGCTTCTCTCTCTCGTCTCTCCTTTTTCAATCAACTTTTTTAATTTCAAAAGAAGAAAATGTTTTTTTTCTCTCACAAAAAAATTCTATCCTTTTGAGAGGGTTGTAGTTGAACTGTTTCGCTTTTGCCCCGCCTACTGCTGAAAGATTCTCTTCTTTCAGGTCAAAGAAGTGAAAGCAAAAGCAGCAAACAATTGAGGTAGTGACATGGAGATGGAGGAGCAGGAGGAGGATGCAAAAGAAGATGCTGCCATGCCATGCCATGGCCTGTTGGCCCCCAGCTGCCTCACGCGCCATATTCCCTTTCCCTTGCCGCCGATTCGACCCCGGGCGTATCCATACATACATATACCGCCGGAGGTGGAGACGGGGACGGAATATCTCTGAGCGGTGGTGGTGTCCCAGGAAAGCAACCGACCGACCCACAGCCGGCCAGCCGCCTATAAGAGCCCCCGCGCAGCTCCCAGTGGCATCCATCACCCTGCTGCTGCTGTCGCTGCTTGTCCAGGAGCTGCTGCAGCTTGCTGTGTCGCCGCGGTAGAAGCAGCAGCCGCTGTCGCCGTCGTCTCGTCTGCGACTACTCCGGCCGCTGCTGCGGCTTCTCATGCTGGCCACGCCGCCGACGCTGCTGCTGCTGCTGCTGCGATACGAAGCGCCGCGGTGGGCACGTTAGAAATGTCGTCGCTGGGTGGTCAGCAGCAGCAGCACGGGCACGGCGAGACCAGGGCGCGGCTCAGGTGGACGCGCCAGCTGCACGACCGCTTCGTGCTCGCCGTGGCCCAGCTCGGCGGCGCAGACAGTAAGTGCTCTGCTCACAGCCAATACTTTCTTTGACCGCTACTACCGACGTCGGCTTCCTTTGCCATTGCAGAGGCGACACCCAAGTCCGTGCTGAGGGCGATGGCCGTGCCGGGGCTCACGCTGTACCACCTCAAGAGCCACCTCCAGGTACGGCTACCGCCGGCGAATTATTTTTCCGAGTAGCAGCGACAGTAAGCCGATCGTCGTCCGCTCAACTCTGCCTCCTGACCATGCGGCGGTCCACACTGCTGTTGCTGCAGAAGTACCGGCTGGCGGTGAGCCGAGGCCTCGCCTCCCCGCTCGGCGACAACGGAGATGGCACCAACGAGCTGTCGTCCTCCTCAGAGAGCCAGCCGGACGAGCACGATGACGACACCGTCGCCGAGCCGCACGGTGATTCTTCCAGGAGCATGGCGCGGATGCAGAGGGAGGTGCAGACGAAGCTGCAGGAGCAGATCGAGGTAAACGATGGGTCGGTCGATCACCATTCGCAGCATGTAGGTTTCAGCTGATTGCCAGTTCGTTCATGGTTGGTTGCTGATCAAGCTGAGCTCGGTTCATCGTGACCTCATTCGTGCGTGGCAGGTGCAGCGGCACCTACAACTGAGGATCGAGGCGCAGGGAAGGTACCTGCAGTCCGTGCTGCGCCGGGCGCAGGAGGTCCTCGCCGACGACCACAGCCTGTGCTCGCCGGCCGGCGCGGAGGCCGCCAAGGCAGAGCTCTCGGAGCTGGCCTCCGCGGTGGAGACCGGGTGCCTGTCCTCCTCCTCCTGCTGCTGCTCCCCGTCGCCGTCCCCGACGCGCCACCGCTCCGCCGACAGTTGCGTCACGTCCTCCGCCTCCTCGGAGGCCGAGAGCCAGGCCCCCGCCGCCGTCGCCAAGTGGCAGCTCCACACGTGCGCTGGTACTACGCGCGACTGCTCCGTCGAGCAGCCGCTGCTGCACGGCGAGTGTACATTCCTGCAGAGGCACGAGGCAGAGGAAGCAGACGCTGGAGCAGAGGACGAGGACTGCACTTCATCAGAGATTGATCTCAACAGGTAGGGGAACGATGATGGTGATCAGAAGCATCTCTGCTGCATGTGCCCAGCATCGGAGAACAGAACAGGGGATGATTGGCGGGGTGGCCTTCAAGGTTGGGACGGTAGGGGCCAGGCTTTTGAGCAACGTCTGCTGCTGAAACAGCTGGCTGCACTGCAAGCCTGCACAGCAGCCACACTGCTCTTCATTCCATAATATGATATACATATATATTTTCATTTATGCAAATGGTTCTTGTGTTTCATGTACCCCCTGTAAAAAAAATTATGCCTGGAACTAGAGGCAGGCCCAGATGGCAGCTGCAGATGATGCGCATGCACCATGCTTGAGGTGCAATGCAAGGATGTATGCAAAGTACAGAACTGTGGTAGCTACTATTACTGAGATTGATGCCTTAAGAGGGCAATGGCATGAGAACTGGAAAAGGTTTAGAATGTAACTTAAGATTAAAATTTGAAACCTGGTATGGGTACTGAACAGCCAGTTCTGTTACAGCACTTTGAGGATCATCGGTAACAACTAATAGAGCAGCAAAACGAAGAAGAAAAAAAGGCATCAAGTTAGTTTTTCTTACAGTAAAAAAAAGGTGTGGAAATTGTCATGATTTGCATACGCAATGAGGACTGAAAATTGAAATGCTACGCAAGGAATATTTATGTTGAAAAATTGCAACTGGGAGATTCAATGATATTTCCTTTACTTATCAACAGAGAAAACCGACAAACCAGAGAATCTTGTACAGGAGAAATGACTGGACTAGGGCTGGACAAAATACTCGTGGCTCGCCAACTCGCTCGACTCGTGGCCGGCTCAGCTCCGACTCAGCTCGTTTTAATCTTTTCACGAGTTGAGTTGGAAGTCTAGCTCGCTATTTTAACGAGCCAGCTCGAGCCAACTCACGAGCTGAAACAAGCTGAGGCCTATCAGCCCACGAGCATGAATCCAGAAGATGATGATGTTGACCTAGAACCTAGAGGTGTACACCTATTCTGTTAGTATGTATTCCTTATTTTCAGCTGTTTTGAATTTTAATTTTATAATTGTTGTGGTACTTAAATGTTGATTTTATGGATTGTCTTCCAAAGAGAAGATGATGATGTTGACATTGAATCTGTGGACTTTCCTAAGTTTGTGGTGGCAAGCAACTAGTTACTATGCTAGAACTGCATGATCATGGATGGACCAGCTATGTTGCATGGTTGATACTTTTGATGAACCTTATATGTATTAATCATGTATGGTTGCATAATGGTGGACGTCACATTCTGAAATTAATATAGCATAAACATTATAAACATGTGTGTCCTATTTTTTTTAGTAGCTCGCGAGCTAAACAGCCGAGCCGAACTGCCCCTCTAGCTCGTAATATTTGGCTCGTTAGCCTTACAAGCCAGCTCGAGCTGGACCGAGCCGAGCCGAGCTGGCTCGATATCCAGCCCTAGACTGGACCCTAATCCATGGCTTCTCCACAGCTGCACGCACATCCTGAAGTGTTTGGAGAATATTTATGTCTTATTGCAAGTTCACCTGACCAGCCGTATTCTCTAGTTCAATAATCCTACAAGCTCAGGCACTTGATTCCAGAACCTTTTGTAGTATTCAATCAATGCACATTGTTCATATTTGCGTGCCGCCGATGGAAAAAAGGAATAAGAATATGAACGGATCATATAGAGACATAAGAGCCGGCCTAGGCTGGATTCCCTGCCTCGTAGTAGTTGCTATGAATGGTTGTGCCTATCCTCAGTGACCAAAAACCCATGACCACACTAAGGGGAGAAATGTGACAGGACAAAATACTCACAGCCCGCCATATTGATCAGCTCGGCTTGTCTTGTTTCAAATTTGTCATGAGCTGAGGAGTTTCAACTCGCTTATTTGCTTCTCCAAGACAGATTGAGCACGAGGAATATTCTCAGAAGGAAACACATGGAATTGGACTCATACAATTGTGAGCTATGCTCTCTAGGAGTTGAGGAAAGCACTGATCACCTCTTTCTCCACTGCCCCTTTGCCCAGCATTGTTGGGGTATGATTAAATTGACAACTTCCCTTCACAGTGGTACCCTAGAGAACTTTCATGATCTTAAAGGTCAGATTGGCTCTCAATTCTTCATGGTCACAATCATTCTCATGTGTTGGACAATTTGGTTGGCCAGAAATGAGATAATATTCAATGGGAATCAACTGAACTTGCAAGATTGCAGAAGAACATTCTTTAAGGAAGTAAGGCTGGTCTCTTTGAGAGTAAAGACAAGCCTTTCAACGCTGTTTGACCAATGGATACAATCATTAGAAATGATCTAAGCCCCGGCTTTTGTCTTATTTTCTTTGTCTCTTTCTTTGTCTCTTGAGCTTGCTTTGTTTTCTTTTGTTCTCTGTTGCTGTACTGATATGTTTTTCTTAACTCTGTTAATAAAATTTAAAACTCGCTTATTGTCACGTGTTACTAGGACTAAAGGAGTACAGGTTCCATGGGTAGTGTGACATCAAATGGCAAAGTCCTCAAGCACGTATTAGAGCCACATGTCTTGAGTTTGAATCCTGGCAGCACAATTAAATAAAATAATTTTAGCAAACTCCTATTTCAACATTTGAGGCCTAAGGGAACCTACACGTGAGAGGGTGTTAATGTATAAGTGAATTACCCATATTTTCTTATCAGATTAGTCTTTTTGGTTGAATTGGTTGGTATATGCAACTCAATTTGATATCAGAGACAGAATTCCTGAGTTCGAATTCTAGCAACTAGTATACATGATTAAATAAAATAATTTCAGCTGACTTCTTTTTCCACATTTTAGGCATGACGAAACTGGTATGCAAGGGTGTTGAAATACAAGTGAATTGCATACCTCTTCTCGTTGGTTTAAGTTTTTGGGTTAAACTAATGGTTACATACAACTCATCAATACTTAGAAAAAAGAGAAACACCTTCAACAGCCTCAAAAACTCTAGACAGTAGACACCCGTCAGATAGCCTTTTCAGCCTTTTGATTTCAAGCAGGTATTTTCAGATGACTGTGGCCCACCTGACCAACGAATGGTCACTCAGTGACATGAACCTTTTGTTGGTTAATTGCTCGCCATATTTTTTTCAGATGTATGCTGTTTGTTGGTAAGTTGATCCCAACATTCTTGATGTTCTGTCAGACAGGCACTAACGATCTGATATCCTCCATACTTACTAGGTATCACTTCACCTGAATATATCTTGCTAACTAAAGCAGTAAGTTTCTAGAGGGTAACCGTGACTGTATATGCAGGATTACCTGTTTCAAACTCTGAACTGGAAGTCTGGAACCTTTCATGGATGGCAATGTTAGACTCTTGGCCATTGACCACGTCTCCTAGTTTGGTTTCTCCACTCGTTGACCTTTCCTGTCTCCAAGAGGCCAGTGAGGGTAGCTTTACGATGGCGCAGGGACAAGACATTGCCGGCTAATACCTCTAAGATAATCAAACTGAAGGACCTACAAGGTGGGCAGTGAGCAATACTACTAGTCAGAGTTTTCCATTTGCCAGAGGAAATCGTGCGATATGTCATGCCACTAAGGAAATCCACTGAACCAACATCAACATGACAATATCTAATGGCCCAATGAATGAAAAACAGTGTGATACCAGTAATCAGACAAAGAAAAGAGTGTGCAGGATATCACAAAGTAAGCGAATGAGACTCCATAACTGATTTATATATATAACATATATTTACAGGAAAAAAGCATATCAGCCACTAGTGGCAAAGGATCGCATAATAAATTGTCCAGTGTTAAATTAGCATATGCAGGATGATATCGATCGATCCGGTGAGTGTGAAGCGAGACCTCGCAGAAAGCGATATGGAGCGGAGTTGCTGACCGTTGGTGCGAGTTGCGACCGCATCGCGAGGAGAGGAGAGGAGACCGGCGCGCGATTGGGAGTCGGCGCTACCCAGAAATCACGCGCTGTGCTCGCCAGTGGCGACGTACACGTCGGGGCCGGCTCTTCCCCATGGTGCGCCGGCCGCGCTGTGCTCGCCAGTGGCGACGTACACGTCGGGGCCGGCTCTTCCCCATGGTGCGCCGGCCTTGTTGTCGCCGCGACGGCGAGGCAGCAGTTGTTTAGCCTAGTTCACGGGCCCGTTGGGCTGAAATACAAGGCCGGCCCGAAGTGGAGTGGAGATAAACAGATCACATTTATTCTAGAAAAAAGAATAAACTCCCCTAAGAAAAGAATAAACATATTATATTTCAAGGAAATAAACTATAGTACTTGAGATCATTATTCGATATCTGATTCAATTAATAACCCTACTCCCTCCAATCCAAATGTAAGGTAATATTTAAGTTCTGTCCTAAGTTGGTCTCGTCCGACTTTGACAAAGTTAATAGAAAAATATCAACATCAAATCAATCCCATTAAAAATACTATAAAATTGTCGGGTATAGATATTATGGATACCCAAAGCAGCATCCCACGATGACTTTTCCGGATGGCTCGAGACGTATTAAAATGTCTCGTCCGACCCTAAGGCAGCGGGCTCCGTCTCGCCCGACCTTAAGGCCGCGGGCTTCGTCTCACCCGACCCTAAGGCTGCGGGCTCCGTCTCACCCGACCCCTTAGGTGCGGGCTCCATCTCGCCCGGACCGTAAGGACGCAGGTTCAGTCTCGTCCAAGGCCGCGGGCCCCGTCTCGCCTGACCCCTTGGGTGCGGGCTCGTCTCTCCCGACCTCGAGGCCACGGGCTCCGTCTCGCCTGACCCCTTGGGTGCGGGCTCCGTCTTGCCCGACCCCAAGGACGCGGTTTTCATTTCGCCTAAGGTCGCGAGCTCCGTCTCACCCGACCTCGAGGCCGCAGGTTCCGCCTCGTTCGACGGAGATCCATATCGCCGTCAACCACTACAGGTCTAAGCGTATGGGCCTGAGTCAAAACTCGGATGCCAGGGAAGAGGCTGGCACGCCTCGATGTAACCCATGGCCATGACGGGCCATACCTGGGGTTTCACATCAAGAACAGTGTCAGGCGTGCCGGTGCTGTTCTGCCTAATCCTCGTACGGATGCTGACAGGCGTGTCAGTTCACCACGACGTTCGTTGGGACAGAGTGGAACACCACGACCGGCAGATGACACCTGCGCATGGTGCCATTGATGAACAGGGCCGTGACATGGAGCCGTCCATGTTGACATCCACAGGATCGACGGGACCCACATGAAGGAGAAGAAGGACCCGGCAACCCTGGAAGCCTTCTTCTCTCTCGTTCTTCTCCTTTTCCTCCTCTGTAACCCGCACTTTCCCTTCGCATATAAAAGATGAAGCAGGGCGCCCCATGAAAGGCGAGAGATCTTGACACAAGAGTATGACACGACCACACGACTGAGCGGCAAGTGAGCTCTCAGCACTTGTTCACTCCTTCCACCAGAGATTTAGGATCCTTTCCCTCTCTCACCTGTTTGTAACCCCTACTACAAACCAAGTGTCGGTAACACGAGCAGCAGCGAACTGGACGTAGGGACGTTCTGCCTGAACCAATATAAACCCTTATGTCCTCTGAGCACACCATCCGAGCCAGACGCGTAAATACAAATTTACTCGACGGTGGTCTAAAAACACCGACAGTTAGCGCGCCAGGTAGGGGATTTTTGCGCGTCTCGACGTCCACATCAGGTCTCGGATGGATAGTCACGGCATCAGCTGGGTCCCAGGCGCGCACGTGCGCTTTGGGAACCTAGACTTCATCATTACAACAGAGGGAGAGTTGGCGTAGGTTCCTGCGCCATCCAGCCTCTCCACTCCACTGGCCTCGATGCGAACGCTGAGGCGCTTGAGGAGCTGCAGCTGCACGCATCGAAGGCCCGCGCCCCCCGGGAGCGACCAGCTCCTCGGCTTCGATTACGGGAGGCTAGAGTGCCAGCTCGACGCCTTCCTAGGACCCCGACCATCTCGGGAGTACCTGCATCGCCTCACCTTCTCGTTTGCCAACGTCATGACGCAGCTTGCCGGAGGAGAGCCGCTCTCCCCGGAATACCTCATCCGAAGCGCCCCGACAGCGCTCCCGTTCGGTCTGCGCAACGCTACAAAGACCGTTGGCCACCTTGTGGCGTAGCGCACGCCCCCATCCCCTACGAATGATGAGTTCGTGGGGATGACCGAATACGTCACGAAATCTTTCCACGACCTTCTCGCGAGAGAATCAGAGTTGCCCTCCGACTCTGACTCCAGCAGGGCGAGCCATCACCCCTTGCGAGAATGTTTTATGGCAGGTACCCCTGAGGGATACGTCAAAAGCATCCATGAGGGAGGGGCTACCCCCAACAGATGACCTCGATGACGAGGTTGATGGGGATACATGGGCCCCACCTCATCTGCGGGTAGAGCAACTGAGGGCGCGGCACCAAGAGCTCGAAGAAGCACCACTCCTGCTTGAGCAGGAACACGTAGAGCTCGAGCAAGAGATCGAGCGCCATGGAGACAGTGGGCGTGCGCATGCCATGGCCCGCGACGTGAACCGAAGGATCATCAAGGACGACGAAGCCCTCCAACACTTCACCTGGGCAAGCCAGAACATCGCTGTCGCAACGGCCTTACTCCGGGGGCTTTCGAGGCCCGCGACACCCGAGGATCGTCGGGCCCATCATGAGATTCGCATGCTACTCGAGCGTGCGGCGGCGCAGCAGGCCCAGAGCTCGCTGTCCTGATGACACAAGCTCAACGCTAGCCAGCACACGCCTTCAAAGCGACCCGACAGGGATGTGTCAGTCCACCAGGTGTAACGACACGGCAGGCCACCTGCCGTGGCCCCGATGCATGAGCGTCTCAGCCTCCACCGTGGATGCCCGCAGGCGTGCCCACGGCGATGAGAGGGAGGAAACTAGCCATGGCTACTACCCTCGTCATGGTGGATGCCACGATAGCGATGAGGACCGAAGCCCAAGCCTGACTTGTCGGGACCTCAGGTCTTTGGCCGACACATCCTCAACGTCGTCTTCCCACCGCGGTACCGACCGCCGACCAACATCCTGAAAATACTCCGGGGAAACAAACCCCGGACTGTGGCTCGAGGATCATTGGCTTACTTGCCGAGCCAGTGGAGCGGATAGTGACAATTTCATTATCCACAACCTTCCAGTGTTCCTGGTCGATTCGGCGCGAACGTGGTTGGAACAACTTTCGCCCAACCGAATCCAAAGTTGGGCGGACCTAAAAGAGATCTTCGTGGGAAACTTTCAGGGGACATACACGTGTCCTAGGAACCCATGGGATCTCAAAAACTACTGACAGAAGTCTGGGGAAAGTCTTCATGGGTACATCCGGCGCTTCTTCTGGCAGTGCAACGAGCTATCCGACATCGCCGACGTTGACGTCATAGGAGCTTTCCTGTCTAAGACCACCTGTGAGTCCCTGGTTCACAAGCTGGGACATAAGGGCCCACGAACCACCAAGGAGCCCCTCGACATCACCACCAGCCACGCCTCGGGCGAGGAGGCGATCGGGGCAATTTTCGACTGCCCCAAGGGCAAGGCAAAGTGGGACTAGGACACCGGTGAAGGCGCCTCCAACTACCCCAACAAGAAGGAGAACAAGCAGCGACACGAGGGCTCACTCATGGTCACTGCCGACTGCAAGGGGGGTCGGAAGCCCGCCAAGGGTACCCTAGACCACTTTGAGAAGCTGCTCGAAGGGCCATGCCCGAACCATGTTTTCACCGTCAAGCACCTATACAAGGACTGCGTCCTCATGAAGCGGTTCTTGTTCGGAGGCTCCAACAAGGGGGAGCATAGGAAGGAGCCCAAGCCGACCACAGACGACGCCAAGGGGAAGGATGGTGGATTTTCGATGCTGGATGGCTGCCTCATGATCTTCAGAGGGTCGGCGGCCTATGACTCCAAGCGCCGCCAGAAGCTTGCGCGCCACGAGGTCTATACAACCGAGCCAGCCGCGCCTTCCTTCCTCCGATGGCCGGAGTCTGCCATAACCTTTGATCGGACCGACCACCTAGAAAGCGTCCCACAGCTGAGAAGATATCCTCTCATGGTCGACCTGATCATCGGCATGAAGCGGCTCACCAAGGTGCTGATGGATGGAACCAGCGGCCTCAACATCGTGTACGATGAAACGCTCGACGCCATGGGCATCGACCGATCGCGCATCCGGCCGACTAGGGCGCCTTTCCACGGCATCGTGCCTGGAAAGCAAGTCGTGCCACTTGGGTAGATTGATCTACCCATCACCTTTGGGAATCCGACCAATTATAGGACGGAGACCCTTACCTTCGAGGTGGTCGGGTTCCATGGGACCTACCACGCCATCCTTGGACGTCCATGCTATGCGAAGTTCATGGTCGTGCCCAACTACACCTATCTAAAGTTGAAGATGATAGGTCCATGTAGGGTCAACGTCATCGACACCTCCTTCCAGCGCGCCTACGAGTGCGAGGTCGAGTGTTGCGAACATGCCGTGGCAATTGTCGCCTTCAAAAAGCTTGTGGCCATCAGGGAGGAGGTCACCAAAGAAGTGCTCGACCCTAAGCCGTCGGCCAGGTCTTTTGAGCCTATAGAGGGCGCCAAGGAGGTCATCATAAACCCTAGTGGCTCCGAGGGTAAAGTGGTTTGCATCGGCACCACACTTTCCTCCAAATAGGAAAGCGCGCTCGCCGACTTCCTCCACACCAATGGAGACATCTTTGCATGGAGACCCTCGGACATGCTAAGAATTATGAGAGAAGTCGCCGAGCATGCCTTGAAGATCAGGCCAGGCTCCAAGCTGGTGAAGCAGCGCCTACGTCGCTTTGATGAGGAGAAACACAGGGCGATCGGCGAGGAGATTACGAAGCTTTTGGTGGTCGGGTTCATCAAGGAAGTATACCACCCTGAGTGGTTAGCCAATCCTGTTCTTGTACAAAAAAAGAGTGGGAAATGGAGAATATGTGTTGACTATATGGGTCTCAACAAAGCGTGTCCAAAGGATCCGTTCCTTTGCCACGCATAGACCAAGTAGTCGACTAGACCTTAGGGTGTGAAACCCTTTGCTTCCTTGATGCGTACTCTGGGTACCATCAAATCACGATGAAAGAGTCTGACCAGCTCGCGACATCTTTCATCACCTCGTTCGGATCGTTCTGCTATGTCACAATATCATTCGGGCTAAAAAATATAGGGGCTATGCATCAACGTTGTATGCTCAAGTGTTTCTAGGACCTCATTGGGTGAACCGTTGAGGCCTACATAGATGACATCGTGGTCAAGTCCAAACAGGCTGACCAGGTCATAGCCGACCTAGAACAGACCTTCGCGAAACTCTGAGCAAACGGCATCAAACTCAACCCCGAGAAATGTGTTTTTAGGAACCCGAGGGGTATGCTGCTGGGTTTTATCGTCTTCGAGCGTAGCATCGAAGCCAACCCGGAGAAGATCTCGACCATCACGAGGATGGGCCTGATCCAGAACATAAAGGGGGTGCCTTGCCGCGCTCAACCGCTTTATCTCAAGCTGCGGCGAACGAGGTCTCCCCATCTATCAGCTTCTAAAGAAGGCCGACCACTTTGAATGGACGCCCAAGGCCCAAGAGGCACTTGACAAGGTCAAGCAGCTCCTGAATAAGGCTCTGATCCTGGTCCCCCTAACCAATAGGGAACCGCTTCTGCTCTACATTGCGGCCACCACGTAAGCTCCACTGTGCGGATACTCTAGGGGGGGTCCGTATCGCATATTCGACACATTTTGTATATGGATACGGCCCGGATATGCCCTAGATACATATCCAGGCCGTACTAGGAAATATGGATACATACTAGCCTGGATAAGAGTATCAGATATGTATGGGCCGATTTGGATATGGCCCATGACATGAAAATGGCCCAACCTACCTCCCAGCTCCCACTCTCCCATGCGTGACCTACTCCCTCCCCCCACATGCTCGTAGTAGAACGGCGCCGCATCCGGACTCCCGCACTTCTACTTCAACTAGAGACTTGGCGACGGTGACGAGTGTCGAACGATGACCGGCGGCGAGGCTGCAAGTAGCTGGCGGCGAGCCGGAGACGCCCTCTCCGAAATCCTAGCCCCCTACAGCCCTACGCAATCATCAAATCGACCGGTGGTGGGGCAGCTAGCATCACAGCAAGCGGACGACGACGAAAAGTCAGGTGGCGCCCCCTCCGGCCCTCCCAACTCCAAGCTCCCTAGTCCCTACAGTTGGTAAGGTGCATCCTTGCGCCCCCTACTCGAACCAGGCAACCATCCTTGTAGTTTTTTTCGACATGTCATGTGCTTCGATCTGAAATTTTGTTCATCTTTATTTGTTAGATGTTAGTAGTTTAGTATGAGTAGATGGCGCCGTGTGATGAACGTGCTCCAATTGAAGTTGATGACCAGAAGAAGAAGAATCCATTATGGAAACATGTGCTTTTAGAGAAGGCTGTTACAGGAGGCAATGTTGTATGGCGATGCAAGTACGGCAATCTTGAGTACAAGGGAAGTTACTCTAGGATAAAAAGCCATTTGCTTCGGATAACTGGAGGTGGAATCAAGATTTGCACAGTTGTTACAAAATCCATCCTAGCACAACTAAAAAGTGAAATTGCAGATGAGATTGATAAATCAAAAGCAAAAGTTATTCCATTGTCGGTGGCAAATGTGGATGCATCCAGCTCTGCTGGTTCTGCTTATTCGACGAAGAAGTGACTGCGAAGTTCAGCTCTTGATAAAGCTTTCGACATGGATACTCGCAATCAATTGGATGCATTAATTGCAAGGCTATTCTACTCTGGAGGTTAGCAAAAAATTCTTTCATTTCCATTTTGTTATGGAGTTAAGTAATTCACAGCCCTAGGTATTTTGTTATATCTTTTTCATGTTTGTACTTTTTAGGTATGTCCTTCAACATTGCAAGAAATCCATATTATAGAGAATCCTACAAGTTTGCAGCAAACCACAACCTTGGTGGTTATGTTCCTCCTAGTTATAACAAATTGAGAACTACTTTGCTTAAGCAAGAAAGGGTACATATTGAGAGCTTACTTGACCGAATGAAGAGTATTTGGGCTGAAAAGGGTGTTACCATATGTTCTGATAGTTGGACTGATGCACAAAGAAGGCCACTCATTAACTTTATTGTTGTTTCTGAAACTTCACCTATGTTTTTGCGAGCTATTGATGCTTCAGGTGAAGAGAAGACAAAAGAGTATATTGCAGAGAAGCTGATGGCTGCTGTAGAAGAAGTTGGACCAAAAAATGTGGTCCAAATCATCATAGATAATGCAGCAAACTGCAAAGGTGTGGGCCTTATTATTCAGCAAAAGTATGATAACATCTTCTGGACTCCTTGTATTGTTCACACCCTCAACCTTGCACTGAAAAATATTTGTGCTGCTAAATTGCCACGTACTGAAGAGCAAGAGATGGTATATGATGAGTTGCATTGGATAACTTTAATAGCTAAGGATGCTAATATGATCAAGAATTATATAATGAACCATGGCATGAGGTTGTCACTGTTCAATGAGTTTAGCAAGTTGAAGTTACTAGCTGTAGCTGAAACAAGATTTGCATCGGATGTTGTTATGTTAAAGTGGTTTTTGATGGTCAAGAGAGCACTCCAAAGCATGGCGATCAGTGATGCATGGGAAGCTTACAGAGATGATAATGCAGGGACAGCACGACATGTGAGAGAGAAAATTCTTTGTAGGCAATGGTGGGAGAATGTGGAGTACATTGTTGATTTCACTGATCCAATTTATGAAATGCTACGTATGGCTGACACTGATAGACCCTGCCTTCATTTAATTTATGAGATGTGGGACACTATGATAGCAAAAGTGAAGAAAGTGATATATACTAAAGAAAAGAAGAATTATGATGAACAATCCACCTTCTTCTCTACTATTCAAGACATATTGGTTGATCGCTGGTCAAAAAGCAACACACCTCTCATTTGTCTTGCACATTCACTTAATCCAAGGTAAATTTTTTGTACCACTCAATCCACTCCATTTTTGTATTATAAATGGCTGATGTCCATTATTTGTTCATTTGCATTGTGTTGATCATATTTATTTGTAGGTACTATCATGAGAAATGGATTAGTGATAGTGAAGGATGTCAACCCCCACATAAGGACCTTGATATTTTAGTACAGAGAATGAAATGCTTTAGGAAATTCTTCCCTGTTCTTAAAGATCTCAATCAAGTTAAAGATGAGTACTCAAGGTTTGCTACTTGCTTAGAAGAACTCAATGACTTTGACTCCATTTATGACAGATGGGTACTTGACCCATTGAAGTGGTGGGCAAATCATGGATAGTCTATTCCTATGCTGCAAAAATTAGCTCTCAAATTACTCAATCAGCCAGCTTCATCTTCTTCTTGTGAGAGGAATTGGAGCACATACAACTTCATTCATAGCATACAAAGAAACAAACTAGCTCCTGAACGTGCTGAAGACTTGGTCTTTATACATAACAATTTGAGACTTCTATCAAGAAAGGCAGAAGATTATAGTACAGGGCCAACAAGAATGTGGGATGTGGAAGGAGATGGATTTGAATCTTTATCTGGGGTTAGAATTCTAGAAGTTGCTAATCTCTCTCTTGATGAACCTAAAATGGAGAGTGTGTCTTTTGAAGGTGGAGACGACGATGATACGGAGGAGAACCCACATAATGATGAAGACAAGTAAAATCCTAGAATTTAAGTTGCATGTGTTATCAGTTATGTACCGTGCATGTGAACTTAATTATGTTTGTGAAGTGTGAACCTGTGGTTTGGATGACTAGATGTGACCTTTTAAGTTGTGAACTATGTTATTTCATATTAAATCATGTTATTATTATTATTAAAAAATCCTAGCCGTATCCCCATGTCACTGTTTTTTGGAGAATAGCGTATTCGCGTATCAGATACGTATCGTATCCGATACAAGTATCTGTATCTGGGTACTATAGCACGCAAGTGGTCAGCGCCGCCCTGGTGGTAGAATGAGAAGAAAAGGGACACGCCCTTAAAGTGCAGCATTCCATGTACTTCATTAACGAGGTCTTGTCTGATTCCAAGACTCGCTACCCCCAAATCTAGAAACTCCTGTACGCCGTCCTTATTGCCAAGAGGAAGTTGTGTCACTACTTCGAGTCGCATCCGGTGATGGTCGTAATGTCCTTCCCTCTCGGTGAGGTTGTCCAAAACTAGGATGCCACAGGAAGAATCGCGAAGTGGGCACTCAAGCTGATGGGTCAAGGCATTTCATATGCCCCTCGGACGGCCATCAAGTTCCAAGTGCTGGCTGATTTTGTTGCAGAGTAGACCGAGATCCAAATGCTGCTAGCAGTTGTCGACCAAGAGTACTGGATGATGTACTTCGATGGGTCACTGATGAAGAAAGGTGACGGCACAGGGCTGGTCTTTGTTTCGCCCCACGGGGTACGCATGAGGTACATGGTTCGCATCCATTTCCCCTCCTTCAATAATGTGGCGAGTATGAGGCACTCATCAACGGCCTGCACATCGCCATCGAGTTGGGTATCTGACGGCTTGACGTTCGGGGTGACTTCCAGCTAGTCATCGACCAAGTCATGAAGGAATCAAGTTGCCACAACGCCAAGATGGCTGCATATTGCCGAGAAGTCCGCTAGCTGAAGGACAAGTTCGACGGTCTTGAGCTCAATCACATCTCGAGGCGTCTCAACAAGGTAGCCGACACACCGCTGAAAATGGCGTCTGGCCGAGAGCCGGTGTGGACGGGCGTCTTCGCTAGCGATCAGTACAAGCCCTCGGTCCGCTACGAGGAGCCAGAACAGACCGGTGATGGGCCACCTACCCTGGGCTCGAGGGCTAACCAGCCAGCGGCTCCATATGACCCCAAAGTCATAGAGCTTGACGAGGATCCAGCAACAGAGCCCGACCCTCTAGCCAATTGGAGGATGCCTTACCTTGACTACCTCCTCCATAGGGCACTGCCGATGGACAAAACGGAGGCTCGGCGGCACGCGCGTTGCGCCAAGTCCTTTGTCGTTATTGAGGGCAACCTCTACAGGCAAAGCCACACCGAGATCCTGCAGCGTTGCGTCCCCATCGAACAAGGGAAGTAGTTGCCAAGTGATATCCATGGTGGGGTCTGCGGGCACCATGCCACACCTAGGACCCTAGTCGGAAATGTGTTCTGACAAGGCTTCTACTGGTCGACTGCAGTAGCCAACGCTGAACAGGTTGTGCACACCTATGAGGGGTGTCAATACTATGCTCGATAGACCCACATCCCCATCACGTGGTCGTTCGTGGTCCGGGGGCTTGATCTGGTCGGACCTCTCAAGAGGGCGCCAGGAGGCTATACGCACTTGCTTGTCACCGTAGACAAGTTTACAAAGTGGATAGAGGTTCGACCGATCTCCGCAATCAAGTCTGAGCAAGCCATGCTATTCTTCCTTGACATCGTCCATCTCTTTGGAGTCTCGAACTCCATTATCATGGACAATGGCACGTAGTTCACTGGAAAAAAGTTCCTCCGATTCTGCAATGAATACCACATCCGCGTTGATTGGGCCGTCGTGGCGCACCCCCGCACGAATGGGCAGGTCGAGCGCGTGAATGGCATGGTCCTACAAGGCCTCAAGCCTAGGATCTTCAACTGTTGAACAAGTTTGGTAGACGATGGGTCGCGGAGCTTCCCGCGGTGCTCTGAAGCCTGAGGACGACCCCTAGTCAGGCCATCGGCTACATGCCATTCTTCATGGTCTATGGTTCTAAGGCTATCCTCCCGACCAACCTTGATTATGGAGCACCGAGGGTCAGGGCGTACGACGAACAGGGAGCCAAGACGTCCCTCAAGGATGCCATGGACCAGGTAGATGAAGCGTGCGATGTTGCCCTCCTCTGTTCGGCCATGTACCAGCAAGCGTTGCGCCAGTACCATAGCCATCGAGTGCAGGGTCAGGCCTTCAACATCGGGGACCTAGTGCTCCACCTCATCCAGAGCAACAAGAACCACCACAAGCTCTCTCCGCCGTGGGAGGGACCGTACATCATCGTGTAGTGCTCCGACCAAGCACCTATAGGCTCAAGACCATCGACAATGAAGTCTTCGTCAATGCCTAGAACATCGAACAGCTACATCACTTTTACCCTTAATTTACGCACGCTTTCTCTTATCGGTTTCGCTATCGACTCCTTGATCTTTAGTGACACCCGACCCCTACAACAGCAAGGGGTCAGGCCTCACTCGGGGGCTAATAAGAGCATATCTATCTGGTAGACATTCTCTGTGCCCGATCCTTTCTCACGTTAAGATCTAGAAGTAAGGGTTGCGGAAACAAACGCTAAGTAAAACTGGTCGGACCACAAGAAACCTACGCCCCAGCGGCTATGGCATTTTTGCTTACCAGCGTGATCAGAGTTTTTTGCCTACACCCTGAGTTTTTTAGCCTTAACTATGGAAAGAGTCGGAACACATTAAAGAGTATATCTACCCAACAAGCATTCGCTGTGCCCGACCCTTTCTCACATTAAGATCTAGAAGCAAGGGTTGCGAAAACGAACGCTGAGTAAAACTGGTCGGACTGCAAGAAACTTACGCCCCAGCAGCTATGGCATTTTTTCTCACTAGCGTGATCAGAGTTTTTTCACCCGCACCCCGAGCTTTACAGCCTTAACAACGGAAAGGGTCGGAACGCATTAACCTTTTTATACAAAAAGGGGAGAAGAGCTAAAAATCTGTTTGATCATAACAAAATTTAAGAGCTTGTCCACTTATTACAAGTTCGCCGCCTGGCTTATCTACCTAACTAATTTCTTGGGGGGGATGATCTCATCCTCTATCTCTGTAGGTAAGTCCTGTGCTAGAGGGGCCACCTCCTTCTCGATGTCATCCAGCTCAGTGTTGGTGTAGATAGGCGCGAGAACTATCATAGGTAAGGAGGGATACAAAGCTAAAAACGCTCCTACGACCCATTCAGGCCCCAGAGTTCAAAGGCTGGCCCTTTGACGGGTTCACAACCACTTCGGGGCACCCTTAGAGTGAGGTGTGGAAAGGGATGGGCCCACTAGCGGCCAGTACCTGAGTGCATGAGCGCCACGGGCATCCTAGCCCACGTTCAAGTCTTGGTCGGTTCCCAGTCCATGGTTTTTCCTCAAAGAAAGGCAACGAGCCCTTGGGACCGGTCGAACGGACCCGAGAACTATATGGATTGGCCACTGAGAATCTAGAGTCGGTCACCAGCAGACCCATGCTAGACCCTCATGAACAGGAAGCTGGGGCTCCACTCAGACTAGCCTGTTAACAGCTCACCAAGCACCATGTTTCGTCCATCGAGGAAAAACGTGACACAGCTCAGCCCCTCCGTTTTATCAAAAAAAATGCTTGAGGGATGACGATCACAAAGATGAGTTGACCCCTCGATCGGACCCCTGCAACGCATGGGGGCTTGAGGGAAGTTGGACTTGCAAGGAGACCGAATGCACGGTCGTAGGACAATGGCTTGGATCCTTGGGAGGGGTACGTACAAAAACTATGAATAACGATTCTGAAACAAAAAAATGTTTTCTCTTACCAGTTTCGCTATCGTCTCCTCGATCTTTAGTGAAACCTGACCTTGGCAACGACAAGGGGTTGGGCCTCACTCGAGGGCTGATAAGGGTATATATATATCCTTTCTAAAATAGTCACCGTGCCCGACCCTTTCTCACACTAAAAACCTAGAGGCAAGGTTTGCGGAAATGAACGCTGAGTAAAACTGATGATAAGACTTTTTCGCCCACACCTCGAGCTCTATAGTCTTAACAACAGGAAGGGTCAGAATGCATTAACCATTTTTACACATAAAAAGGGAGAAATAACAAATTTGTTCAACCAAAACAAAAGAACAAGCTTGTTTAAACGAAACAAAAGGGTTGGAACTTGTCCGCTTATTACAAATGCGTCGCCTAACCTATGTGACTCAACTAACCCCTCGGGAGGATGATTTCATCTTCTATCTTGGCAGAATGGTCATGTGCCATGGGGGCCACCTGCTTCTCAATGTCATCCAGCTCGGCGTCAGTATAGATGGGCGCAAAGCCTTGGCTCATCATCGCCAGATCGATGTTCTTGTAATGAGAACGAGCGATTGCGAATGATCGGTGAACGCCAAAGAGAAGCACGCCTCTTGCCATATCACATGCCCGGTCCGTGATCCAGGTGGCGCAAACCAAGAGCGAGCTTGTCTCCTGCTCCAGGGCCAGCTCAAGCTCATTCCAGACTAGCTAGACGGCGACGCGCAGGTTATCATGTCTGTCGCTCTCCTTTTGGAGGGTGTCCTTCACCTCACTAAGCTCCTTCCCCAGGCAGTAGCTCTTCACCATGTCCATCCTGAGCTTCTTGTCAGACCTACCCAAGTCATGTACTAACCGTGTTAAAAGGCTTACCATGGATTCTAGGGAGAAAGACAACAAGGGAAACTGGAGACTTACCGTTCATGTCCGCTCGAAGCCTGCACACCTCATTGCACTGCCAAGTCACCTTGGCTTCCAAGTGTCGAACCTCCTCTTGGTGCTGACCGACCTCCGTGGCGAGCCCGGCGGACATGCCCTCGGCTGCAACCTTCAAGTACCTCTACCCCTGAAGCTCATCCTTGAGGTGGTCGATCCGCTACTGAGCGTTGATGCACTCCTAATGAGCTAGGTCAATCCCTGTGCAGAGCTCCTCTACGGCCTAGAGCAAATCATCCCGCTCCTTCTGTAGTCGCTCGGCCTCCACAGCGTCCGTGCGCACCCTCTCAATCAGGGCCGTGAGCTTCTCCTTGGCCTCACGGGTGTCGTTGCGAGCATCCTTCTCTCTGACTCGGAGGTCGGCCACCTCCTAGGCGGCAGAAGCAAGCTCAGCCACCTCCTGATGGGTGGCAGCGAGCTGTGCGGCTAGCCCCTCACTCCACCACGTCTCCTCAACAAGGAATTGGGACTTCTCCTGGCTGTAGGCCATAAGGATCTATGAAGAAGACAAGACTTAGAGGTGCGGAAAGAGAACATGAGGGTCAGAAGCACAGTCATGCCTAGTCAACCGGGGCAACAATGTCACGCGTCAAGCTCAGCATGGTGGTCAGGGCACGAACCGCATCCCAAACCTCCATGTGGACGCACCCCCATTCCCTCTCCTCTGCTGCTTCATCGAGGGTAGCCACCCGGACTAGAGACCGAGACGTCCCCACTGAAAGGTCCTAATATGGCTAGAGGGGGCTGAATAGCCTATTAAAAAATCTACAAACTGACTAAAGCAATTTGATTAGTATAACAAATAGCGAAATGCAAACTTGCTCTAGCTCTACAAGGGTTGCAAGCCACCTATCCAGCAATTCTAGTTATTATGATCACTAGGCACACAATTTACTAGGTCACTACTCATTAAGAGCTCTCACAAATGCTACACTAAAGAGCTCCACTAGATGAACTTAATCAACAAAGCAAGCTCTCAATTCTAGCTACACTAAAGAGCTTGTTATACCTAGTTTGCAGAAATGTAAAAGAGTAAGTGAGGTGATTATACCGCCGTGTAGAGGAGTGAACCAATCACAAGATGAATACTTTATCAATCACCGGGAGAATACCAAAGGGCAAGAGACAACCAATTTTCTCCCAAGGTTCATGTGCTTGCCAACACGCTACGTCCCCGTTGTGTCGACCAACACTTGGTGGTTCAACGGCTAAGAGGTGTTGCACGAACCTCGTCCACACAATTGGACACCGCAAGAACCTACCCACAAGTGAGGTAACTCAATGACATGAGCAATCCACTAGAGTTACCTTTCGGCGCTCCACCGGGGAAGGTACAAATCCTCTCACAATCACCAACTCGTGCCAATCCTCCTCCGCTGCTCCAAGTCGTCTAGGTGGTGGCAACCACCAAGAGAAACAAGTGAATCCTGCAGCGAAACACAAATACCAAGTGCCACTAGATGCAATCACTCAAGCAATGCGCTTGGATTCTCTCCCAATCTCACAATGATGATGGATCAATGATGGAGATGAGTGGGAGGGCTTTAGGTAAGCTCACAAGGTTGCTATGTCAATGCAAATGGCCAAGAGAGTGAGCTTGAACCGGCCATGGGGCTTAAGTAGAAGCCCCCACGAAATAGAGCCGTTGTACCCCTTCACTAGGCATAATGCGGGGTGACCGGACGCTCCGGTCATATTGACCGGACGCTGGACCTCAGCGTCCGATCACGTGATGCATGCCACGTGTCCCCTCTCTTCAAATGTCGATCGCCCGATCTCAATGGTCAAGTGATGACCAGACGCAGCAGCTCAAAGTGACCGAACGCTGAACCCCAGCGTCCGGTCGTTTCCAGTAAGCATCCAGAGATGACTTTTCATGACGCTTGACTGGACACACCTAGCGTCCAGTCACACGGCGACTCCCCTATGTGCTGCCACGTCAGCAGGACCGTACGCACCCCTCCAGTGTCTGGTCACTAAGTGACCCAGCGTTCGGTCAGAGACCGACGCCAGCATCTTCATGCTCCACCTGACCGGACGCACCGGTCCTAACAAGACCAGCGTCCGGTCACTTACAATGACCTCCATCTTTTTTGTCTAGGGCACCGGTGAAGTTCCTAACCCTTGCTCAAATGTGCCAACCACCAAGTGTATCACCTTGTGCACATGTGTTAGCATATTCTCATAAATATTTTCAAGGGTGTTAGCACTCCACTAGATCCTAAATGCATATGCAATGAGTTAGAGCATCTAGTGGCACTTTGATAACCGTATTTTGATATGAGTTTCACTCCTCTTAATAGTACGGCTATCTAACCTAAATGTGATCACACTCGCTAAGTGTCTTGATCACCAAAACAAAATGGCTCCTACCACTTATACCTTTGCCTTGAGCCTTTTGTTTTTCTCTTTCTTCTTTTCAAGTCCAAGCACTTGATCATCACCATGCCATCACCATCATCATAATCTTCACCATTGCTTCATCACTTGGAGTAGTGCTACCTATCTCATAATCACTTTGATAAACTAGGTTAGCACTTAGGGTTTCATCAATTAACCAAAACCAAACTAGAGCTTTCAATCTTCCCCTTTTTGGTAATTGATGACAACCCTTACACAAAGATATAAATTAAGATTTAATTGAATCCACGTTGCTTGCCCAAGCATATTTACCATGTGTAAAAGGATATAGACAAGTTTCATGAACTCTAAATGGTAGCAATTGCTCCCCCTACATATGTGCTAAGAGTTTGGATTGTAGCTTACACATATGCTTAGATAGGAAATATAGGAGACAATTTCTACCAAATGATGCTAAGGTATAAGAGATGGACCTTTGAAGCGTGATACCAATCGGAGTGCACCAATATACCATCCTTAGCACCATTAGTAACTAGACATACAAAAAAACTAGAATACCCCATGAGATCAACATTGCAAGCAAGGGTCTAGTTTCCATAAAATGAACATAAGTCTAGTTACTTTAGCTTGATACCACTTGGAAATAAAATCACTAGATTACCTATGCATGCTAGTTTTTCATTTCATCATTCAAGCATATAACTAGCATACACCACACAAGCATAGATATTGAAATTTAAAACTTGTGCCATGCAAGCAAATATATGAAATGCACATTCAACTACAACATACAAGTTTATGAGCTTGCTCCCCCTACTTGTGTGCATTTTTTATTGATCCCCTTACAATGTCATTTCATTTGTTTTCATTTGTTTGCTCCTCTTATCTTACTATCTTTGTGAATTTCTCTCCCCCTTTGTCAACAATTAGCACAAAAGGTGAGTTCAAATTATAGATAGGTTGGGGTGAAACCATGTGAAATGAGGATCATTTTCCTAATTTGGTTCAATCTAGATTACTTGCAAAAGATATTTAACTCAGTTTGATCCAAGGACAAGCTTCTTGACACCTCTAAATAAGGGTTATCTTGTACCATGTTGAGTTAAACACTTATAGCTTATTTTCTAGATCAAACACTAGGTTTACAAGCCCACAAACATGTCATATACTACCACTAGATCATTTCAAACATACAAGCAATAGTGGTACCACACAAGCATCAAATTCATTTGATTTTCATGAATGAGCCTATTCAAATGTGAAATATGTCTAGATGCACTAAACATGTCCTTAGCAAGGATGTATGTCATGCCAATCAACTTTTACCTTGGATTGCTCAAAGGAGAGGCATGTCATATAAGTGGGGGGGGTGCATCAACACATATTAGAGAAGTCAAGTATGTTCAATTCATTCCTTGGCTTGCAAAACCTCTTCTCATCAAGTGGCTTGGTGAAGATATCGGCAAGTTGATCTTCGGTGCCCACACTCTCAATGCAAGTGTCCCCTTTTTGTTGGTGATCTCTTATGAAATGATGGCGGACATCTATATGCTTTGTTCTTGAATGTTGAACCGGGTTGTTTGTGAGCTTTACGGCACTCTCATTGTCACATAGCAATGGTACTTGCTTGAATTTGATTCCAAAGTCACTCAAAGGAGCCCTCATCCAAAGTAATTGAGCACAACAACTATCGGCCGAAATATACTCCGCTTCGGCGGTTGAAAGTGCTACACTATTTTGCTTCTTTTATGACCAAGACACAAGTGATCTTCCCAATAGTTGACATGTGTCCGATGTGCTCTTTCTCTCAACTTTGCATCCCGCATAATTGGAGTCCGAATATCCAATCAACTCAAATCTTGCTCCTTTGGGATACCACAATCCAACATTTTGTGTATGCTTCAAATACCTCAATATTCTCTTTGTTGCTTTCAAATGACTTTCTCTTGGTGAGGCTTGAAATCTAGCACACATGCATACACTAAACATCACATCCGGCCTTGATGCGGTCACATAGAGTAGGCTTACAATCATAGACCGATACATCTTTTGATCCACCATGTTGCCACTAGCATCACTATCCAAGCTTCCACTTGTCCCCATTGGTGTACTAATAGCTTTACTATCATCCATTCCAAACTTCTTGAGCATGTCCTTGATATACTTGCCTTGACTTACAAATGTGCCATTCTTCATTTGCTTGATTTGAAGACCAAGGAAGTAACTAAGCTCTTCAATCATAGATATCTCAAACTCACTTGCCATCATCTTGCCAAACTCTTCACAAAAATCTTGATTTATTGACCCAAATATGATATCATCAACATAGATTTGCATTACAAACAAGTCATTTCTAAGCTTCTTGGTGAAGAGAGTGGTGTCAACCTTTCCCATTTTGAATCCCTTAGAGAGTAGAAAATCCCTCAATCTCTCATACCATGCTCTAGGTGCTTGTTTCAATCCATACAAAGCCTTTCTCAACTTGTAAACATGGTTGGGTTTCTTTTCATCTTCAAAACCAGGAGGTTGCTCAGCATACACAAGCTCATTGATGTACCCATTGAGAAATGCACTCTTCATATCCATTTGATACAACTAGATGTTGTGGGCACAAGCATAGGCTAACAAGATCCTAATTGCTTCCAATCTTGCAACCGGGGCATATGTTTCTCCAAAGTCAAGATCTTCAACTTGAGTGTATCCTTGAGCCACTAATCTTGCTTTGTTCCTTATTACTACCCCATCTTGATATTGCTTGTTCCAAAAAAAACCCGCTTGGTTCCAATCACATTATGATCCTTAGGTCTCTCAACTAACTCCCATACTTGGTTTCTTGTGAAGTTGTTTAGTTCTTCATGCATAGCATTCACCCAATCAACATCCTTCAAAGCTTCATCTATCTTCTTAGGTTCAATTGATGACACAAATGAGAAGTGCTCACAAAATGAAGCCAATCTTGATCTAGTTTGCACACCTCTTGAAATATCACCAATGATAGTGTCCAATGGATGATCTCTTACAACATTGGTTGGTTGAAGCCCTTGAACTTGATTGCTTGCATTTGATTGATCACTTGGTTGAGATGATGAACTAGCCACTTGTTGTTGATCTTGCATTTTGTCATGACTAGTACTTGCTTGAACTTGATCATGAGAACCACTAGCTTGCACATTTGAGTTAGAGAGCACTTGATTCTTGTCATCTTCAACATCAATCACCTCTCTAGGCCTTATATCACCAATGTACATGTTCTTCATTGCATTGACCAATTGAGTGCCTCTTACATCATCTAGATTCTCATCTTCCTCTTGGGAACCATTTAATGGGAATGGGGATCCTGATCTTCCATTAGGTAGTGGTAACTATCGTTGTGGCGGAGAATGACACACCGATCCGGCTTCAGATCGAAAGATCGAACCCTGCAATCTTAGCACCACAACTCCTCTAGTTATCAACCGAGACACGAATCTGATTGACCTCACCAAGAAGGCTAATCCCCGCCTGCGCAACGAAGAACACAAGCAAGAACAAGAAAGAAAGCAACCAAATTGCAAATGAATGATTAATCTCGCGAAGTTGGGGTCTCACAAACCGATGAACGGCGAAACTGTTCTTAACAGATTAATCTAAGCAAAACCCAAAACCTAATGATGGCAGCGGCGTATGATTATAAAGGTCTTGGGGTCGTCGCCTACCCTGGACGCGCCCCCTAATGGGCCCAAACACGATACACGGTCCAACGGACCAAAAGACGGTGTCGCAACACCCTGGCAGATTCTGGACGCTGACTTGTGACCACGATTTCCATTGATTCCGAACAGCTTTTGACGTCAGACCACTTGGATTGGCTTCCTTATCAAATTAGCTTTCCATCCATATGTGGATCGTCGAAAACAGAGTCCGGATGCGTCCTGGGTGACTAGTTTAAGGCAAACTGGTCCTGGAGGCCGAGGCAGACTCGAACTTGAGTTGCTTTGGGCCTCCACTTCGGGGACTCGAACCAAATTAGTCTCGGGCCTCCTTCTTGACTTGGACACCCTTGCTGGCCTTCTACCCCTCCATACCATGTGTCAAACATGGTCATATGCATGGGTGTCATGTCCTCATCACTAATTTTATTGGTACACCAATTGTGGGCCCAAAGAAGGAGGCCATTTGGATACCAAAGACCTTGGTAACTAACCTTCAAGGACCCAAGCAAGTTTGGACACCTAAAAAGAATTGATCTTCTTTTGTAGGTCAATTATAAAGCTGGAGGAAGGCATTGGGTACTTGATAGTGGGTGCACACAACACATGACCGGTGATCCAAGAATGTTCAATTCAATCAATGAAAACAAGAGCAATGGGATTGGTAGTATCACATTTGGTGACAATTGTAAAGGCAAGGTCAAAGGGCTTGGTAAGATTGCAATATCCAATGACTTGAGCATTTCCAATGTGCTAATAGTAGAGATCTTGAACTTCAACCTATTGTCGGTAGCTCAATTATGTGATCTTGGTTTCAAGTGCATATTTGGAGTGGATGATGTAGAGATCATAAGTGTAGATGGCTCTAACTTGATATTCAAAGGATTTAGATATGAGAATCTATACTTGGTTGATTTCAATGCTAGAGAAGCTCAATTGACAACATGTCTGATCACTAAGTCTAGCATGGGTTGGTTATGGCATAGAAGGCTTGGTCATGTTGGAATGAAACAATTGAACAAGTTGATCAAGCATGACTTAGTGAAACGACCTGATTTCCGCGAAGGGAAATCTACAGAGTTGAAGTGTAATAAGACAGTTGTAGATCATATTACCCAAATTCCAGTCGAATATCACATCCATACAACGATAATATCAGAGTACAAATAGTGCGGAATTACATAAATTATTACATCGCCGCATTGGCGGAATCAAAAGTAGCATTCATTCAGAATAGCTTGAAGATAAGATCGCCAAACTTGAGCGTAGGAACAAACCCCTCAACCGTCAAATTCCTTAGAGCTATACTCCTCAGCAGAACCTGTGTGCCAAAATTTATCAGTACGATTTGTACTTGCCACTCCCACCCTATGAGCATTGCTTTGTGGAAATTGGATGCAAGTTGGATATAATCAAAAGGAACCTATAAGGCTGGGGTTTCCTATGTTTTAGCATATCAAGTATATAAGAATAGTTGGTGAAGTTTTAACACCATTCCCACACACATTCCACCCCATTCCCATTCCAGAGCCAGGTTTCGATCCTAGAATCGATTTACCACCATCTCCACACCATCACCACACCACAACCATACCATCGCTCAGTCGACAGGCCAACTCCCTCTCGGCACTGTCTCAAGGCCCGTAGCCCCTGGCTACGTCTGAACACTCACTCCCAGGGGGAGAAGAGAAGGACTCATCTCACTATCTAGTTTAAGCGAAACCCAAGAAAGGTCCATAGCCAACAAGTCGGCATATGTATCGATCGATCAACCATACACTCTACAGAGGTTTTACATAACCACAAGATCCACCTTCCTCGCTGACCGTCGTCAACTGGGCTGATTCCGGCCGCTTGCTAGCCTAGGATAATGCCACTCTACCATTTAGCCCTGGTACACCCCAAGTCTAGTCTGGGGTGGCTGAAACTGTGAGTCATGAGCCAGGTCCACAAGGTCTCCATGAAGTCTCAGAAGGGTGTGGGGGAAATCCTCCGTGCCCCGTACCTCCCTCACACTGTCCGCTATCAACCTAGTAGTAGTGGCAATATCCTACCCAGTAGTCCGGCCGTCCCGCACCATATAGGGCGAGTGGTACGTAAGGCTTCCTGGTGAATCTGAGTACTAGTAAGTCCTTAGGAATGACCAAGCTAGAATGTCTTCATCAGGGTTTCCATTTACCGTGCCACCACAGCACCTCCACCCTGGGCTCCTCCCATCATAGGTTCACACCCAGGGCCACCTCATATACCATTTACCCACCGCAGGTATCCATTCCAGGGGTGCCCAGGTAGCACCCCACGGCAAGACTTGCCCCAGGCTCGTTGTATACTCCAACTTGGTCGACACAACCCTCACCCTCCACGCACCCAAGTCACACACGCAGCACTCTCCTCATAGTCCAGATAACACCAGTTTTCCACCACGCATCAATGTAGTACAAGCGTAGTAGAAGTAATAAGCAATGAAATATAGCAGCAAACATGTGACTAGCCTAACAACAGGGTGAGCAGGGGTAAGGTTGCGTCAAGGTAAAGGCCATCAAGAAAGCATACTACCATGCAAATCCTATCATAGTGTGATCATAACAATAAAGTAAGCACTAGCATTTCTATTTTAGCCATGCGTAATAGGTGCTACGAGATTGGGTGGGATGTGGCACCTTCAGTGTAGTCGTCTCTGTACTCCTCACGGTACTCTCGGTCCTCGTCCATCTAGTTCTCCTCCGAATCTGCAAACGATCGCATTATAATCGTGTTAGCGACGTCTATAGAATAGCACAAAGAAGCAATGAAAATTCAAAAGAGCCAAATGCACTCGAACATGGGTTCATTGTGTAGAGCTCAATTTTAGATGAATTTTGGTCCTGGTTTCATATTTTTCTAAGGTCGTATGAATTAGTTATGAATTTCCGAAGATTAAATCCATTTCTGAAAATGGGATAAGGCTGAATTAATATCGTGCTGACACGTGTCACGCTCCTGTTGGCCCATGTAGCATGCTGACATCAGCATGACGTCACCATCTCGATTCCGAGCTGACAGGTGGGGTCCTGCTGACATCATCAACGTCATCAGTTCCGACAGATGGGGCCAGGGTCTCTTGGGTCACTGACTTGTGGGTCCGGTCAAAGTCAACGTCAAGTCAACGGGTGAGTCAACGGTCAACGGATCACAGTCACTGACGTGTGGGGCTAGGGCTGCTGACGTCAGCAGCTGACGTCACCGTGACATCATCATGACGTCACCTCGGCTGTGTTGTTACTGACAGGTGGGACCCGCATGACGTCGTCATGACATCAGCATGACGTCACCTACTAACGTGTGGGTCCAGAGTCTCTGTGCCGCTAACATGTGGGGCCAGGTCAACAGTCAACGTTGACCGGTCAATGGTCAACCAGGTTGGGTCTCGACTGGGCTTTAGTGGGCCTGGACGGGGCTAGATTTGGGCCGGGCTGGCCCGAACACGTGGCATGCTGTGGCGCTGCCACGTCATAGCCATGGACCCCCACTGGGCTTCGTTCACAGCTCAGCCCACACTGCGTGGTTCATGGTGGACTCATGTTCACGGTCCTTGGACCGTTGGCTGGTCTTCGGTGGACCGAGTCCACCCTCCTTCCCTCTAGCCTGGTTCATGTGCACCGAGTGCAGGCGCGTGCGACCGGTGAGGAAGAATTCCTCTGCTTCCCTCCCCGGCGTGTTCCTGCCGGTGGTGTGCTCACCAGCGAGCTTCCACAGCGGCGTTGGCGTCCAATTAAGGTGGGGAAAAGCTTTGCCATGCCCCAACGAGTATGGTGGTAGGGTCAAGGTGGCGGTCCGGGCTTCCTAGGGCATTGGCCATGGTGATCGGCGGCTCGGTCGTGGCGGTGCTCGCCGGTGAGGCTTCTAGGGGCTGTTCCAGGGGTCCTGGTGCCCCGTTCCCTTACAGACGGCTAGCAGGCGATAGGGTAAAGTGTCGTCGATGATCAAAAGGCGTGGCGGAGTCCACGCGCGGTGGTGGTGTACGGCGGAGCTCCGGCCGGTGGTCTGGTGCTCGTGGCCAAGGCACTACGGCCGGCTAATGGGGTCTCGGTCTACGCGACTATCTTCCGGTCATCACGGTGGTGCTACGGCTACATCCTAGTCCGGCGAGGCGGCTGGGTGCGCAAGTGGTGGCCACGCCATGACGGCGGTGGCGTGAGCACGGCGTGCGCGTGCTCTGCTACGACGTCCAAGGGCTACGAGGAGGTCTCAGCCAAAAGACTCACCGAGCGGTGCTAGTGGCATTCGGTGGTGGTGCGGTGGCGAGGCGCGTTGTCGGGGTAGGCGCTTAGGGCGGCGCTCCGGCTTCGGTGATCGGCACCTCCAAGCTCTCTCTGCTCGCCTCCCCCTCTTCCGAACTCCTTCTCGGCCCTCTTCTCTCGGTGCGGTGCAGGCTATTGGGCCACCAAGCGGCGGTGGTGGCTGAGGAATCCCTAGGGCTCTGGGCATTGCTTTATAGCCCCAGGGTCCGAACTCCATCTATGGCGGACGGGGCGGACGGCTGGTGATGCGCCGTTGGCATCAAACGGTATCGCGGGCGCGGGTGGTTGGCGCGGAGGTTGCGTGGGCGCGGTGCCAAGGGGACTGGGCCAGGTGATTCGCGTGACCCCGGGCCCGCGCCTGTCACTTTGGTCGGGTCTCGGTCGGAGGCGGTGCCGGCGTGGGGAGGAAGATGACACAGTGCCGGGGTGTGGCTGACGCGTGGGGTCCAGTGGCAGTGGCACCAAGTGAAGCAGGAAGGCGCGTAGGCATGAGCAGCGCGCTGGGCTGGCTTGCTGGGCTGGCCATGCGAGTTGGGCCGACCTGCGCACGAAGCAGGGCTGCTTGCGGGGCCGGGTGCTGCCGCGCGCGTAAGCTGGGCTGGCTGGCTGGGCCGACTGCCGCTGCATGCTAGCGGGCCGAGCAGGCCAAGCCAGCTGCGGGTCTTCTCCCTTTCTTTCCTTTTTCTGTTTTTATTTTTCTTCTCCTTTTAAATTCAAATTTGATTTTGGAATTTGAATTCAAAGTTGGTGTACCTTATTCGTTGGAGTTTTAGGTATGAGGCCCACAACATTCTTTTATATATATTAGGAACTTTATTTAGCTATTTTGTATAACAAAAATAGGTGTAGTTTTGTTATACAAAAATATAAATAGTTTTCTCTTTAAGCATTTATTCTTTGGTTTGATTAATAATTACTTTAAGGTTTATTTCTTTAAAGGAGTTGTTAGGCATTACATAAAGCAAATAGAAATCCAAATCACCATTTGAGTTAACAATGTATGATATGTTTTATTTGTCAGTATTTAAATAAACATAATTAACTAATGACATGCCATGCTCATGAAATTGTTTAGTTGGGTTACAACTAATGCAACACCTAGGGTTGGCTCCTACAGATGTCACTCAACATTGCATGGGGTTTTGAAGAAAAATTTTGTAGTTGTGATTTTTGGTGTGTGGATTTTTGGGTTGTTACAGTCCTACCCCCTTAACAGAATCTCGTCCCCAAGATTAAAGCATAATGTACCCTTCGAAGAGATAAGGATAGTGTAGCCGGAGGTCAGACTCTTTCTCCCATGTTGCTTCTCTCTCAGTGTGGTTGCTCCATTGGATCTTGCACATAGGAATAGTCTTGCTTCGGGTCTCTTTGGTATCTCTACCTAGAATTCTGATAGGATATTCTTTATACTCAAGTGTATCTTGAATGTCCAGTGTATCAGTTGGAACTACTTCATCGGGCACTCTCAAACACTTGCGTAGCTGTGAGACATGGAATATGGGATGTACACCCACCAATTCCTTAGGTAGCTCAAGTTTGTAAGTGAGTTTTCCAATCCTTTTGCGGATCTTGTATGGCCCAACAAATCTAGGGGCCAGCTTTCCTTTCACATGGAATCTGACAGTTCCACGTAGCAGGGATACCTTGAGATAGACGAAGTCTCCCACATTGAACTCAAGTTCTCTTCTTCTTTTGTCAGCATAGCTCTTGTATCGACTTTGGGAAATTCTCAAATTCTCCTTTACTTGAGCAACTCCTTCTGCATCTTGAATCTTAGCGGAATCAAAGAACGATCTTTCACCCGGTTGAGACCACATCAAAGGTGTTCTACAGGGTCTGCCATACAGAGCTTCAAACGATGGCATCTTGATGCTGGCTTGGTAGCTGTTGTTGTAAGAGAACTCTGCATAGGGTAAGCATTTCTCCCAATCAGAGCCATAAGTTAGTACACTAGCGCGAAGCCTGTCTTCTAAGATCTGATTTACTCATTCTGTCTGTCCATCTGTCTGTGGGTGATAAGCGGTACTGAAATCAAGTTTGGTTTCAATGGACTTGTGCAGGGCTTCTCAGAATCAGGACACAAACTGAGGACCACGATCAGATGCAATACTAGAGGGAGCTCCATGCAGTCTGAGAATATGCTCAACATATAGATCTGCTAATTTTTCGGCATCGGTCTTGGTCTTAACTGGTACAAAGTGAGCAACCTTGGTCAAACGATCAACAATCACCTAGATGGAATCATTGCCTTTCGATGAACGGGGCAATCCAACTATGAAATCCATGGATATCCTCTCCCATTTCCACTCGGGAACATCAAGAGGTTTTAACAATCCTGCAGGCCTTTGATGTTCAGCCTTGACTCTATTACAGGTGTCACATCGTGCCACATGTCCTGCAATGTCTGTCTTCATGCCTTTCCACCAAAAGTGTTTCTTCAAGTCTTGATACATTTTTGAACCTCCAGGGTGAATATAGTACTTGGAATTGTGAGCTTCTGACAGAATTTCCTCTCGTAGCACTGGGTCGGATGGAACACAGATTCTGTTCTTGAACCAGATGGTTCCTTGTTCATCTTCCTGGTGGTTGGTCCTGTAGCCTAGTTTCATCAGGCCACGGAGATATTCGATCTCTTCACAATTTTTTTGAGCTTCACGGATGCGATCTGTGAGATCATATTGTACGCAGAGCTCATTTAATAAACCATGCGGTAGTATCTGAAGTTGGAAGTCTTTAATCTCTTCCTTGAGCTCAGGTGGTACAGATTCAGTGATCAAAATGTGACAGTAACTCTTGCGACTGAGAGCATCTACGACTACATTAGCTTTTCCTGGATGATAGTGAATTTCTAGGTCATAGTCCTTGATCAATTCTAGCCATCGGCGTTGCCTCATATTTAGATCTTCCAGAGTGAAAAAGTACTTCAAGCTCTTGTGATCGGTGTAAATATCACACTTGTTGCCTATCAAGTAGTGTCTCTAGATCTTTAAGGCATGCACAACTGCTGCTAACTCAAGATCATGAGTAGGGTAACGGTTCTCGTGTTCTTTCAACTGTCGAGATGCATATGCTATCGCTCTTCTATCTTACATCAGTACACAACCAAGTCCTTGACGGGATGCATCACAATAGACCATAAAATCTTTGCGGATATCAGGCAATGCTAGCACAGGAGTTGTGATAAGCTTCTTTTTCAATTCCTCGAAGCTTTGCTCGCACTCAAGCGTCCATTCAAACTCCTTGGTCTTCTTCAGAAGGTTGGTCATCGAACAGGCTATCTTGGAGAAGTTTTCGATGAATCGGCGATAATATCCAGCCAATCCCAAGAAACTTCTGACTTCTGTCACATTACGGGGTTGTTCCCATTCTTTCATAGCTTCAATCTTAGCTGGGTCAACTGCAACACCTTCAACTGATAGTACATGGCCTAGGAAGGCAACTTCCTGTAGCCAAAACTCACATTTGCTAAACTTTGCGTAGAGCTGATGCTGTGCTAATTTCTCAAGCACGGTTCTCAGATGATGTACATGTTCTTCGGCGGTGGGTGAATAAACAAGAATGTCATCAATGAATACTACCATAAACTTATCCAGTTCATTCATGAAAACCTTATTCATCATGTTCATGAAGTATGCGGGAGCATTCGTGAGTCCAAAGGACACCACGGTGAACTCAAACTGCCCATACCTAGTCACAAAAGCTATCTTCGGGATGTCACTCTCTCGAATCTTCATATGATGATAGCCAGATCTGAGATCAATCTTGGAAAAATACTTGGCACCTCGAAGCTGATCAAGCAAATCATCAATCCTTAGCAGGGGGTACTTGTTCTTGATGGTGACTGCATTCAAGTTTCGGTAATCAATGCACATTCTCATCGAGCCATCTTTCTTCTTAACAAACAGAATAGGGGATCCCCAGGGTGAAGCACTGGGTCTGATATATCCCTTCGAGATGAGCTCATCAAGCTGTTTCTTGAGCTCAGCTAGTTCGTCTACTGACATGCGATAGGGTCTCTTGGCAATGGGTCCTATTCCCGGCAAAAGATCAATGATGAACTCTACATCACGGTCTGGTGGCATACCCGGAAATTCTTCAGGGAATACATCAGGATAGTCTCTGACCACAGGCACATCATGAATTGTCTTCTCCTCTTTTTGTGATTTTGAACTTGCTTTAAGGGCACATAGGATAGAGGTGGACTCTCCAGACTGGGGTTCACATCTAATGACTTGGCCTAATGGGTGGGTCACTTGGACGTATCTAGGTGAACATGATATGATGCCTCAGTGAATGGTTAGCCAATCCATGCCTAAGATGACATCTAGGTTAGTGGAAGGTAACAGGGTTAGGTCGGCTTTAAAGATAAGACCCTCAATGGTAAGACTCACTCCCTTACAGATGTGGGTGCACTTTAGGTCTCCTAAAGGTGAGCTAGTGATGATAGGCTTTTCACGTGGGGTAACAGGCAGGTCATGCTCTCATGCAAACTTGGATGATATGTAAGAACAAGTTGCTCCAGAGTCAAATAGAACTGATGCAGTATTGCCATTAACTAAAAACATACCATACACAACGTCAGGGGCAGCCTGTGCTTCCTCGGCATCCAGATGGTTGAGACGTCCATGGGTAGCAGATCCCTTGAACTGAGACTTCTAAGCAGCTAAGTTCTGAGGGCACTCAGCGGCTTTGTGACCCGGTTGGCCACAAGCGAAGCAGGTGAAAGGCGCACCGCCTGTAGGGGTTGGCGCTGGTGCCTTCCAGTTTCCAGTGCTTGGTGCGGAGCAGTTCTGTGCTGGGTGTTCATTCATAGAGCAGGAACGGTTGAAACGGTCCTGAGTATTGCAGTCCTGAGCATAATGGTCCTAGGTGTAACGATCCTGAGCAGGGTGGGAGTATTTGGTGGTGTAGCCTCCACTACCCCTACTCGATCCAGGGTTGTCATCCCTGTTGTGGCGAGAGCGCTCCCTGGATGGTGCATCTCTGCGGAACCTCTTGCGATCACGTCCACGGAAGTACTCCTCAGGCTTACGCTTCCTTTCCCTGTACTCCTCTCTAGCTTCAGCACGGTCTTTCTCGATCTGAATGCAGCGATCCACCAGCGCACACAGCATGCTACTCTCAATACCGCCAAACTTTAGCTTGATGTGCGGGTTAAGTCCCTTGCGGTAATAGTACAGCTTCTCCTTCTTAGAGTTCACGACATAGGAAGGGGCATAGCGAAGAAGGTTGGTGAAACGAGTAGTGTACTCAGTCACCTTGTCCTTTCCCATCTTGATGTTGCGGAACTCCTCGGCTTTGGCCTCCATGATACCCTTGGGAATGTGATACTCAGTGAATGCTTTGGCGAACTCATCCCACGAGATGTTGGCAGGGTCCTCATGGGAATCACTGAAACTGTCCCACCAGTCGCGTGCTGCACCTATGAGCTAGTGTGTGGCAGGTCCAACACACTCATCGTCGGTGAAAGTGGTGAGGTCAAGCTTCTTCTCCATCTCCTTGAGCCAGTCATCGGCCACAAGCGGGTCAGGGTCGGTGCCATCATAGGTAGGTGGCCTTAGCTTCAGAAATCCTTCTAGCTTCCTTTGGAAGTCATTCTGCTGACCTCCCTAGCGATGGTTTGCTCCGTTAACAAGAGCTGCAAGAAGTTGGGTCTGTTGTGCCATCACCTCTGCCAGGTTTGGTGGTGGTGGTGGAATGTTCTCCTCAGGCGGCGGGGTATTCTCCAGGTTGAAGGGTATCCCTCCACGTCCATGGCCATGGCCACGGCCACGGTTGTTGCCACCATGGCCCCCGTTTGGTTCGACTGGTTCGGGGGTGGGCACACGTCCATGGTTTATTAGGCGAGCAGATCGGCGGTTCGGCATCTGCAACATGGTTCATAGGAATTTTAGTGTTTGTGCCATAAGTGCTTATAATTCAATATGATTACATGATTTTGACGATTTAAAGAAAAACATTTATACTATCCAACACTCATTACAAAGAAGCAATAAGATCCAAAACATTCATTACATGGGTTTTATTACATAGCATCATCTCCAGTAGCTACACTTGAAGACTTGCGAGAATCGTACTACGCATAGTGTCTCATAATACATCACATAAGGGGTACATCATGGGGTACAACTTATGGAAGCCACTGACATGACTCATGACCACGCAGGGCCATCTACTCTAACTCGTACACCGCAGCTGGGATACGACTGTTCTCGATCTCGAGCTCCTCGTCAGACTTGTGAAACTGGGACACGTACTTTAGGGCCTCGGTGAGCTCCTTAGTAGGCTTGGCTCCAGGTAGGGTAGGGTAGGCGTCTAGGTTGAGTTGAGTCGGGGCTAACTCAAACTCCTCTATCCTAAGCTTCGTTTTGCTGTGAATCTCCTTGGGTAGCTGATCCCACATACCCTTCATCTCCCTGAGGCGCTTCTTGTCAGACTTCTGTCAAGCCTGCCAAGTCCTCTCACACTTGTCCTGTAGCTTGGCAACTGTCTCGAGCAGACCAGCTCGCTCCTGTGCTCCCTGCGAGTCTTGCTCCTGGTACTCCCATAGAAGGGCCCGGTCCTGACGTCTCTTCTGCTCAAGCTGGGTCACGTACCTATCCTGCTCTAGTAGGTGGATAGCCGAGACACGAAGGCATCTGTCCTCCTCTACAAAGATAACTTTGTCGGCTGCGAAACTCTGCTCACTAGGGGTGAGGCTGAGGTCGAGGGCCTAGGGAAGTAGACAGAACTCTGTCGTCTTCAGGTGCTCATAGTGGTCCCTCATCACTCTGCGAAGTGCCTTGTGTGAAACAGCTCGCAGTCCTTCCTCAACTGTGTCCTCTATAGTCAACTCGGTGAAAGCTGGGACAGAAGGTAAGGTAGTGCTAGCTGGGAACTCGACTGAGGTGACAACCGGTCCTTCGATTCCTCCTTCTTGAGCTGACTTCCCAGTGCAGATGACCTTGACAAGCTCGTCAGGGACTCCTAACGTGACGAGAACTCGGCAGAGAGTTTGTGCAAAACCCCTGAGCTCACGTAGGTCGAAGGTAAGCTTGGCGTGGTCCAGAGGTAGCGGTCCTAGAGGCGGCCATTCGATGTTTGTTGCCATCTGCATGTATCAAGGAATAGGTGTTAGCAGGTCAATAATAGATAAGCCTTGCATAGAAGTAAATGCAGGGTCGGTACATAACCGAAAGAGGGGCTGTTCACGTCCTATTCTATCGTTCATTTCTGAGGGTTTCGTCCTATGGTCAAGTATGGCTCTGATACCATCTGAAACGACCTGATTTCCGTGAAGGGAAATCCATAGAGTCGAAGTGTAATAAGACCGTTGTAGATCATATTACCCAAATTCCAGTCGAATATCACATCCATACAACGATAATATCAGAGTATAAATAGTGTGGAATTACATAAATTATTACATCACCGCATTGGCGGAATCAAAAGTAGCATTCATTCAGAACAGCTTGAAGATAAGATCGCCAAACTTGAGCGTAGGAATGAACCCCTCAACCGTCAAACTCCTTGGAGCTATACTCCTCAGCAGAACCTGTGTGCCAAAATTTATCAGTACGATTTGTACTGGCCACTCCCACCCTATGAGCATTGCTTTGTGAAAATTGGATGCAAGTTGGATATAATCAAAAGGAACCTATAAGGCTGGGGTTGTAACACCCCAGGTGTTTGCAACTAGTTAAGCAATGGGTTTAAACTCAACCATGGCGTGTAAGTGGTGATGGAGATGTCAAGGTCAAACCTATGGAAATGAGCCCCAACCTAAACGTGGATATTGCACCCTTGCTTTACATATAGGTCTTTCAAGATAGATGCTTGGCTGGTGTTATTGGAATATCTTCATATGTCTCACATCAATATCCGTCTATATTGATCCATGGAAAAGTTTCATGAAGTTTGGAATCAAGAAGTCACATGAAATGACAAGTTATATTCTCGCCTGAATTGCTTTATTAGGTGGATGAGAACATGTGATGACAAACAAACATTGCAACCTTGATCAAACAACTCTACCTACACTCATGAACAAAAGTCATGAAAGGTTCACGTTGGGAAAATGTCAAGAAAATGCATCAATCGGTCTAAAACTCAGATTTAAGCTTTACCGCGATTCTACTTTGACCTGTGTTGACCAATAGCTTACAGTGCTTGCATGGAGTTACACCTTCAATAAAAGTTGAAGTTTGAGTGGAGTAGAACAAACTTTGTTTTTGGAACAAGAGTCAGATCAACTTGGAACTAAGTCAAATCGAGGCTCAGACTTTGAATCTGCTGATGTTTTCAAAGTCCAAAAATATTCTAAGTCTGAGATAACTGAAACATGAATTTTTAGTTTCATGAGCCCTACTTTGCAGCTCTATATCTTCCAATATAATCCGAGTTAGACCAAAAACCTTTAAGCAAAGTTGTAGTCCTCATATAGCTCTACAACATTTGTTACTACCGTTTGTGCCTAAACTAAACTTATTAGGAGATATGAAAGGACAAAGATGGATGTTCAGTCGCGTTTTTGAGGTAGAATTGGAGATTTGAATTTGATGAACAGTAATTTCCATGTCCGACCGTGCACAGGATGCCGCTGCCGCGTGGCCTCTTATGCGCCAGCTCGCCGTCGCGTGTCGTTTGGAGAAGCCGAGCCCGAGTCTGCCTCCTGCTCTCTCCATTCACTCTCTTCCTCTCCCTTCCCATTCACTCTTCTGCTCTCCCTCGGTCTCTCTCACTGCCTCCTATTCGGCATGGCCGAGCAGCCGAGCTGTTGCGTCGCTCGCTCCTCCATTGCCTAGACATCATCGAGCCTCCCAGCACCGCCTCCGCGTCTGCTTCCGGCGCCTCGACCGCCTCCCCAACCCTAGTAGTGCCGTCGTTCGCCGTTCGCCGTGCCGTTGTCGGCACAACAGTCGCCGCCGTGGCATGCCGCCGCACACGTGGCCAGGAGGGCCACGGGCTACAGCTGGCCATGCCGTTGGCCAGGCGCGGCCGCGGCTACGCCCTGCCGAGTCCTCCCCGCCGCTGCCGGCTCTCTCGGCTGAGCCCGACCGGTCCAAGCTGTGACGTGCTTCAGTCTCTGAAGAAGAGAACACCAGGGACTTCGCGCTCAAATTCGAGAAAAGGGAAGGTTCTAACTGCGAAGTCTGTGACTCAAATGAATAGTGCCGATAAGGACCCATTTGCAGTAAATTTGCTGAATCTTTGGAAATTCATAGTAATACATAGGAAATTCGTAAAATAGCAAATGAGGACTTTTTGGAATCCTTGTGAAATTCTCTATGCATTAGATCTATAATATGACATGTTTTAGTTTCAATATTTTGTGGTAAAAATAGATTTGTGCAGTAAGGTTGTAATGCTAGTTGAATTTGTTATTTTCCATAACTGCAGATCTAAGGCTCCAAACGAAGTGAAATTTTTGTGCCATGCTACTCATGTTATGTTTGATGTGTGGTAAAAATTTCATGGTCATTGGTTGCTGCATGAGTGAGTTATTGGTTTATCTTGCTCTCACATGATTTCTTGCTTTAGCAAATTGTCTTTTTCATAGAGGTTGCTATACATATTCAAATGGAGTGAAATTTATATAGTAGACTATTGAGAGGATATGTGATCCACTGTAATTTTTTTAGAATTTATTGTATACTTTTGGTATATGTTCATTAAGTCACCTTGTTATCAAAAATAAATTAAGAAATGCATTAAAAGAATTTATTTGGTCATGGACACTAGGTTTTCTGGTATTCTTTAGTCATGTGTGACATGTTGGTAAAGTTGGTTTTGCCTAATTATGTGTTTGCAACATAAGTTAATATTTATTTTCTTTCAAATGTGGTTTATGGACAGATCTGGGAACTTAGCAAAGTTCTTCATGATGATGTGCTTTGTTGTGAAACTTGTTTATATAAAAGTTGTAGATAATTCATGTATCTAGCTTCAGTTAAAATTTGGTGTCATTTGGCCAAGTAGTTTGTGAGTTATGCCTATTTAAAGTTGGGTTTCAGAAATGGCTGCTCTCTGTCAATTGTGGACCAGTTTCTATAAATGTATAATTTCAACCTACTTAACTTGTGAATCATGCTATGATGGTTATATATGAAATGTAGATAATTTCATAAGATTTCCAAAATGTCTTCTTGCAAGTCATTTGGATTTGTGTAACTCCAGTTATAGCTAAATCTTGTAGCTGCTGTTTGCATGTCCAGAATTTGGCAGATTCCAATTATAGTGTTTGCTTGTATATTGTTAAGTGTGACTTATGCCTTGAATGATGACTGAGTTAGAGCACCTGAGATCTTGGGAAACTTGTGTCATGCTTGGTGTTGTCGTCTTCTTTACCATCTTAGCATGATAGGTTGTGTGATGTTAGTTAAATAGCTATTGGTGTCTATGTCTTGCATAATCTTGTGTTTGTCTTGAATGCTTATGTGATGCATCTTGTGTTACCATTCATCACATTCATACACATGCATCTTGCATCTCATCTAGGTGCGCTAGATGAACCACGTGAAGGACGTGATGTTGGAGCCGAATCCGAAGACGGTGTACGGAGGATCTATCCCAAAGATGGAAGGACTAAGCAAGTGCTAGGACCTAAGATGTCACCAGGACGGTGCAAGCTAACTGAACTGAATTATGTCGGATCCCAGGCAAGCCCCAGAGCATTCTAAGTCTCCCATGTTTTCACAAATATCTTGAGTATCTTTTATTGTTGATGATGCATTAAGTATAGGAATTGGTTGGAACCAATTGTTGCATTATATCCTTACCTTGTCCAGATAAAATCCTATGAATCCTAATTAAGTATAGGATCGAATGATACTTAGCTATGCTTAGACTGGTAGAAGTCGGGTGATTTCCTGTCACCTGCGAGATGTAGGATGAGCTCTGGTCACGGTTGGCTATATTTGCTCTCATGAAAAAGAACCATGTGTTAATAATGAAAAGAGACCGGACGGGATGACGGTAGTGCAGCAACAAGGCATGGAGGTCTTGGGTGTGAATCTATCCCCGTCTGTGTCGTTTAAGGACCGATTCACTGTACGTCCTCATGTCATGTTGAACGCATGCCTATCACTTAGTTGGCCGGATAACTCATTCCGACTGCGAAGCCGAGTAGCTCAATTCAGGCCAGAAGTCTGGGAAGTGAAAGTGCGCACCCTGGCGGTAGTAAGGACCTACAGGGAGCTATTGGCGTAAGTCCAAGGTGAGATTGACCACCTGGCAGAGTGGACTCCCTGAGGGTGCGGCGCTGCTCAGAACCACGATTCCTGAGTTGTACCAAAGGTGACCCGAGGAAACCATTGATCAGGTGGATTGGGTGAGTGTTAGGAATACCCCTCCAGCTGGATAGGAATCGATTCGAATCGCCGTCTCTCCCGGATAGTGAGAACTTGACTGAGCAGCAGCAACGTAGATTCACTAAATTTAAAGATATGGTTAAATGATGATGATGATTATTATTATGATTATGAGCCATGAAATACCTGATATGGTTATTATTGTTTGCAACTTAATTAAGTGATTGATTAGTACAGGTGCTAATATAGATGGTAGGGAATAGCTAAAAGTCACTGCTAGTATAGGTGGATAATGCTAATGATTACTCCAGCTTTTATGCAAAAAGGTTGTCAGCTCAGCTCCACCAAATAAAGCCTTGCATAATCTTTGGTGTCACTTTATTTCTGGTTTACGACGGGTAAGTCTAGCGGAGTACATTCGAGTACTCAGGGTTTATCCCACCATGTTGCAGGTGGAGTTCTCGGCCTGTTGAAGATGGTGGCTAACCGCCAGTGGGCTTGGTGACTCTATATTTACTTCTCATCTATATGCTTTTATCTGAGGATGTCACTTATGCTAGCAATGTATTTGGAACTTATATTAATGTAATCATTTGAAAGCTATGTTGTTTTCACTAATCAGTTTTGAAACCTAAACTTGTACTATTATTTGTGAACTCATTTGTAATATTATTTCCGCTGCAACTCTACGTATGTGATGTGTATTTTCTTAATCACGCGATCTTGGTTGTGATGTTGATTTACCGAGGTCTTTCGGGACACTCGGCGGACTACCGGGTTTATATAAGTGAAAGTATGCGCGTGTCAACATGTAAACGGGGACAACCGTACTTGATCTTGTATAAATTGGGCGGTTCTGTCATAGGGGTTTCCTATGTTTTAGCATATCAAGTATATAAGAATAGTTGCTCAAGTTTTAACACCATTCCCACACACATTCCACCCCATTCCCATTCCAGAGCCAGGTTTCGATCCTAGGATCGATTTACCTCCATCTCCACACCATCACCACACCACAACCATACCATCGCTCAGTCGATAGGCCAACTCCCTCTCGGCACTGTCTCAAGGCCCGTAGCCCCTGGCTACGTCCGAACACTCACTCCCAGGGGGAGAAGAGAAGGACTCATCTCACTATCTAGTTTAAGCGAAACCCAGGAAAGGTCCATAGCCAACAAGTCGGCATATGTATCGATCGATCAACCATACACTCTGCAGAGGTTTTACATAACCACAAGATCCACCTTCCTCGCTGACCGTCGTCAACTGGGCTGATTCCGGCCGCTTGCTAGCCTAGGACAATGCCACTCTACCATTCAGCCCTGGTACACCCCAAGTCTAGTCTGGGGTGGCTGAAACTGTGAGTCATGAGCCAGGTCCACAAGGTCTCCATGAAGTCTCAGAAGGGTGTGGGGGAAATCCTCCCCGCCCCGTACCTCCCTCACACTGTCCGCTATCAACCTAGCAGTAGTGGCAATATCCTACCCAGTAGTCCGGCCGTCCCGCACCATATAGGGCGAGTGGTACGTAAGGCTTCCTGGTGAATCTGAGTACTAGTAAGTCCTTAGGGATGACCAAGCCAGAATGTCTTCATTAGGGTTTCCATTTACCGTGCCACCATAGCACCTCCACCCTGGGCTCCTCCCATCATAGGTTGACACCCAGGGCCACCTCATATACCATTTACCCACCACAGGTATCCATTCCAGGGGTGCCCAGGTACCACCCCATGGCAAGACTTGCCCCAGGCTCATCGTATACTCCAACTTGGTCGACACAACCCTCACCCTCCATGCTACACCCTGGCAGATTCTGGACGCTGACTTGTGACCACGATTTCCATTGATTTCGAACAGCTTTTGACGTCAGACCACTTGGATTGGCTTCCTTATCAAATTAGCTTTTCATCCATATGTGGATCATCAAAAACGGAGTCCGGATGCGTCCTGGGTGATTAGTTTAAGGCAAACTGGTCCTGGAGGCCGAGGCAGACTCGAACTTGAGTTGCTTTGGGCCTCCACTTCGGGGACTCGAACCAAATTAGTCTCGGGCCTCCTTCTTGACTTGGACACCCTTGCTGGCCTCCTACCCCTCCATGCCATGTGTCAAACATGGTCATATGCATGGGTGTCATGTCCTCATCACTAATTTCATTGGTACACCAATTGTGGGCCCAAAGAAGGAGGCCATTTGGGTACCAAAGACCTTGGTAACTAACCTTCAAGGACCCAAGCAAGTTTGGGCACCTAAAAAGAATTGATCTTCTTTTGTAGGTCAATTATAAAGCTGGAGGAAGGCATTGGGTACTTGATAGTGGGTGCACACAACACATGACCGGTGATCCAAGAATGTTCAATTCAATCAATGAAAACAAGAGCAATGGGATTGGTAGTATCACATTTGGTGACAATTGTAAAGGCAAGGTCAAAGGGCTTGGTAAGATTGCAATATCCAATGACTTGAGCATTTCCAATGTGCTAATAGTAGAGATCTTGAACTTCAACCTATTGTCGGTAGCTCAATTATGTGATCTTGGTTTCAAGTGCATATTTGGAGTGGATGATGTAGAGATCATAAGTGTAGATGGCTCTAACTTGATATTCAAAGGATTTAGATATGAGAATCTATACTTGGTTGATTTCAATGCTAGAGAAGCTCAATTGACAACATGCCTGATCACTAAGTCTAGCATGGGTTGGTTATGGCATAGAAGGCTTGGTCATGTTGGAATGAAACAATTAAACAAGTTGATCAAGCATGACTTAGTGAAACGACCTGATTTCCGCGAAGGGAAATCCACAGAGTCGAAGTGTAATAAGACAGTTGTAGATCATATTACCCAAATTCTAGTCAAATATCACATCCATACAACGATAATATCAGAGTACAAATAGTGCGGAATTACATAAATTATTACATCGCCGCATTGGCGGAATCAAAAGTAGCATTCATTCAGAACAGCTTGAAGATAAGATCGCCAAACTTGAGCGTAGGAACAAACCCCTCAACCATCAAATTCCTCAGATCTATACTCCTCAGCAGAACCTGTGTGCCAAAATTTATCAGTACGATCTGTACTGGCCACTCCCACCCTATGAGAATTGCTTTGTGGAAATTGGATGCAAGTTGGATATAATCAAAAGGAACCTATAAGGCTGGGGTTTCCTATGTTTTAGCATATCAAGTATCTAAGAATAGTTGGTCAAGTTTTAACACCATTCCCACACACATTCCACCCCATTCCCATTCCAGAGCCAGGTTTCGATCCTAGGATCGATTTACCTCCATCTCCACACCATCACCACACCACAACCATACCATCGCTCAGTCGATAGGCCAACTCCCTCTCGGCACTGTCTCAAGGCCCGTAGCCCCTGGCTACGTCCGAACACTCACTCCCAGGGGGAGAAGAGAAGGACTCATCTCACTATCTAGTTTAAGCGAAACCCAGGAAAGGTCCATAGCCAACAAGTCGGCATATGTATCGATCGATCAACCATACACTCTGCAGAGGTTTTACATAACCACAAGATCCACCTTCCTCGCTGACCGTCGTCAACTGGGCTGATTCCGGCCGCTTGCTAGCCTAGGACAATGCCACTCTACCATTCAGCCCTGGTACACCCCAAGTCTAGTCTGGGGTGGCTGAAACTGTGAGTCATGAGCCAGGTCCACAAGGTCTCCATGAAGTCTCAGAAGGGTGTGGGGGAAATCCTCCCCGCCCCGTACCTCCCTCACACTGTCCGCTATCAACCTAGCAGTAGTGGCAATATCCTACCCAGTAGTCCGGCCGTCCCGCACCATATAGGGCGAGTGGTACATAAGGCTTCCTGGTGAATCTGAGTACTAGTAAGTCCTTAGGGATGACCAAGCCAGAATGTCTTCATTAGGGTTTCCATTTACCGTGCCACCATAGCACCTCCACCCTGGGCTCCTCCCATCATAGGTTGACACCCAGGGCCACCTCATATACCATTTACCCACCACAGGTATCCATTCCAGGGGTGCCCAGGTACCACCCCATGGCAAGACTTGCCCCAGGCTCATCGTATACTCCAACTTGGTCGACACAACCCTCACCCTCCATGCTACACCCTGGCAGATTCTGGACGCTGACTTGTGACCACGATTTCCATTGATTTCGAACAGCTTTTGACGTCAGACCACTTGGATTGGCTTCCTTATCAAATTAGCTTTTCATCCATATGTGGATCATCAAAAACGGAGTCCGGATGCGTCCTGGGTGATTAGTTTAAGGCAAACTGGTCCTGGAGGCCGAGGCAGACTCGAACTTGAGTTGCTTTGGGCCTCCACTTCGGGGACTCGAACCAAATTAGTCTCGGGCCTCCTTCTTGACTTGGACACCCTTGCTGGCCTCCTACCCCTCCATGCCATGTGTCAAACATGGTCATATGCATGGGTGTCATGTCCTCATCACTAATTTCATTGGTACACCAATTGTGGGCCCAAAGAAGGAGGCCATTTGGGTACCAAAGACCTTGGTAACTAACCTTCAAGGACCCAAGCAAGTTTGGGCACCTAAAAAGAATTGATCTTCTTTTGTAGGTCAATTATAAAGCTGGAGGAAGGCATTGGGTACTTGATAGTGGGTGCACACAACACATGACCGGTGATCCAAGAATGTTCAATTCAATCAATGAAAACAAGAGCAATGGGATTGGTAGTATCACATTTGGTGACAATTGTAAAGGCAAGGTCAAAGGGCTTGGTAAGATTGCAATATCCAATGACTTGAGCATTTCCAATGTGCTAATAGTAGAGATCTTGAACTTCAACCTATTGTCGGTAGCTCAATTATGTGATCTTGGTTTCAAGTGCATATTTGGAGTGGATGATGTAGAGATCATAAGTGTAGATGGCTCTAACTTGATATTCAAAGGATTTAGATATGAGAATCTATACTTGGTTGATTTCAATGCTAGAGAAGCTCAATTGACAACATGCCTGATCACTAAGTCTAGCATGGGTTGGTTATGGCATAGAAGGCTTGGTCATGTTGGAATGAAACAATTAAACAAGTTGATCAAGCATGACTTAGTGAAACGACCTGATTTCCGCGAAGGGAAATCCACAGAGTCGAAGTGTAATAAGACAGTTGTAGATCATATTACCCAAATTCTAGTCAAATATCACATCCATACAACGATAATATCAGAGTACAAATAGTGCGGAATTACATAAATTATTACATCGCCGCATTGGCGGAATCAAAAGTAGCATTCATTCAGAACAGCTTGAAGATAAGATCGCCAAACTTGAGCGTAGGAACAAACCCCTCAACCATCAAATTCCTCAGATCTATACTCCTCAGCAGAACCTGTGTGCCAAAATTTATCAGTACGATTTGTACTGGCCACTCCCACCCTATGAGAATTGCTTTGTGGAAATTGGATGCAAGTTGGATATAATCAAAAGGAACCTATAAGGCTGGGGTTTCCTATGTTTTAGCATATCAAGTATCTAAGAATAGTTGGTCAAGTTTTAACACCATTCCCACACACATTCCACCCCATTCCCATTCCAGAGCTAGGTTTCGATCCTAGAATCGATTTACCACCATCTCCACACCATCACCACACCACAACCATACCATCGCTCAGTCAATAGGCCAACTCCCTCTCGGCACTGTCTCAAGGCTCGTAGCCCCTGGCTACGTCCGAACACTCACTCCCAGGGGGAGAAGAGAAGGACTCATCTCACTATCTAGTTTAAGCGAAACCCAGGAAAGGTCCATAGCCAACAAGTCGGCATATGTATTGATCGATCAACCATACACTCTACAGAGGTTTTACATAACCACAAGATCCACCTTCCTCGCTGACCGTCGTCAACTGGGCTGATTCCGACCGCTTGCTAGCCTAGGATAATGCCACTCTACCATTCAGCCCTGGTACACCCCAAGTCTAGTCTGGGGTGGCTGAAACTGTGAGTCATGAGCCAGGTCCACAAGGTCTCCATGAAGTCTCAGAAGGGTGTGGGGGAAATCCTCCGCGCCCCGTACCTCCCTCACACTGTCCGCTATCAACCTAGCAGTAGTGGCAATATCCTACCCAGTAGTCCGGCCGTCCCGCACCATATAGGGCGAGTGGTACATAAGGCTTCCTGGTGAATCTGAGTACTAGTAAGTCCTTAGGGATGACCAAGCTAGAATGTCTTCATCAGGGTTTCCATTTACCGTGCCACCACATCACCTCCACCCTGGGCTCCTCCCATCACAGGTTCACACCCAGGGCCACCTCATATACCATTTACCCACCGCAGGTATCCATTCCAGGGGTGCCCAGGTAGCACCCCACGGCAAGACTTGCCCCAGGCTCGTTGTATACTCCAACTTGGTCAACACAACCCTCACCCTCCACGCACCCAAGTCACACACGCAGCACTCTCCCCATAGTCCAGATAACACCAGTTTTCCACCACGCATCAATGTAGTACAAGCGTAGTAGAAGTAATAAGCAATGAAATATAGAAGCAAACAAGTGACTAGCCTAACAGCAGGGTGAGCAGGGGTAAGGTTGCGTCAAGGTAAAGGCCATCAAGAAAGCATACTACCATGCAAGTCCTATCATAGTGTGATCATAACAATAAAGTAAGCACTAGCATTTCTATTTTAGCCATGCGTAATAGGTGCTACGAGATTGGGTGGGATGTGGCACCTTCAGTGTAGTCGTCTCCGTACTCCTCACGGTACTCTCGGTCCTCGTCCGTCTGGTTCTCCTCCGAGTCTGCAAACGATCGCATTATAGTCGCGTTAGCGATGTCTATAGAATAGCACAAAGAAGCAATGAAAATTCAAAAGACCCAAATGCACTCAAACATGGGTTCATTGTGTAGAGCTCGATTTTAGATGAATTTTGGTCCTGGTTTCATTTTTTTCTGAGGTCGTATGAATTAGTTATGAATTTCCGAAGATTAAATTCATTTCTGAAAATGGGATAAGGCTGAATTAATATCGTGCTGACACGTGTCACGCTCCTGTTGGCCCACGTATCATGCTGACGTCAGCGTGATGTCAACATGATGTCATCATCTCGATTTCGAGCTGACAGGTGGGGTCCTGCTAACGTCATCAACGTCATCAGTTCCGACAGGTGGGGCTAGGGTCTCTTGGGTCACTGACTTGTGGGTCCGGTCAAAGTCAACGTCAAGTCAACGGGCGAGTCAACGGTCAACAGATCACAGTCACTGACGTGTGGGGCCAGGGCTGCTGATGTCAGCAGCTGACGTCACCTCGGCTGTGTTGTTACTGACAGGTGGGACCCACGTGACGTCGTCATGACATCAACATGACATCACCTACTGACGTGTGGGTCTAGAGTCTCTGTGCCGCTGACATGTGGGGCCAGGTCAACAGTCAACGTTGACCGGTCTATGGTCAACCAGGTTGGGTCTCGACTGGGCTTTGGTGGGCCTGGACGGGGCTGGATTTGGGCCAGGCCGACCCAGACACGTGGCATGCTGTGGCGCTGCCACGTCGTAGCCATGGGCCCCCACTGGGCTTTGTTCATAGCTCAGCCCACACTGCGTGGTTCATGTTGGACTCATGTTCACGGTCCATGGACCGTTGGCTGGTCTTCGGTGGACCGAGTCCACCCTCCTTCCCTCTGGCCTGGTTCATGTGCACTGGGTGCAGGCGCGTGTGGCCAGCGAGGAAGAATTCCTCTACTTCCCTCCCCGACGTGTTCCCACCGGTGGTGTGCTCACCGGCGAGCTTCCACAGCGGCGTTGGAGTCCAATTGAGGTGGGGAAAAGCTTTGCCATGCCCCGGCGAGTATGGTGGTAGGGTCAAGGTGGCGGTCAGGGCTTCCTAGGGCATTGGCCACGGTGATCGGTGGCTCGGTCGTGGCGGTGCTTGCCGACGGGGCTTCTAGGGGCTGTTCCAGGGGTCCTGGTGCCCCGTTCCTTTTTAGACGGCTAGCGGGCGATAGGGTAAAGTGTCGTCGATGACCAAAAGGTGTGGCGGAGTCCACATGCGGTGGTGGTGCACGGCGGAGCTCCGGCCGGTGGTCTGGTGCTCGTGGCCAAGGCACTGCGGCCGGCTAACGGGGTCTCAGTCTACGCGACTATCTTCCGGTCATCACGGTGGTGCTACGGCTACATCCTAGTCCGGCGAGGCGGCCGGGTGCGCAAGTGGTGGCCGTGCCTTGACGGCGGCGTCGTGAGCGCGACGTGCGCGTGCTCTGCTATGGCATCCAAGGGCTAGGAGGAGGTCTTAGCCAAAAGACTCACCGAGCGGTGCTGGTGGCATTCGGTGGTGGTGCGGTGGCGAGGTGCGTTGTCGGGGTAGGTGCTTAGGGCAGCGCTCTGGCTTCAGTGATCGGCGCCTCCGAGCTCTCTCTGCTCGCCTCCCCCTCTTCCGAACTCCTTCTCGGCCCTCTTCTCTCAGCACGGTGCGGGCTGTTGGGCCACCAAACGGCGGTGGTGGCTGAGGAATCCCTAGGGCTCTAGGCGTTGCTTTATAGCCCCGGGGTCCGAGCTCCATCTATGGCAGACAGGGCGGACGGCTGGCGATGCGCCGTTGGCATCGAACGGTATCGCAGGCGCGGGTGGTTGGCGCGGAGGTTGCGTGGGCGTGGCGCCAAGGGGACAGGGCCAGGTGATTCGCGTGACCCCGGGCCCGCGCCTGTCACTTTGGTCGGGTCTCGGTCGAAGGCGGTGTCGGCGTGGGGAGGAAGACGACACTGTGCCGGGGTGTGGCTGACACGTGGGGTCCGGTGGTAGTGGTAGCAAGCGAAGTAGGAAGGCGCGCGGGCGTGAGCAGCGCGCTGGGCTGGCCATGCGAGTTGGGCCGGCCTACGCGCGAAGCAGGACTGCTTGCGGGGCCGGGTGCTGCCGCACGCATAAGCTGGGCTCGCTGGCTGGGCCGGCTGCCGCTGCACGCTAGCGGGCCGAGCAGGCCGAGCCAGCTACGGGTCTTCTCCCTTTCTTTCCTTTTTCTGTTTTTATTTTTCTTCTCCTTTGTTTAAATTCAAATTTGATTTTGGAATTTGAATTCAAAGTTGGTGTACCTTATTCGTTGGAGTTTTAGGTATGAGGCCCACAACGTTCTTTTATATATATTAGGAACTTTATTTAGCTATTTTGTATAACAAAAATAGGTGTAGTTTTGTTATACAAAAATAGAAATAGTTTTCTCTTTAAGCATTTATTCTTTGGTTTGATTAATAATTACTTTAAGGTTTATTTCTTTAAAGGAGTTGTTAGGCATTACATAAAGCAAATAGAAATTCAAATCACCATTTGAGTTAACAATGTATGATATATTTTATTTGTCAGTATTTAAATAAACATAATTAACAAATGACATGCCATGCTCATGAAATTGTTTAGTTGGGTTACAACTAATGCAGCACCTAGGGTTGGCTCCTACAGATGTCACTCAACATTGCATGGGGTTTTGAAGAAAAATTTTGTAGTTGTGATTTTTGGTGTGTGGATTTTTGGGTTGTTACAGTTAGAGGCTTGAAAGATGTCACTTTTGAGAAAGATAAGCTATGTAGTGCATGTCAAGCCGGAAAGCAAGTTGGTACCACACATCCTAAGAAGAGCATGATGAGCACATCTAAGGCATTTGAGTTGATGCGCATGGACTTGTTTGGACCAACCACATACACTAGCATTGGTGGAAACAAATATAGATTTGTGATTGTGGATGATTTCACTAGATACACATGGGTATTCTTTCTAGTGGATAAGAGTGATGTGTTTGCAACATTCAAATCATTTGTCAAGGGCATTCATAATGAGTTTGAAACAACTATCAAGAAAGTTAGAAGTGACAATGGTAGTGAGTTTAAGAATACAAGAATTGATGAGTTGTGTGATGAATTCGGAATTAGACATCAATTCTCGGACAAGTACACTCCCCAATCAAATGGCTTAGTTGAAAGAAAGAATAGAACTTTGATTGACATGGCAAGATCAATGTTGAGTGAGTACAATGTGAGTCATTCATTTTGGGCTGAACCAATCAACACGGCTTGCTATTATAGCAACCAACTCTATTGTCACCTCATGATAGAGAAGACACCTTATGAGCTATTGAATCGAAGAAAGCCCAACATAGCATACTTTCGGGTTTTTGGTTGTAAAGGCTACATATTGAAGAAAGGCACTAGATTGAGCAAGTTTGAAAAGAAATGTGATAAAGGCTTCTTGCTTGGTTACTCCACTACTAGCAAGGCTTATAGAGTTTGAAATTTGGCTAGAGGTATTCTTGAGGAGGTTCATGATGTGAAATTTGATGAAACAAATGGTGATGAGGACATGGCACCCATGCATATGACCATGTTTGGCACATGGTATGGAGGGGTAGGAGGCCATCAAGGGTGTCCAAGTCAAGAAGGAGGCCCGAGACTAATTCGGTTCGAGTCCCCAAAGTGGAGGCCCAAAGCAACTAAGTTTGAGTCTGCCTCGACATCCAGGACCAGTCAACCTTAAACTGGTCACCCAGGACGCATCCGGACTCCGTTTTCGACGATCCACATATGGATGGAAAGCTAATTTGATAAGGAAGCCAATCCAAGTGGTCTAACGTCAAAATCAATTCAGAATAAATGGGAATCGTAGTCACAAGTTAGCGTCCAGAATCTGCTAGGGTGCTACGACACCATCTTTTGGTCCGTTGGACCGTGTATCGTGTTTGGGCCCATTAGGGGGCACGTCTAGGGTAGGCAACGACCCTAAGACCTTTATAATCATATGCCGCCACCGTCATTAGGTTTTGGGTTTTGCTTAGATCAATCTGTCAAGAATAGTTTTGTCGTTCATCGGTTTGTGAGACCCCAACTTCGAGAGTTTAATCATTCATCTGCAATTTGGTTGCTTTCTTTCTTGTTCTTGCTTGTGTTCTTTGTTGCGCAGGCAGGGATTAGCCTTCTTGGCGAGGTCAGCCGGATTCGTGTCTTGGTTGATAACTAGAGGAATTGTGGTGCTAAGATTGCAGGGTTCGATCTTTCAATCTGATGCCGGATCGGTGTGTCATTCTCCGCCACAACGATAGTTACCACTACCAGACGGAAGATCAAGATCCCCGTCCATCCCCATTTTCCCAAGGTTGGAAATTTTTAAATTGGTCAAAAAGTGGTCACAAGATCCTCTTTTCGTGGTCACAAGGTTTGTGTCGATTTTGAGCAAGTTTTCTGAATTTTCCACAGGCCACATCTTTCACTTGTTTAAGCTCATATTTTTTGTGGTTACTTCTTTTGTGCTCCTAAGTAAAGGAAAAATATCAAAAAAATAAAATAAAAAGTCAAAATTTCCCAAAAAAAACAACGACAGCCCAAAAAATAGAAAAAAAGAGAAGGACAAAAGAGGAACAATATCTAGAGGAGCACATAGAGAAGACCAAAGTGAGCTGTGTTAGCGTGTCATGTCTGGTTCCTTGTTTGTGTTGCTGTTTCCATCCACCATACTTGTTTATCACACACCTGTCACCTTGCTATCCATCATACTTTTGTCACACACCTGGTACTTGGAACATTTTAGACCAGCAACGAGAACAAGTACTTTGGACTATAATTCAGCATTATTTTCTGTTACTGACTTGTGTGCTAGATATATTATTATTCTTTGTGTGTCTTCCAAGCTCCACAAACTCTTCAGAGCAGTACAGGAAAAGGGTCTTGCAATCTTGGTACCACTGTCTCACAGGTATCATGAACCAGCCGCCGGTTGTACCGCCCACTGCTTGCGTTGGTAAGAACTTTGTAAGAGCTTGATAAGACGCTTCCACTTGCCGTAAAAAGTGACACCACTGCAACCACGTAGTCATTTGATAAGGATAATACTTTTGTGTTGTCTTTTGTTGTCTTCTAACAATGACAGGTTGTTTGTATCCACCGACTTATGATGGTATAGGTGCTGATGAGTACATGTAGTGGGAAATTGCCATAGATAACATATTTGCTACTCGCTTTATGTGTCCAAGTAGGAAGGTAAAAAATGCAGCTAGTGTTTTGCAACATTCTGCTTTATCTTGGTGGGAGTCTTTAGATCCTTCTGATAAACCTCAAACTTGGAATGATATGAAACTCCTTATGCGAGAAACCTTTGTTAATCCACCTCCTGTTTTGACTTCATATGCTGAGGTGCACCACGCATTCGAGCCCGGGTCATTGGACCTTGCATACGGTTGGAGGATCAATGGGTACATCCGAAGGAGTGATGTCCTCATCATCCTCCCCCTCTTGAAATTGAGTCGTCCTCGACTCAAGCTCATCTTCTTCTCCCAAATAAGGCTTCAAATCTGCAATGTTAAAGGTGGGACTAACCCCGAACTCGGGTGGCAACTCAAGTTTGTAGGCATTATCATTTATTTTCTCAATTATCTTATAAGGACCAGCTACTCTTGGCATTAATTTAGACTTACGCAGCTCAAGGAATCTATCTTTTCTCAAATGTAACCATACCAAATCACCCGGTTCAAGTTTAATTTCTTTTCTACCTTTACTACTAGCAATTTTATACTTTTCATTCATTCTTTCAATATTTGCTTTAGCTGTTTCGTGTAACTTACGAATGAAATCAGTACGATCTCTAGCATCACTATGTCTCTCAGTGGTAGGTAAAGGCAAAAGATCAATAGGAGCGCAAGGGTTAAAACCATACACTACCTGAAAAGGACTTACCTTGGTGGTGGAATGTTCCGCCCTGTTATATGCAAACTCCACATGCGGCAAACACTCTTCCCACATCTTCAAATTGCGCTTCAAAATTGCTCTCAACATGGTGGACAATGTTCGATTCACTACCTCAGTTTGCCCATCAGTTTGGGGATGACATGTTGTAGAAAACAGCAGCTTGGTCCCCAATTTATTCCATAAAGTGCGCCAAAAATAACTCAAGAATTTTGCATACCAAAGCATAGCAAATATCATCATCAGAAATTTCAGCAAAGTCACATTTTGTTGCAAGCATAACACCACCCTTCAATTTAATCCCTTTGGCCCTAGAAATAGATGTAGACTTATCCTTTTTAGGTGGAAGACTAGAATTGCTGATTTTCAGATTGAACATCATTCAAACTAGCAGTGTGTTCTCTATCAGCTTGTACAATTTGAGCAGGGGTCAAAGGTACCAAAGTAATTTTCTTTCCTTTATGCACAAAGGTGTATTTATTACTTCTACCATGGTGTGTAGCATCATTATCATATTCCTAAGGATGACCCAATAAGAGTGAACAAGCTTGCATAGGTACCACATCACAATCAACAGAATCAACATAAGAACCAATAGAAAATGATACTCTGCAAGTTTGTGTTACCTTTGCTTTACCAGAATCATTTAGCCACTAAATATGGTATGGACGTGGGTGTGGGCGTGTGGTCAAGCCAAGCTTCTTGGCCAAATTAGAACTCACCAAATTATTACAGCTACCTCCATCAATAATGACACGTGCTTGATGGTTGCTGATGACAAAGAAAATCTAGAATAAGTTATGACGTTGTACCTTCGCAGGTTGCTGGACTTGTGAGCTGAGCACCCGCTGTACAATGATGCTCCTATAGGCCGCCATGGTCTCGTCACCAAGGACTTCGCCGTCCTCCTCATCTGCATCTTGGTCTTCTTCATCCTCAATGTCAGAGGTGCTGATGTAACCATCTTCTGTAGCAATATATGCCCGCTGACTTGGGCAGTCCTTCTACACATGGCCAATGCCATGGCAGCGGTGGCACTGAATGCCTGAAGTGTGTCCCGTCAATGCAACGGATGAGGCACTCTTGGTAGGCACCTGCAAAGAATTTTTACCAAAATCTGAAAGTCATGCGGGAGGTGCCTTAGGTGTAGCGGAAACTCTAGAGGATATTGGTCGCTTGCTCGCTGGTGGAGGCGCCTGAAAAGTGGTTGGCTTGGTCAGCCCCGAAGATGGTGCTGAGCGTGGCGTGTATGTGGTGCTGACCTTGCTCTTGCTCAGTTGTTCACGCCCCTGCAATTCCTTTTTTGCAAGCATAGCAAACTAAAACAACTGGTTGATAGTGTTAAATTCTTTATAATCAATAATGTCCTGAATCTCATGCCTCAAACCTGAATAAAAACAACAAATGGAATCTGCGTTCCCCCTCCACAACACTACAATGCATCAATCCCTTTTGGAGCTCACCATAGTAATCCTGTACAGATTTATCTCCTTGTTCTAAACATATCAATTTCTTACGCAAGTCTCTATGATAATAAGGAGGAACAAAACGATCACGCATAGCTATCTTAAGTTCTTCCCACAAACTAGGTAAAGCATCCTGTGCAGCTAGCCCATTCCACCAAATAATGGCAAAATCCTTAAACCCACTAGTAGCTTGTCAAACTCTATGATGCTCAGGCACAAGGTGAGCGCTAAACTTTTGTTCTACTGTCACCTCCCAATCAAGATATCCCTCAGCATCATAATGACCCAAAAAAGATGGTATTGTGAACTTAATCTTAGCATAAGGATCATTGGGCACACGGTGATTATTACCTTGATGGTGGTGGACACCACCCATACCTATCGTGTTGCAGCGAAGATGTTGTCGTAATCTTGCTAGTTGGAAGGCTGCTCGATCTATGTTCCCAGCGGCATCATGCACCGTGTCTTCTGGCAAGAGACCATCGGTGTTGCTGCCGGAGACGTCATTGTTGTTGAACGCCACTAAGGTTTCCAACTCAGTAACCTTGTCGATTAGCGTGGAAATTCATTTGTCCAATCTCTCCATGCTGTTGCCAATGTTGAGTTCAATGAGTGCGTTAGTGACGGCCTTCCTGACAGCCTCATTCATCCTTTTTTGGGCATCCTCTACAACAGCTTGTAGTTGCTCTTGGCTGACACACTCATTGAAACCCTTAGGATTATTATCTCTAGTCTGATCACCTCCTACCATTGTAAACACAAAAACAGGAACAAACGGTGAAAGTTATCCCTACCAAATGACTACGTGGTTGTAGTGGTGTCACTTTTCACAGCAAGTGGAAGCATCTTACCGAGCTCTTACAAAGTTCTTATCAACACAAGCAGTGGGCGGTACAACCGGAGGCTGGTTCGTGATACCTGTGAGGCAGTGGTACCGAGATTGCAAGGCCCTTTTCTGTACTGATCTGAAGAGTTTGTGGAGCTTGGAAGGCACACAAAGAATAATATATATATCTAGCACACAAGTCAGTAACAGAAAGTAATGCTGAATTATAGTCCAAAATACTTATTCTTGTTGCTGGTCTAAAATGTTCCAAGTACCAGGTGTGTAACAAAGAAGTATGGTGGATAGCAAAGTGACATGGGTGTGAAAAACAAGTATGGCGGATAGCAAGAGCAATAAAAACAAGGAACCAGACAGCACACGCCAACACAGCTCACTTTGGCCTTCTCTATGTGCTCCTCTAGATATTGTTCCTCTTTTGCCCCTCTCTTTTTTCTATTTTTTGGGCTGTCGTTGTTTTTTGGGGAAATTTTGACTTTTTATTTTTATTTTTTTGATATTTTTTATTCACTTAAGAGCACAAAAGAAGTAACCACAGGAAATATGAGCCTAAACAAGTGAAAGACGTGGCCTGTGGAAATTTCAGAAGACGTGCTCAAAATCGACAAAAACCTTGTGACCACGAAAAGAGGATCTTGTGACCAGTTTTTTGACCAAAATAAAAAATTTCTGACCCCAGCACACCTAGGGATGGACAGATCCGAAATTTTTTCTGATCGATTTTGATATATGGAACGTCGAAATCAGAGTTCGTATGCGAAAACTAGACCAGTTTTAAGAACGGACTCTGAATTAGAGGACAAAACGGGAACAATGCACGCAAAATTGGTCACGGCAGCAATGATTTGATGGAAACAATGGGGGAAAACACATGAACTAGACTCTAACATGACCTAACCAGCAACAAAACCTTGACTAGGACACAAACTCAACACGACGGACTCTAAAACTAAAATATGCAAAAGCTATGGTGCGAAAGGTTCTAGGACAGGAAAAAAATATGGCACTGGACTATGGGACGAATGCGAAACACTCAAAACTAGGGGATAAGTGTGAACCTAACGGTATACCTTAGCTCTAATTACCACTTAATGGGAACGGGGATCCCAATCTTCCGTCAGGTAGTGGTAACTATCGTTGTGGCGGAGAATGACACATCGATCCGGCTTCAGATCGAAAGATCGAACCCTGCAATGTTAGCACCACAACTCCTCTGGTTATCAACCGAGACACGGATCTGGTTGACCTCGCCAAGAAGGCTAATCCCTGCCTGGGCAACGAAGAACACAAGCAAGAACAAGAAAGAAAGCAACCAAATTGCAGATGAATGATTAATTTCACAGAGTTGGGGTCTCACAAACCGATGAACGGTGAAACTGTTCTTGACAGATTAATCTAAACAAAACCCAAAACCTAATAACGGCGGCGGCGTATGATTATAAAGTTCTTAGGGTCATCGCCTACCCTGGATGCGCCCCCTAATGGTCCCAAACACGATACACGGTCCAACGGACCAAAAGACGGTGTCGCAGCACCCTGGCTTGGTAAGACGCTTCCACTTGCTATAAAAAGTGATACCACTGCAACCACATAGTCATTTGATAGGGATAATACTTTTGTGTTGTCTTTTGCTATCTTCTAACAATGACAGGTTGTTCGTATCCACCGACTTATGATGGTATAGGTGCTGATGAGTACATGGAGTGGGAAATTGCCATAGATAACATATTTGCTACTCGCTTTATGTGTCCAAGTAGGAAGGTAAAAAATGCAGCTAGTGTTTTGCAACATTCTGCTTTATCTTGGTGGGAGTCTTTAGATCCTTCTGATAAACCTCAAACTTGGAATGATATGAAACTCCTTATGCGAGAAACCTTTGTTAATCCACCTCCTGTTTTGACTTCATATGCTGAGGTGCACCACGCATTCGAGCCCGGGTCATTGGACCTTGCATACGGTTGGAGGATCAACGGGTACATCCGAAGGAGTGATGTCCTCATCATCCTCCCCCTCTTGAAATTGAGTCGTCCTCGACTCAAGCTCATCTTCTTCTCCCAAATAAGGCTTCAAATCTGCAATGTTAAAGGTGGGACTAACCCCGAACTCGGGTGGCAACTCAAGTTTGTAGGCATTATCATTTATTTTCTCAATTATCTTATAAGGACCAGCTACTCTTGGCATTAATTTAGACTTACGCAGCTCAAGGAATCTATCTTTTCTCAAATGTAACCATACCAAATCACCCGGTTCAAGTTTAATTTCTTTTCTACCTTTACTACTAGCAATTCTATACTTTTCATTCATTCTTTCAATATTTGCTTTAGCTGTTTCGTGTAACTTATGAATGAAATCAGTACGATCTCTAGCATCACTATGTCTCTCAGTGGTAGGTAAAGGCAAAAGATCAATAGGAGCGCAAGGGTTAAAACCATACACTACCTGAAAAGGACTTACCTTGGTGGTGGAATGTTCCGCCCTGTTATATGCAAACTCCACATGCGGCAAACACTCTTCCCACATCTTCAAATTGCGCTTCAAAATTGCTCTCAACATGGTGGACAATGTTCGATTCACTACCTCAGTTTGCCCATCAGTTTGGGGATGACATGTTGTAGAAAACAGCAGCTTGGTCCCCAATTTATTCCATAAAGTGCGCCAAAAATAACTCAAGAATTTTGCATACCAAAGCATAGCAAATATCATCATCAGAAATTTCAGCAAAGTCACATTTTGTTGCAAGCATAACACCACCCTTCAATTTAATCCCTTTGGCCCTAGAAATAGATGTAGACTTATCCTTTTTAGGTGGAAGACTAGAATTGCTGATTTTCAGATTGAACATCATTCAAACTAGCAGTGTGTTCTCTATCAGCTTGTACAATTTGAGCAGGGGTCAAAGGTACCAAAGTAATTTTCTTTCCTTTATGCACAAAGGTGTATTTATTACTTCTACCATGGTGTGTAGCATCATTATCATATTCCTAAGGATGACCCAATAAGAGTGAACAAGCTTGCATAGGTACCACATCACAATCAACAGAATCAACATAAGAACCAATAGAAAATGATACTCTGCAAGTTTGTGTTACCTTTGCTTTACCAGAATCATTTAGCCACTAAATATGGTATGGACGTGGGTGTGGGCGTGTGGTCAAGCCAAGCTTCTTGGCCAAATTAGAACTCACCAAATTATTACAGCTACCTCCATCAATAATGACACGTGCTTGATGGTTGCTGATGACAAAGAAAATCTAGAATAAGTTATGACGTTGTACCTTCGCAGGTTGCTGGACTTGTGAGCTGAGCACCCGCTGTACAATGATGCTCCTATAGGCCGCCATGGTCTCGTCACCAAGGACTTCGCCGTCCTCCTCATCTGCATCTTGGTCTTCTTCATCCTCAATGTCAGAGGTGCTGATGTAACCATCTTCTGTAGCAATATATGCCCGCTGACTTGGGCAGTCCTTCTACACATGGCCAATGCCATGGCAGCGGTGGCACTGAATGCCTGAAGTGTGTCCCGTCAATGCAACGGATGAGGCACTCTTGGTAGGCACCTGCAAAGAATTTTTACCAAAATCTGAAAGTCATGCGGGAGGTGCCTTAGGTGTAGCGGAAACTCTAGAGGATATTGGTCGCTTGCTCGCTGGTGGAGGCGCCTGAAAAGTGGTTGGCTTGGTCAGCCCCGAAGATGGTGCTGAGCGTGGCGTGTATGTGGTGCTGACCTTGCTCTTGCTCTGTTGTTCACGCCCCTGCAATTCCTTTTTTGCAAGCATAGCAAACTAAAACAACTGGTTGATAGTGTTAAATTCTTTATAATCAATAATGTCCTGAATCTCATGCCTCAAACCTGAATAAAAACAACAAATGGAATCTGCGTTCCCCTCCACAACACTACAATGCATCAATCCCTTTTGGAGCTCACCATAGTAATCCTGTACAGATTTATCTCCTTGTTCTAAACATATCAATTTCTTACGCAAGTCTCTATGATAATAAGGAGGAACAAAACGATCACGCATAGCTATCTTAAGTTCTTCCCACAAACTAGGTAAAGCATCCTGTGCAGCTAGCCCATTCCACCAAATAATGGCAAAATCCTTAAACCCACTAGTAGCTTGTCAAACTCTATGATGCTCAGGCACAAGGTGAGCGCTAAACTTTTGTTCTACTGTCACCTCCCAATCAAGATATCCCTCAGCATCATAATGACCCAAAAAAGATGGTATTGTGAACTTAATCTTAGCATAAGGATCATTGGGCACACGGTGATTATTACCTTGATGGTGGTGGACACCACCCATACCTATCGTGTTGCAGCGAAGATGTTGTCGTAATCTTGCTAGTTGGAAGGCTGCTCGATCTATGTTCCCAGCGGCATCATGCACCGTGTCTTCTGGCAAGAGACCATCGGTGTTGCTGCCGGAGACGTCATTGTTGTTGAACGCCACTAAGGTTTCCAACTCAGTAACCTTGTCGATTAGCGTGGAAATTCATTTGTCCAATCTCTCCATGCTGTTGCCAATGTTGAGTTCAATGAGTGCGTTAGTGACGGCCTTCCTGACAGCCTCATTCATCCTTTTTTGGGCATCCTCTACAACAGCTTGTAGTTGCTCTTGGCTGACACACTCATTGAAACCCTTAGGATTATTATCTCTAGTCTGATCACCTCCTACCATTGTAAACACAAAAACAGGAACAAACGGTGAAAGTTATCCCTACCAAATGACTACGTGGTTGTAGTGGTGTCACTTTTCACAGCAAGTGGAAGCATCTTACCGAGCTCTTACAAAGTTCTTATCAACACAAGCAGTGGGCGGTACAACCGGAGGCTGGTTCGTGATACCTGTGAGGCAGTGGTACCGAGATTGCAAGGCCCTTTTCTGTACTGATCTGAAGAGTTTGTGGAGCTTGGAAGGCACACAAAGAATAATATATATATCTAGCACACAAGTCAGTAATAGAAAGTAATGCTGAATTATAGTCCAAAATACTTATTCTTGTTGCTGGTCTAAAATGTTCCAAGTACCAGGTGTGTAACAAAGAAGTATGGTGGATAGCAAAGTGACATGGGTGTGAAAAACAAGTATGGCGGATAGCAAGAGCAATAAAAACAAGGAACCAGACAGCACACGCCAACACAGCTCACTTTGGCCTTCTCTATGTGCTCCTCTAGATATTGTTCCTCTTTTGCCCCTCTCTTTTTTCTATTTTTTGGGCTGTCGTTGTTTTTTGGGGAAATTTTGACTTTTTATTTTTATTTTTTTGATATTTTTTATTCACTTAAGAGCACAAAAGAAGTAACCACAGGAAATATGAGCCTAAACAAGTGAAAGACGTGGCCTGTGGAAATTTCAGAAGACGTGCTCAAAATCGACAAAAACCTTGTGACCACGAAAAGAGGATCTTGTGACCAGTTTTTTGACCAAAATAAAAAATTTCTGACCCCAGAAACCTAGGGATGGACAGATCCGAAATTTTTTCTGATCGATTTTGATATATGGAACGTCGAAATCAGAGTTCGTATGCGAAAACTAGACCAGTTTTAAGAACGGACTCTGAATTAGAGGACAAAACGGGAACAATGCACGCAAAATTGGTCACGGCAGCAATGATTTGATGGAAACAATGGGGGAAAACACATGAACTAGACTCTAACATGACCTAACCAGCAACAAAACCTTGACTAGGACACAAACTCAACACGACGGACTCTAAAACTAAAATATGCAAAAGCTATGGTGCGAAAGGTTCTAGGACAGGAAAAAAATATGGCACTGGACTATGGGACGAATGCGAAACACTCAAAACTAGGGGATAAGTGTGAACCTAACGGTATACCTTAGCTCTAATTACCACTTAATGGGAACGGGGATCCCAATCTTCCGTCAGGGTAGTGGTAACTATCGTTGTGGCGGAGAATGACACATCGATCCGGCTTCAGATCGAAAGATCGAACCCTGCAATGTTAGCACCACAACTCCTCTGGTTATCAACCGAGACACGGATCTGGTTGACCTCGCCAAGAAGGCTAATCCCTGCCTGGGCAACGAAGAACACAAGCAAGAACAAGAAAGAAAGCAACCAAATTGCAGATGAATGATTAATTTCACAGAGTTGGGGTCTCACAAACCGATGAACGGTGAAACTGTTCTTGACAGATTAATCTAAACAAAACCCAAAACCTAATAACGGCGGCGGCGTATGATTATAAAGTTCTTAGGGTCGTCGCCTACCCTGGATGCGCCCCCTAATGGTCCCAAACACGATACACGGTCCAACGGACCAAAAGACGGTGTCGCAGCACCCTGGCTTGGTAAGACGCTTCCACTTGCTATAAAAAGTGATACCACTGCAACCACATAGTCATTTGATAGGGATAATACTTTTGTGTTGTCTTTTGCTATCTTCTAACAATGACAGGTTGTTCGTATCCACCGACTTATGATGGTATAGGTGCTGATGAGTACATGGAGTGGGAAATTGCCATAGATAACATATTTGCTACTCGCTTTATGTGTCCAAGTAGGAAGGTAAAAAATGCGGCTAGTGTTTTGCGACATTCTGCTTTATCTTGGTGGGAGTCTTTAGATCCTCCTGATAAACCTCAAACTTAGAATGATAAGAAACTCCTTATGCGAGAAACCTTTGTTAATCCATCTCCTGTTTTGACTTCATATGCTGAGGTGCACCATTTAGAGGAAGAGTCTGTTGTTATTCCCCTTGCTATGACTAACCTTCTTCAGGATAATGTACATAAGCGAGAGGATGACATGGAAGAAAATAAGGAGCTCACAACCTCATATGCAAATTTAGAACCACCACTTCACAATGCACCTATTACTCCTGCTGAGAACACATGTAATGCCCATGGTGCTACACTCACGGAAGGTGAGAATGGTTTTAATGTACTAAATTTTTCCACAAACCATGCTATCAAAGAGCAATTGTTAGTGGAACCCTCTCTTGATTTATCTCTGTCCCATGATAATTTGCTTGAAGTTCCTTGTGATAAAGATGAATTGGTTGATGATGCTTCAGTTTTACATGTTTTGGAACCAGTCACTTGTGCTAAAAATAAACATGTTATTCATATTGCTACTAAAACTGATGAGCTCAAACTGTTGTCTTCTTTACATACTTTAGGTAACATTGAATTTGATGTTTTGTGTAACCTAGATTGTTTAGAGGAGAGCCTTTTTAAATATGTTGATTTGCCTTGGTTTTCTAAACACACATATCATGTTATTGGCAAATATAACAACAAAAGACAATATATGATACATTGAGTATACGTTCGTAGTACTATGAATTCTCCTTTTGTTGTACAATATTATGATCGTTTAGAGGGCAGCCATAATAATACAAACATTTTCTCATGTTCCTCAAAGAAACAAGTTCACTTCCAAGAAGGGGAGCATTGTTGGTTGCTACCTATGTCTGCTAGACCATCTATTCCTGCATTGTCTTTGGTTAGTTCTAATCTTTTGCAGGATAGTGTTGACATACATCGTGTGCATTCGGATCATGGAGTCTACATGCTTGCTGAAATTTTTATGCGAGATGACATGCAAGAAACTTGGAAACATGGTCACGTTCCTTCTCACAATTATTTCAGTTCCCTTTGTCTTCGCAACCCTGTTCTCCTTTATGTTGTGCAGGATCAGTTTCAAGCACAATCGACGCCGAGGACGACTTTTCGTCAAGAAGGGGAGGATGATGAGGACATGACACCCATGCATATGACCATGTTTAGCACATGGTATGGAAGGGTAGGAGTCCAGCAAGGGTGTCCAAGTCAAGAAGGAGGCCCGAGACTAATTCGATTTGAGTCCCCGAAGTGGAGGCCCAAAGCAACTCAAGTTTGAGTCTGCCTCGGCCTCCAGGACCAGTCAGCCTTAAACTGGTCACCTAGGACGCATCCGGACTCCTTTTTCGATGATCCACATATGGATGGAAAGCTAATTTGATAAGGAAGCCAATCCAAGTGGTCTGACATCAAAAGCTATTCGGAATCAACAGGAATCATGGTCACAAGTCAGCGTCCAGAATTTGTCAGGGTGCTACGACACCGTCTTTTGGTCCGTTGCACCGTGTATCGTGTTTGGGCCCATTAGGGGGCGCGTCTAGGGTAGGCGACGACCCTAAGACCTTTATAATCATATGCCACCACCGTCATTAGGTTTTGGGTTTTGCTTAGATTAATCTGTCAAGAACAGTTTTGCCGTTCATCGATTTGTGAGACCCTAACTTTGAGAGTTTAATCATTCATCTGCAATTTGGTTGCTTTCTTTCTTATTCTTGCTTGTGTTCTTCGTTGCGCAGGTAGGGATTAGCCTTCTTGGTGAGGTCAGCCGGATCCATGTCTCGGTTGATAACCAGAAGAGTTGTGGTGCTAAGATTGCAGGGTTCAATCTGTCGATCTAAAGCCGGATCGATGTGTCATTCTTCGCCACAACGATAGTTACCACTACCTGACGGAAGATCAGGATCCCCGTTCCCATTACTTAGCCTTCACACCATTGGCACCCTTAAAAAGCATATAACAAGAATCAAATTTAATTGATGATACATTAGGTAGCTTGTTCTTGTTAATCTTGCAATATTGCTCTACATGCCCAACTTGCTTACATCTATTGCAAAACCGACCATTGCTGTTCACAAAGCTAACTTTGGGAGTGACAAAGGCCGCCTTGCCTTTCTTGGGGGTATAGCCTAATCCCTCTTTGTTGAGAGAAAACCTTTGGCTACCCAAGCACTTTAGCAAGCGGGCATCTCCACCATAAGCATTGCCTAAGGCACGAGTGAGCTCATTCACCTCCTTCTTGAGGGTCTCATTTTCCACCATTAGTGAGGCATCATAAGTGAGACCATCACTCAAAGGTGAAGTAGAAGGAGTAGTGCTACAAGAAGTGTTAGTGGGAGCAACTACAATGGGCTTATAGAAAGATTTATCAATAAGATCACATGTTAGTCCCACATCACAAGACACGATCACTTGCTCCTTCTTGGCCTCCTCCTTCTTGACTTGCTCGATGAGAGAGGAGTGAGCTTTTTCAAGCTTAGAGTGAGCTTTGCCAAGCTTCTCATGGGCTTCCATTGGCCTCCCTGAGTGGCATTGACCTCATCAAGAGATTGCTCAAGAAACTTTACTTTCTTGTTTAATTCTTTGCACTCCTTTCTCTTCATCTCAAAGCAAGTGTGCACTTGCTCACACATGTCCATGAGCTCCTCCTTGGAGTATTCCTCATCATCATCATCACTCCTACAAGCATCACTTTCATATTCATCATCATCACTCACATCATATTTTACCTTGGTAGGCTTTGCCATGAGGCATGTCGATGGAGTGTCGAAGATGGAGGGCTTGTTGTTAATGGCGATGCTTGCTAGTGCTTTCTTGATAGATTTCTTGCCATCATCACTAGAGTCATCACTATCTGAAGAGCCATCACTATCCCAAGTGACCACATAGCCTCCACCTTTCTTCTTCTTTTGGAAGATCATTTTCTTCTCCTTCTTCTCCTTCTTCTCCTTCTTTTCTTTCTTGTCCTTCTTGTGCTTTTTCTTCTCATCCTCATCATTGTCACTATTGTAGGGACAATCCGCTACAATGTGATCGGGGCTCTTGCAATTGTAGCATCTTCTCACATATTCTTTGCTTTTGGTGTGATCTCTTCTCTTTCTTGCACCATAGCCCTTCTTCTTCATGAATTTGTCCATCTTGCGCACAAATAGAGCCATGGCTTCATCATCAATGTCACTAAGATCCTCATCATCACTTGATTCTTTCTTGGACTTGCCCTTGTTCTTGGATGATGAGCTAGCCTTGAATGCTACACTCTTCTTGTTGTTATCTTTGCCTTCCTTCTTATCATCCTTGTCAACCCCTTCCCTTTCCACACGGTATGTCTCTTGTGTCATGACATCACCTAGTACTTGGTTAGGGGTAATCTCCTTCAATCCTCCTCTTATGATAACCAATCTCAACATCTCAAATCTTGGAGGTAGGCACATCAAGAACCGATGAGAGACATCATCATCCTTGATCTTCTCTCCCAAAGCCTTCAAGTCATTGACAATTATTTACAACCGATGGAACATCTCCAGAATGCTCTCATCATCCTTCATCTTAAAGCTTGTCAACTTATCCTTGAGGATGTACAACTTGGCACTCTTCACTGTCGATGTGCCCTCATATGTTTCCTCCAATCTCCAACATAACTCATTAGCTCTTTCACAATCCTTGATTTGCTCAAACACCTTGGAATCAATGGCATTGTATATGGTGTTGAGAGCCATTGTATTACATTGTTTGTTGGTCTTGTCTAGGTTGGTGGGATTGTCAGGATCAATGATAGCATAGTCATTCTTGGTCACATCCCATACTTGATCATTGATTGAACAAAGATACATCCTCATCTTTCTCTTCTAATAATCATAGCATGTGCTATCAAAGAACGGTGGTTTGCCCTCCACATGGTTGAACACAACTTGAGCCATAATTTGACACCGAGGTTGTTAAGCCTTCAATCAAATAGTGACCATGGCTCCGATACCACTTGAAAGGTCCTAATATGGCTAGAGGGGGGTGAATAGCCTATTAAAAAATCTACAAACCAACTAGAGCAATTTGATTAGTATAACAAATAGCGAAATGCAAACTTGCTCTAGCTCTACAAGGGTTGCAAACCACCTATCCAGCAATTCTAGTTGTTATGATCACTAGGCACACAATTTACTAGGTCACTACTCATTAAGAGCTCTCACAAATGCTACAATAAAGAGCTCCACTAGATGAACTTAATCAACAAAGCAAGCTCTCAATTCTAGCTACACTAAAGAGCTTGTTATAGCTAGTTTGCGGAAATGTAAATGAGTAAGTGAGGAGATTATACCGCCATGTAGAGGAGTGAACCAATCATAAGATGAATACTTTATCAATCACCGGGAGAATACCAAAGGGCAAGAGACAACCAATTTTCTCCCGAGGTTCACGTGCTTGCCAACACGCTACGTCCCCATTGTGTCGACCAACACTTGGTGGTTCAACGGCTAAGAGGTGTTGCACGAACCTTGTCCACACAATTGGACACCGCAAGAACCTACCCACAAGTGAGGTAACTCAATGACATGAGCAATCCACTAGAGTTACCTTTCGGCGCTCCGCCGGGGAAGGTACAAATCCCCTCACAATCACCAACTCGTGTTAATCCTCCTCCGCTGCTCCAAGCCGTCTAGGTGGTGGCAACCACCAAGAGAAACAAGTGAATCCCACAGCGAAACACAAATACCAAGTGCCTCTAGATGCAATCACTCAAGCAATGCACTTGGATTCTCTCCCAATCTCACAATGATGATGGATCAATGATGGAAATGAGTGGGAGGGCTTTAGCTAAGCTCACAAGGTTGATATGTCAATGCAAATGGCCAAGAGAGTGAGCTTGAGCCGGCCATGGGCTTAAATAGAAGCCCCCACAAAATAGAGCCATTGTACCCCTTCACTGGGCACAACACGGGGTGACCGGACGCTCCGGTCATATTGACCGGACGCTGGACCTCAGCGTTCGGTCATGTGATGCATGCCACGTGTCCCCTCTCTTCAAATATCGATCGCCCAATCTCAATGGTCAAGTGATGACCGGACGTAGCAGCTCAAAGTGACCAGACGCTGAACCCCAGCATCCAGTCGTTTCCAGTAAGCATCCAGAGATGACTTTTCACGACCGGACGCGTCCGGTCATGCTTGACCGGATACACCTAGTGTCTGGTCACATGATGACTCCCCTGTGTGTTGCCACATCAGCAGGACTGGATGCACCCCTCCAGCGTCCGGTCAGAGACCGATGCTAGCGTCTTCATGCTCCACCTGACTGGACACATCGGTCCTAACAAGACCAGCGTCCGGTCACTTACAGTGACCTCCATCTTTTTTGTCTAGGGCACCGGTGGCACCGTCGGACTGTCCGGTGAAGTTCCTAACCCTTGCTCAAATGTGCCAACCACCAAGTGTATCACCTTGTGCACATGTGTTAGCATATTCTCATAAATGTTTTCAAGGGTGTTAGCACTCCACTAGATCCTAAATGCATATGCAATGAGTTAGAGCATCTAGTGACACTTTGATAACCGTATTTTGATACGAGTTTCACTCCTCTTAATAGTACGGCTATCGAACCTAAATGTGATCACACTCGCTAAGTGTCTTGATCACCAAAACAAAATGGCTCCTACCACTTATACCTTTGCTTTGAGCCTTTTGTTTTTCTCTTTCTTCTTTTCAAGTCCAAGCACTTGATCATCACCATGCCATCACCATCATCATGATCTTCACCATTGCTTCATCACTTGGAGTAGTGCTACCTATCTCATAATCACTTTGATAAACTAGGTTAGCACTTAGGGTTTCATCAATTAACCAAAACCAAACTAGAGCTTTCACCCGCGCCGACCTCAAGCGGCGCCGACCTCTCTTGTGGCGGTAGCTCCTCCAGAGTGGCTCCTCTAGCGATAGAGGGGGCGGGTGATGTGGACATGGAGGCTTGCCCTATCACTACATCTATGAAGGATGCCTTGGGTGTGCCCCCTTTCATTTGCCCCACCGTGGACACGGCCACCTACATGGACAACAGCTCCGGCCGTGCCGCCTCTGCCTGCCACATCGAGGACATGACCGGCCATGCCACAACTGCCATGGGTGCCTCAGGCGCGCCCTCCTCTACCTGCTCTCCCATGGATGCAGCCATCGGCTATGCCTCCCTGGTCCACGCCGTGGCTACCCCAACGCCACTCACGCTCACCACCGGCGTGGCGCCAGCTGGCTCCTGGCGTGTTTCCTAGAGGAGGATCTTTTTTAGAGCGAGCCACAAGAGACAACCATGTCCTCCGACACTGCAAGGGACATGGCGGTCAGTTCGCAACAAAAATTTGTTAAGACAAAAGGACGAAAAAACTTTTGACTCACCCTGACGCCATCAAGCAACGACATTTTGGGGCTGGCTTGCTCAACCCCGGCTGCTCCTCATCGGCACAATGCCACTTTGAGCCCTCCCTTGGCTCGAAGGGCTTAGACGAATCAGAACGGCCACCTCCCACTGACTCTGTAGGCGCTGCTGAGGGCTCAGACGGAGCGGGGCAACCTATTCCCGCTGACTCTAGAGGTGCCGCTGAGGGCTCAGACGGAGCGGGGCGACCTATTTTTGCTAGCTCCAGGGCCACCATAGACGGCCCAGATGGAGCAGGACGGTCTGATTCTGCTGGCTCTAGGGCCACCGTCGAAGGCCCAAACAAGGCCAGGTAGCCTTGAAAGGATCAAGATGCCCAAGAGGGGGTGAATTGGGCTAATTCTAAAATTCTTTGCAATAATTAAACCCTACGGTTAGCCCACTTCACCCCTTGTGCCTAGAAAGTGTTTCTATTGTTCTACCGCACAAAAGTTTAGCAACCTATGTTCCAATCCTACTCTAGCATGGCAATTCTATGAATGTAAAGATAAGAATTGAACTGCTCAAAGTAAATGCCCAAAGTAAAGAGAGAAGGAGGAACGCGGCGATGTTTTGCCGAGGTATTGGAGAGTCGCCACTCCCCACTAGTCCTTGTTGGAGCACCCGCGCAAGGGTGTAGCTCCCCCTTGATCAGCGCAAGGATCAAGTGCTCTCTATGGGTTGATTTTTTGACACTCTGTCGTGATGAATCACCCACAACCGCTCACAACTTGAGTTGGGTCATCCACAAGCTCCACTGGATGATCACCAAGCTCCCAATCACCACCAAGCCGTCTAGGTGATGGCGATCACCATGAGTAACAAGCACAAACTCTCACTTGACCACGACAAGCCTAATGAGAAGGGTGGATGCACACTTTGCTACTCTTGCCTTCACTAATGAGGCCTCTATCTTGGATTCTCAAATCTCAATCACCTCACTAGGACCTTGCTCTTCTTGGCCCTCTCAAGGGTGTTTCTCAGCTGTTGGAATAAGCAAAAGTGATCCCTTGAGTGAATAGAGGAAGTATTTATAACCCCTCATTCAAAACAAACCGTTATGTGCCTCTGTAGGGTGACCGGACACTCCGGTCAAGGTGATCGGACGCTCCGGTCAGTTCACCCGCCTTTGTGCAGTTTAAGTTGTGACTGGACACTATCCAGCGTCCGATCAACACTGACCGGACGCGTTCGATCACGAAAACTGCCCTCTGGAACCTTACTGATGTTGACCGAACTCTGGCACCCAGCGTCCGGTCACTTTACTACTCAGTGTCCGGTCAGTAGCTGAAACCTGACCAGCGTCTGGTCAGTACTGACCGTACATGTCCGATCATGATTCTCCCTCTCCGGAACCTTACTGGAGTTGACCGGACTCTGGCACCCAGGGTCCGATCACTCACCTCTCAGTGTCCGATCGTATCCAGACGACTTCATCTTGATCAAATGAACTGACCGGACTCTGTGCCAGCGTTCGATCACACCGGAACCAGCGTCCGGTCAGCATTTGACCCTCCATTCACTTCCAACTCACAATCATATGTGAATGAAGTTTGCTCTAATTGATCTAAGGGCTATTTTGGAGCTACCTAGTGCTAGATTTGACAAGTGTGCACCACACCTAACCCACTAGACTCACCTAGGTCAAGCTACCCATCCATACCCCCCTTAATAGTACGGCCAAAGGAAAAATAAACTCCTAAACTACTCTAAGTGTCTCTTCAACTCCAAACGACACTTAGAACTAGTCCATCCTTAACCTTGCCGTCCATCCTTTGAAAACCGAAACGATTTCCATCGTAGGGGCATGACAACCATGGTTGCCCAATCAATTGCCATTACCATGACCTAACTTAATTGCAACTGCAAAACACACGTTAGTCACAGTAATCTCGTATTGTCATTAATCACCGAAATCCAACTAGGGGCCTAGATGCTTTCAATCTCTCCCTTTTTGGTGATTGATGATAATACCACCTCAAGTATGTGAAAGAGATGAGGTTTTTAACATGCTTGGTTCATATAAGCTTTTGACAATAAGAACAAAAGAGTTAGGCACGCTTATATGACCCAAGCCAACACAATGTACTCAAAAGATATGAAATAAGCATGAGTACAAGTAATAAAGCTCATTTGCATTGGAGTAAAACATGGAAGCAAAGCAAATGAGCATAACACAAGTGATATGACATATAAATAATTCAAAGTAGAGAGCACACATGTCACATATCACATAAATATCACGATCACGTAGATATCGCTATCACATAAATATAGTTCGCTGCATGAAAGTAAACACATGAATGCATAATAGTGTATCACACATAAAAACCAAATATAATAGATAAGATCCCCCTAAATGAATCACTCCCCCTAAGTCTAACATACTTGATCCCTCTCCCCCTTTGGCATCAAACACCAAAACCTAAGGGTCGGTCGGCGGGGCTGCAGCGGGCGAGTCAGACGCTGAGGTGCGAGGAGCGAGCTAGAACTGGGTGCCATCATCATCTGATCCTAAGCTCTGAGCTATATGACCCTCTATAGCTAGAAGCGACACTGAAGCGGTTTAGGTTAGATTAGGGACTGGTGTGGCCTGTGACTCTACAGGTATGACTGTAGCAGGCGGCTCTGATGATGCAACTGAAGAAGGGAGCATCTCTGTAGTCCCCATAATGGGAGCAACTATGGAAGGACTAGGGACATGTAGATATGGTGGAGTAGGCTGCCCTGTCAACTCACTAAAGGTAGCACCAAGGCTCCTAGAAACTGTGGTATCTGGCACTAGCAGCGAGGAAGTCTGAGCCGGTGTGAAGCCTGTCTGAAGAGGTGTGAACTATGGGGCTGGCACTAGCAAGGCAAACCACTAGGACACCTGCTCTGTAGGTGAAGGAAACTGAACTGCTAGCTATCCCTGACTCTAAAGCCCACTGGGCTGTACAACTAGAGTCTGTGAAGTGGTGGTAGGCTGACCAAGCTGAGGTGTATGCTGTGGCGGTGGAGCTCCAATAGCAGAGACAACATGCTGTATGAATTCGAGTAACTGTTGCTGCATGGCCTGCTGCTACTGCTGGATGGCCTGCTGCTATCATTGGAACTCATCCTGTTTGGCCTAAAACTGTGTAAATGTAGCAGCAGTCTCCTAAGCCTGGCGAGCCTGATCCTGCCTCATCCGCTCAAGTATAGCAAGTAGAGCGGGGTCTGTCTGCGGTGCAGGTGGAGCTGAGCTGGAGCTACCGGCCTCATGGTCATGTCATCATGGAGGCATCTGAGGGATATCCTAGTAGTCATCATCTGAGCTATCACTGGGTCGCTCTCTACCATATCCTCCTGCTGAGCATCAAGTTGCTCCTCCTTTGTAGCTGCAATTCCCCTAATAGTCTCATCCTGCTGGGCTACAGTCTCTGGCACCTTCGGGCGATGGCGTGGCTGGCTAGGTGCCTGTGGCCTGCTATGACAGAGCATCTGGGTCAAGTTGTATGCAGGGAACTCGGTAGTAGCACCAGAATACTCTACCAACATCTCTAGAGGCCTCACTGTAACTGCCCTGTGAATCAATAATGTAATCCAGTGAGCATATGGCAACTGTCTATGTCCTCTGAATCCCTCTGTAAGGGTATCCTCCATCTTAGAAAGTATAACATCCCAAACATCAAAGACTATCTGCTGCATCAGGGCGTTTAGTAGCCACAACTGAATGCGAGTCAAACCCTCGCGATATCCCATCCTTGGAAGCAGGGTCCTCCTCATGATAGCATCTAGCAGTCTGGTTGTAGGAGTAAGATCCCTGGGAGTCCTGCTTGACCCCTCGCCGAATGGCTCTATGAGGCACTAGTGGACCAAATCTGTAGGAGGCACAAGACCGCCGTGAGGGCGTCTAGGAGGCTCTGTATGCCCATAGCAAACCTCATGTATACGGATGGGTGAATCATGTAGCCTGAGTATCTCTCGGACCCTGAAGCTCATCAGCCTATAATCTCGGCCTCTGAATGCAAAGTGAATAAATCTATGGCCTGGGTCAATCCAAACTGTAGCATAGAACTCTTGGACCCAAGATGGAACATATCTGTCTGTCTGTCCAAGTAGATCTGTCAGCCCTAGTAGGTAAGAAAGGTGAGGACGAATCTGCTCTCTAGCTGCTACTGCTATGGCCTCAATAGAACAAACCCTCTGAGACCTGAATGCAACCCCACTATTAAAATATGCATTATAAAAGTCCTCCTGCAGTGGTGTGTAGAAACCCTCAGAAGCATGCTCATCCCTCCTAGGCAGGAACCAGTCCTCAAACTGAACAAACCTGAGCTGCTGCACCTGTTTGGCCGTGGCGGCCCTCAAATCTAGATGAGTTACTGGAGGCGGACCCTATGGTCTAGGAGGTGGACGAGAACCCCTCTGTTGTGTCTCTACCCTTGGTGTCACCAGGGTATGGGTATGACTAGAGCGGCAAAGCTATGGCTGAGGTGCCTGCTCTGTCTCCTCTGCCTGCTCTCCCTCCTGAGCCTGCTCTGTCTGCTCCTGTGGCTCCCCCTGAGGCTGTGTCTCCTCCAAAACAACATGACGTCCCTCAAGCATGACAGTCCCAGCTAGACTACCATGACGACGCTCAACCTGCTCTATAGCTGCCCTCTGTGCTGGTGCAAGCTGATCTATAATCTAAACTCCACTCCTAGCACCACCTTTCTCTACAAGCTCTACGGCGGCTACAACTATGGCTGCTCTCGCTGTATCTGCATCTGCATACTTCTACTTCTTCGACGTGATCTTCTTTGTCGCTTTGCCTTTCACATCTGTAGGCAAGCAAGGTGGAGGCCTCGAATCCTCATCACCTGGACCACCTTCGGCATTCTTAACATGAGCCATCTGAAATGAACTACTGCCTCTGACAAAGATCAACTACCAACTGTCACTTCCGAGGCTTGCCCTCGATCCGTACTCATGAGCTTGGCCCCGAGTTAACTGACAACTGCCAATGAGACCTCAGAAACATCGACTCGCTGCACGTTAGAATAGATTGGATATATGAATAATTTCAATATACATCTAGAGATACGAAACCCTAAGAAAGCAAGCAAAAGATACGAAATTAGAAATGAGGGCTTGCTACCTAACGAACCGGCGAATCAACGAGAAGAGGAATGAATTGGGGAACCACCGGATCGGCTAGGGTTGGGATTTCAGCGAGGCAATGTAGCACTGGATTGTCCATGGAGAGGCTAAGTGGGCACTAGCGCGTGAAGCAATGCGGCAGGGGAGGCACTAGTGTGAGCTAGGGCAAGAGCGAAGCGACGCTGTTGCCGTAGGTGAGGCGCAGACGATGGCGTAGTGTGCTGCGGTGGCGCGGGCGCGAACGTCGTGGGAGCGGCGGTGCGGCAGCGGAGTAGAGGCGCGAGCGCGGGATGTGGCGGCGTGGAGCAATGCGGTATGGTGGCTCGTCTCGAGAACAGCGATGATTGTGCAGGTGGATGCAGATTAGGTCACGGCGTGGCGTTATATGGTGGCCCCCGACGGAATAGAAAAGGAAACAGATAAGAGTTGGAATCCCGCATGATTTCTATTGACCAAACGCTCTGGTGGCAATGACCGGACGCTGCCACTTAGAGTCTGGTCCACTCCAGAGAGGTCCAAATCCCCTGGAGACACGACCAGATGCGTCCAATCACAACTGACCAGACGCAGCCAGAGTCCGATTGATCCTGTCTTCGTCTTCTTCGCTTGACCGGACGTAGGATCACCTTCTGACCGGACGCAGGGAGAACACTGTTCCAGCATCCGATCACTCCTTCACAGCAATGGTTCACCACCTGTGAACTGATCAAACGCAGGGGAGCAGAGTCTGGTCCAGCGTTCGATCACTCCTTTTCAGCAATTCTTCAAAGTCCTTCGAGCTGCCTGTTCCCAATCGAGTCCCAACTTCAATAAGATCCAAATAAACACTAATTGGGACTGATGTGAGTGACCCCTCTCAAACCCTCAAATTTTTTTAAAAAAAATTGCCTTAGGCTATAATTCTTTTTAAGAAAATAGGCAATAAAAGGGTGATTGAAGAGAAATGACAACAACATTCATGCATATGCAATGCAATACTTGAAAGTAATTCTAGTTGCTTGTCAAGTTTGATCCAAGGTTAAGCTTCATCACACACTTTTCGGCGGTTATCTTAACCATGTTAGACAAGCCCTATATGTGTTACCAAAGATTAAATATGTTGTATATTACAATGCAATGCAAGGGACAACACAAGCTCATTTTCTAGTGAAGTTGCTAAAAATCAAGCACATTGAGCTCATTCCACAATCGACAAAAAGTCGCCTCATCTAGCGCTTTAGTGAAGATATCCGCCAATTGATCATCGGTCCTTACACCTTCTAATGAAATATCATTCATAGCAACATGATCTCTAAGAAAGTGATGGCGGATATCTATGTGCTTGGTGCGAGAGTGTTGAATCGGATTATTAGCAAGTTTTACCGCACTCTCATTGTCACACAAAAGAGGTACTTTTCTAGAACTACACTATAGTATAGCAAAGTTTGCTTCATGTAAAGTATTGTGCACAACAAGCACCCGTGGCAATGTATTCCGCTTTGACGGTGGACAAAGCCACACTATTTTGTTTCTTGGAGGACCAAGACACAAGTGATCTACCAAGCAAATGACACCCTCTGGATGTGCTTTTTCTATCAACTTTGCAACCGGCATAATCCAAATCGGAATAGCCAACTAATTCAAATATGGCTCCTTTGGGATACCAAAGGCCAATGCTTGATGTGTGCTTAAGATACCTAAGGATTCTTTTAACGGCAATCAAATGAGTTTCCTTAGGATTAGCTTGAAATCTAGCACACATACACACACTAAACATGATGTCGGGCCTAGATGCGGTTAAATATAACAAGCTACCAATCATAGAGCGGTAGAGAGTATGATCAACCGTGTTACCTCCCTCATCTAGGTCGAGATGTCCATTTGTTGGCATTGGTGTCTTGATTGGCTTACATTCATCCATTTTGAATCTCTTGAGAAGATCATTTGTATATTTCTCTTGAGAGATGAAAATCCCTTCTCTCATTTGCTTGACTTGAAAACCAAGAAAGAATGTAAGCTCTCCAATCATTGACATCTCGAACTCCTTCGACATCAATTCACCAAACTCTTTGCAAGAATCTTCATTTGATGATCCAAATATGATATCATCAACATACACTTGACAAATGAAGATATATCCATCAAGCTTCTTGGTGAATAGTGTGGTGTCAACCTTCCCAATGGTGAAGCCCTTCTTGATGAGGAAGTCCCGAAGGCGCTCATACCAAGCTCTTGTGGCTTGCTTAAGCCCATATAGCGCCTTGGACAACCTATAAACATGATTAGGATATCTAGGGTCTTCAAACCTGGGAGGTTGATCAACATAGACTAGTTCATTAATAAAGCCATTTAAAAATACACTTTTCACATCCATTTGATATAGCCCTTGTTTAGTTCGCGAAATTTGGATTTTGGGGCTACTGTAGCACCTTTGTTTTTATTTGGCAAATAGTGTTCAAACATGGACTAATTAGGCTCAAAATGTTCGCCTCGAAATTTCCCACCAAACTGTGCAATTAGTTTTTCTTTTCATCTACATTTAATGCTCCATGCACGGGCCGCAAACATTCGATGTGACAGGTACTGTAGCAACTTTTTGAAAGTTGGGGTGAAACTAAACAAGGCGATAGTTTCATTTCATGATGTGATGCATATGCAAGGAGGATACGAATGACTTCTAGTCTTGCAACCGGTGCAAAGGTCTCTCCAAAATCCAACCCTTCAACTTGAGAGAACCCCTTTGCAACTAGTCTTGCCTTGTTCCTCACAACAACACCTTGATCATCTTGCTTGTTGCAAAACACCCACTTTGTTCCAATGACTCTTGCACCTTGTGGTCGCTCTTCAAGAGTCCAAACTTCATTGTGAGTGAAGTTGTTCAACTCTTCATGCATGGCATTTATCCAATCTGAATCTTGAAGAGCTTCTTCTACCTTAGTAGGCTCAAAACAAGAGACAAAAGAGTGATGTTCAATAAACGAAGCAAGCTTTTGAGAGCGAGTCATTACTTTCTTTGATGGACTCCCTGTGATGAGATCTTGTGGATGAGCTTGTAGTAGAGGTGAATTTCTTCTATCAACCACTTGAGGGGAAGGTTGTGGAGCATCAACATCATGTGCTTGTGTCACCATTTGCTCATGGGAGACATGAGTGTTTTTATTTTCTACTCTTCCATCTTTATCACCATCTTGTGGCACATTTGATGAAGAAGTGGATTGATCACTTGTACATCATCTTCATCATCATTAGGCTTGATGTCTCCAACCGGAATGTTCTTCATAGCCTCCCACAATGGTTCATCATCAAGATTCTCATGTGCTCCTTGGGAGCCGTTAGATTTATCAAATTCCACATCATATGTTTCTTCAACCAAGCCAGTGGCATGATTAAATACTCTATATGCTTTGGACTTTGATGAGTAACCAACAAGAAAACCAATATCACAATGTCTTTGAAACTTCCCTAAGTGTTGTCGCTTCTTGTAGATGTAGCATTTGCAACCAAACACCCTAAAGAAGGAGACGTCCGGCTTCTTCCCATTGAGCAACTCATAAGGGGTCTTACCAAGAAACTTTTGAAGGAATAGGCGGTTGGATGCATAGCATGTGGTGTTGATAGCTTCCGCCCATAGAGCTTCAGGAGTTTTGTACTCATCAAGCATTGTTCTTGCTAGTGTGATCAATGTCTAGTTCTTTCTCTCAACTACACCATTTTGTTGAGAAGTATATGTTGCGGAGACCTCATGCTTGATTCCAACTTCATCACAATAGGCTTCAATGTTTGTGTTGTCAAATTCTTTCCCATTGTCGCTTCTAATCTTCTTGAGCTTCACTTCAAACTTATTTTGTGCTCTCTTGGCAAACTTCTTGAAGCATGATGCAACTTCGGATTTGTCATGAAGGAAGAACACCCATGTGTATCTTGAGTAGTCATCAACAATCGCAAGACAATAAAGGTTTCCTCCCAAACTCTTGTATGTTGTTGGTCCAAATAAGTCCATGTGAAGGAGCTCTAGCACTCTTGTGGTTGACATGAAAGCTTTTGTAGGATGAGTGTTTGCAACTTGTTTGCCGGCTTGACATGCACTACAAAGCTTGTCCTTCTCACACTTCACATCCTTCAATCCTCTCACCAAATCATTCTTCATTAGCTTCTTGAGTGAGCTCATCCCAACATGAGCAAGTCTTCTATACCATAGCCACCCAAGTGTTGTTTTGGTGAATAGGCAAGTCTTCAAATTAGCATCTTCGGAGGTGAAGTCCACTAGATATAGGTTGTTGTATCTAAATCCCTTGAATATCACTTGATCATCATCTTTCTTAGATACAACCACTTTCTTCTCGGTAAATAGGCATTGAAAGCCAAGATCACATAATTGTCCAACGGATAGCAAGTTGAAACTCAATGAAGCAACATATAGCATATTTGAGATTGAATGATCATTTGATATTGCCACTTTGCCCAATCCTTTAACCTTGCCCTTTGAATTATCTCCAAATATGATTCTTTCTTGTCCATCTACTTCTTCATCTAGTGAGGTGAACATACGAGGATCATCGGTCATATGTTGTGTGCAACCACTATCAATTACCCAATGACTTCCATCGGTCTTGTAGTTCACCTACACACAAGAGATCAAGCTTTAGGAACACAAACTTATTGAGGGCCCTTCACCTTCTCAACAAGTGACTTTGCTACCCAAATTTTCTTAGGCCTATTCTTGTTGGGAGGTCCTAAGAACATAACTTTCATCTTTCTATTAGAGTCATTTCTAAGCATGTAATGAGCATTGAAAGCAAAGGGTCTAGCATGCTTAGGCAAGGGTTGTGGTGGTGGAGTTTGACACTCATGGGCAAAGTGGCCTTCTTATCCACACTCAAAACATTTCTTTGACTTTGGCTTTGACTTGTGTTGTTGTTGTTGTTGAGCTTGCGCCTTCTTCTCTTGGTTTGCCAAATACCCAATGCCACTTCTATCCATCTTCATGATGGTGTTCATTAGTAGCTCACTTCGAAGATGCTTACCTCTTGTGAATTTGCTCAATCCAATCTTGAGATGCTCTTTCTCCAACTTGAGCTTCTTGTTCTCTTCCTTGAGTGCATCATTGTTTTTCTCTTCCTTGAGTTTCTTGTTCTCTTCTTTGAGCTTCTCATTCTCAAGAATCAAATCACCATCATGATCAAGAGTTTCTAGCACTATAGTGTTGGTGGTTTTTAGCTCTTCAAGATCTTTCTTGAGCTTTTCATTATCATGCTTGAGCTTGACATACTCATCATAGTTGTCAGTTTCAACCACTTGCTTGCCTTTGCCACTAGATCTTTGCTCAATGCTCTCAACAATTAAATCATCACATGATGTAGTTATATCAATCTTAACAACATCGTTAGTAGCATCATGTGGCTCATTGGATAAAAATTCTTGAGCAATAACAAGATTATCATGATTTATCTTGAGAGATGTATATTCTTCTTTTAGCATATTATGGCTAGTGATGAGCACATTATGTATCCTCTCAAGTTTATCATGTTTATTTTTAAGCTCTTTCTTAGAAGTTTTGAGCTCCTTGAGTTTGGATGACATAGCATCATTTACTTCTCTAAGCTCCACACTAGCCTTTTCTGCTATATCACATTTAGTTAAAAGAGAATCATTCTTACCTTCTAGCTTTTCATTCTTAGCTCTAGTCTTTCTAATAATCTTAGTGTATTGATTTAGCAATTTAACAAGATCATCATAAGAAGGTGATTCATATTCATCATCATCACTATCACTATCACTATCATCATTGTTAGCATGATCATCACCACTACTATCATCATCATTTGATACCTTGCGTTCACCTTTGGCCATAAGGCATAGGTGTGTAGAGGATGATGGAGGTGGTGTCGGTGAAGATGATGAAGAGTCAATCACAATGGCGGCCACCTTCTCATTATCACTATCATCATCGGATGAGCAACTTGATGAATCAATGTCCATGAGCCAATCACCGATGATATATGCCTTGCCATTCTTCTTTTTCTTGTGGAAGTCCTTCTTCTTGCCATCCTTCTTCTTGTATGACTTGCTTTTCTTCTTCTCATCTTCTTCTTCATTACTAGAGTCATCTTTCTTGCCCTTGTACTTGTTCTTGTACTTGTCTTTCTTGGGCTTTGTGCATTGGTGTGCTAGATGACCAAGTTCTCCACAATTATAGCAATCCATCTCCGAGATTGGCTTTCTTCTAGAGCTAGTGAAGAACTTTTTTTCTTGCCATCGAACTTGATGTCACTCTTATTGAGCTTCTTTAGCATCTTGGCGGTTCTTCTCACCATGAGAGCAAGACTTGCATCATCAACTTCATCATCACTTGAGCTCTCATACTCAATTCTTGCTTTGCCCTTCTCTTGGCTAGCCTTGAATGCTAAGTCTTTGTCTTTCTTCTTGGTAGAGGATGAGCCATCTTGTGGTGTGATGTGCATGTACATCTCATGAACATTGATCTTTCCCAAGATTTGAGTCGGTGTAGCGGTGGAAAGATCTCCTAGATGAAGCACGGTCACAATATGCCCATATTTGTCAATGGGGAGGACACTCAAGATCTTTCTTACAACATCGGATGGTTGCATTTGTGTAAGTTTGAGCCCATTGACTTCCTCTACAAGAACATTCAAGCGTGAGTACATTTCATTAGCACTCTCTTTAGAAAGCATCTCAAAAGAATTAAGCTTTTTCATAATGAGATGATAGCATTCCTCATGCTCGCTCTTAGTTCCCTCATGGAGCGCACAAATGTCCGACCATAGTGCATGGGCGTCCTTGTGGTTAAACACATCTTTGCAAAGGCCTCTAAAGATAGTGTTTCGAGCATTTGCATTCTATTTCTCATAGTTCACTTCATCGCCTTCAAGGTGCGTGGGATCCCGAGGTTTTGGGAATCCTTGTGAGGCGGCTCTAAGTATTCCAACATCTAGAGCTTCTAAATACGCCTCCATGCGGATTTTCTAATAAGAAAAATCATCCCCCTCAAAGATAGGAGGAGGTCCATCCCTGTGAGACATCTTTCTCTAGGCGGTTAAGCCTAAATACGTGAGCACGAGGCTTTGATACCAATTGAAAGGATCAAGATGCCCAAAAGGGGGGTGAATTGGGATAATTCTAAAATTCCTTGCAATAATTAAACCCTACGGTTATCCCACTTCACCCCTTGTGCCTAGAAAGTGTTTCTATTGTTCTACCGCATAAAAGTTTAGCAACCTATGTTCTAATCCTACTCTAGCATGGCAATTCTATGAATGTAAAGACAAGAATAGAATTGCTCAAAGTAAATGCTCAAAGTAAAGAGAGAAGGAGGAACGCGGTGATGTTTTGCTGAGGTATTGGAGAGTCGCCACTCCCCACTAGTCCTCGTTGGAGCACCCGCGCAAGGGTGTAGCTCCCTCTTGATCCACGCAAGGATCAAGTGCTCTCTACGGGTTGATTCTTCGACACTCCGTCGCGGTGAATCACCCACAACCGCTCACAACTTGAGTTGGGTCATCCACAAGCTCCGCCGGATGATCACCAAGCTCCCAATCACCACCAAGCCATCTAGGTGATGGCGATCACCAAGAGTAACAAGCACGAACACTCACTTGACCACGACAAGCCTAATAGAAGGGTGGGTGCACACTTTGCTACTCTTGCTTTCACTAATGAGGCGTCTCTCTTGGATTCTCAAATCTCAATCACCTCACTAGGACCTTGCTCTTCTTGGCACTCTCAAGGGTGTTTCTCAGCTGTTGGAATAAGCAAAAGTGATCCCTTGAGTGAATAGAGGAAGTATTTTAACCCCTCATTCAAAACGAACCGTTATGTGCCTCCGCGGGGTGACCGGACACTCCGGTCAGTTCACCCGCCTTTGTGCAGTTTAAGTTGTAACCGGACACTGTCCAACGTCCGATCAACACTAATTGGATGCGCCCGGTCACGAAAACTGCCCTTTGGAACCTTATTGATGTTGACCAGACTCTGGCACCAAGCGTCCGGTCACTTTGCTACTCAGCGTTCGGTCAGTAGCCGGAACCTGACCAGCGTCCGGTCAGCACTGACCGGACGCGTCCGATCAGGATCTCCCTCTCTGGAACCTTACTAGAGTTGACTAGACTCTGGCACCCAGCATTCGGTCACTCACCTCTCAGTGTCCGGTCGTATCCAGACGACTTCATCTTGATCAAATGAACTGACCGGACTCTGTGCCAGCGTCCGGTCACACCGGAACCAGCGTCCGGTCAGCATTTGACCCTCCATTCACATCCAACTCGCAATCATATGTGAATGAAGTTTGCTCCAATTGATCTAAGTGCTGTTTTGGAGCTATCTAGTGCTAGATTTGATAAGTGTGCCCCACACCTAACCCACTAGACTCACCTAGGTCAAGCTACCAGTCTATACCCCCTTAATAGTACGACCAAAGGAAAAACAAAGTCCTAAACTACTCTAAGTGTCTCTTCAACTCCAAACGACACTTAGAACTAGTCCATCCTTAACCTTGTCATCCATCCTTTGAAAACCGAAACGATTTCCATCGTAGGGGCATGACAACCATGATTGCCCAATCAATTGTCATTACCATGACCTAACTTAATTGCATCTGCAAAACACACGTTAGTCACAGTAATCTCGTATTGCCATTAATCACCGAAACCCAACTAGGGGTCTAGATGCTTTCAAGCCTGATTCCACCAGTTCTGAGGCCACCGTCGAAGGTCTGGACGGGGCGAGATGGCTTGTTTCTACTGACTCTGGGGGCGCGTCCTCCCCCTCCTGCCCCATGGCATGTAGTAGGAAGGGCCATGCCTACGCCGAAGGTGGATCCTCGTCCTCGATGGCCAAATCATCCCACGGGATGGGCGACCCGGTGCCATCATCCTCCTCCTCCTCCTCTCCCGACAAACCTTGATGCCGCTTCCCTCACTACAGCTTCGCTCGCTGCTTTGACCGCCATTTCTTCTCCTCATCATCATTCTTCTTCTCCCTTTGTTCATCCGTGGCATGGTTCGCCGCCCTCACGGCCGCGTGCTCTAGTAGCGGCGCGACAGAGTCCCAGAAGACTAACCCCGTCGATAGCTCAATGAAGCCCATGTCCGGCCGCATCAAGGGATGCCCCGGGATTAGCAACACGGCGTCGGCCTCCCCTGTGGCCTCCTTGATGCGCTGTGCGACCTCGCTGTCGTGGAGCAGCCCCTAGGCGAGCGTCTTCCCAATGAGCTACATGCCGAGCGTCATCCCGTACAGCGGGAGGACGCGCGCCATCAGCGGCGCCACCCTCCTCATGTGATATCCCTCGATGACGCCAGCCCCACGAAGGCCATGGGTCTTTAGGAACACGATGGCCTCGAGGAGGTCGCACATCCTCTTCTTCTCCTTGATGGGTGGCCCCCATGGCCATGACGGCGGTGCCTCTTCCACCAGTGCCCAGAGAAGATCGGCAAGGGAGCAGTAGGGTCGTCCTTCAGGTAGAACCAATGCGAGTGCCACCCCTTGTTAGATCTAGAGAGCTGGCAGGGCATGTACTCGGCGGCCCGCTGCCCCCGAAGGTGGATGCCCGTGCATCACATCGGCATCGGGGTCTCTTGACCTCTCTCCTTCTTCTTGATCAAGGAGATGGAGAAGAAATATCTCCACAGCTCAAAGTGGGGCTCGATCCCTAGGTACCCCTCGCACATCGCAATGAAGGCCATGATGTGTTGGATCCCATTGGGGTTCAAGTGCTGTAGCTCGATCTGATAGTGGTGCAGCAGACCCTGAAAGAACGGGTGGGGAGGAACCGTGAGTCCGCGCTCATGGAAGGGCGTGAAGGAGATGACATAGCCATCGGGCGGCGCCGGCGCATCCTCACGCCCAGGCACAAGCCACTCCACCGCATCGATCCTCCCATGGAAAAGACCACACTTGATGAGGCCCTCCATGCGCGCATGGGTAACATCGGAGTAGTACCACGAATCCATGGAGGATGGAGGCGGCTGCGAAGAAGCAAAGGCAGCGGTGGAGAAGCAAAAGCTACAAATCTAGGGCTCCGGCTGTGGATTAGCAAGCACGGCAGATCCAAACGGTGCCGATGGAGAAACAGAGAAGGTAAGGCTATGGTTTTGATGTGCAGCAACATGAAGGGGGAGGTCGCTATTTATAGGATGGAGCGGGGTGAGAAGGCGAACCATCCGCCTAGGTTCACGTGCCAGCTGTGCCGCGCACACCACCTCCCTCCGAAGATCGTGCGCACGCTATCTCTAGTCGCACCCTCGAAGGACACGCTGGATGATGGTTTGCCTGGTCGATGGGCCAAGAACCGTCACAGGTAGGGAGGGATACATAGCTGAAAATGCTCCTATGGCCCATTTAGGACCAGGAGTTCGAAGGCTGGCCCGCCGACGGGTTCATAGCCGCTCCGAGGCACCCTTAGAGCGAGGGGTGGAAAGGGATGGGCCCACTAGCAGCCAGTACCTGGGTGCATGAGCACCGCAGGCATCCCAGCCCACGTTCGAGTCTTGGTCAGTTCCCAGTCTATGGTTTTTCCTCGAAGAAAGGCAACGAGCCCTTACGATCGGCCGAACGGACCCAAAAACTATATGGATTGGCCACCAACAGTATGGAGTTAGTCACCAGCTGACCCATGCTAGACCCCAATGAATGGGAAGCTAGGGCCCCACTTGGACTACACCGTTAACAGCTCACCGAGCACCATGTTTTGACCATCGAGGAAAAACATGGCACGGCTCAGCCCCTCCATTTTATCAAAAAAACGCTTGATGGATGACGATCACAAAGATGAGCCGACCCTCGACCGAACCCCTGCTACATGTGGGGGCTCGAGGGAAGTTGGACTCGCAAGGAGACCGAACGTGCGGTCATAGTATGACGGTGGATCAATCGGATCCTAGGGGACTAGATCAAGAAAAATCTTTCCGACCTCCCGAATCCTATGGTTACATGCCCCCAAGAAGACCGATCGTGACAAAAGGGAGTCGCCATCCTACTAGGACACGTCGTGGCCTACAAAAAGAAGGCCAAGGCCCTCAAAGTCCTCCCGTCCGAAAAAGCTTCCAAAGGAGTATTCTACTCCGTAGGCTCAGGGGCTACTATCGGGTATCGATATTAGGGATACCCAAAGCAAGTAAGCTAGCACCCACGCTGACTTCCCCGGATGGCTCAAGATGTATTAAAAGGTCTCGCCCGACCCTAAGGTCGTGGGCTCTGTCTCGCCTGACTCCAAGGCCGCGGGCTCTGTCTCGCCCGACCTCGAGGCCACGGGCTCCGTCTCGCCTGACCCCTTGGGTGCAGGCTCCGTCTCGCCTGACCCCAAGGACGTAGGTTCCATCTTGCCCGAGGCCATGGGCTCCGTCTCGCCCGACCCCTTGGGTGCGGGCTCCATCTCGCCCGACCCCAAGGCCACGGGCTCGTCTCGCCTGACCTTGAAGCCGTAGGCTCCGTCTCGCCTGACCCCTTGGGTGAGGGCTCCGTCTCGCCTGACCCCAAGGACGCAATTTCTGTCTCGCCCAAGGTCACAGGCTCCGTTTCGCCCGACCTCGAGGCTGTGGGTTCCGCCTCATCCGACGGAGACCCATACCGCCGCCAACCACTCTAGGTCCAAGCGTATGGGACTGGGTCAAAACTCTGATGCCAGAGAAGAGGCTGGCACGCCTCGATGTAACTCATGGCCATGATGGGCCATACCTGGGGATTCACATCAAGAATAGTGTCGGGCGTGCCGGTGTTGTTCTGCCTAATCCTCGTACGGACGCTGACAGGCGCGACAGTTCACCACGACGTCCGCCGGGACGAAGTGGAACACCATGACCGGCAGATGACGCCTGCGCATGGCGCTAGTGACGAACAGGGCCACGACATGGAGCCATCCCTATTGACATCTACAAGATCAGCGGGACCCACATGAAGGAGAAGAAGGACCCAGCAACCCTAGAAGCCTTCTTCTCTCTCTCGTTCTTCTCTTTTTTCTCCTCTGCAACCCGTGCTTTCCCTTCGCCTATAAAAGGGGAAGCAGGGCGCCCCATGAAAGGGGAGAGATCTTGACACAAGAGCACGACATGAGCACACGGCTGTGCGTCAAGCGAGCTCTCAACACTCGTTCACTCCTTCCACCAGAGATTTGGGATCCTCTCTCTCGTATATTTGTAACCCCTACTGCAAACCAAGTGCCAGTAACACAAGCAGCAGCGAACTGGACGTAGGGACGTTCCGTCCGAACCAGTATAAACCCTTGTGTCCTCCGAGCACACCATCCGAGCCAGACGCGCAAATACAAATTTAGTCGCCGGTGGTCCAAAAACACTGACAAAAATATTGTGTTTATTTAGCATATATATATAAATATATTTTTTCATACAATTTATTAAAATTAGAGAAATTTAACTACAGATAAAACTACCAACATCTTTAGAGAAAGTATTTGTCTGCATGAGGGTGGCTCGTGTGGATGGACTAGGCCAGGTATAGACTAGGCGGGCGTAGTAGTGGTTGTTGTGTTCTACCAAAGTCTAGGTCGGTGTGTCCTATTGTTTGGCTATATGAGATGTGGGAAAAATGGGTTGTTTCTTATTCTCTCTTTTGATTCATGCACTTTTATTATGTCTAGATCTTGTTTAGTGCTTTTTCATTCCTTATGTACAAGTTACTCTTGAGTGAATCCTAGGATCTCATCATGATAGTGTGCTCCTAAATCATAGGTTGCATTCTACATTCTTCTAATTTTGAAGACATTTTTGTTAGCGTGCCTATGTTTGAAGACATGTTTTTAGTGCAGGTCCTCAGGGCTTCTTTTAGAATGTTTTTTGTCGAAGTTGTAGGGTTAGCTCTTGGTAGGGGTAAAGTACAATTAAATAGGCTAAGGTTTCGTTGTAAATTTCTAGAGCCTCACTTCACCTCATCTCCCAAGGCCATTCAATCCTAGGTTTTGTTTTGATGCACATGTATACACCTCAATACATGTGTGTTGGAGTAGATATGGGTGGAACTTAGTTTAATTTTCATTGTGCTTTACTCCAACACACGTGGATTGAGGTAAATACATGTGCATCCAAAATAACTTTTAAGTGGGAGAAGACGGGACACCAACCAAAATGGAAGAGGAGATGTCGACAACAAGTATATATCTACTCTAACCCCCCCCCCCCCCCACCCCAAATCCTGTTTCGGCCTGCCCACCTAAGGCCTTATTTGGTTGCATTCGTATCTATCTCAATTCTCGTATGTCGGGTGGGAAATAAGTTAATTTGTCACCCCAATTCATCCCAAAATATGTGAAATGAGGTGGATAAGAACACAACCAAATAAGGCCTAATACAACAACCACGTGCTGTGTTTCATGCCAGCAAACAAATAACCCTTTTAATTCTAGACTAGGAGTATTTGATTACCACAAGTCCACTCCTAGACCTCCGGTGAATGGTGCAGCTTGGTTATTGTAAGCGGACACAATTAACTATAACCAATGCCACTAGGAACAACGCTGATTTGATACTTAGGGCTTGTACAGTACACATATGGGGATCATCTGTAAGACCCTTGAATTTATCATGCAGACAGGTAAAAGGACAGGACATATACAACCCATTGTTTATTTTATTGTCTGCAAGCTGTTTAAAGCTTTGCATGTAACTAAGATCAATTATAAATAGATTTATGTACACCATGGTGTTGCATGTAGCTAGTTCATGCGGCATTTTTTACCGGAGAGCACGTAGAAGTGGTGTCAGTGGTTTCTGCGCCACATCCCTTTGGTACTGTTCAGAAAGGCAGCCGCCGCGGTATACCCTGGAATGGAGGAACTCGCTGATGGGGAAGATGATGCGTCGTTGCCGCCGTTGATGGGTAAGAGAGGCGCCGCCGGGCCGGATCCGTGGCCAACGGGGAAGAGGCCGGTCGGCGAGCCAGATCTATGGCCAACGGGGATTTGGTGCGCAAAATCCGTCTCCCGCGCACCCTCAACTCCCTCCACGTGCGTGCACCATATTGGATCCTCCCGCTCGTTGACTCGTCGTACAGCGCGTCTCTATACAGACGAGAGCTCCTTGGACCACGAGCCACACTCGTCCTTTCGCGAGATGACGGGGAGGTCTCATCTGCTCGATTATGGGGTTCTTTTTGCAAAATAAACAGCACATAGACGGGTGTACATACGCGTTGTACGTGCCCTTATGTAATTTTGCTATAGGACATATCCTTTAATGGTGGTATTAGTTGATGGACACTACTTAATATTGTCTTTGCGGGCAAACAGTTCTTAGACACAGTGTCTACAAAAATAATATTCTCTAGGAGTAGACGGGGAGAAAAGTTAAAAATAACCATTATGCCCTGATTATTATACCAGTCTTAATAATTAAATAAATTTCATAACTTTTGCATATGAAGACAAACTTTGCAATACGGTTATTAAATTGGGCCAACTGCATTACTGTCCTTTTTTTAACTCTAACCGCATGTTTGCCCCTATGTGTTTTAACTTTACAGATTTGTCCATGTTTTTTTTTTAATTCGAAGCTCCCCTTTACCCCTATTATTATGTGAAGTAGGCTTAATGGTGTTAAGTGGAGACTAAAAAGACACAAATACCCTTGGACAAATGACCTAATAATCAATAGGATATTTTATGCATAGACTTATTATAGATATATTTTGAATGACATCATATATTTGTGTAACTAGATAATTCACTAAAAATTTACGAAGAGCTTTCCGACGTGACACACTTCTTGGCGTGTTTGCATCCCAAATATGACAAAATATTCAGAAATTGAGATGCAGTTGCTACAAATGATTCACCCCTGCGCAGTCCACACGGAAGCCCGTTGTCGGCTTCGCCTAACTGCGACGTTGCCTACTCCGCCGCGGAGGCTGCACCCCGTGCCCCAGCGCCATAGCTCTGCAGCGCCGTCGGATTGCCCGCAGTGCCACCTCGTCGCTGGCTTGCCCCGGACCAGCTCGCAGCACCGGCCGCGCGCCCCCGGGTCTCTGGCCTGCCGCGGCTCAGCGCCGCTGGTTCGCGCGCCACCGAGCCGGCCCGCAGCGCCACCCCACTGGCCCGCTGCGCCGCACCTGCGCCCCAGCGCTGCACGCCCTGCCACGCCGTAGCGCTCCCCCGTGCCGTTCGCCTGCCGCGTCCGGTGCGCTGCCCCCGCGCTGCTAGCCTTAGCGCTCGCCCAACCATCACGGTCACGGTAGATGGGGGAGGAGAGGAGGCTGTCTGTTTTGGACAGGGATGGGCAGTTCAGTCTTTTCTCCTCCCTTCTTTTTTTTCAAATATTTTTTTCTTGACCCATTATTTACCACCACGTCACGGAGTCGAGAAACAGGGGCAAACGGTACCTTCGGATTCCAGAAACAAGGGCAAATCTGTAAAGGTAAGAAAACAGGGGTAAACATGTACTTACAGCTCAAAATAAAGGCAGTAATGCAATTGATTTCATTATTATGTCTTTGAAAGCACACGTCTGACGGAGGCCTTCGATGAATGGCGATCTGTTTCGTTCCATCGACAAAATTTTATACCATGAACACCATCTGCATCTAATCCCTAGTGGTTGCTTTAAATTCAACAAAATAAGGCAGCATCACGGCAGAGAAGAACTAACGGGAGGAGGGGAGCAGCTCGAAGACGTTGGTCTTTTTCAGGCGTGTTTGGTTGCCCGTGCAGCGTTTGGCTGTTTGGTTACCTACGCCGTCGTTTGGGCATGCCCCTCAGCATGCCCCCACCCCCTGCAGCCATGCCCGAGGGGAACGAGCAGATCGGCCGTTCCTGCCGGGCCATGCTCACACGGTGCAGCGCTTACTCTGCTAATGATGTTATTAGCATATGATTAGTAAATATCAAGTTAGATAAAATAAGAACTTTAAGAGGGGCATGTTCGCTTGAACTTATCAGCCGGTTTATCAGATAGAATCTACAATATTTTTCTCTCATAACAAGACAACTTCAGCCGGCTTATCAGCTAGCTTTAATATCAGCCGAACATACCCTTTAGCCATAGGGTCAACCAAATATGACACCGTTACACGCGCTCAGCATGTCCCACGTGAGCCTGCCTCTCAGATACCAGCCATGCTGTGCTGGTACGCGAACCAAACAGGCCCTTCAGGATCCGGCGGGGTGAGCTGCAGCTGGCCGTGACCTGGGCTGGTGATACGGCGGAAGAGGGATGAAGGAGCGCCAGGGAGATGGAGCAGCAAGAGAAAACGTGTAGAACAAGATGAGCCGGTCAGGGCGCCGCTGTCGGCATCGAAGCGTTGACAGAGCCACGGCTGCCGCCGGCGTCGGTGAGTTTGGTTCCACGGAAGGATTCGCCAGCCAGTGCCTCGCGTCTTACGGAAGTACCATTGTAACCTTCTAATTCGATTTAGAACTAGATTTTCGCCCACTAATTTTAAGTTCTAACCCACAACTTATGTTTTTTATTTCTAGGGATGAAAACGGATCAGATCGGAGCGGATGATGGCTTTCCCGTATCTTAATCCACTTATTTTTATCGGATTCAGAACGGATCGGACATTATACGGATTCAGATGCGAATACGGATTTTCTAGTGTCGGAAATGGTACGGATTCAGACCGGTGTCGGAGCGGAAGCAAACTTTTTTAAGTCAGATAATACGTGCTTACATGTTGTTTTTTATGATGAGAAATAATTCATTAGCCAAAGTCATAAATCAATTACTATGCAATAAAATATATGTATATACTACTGTGCTTCAGCACTTGTATAAGTTATATCAGGTACATCACTGGCGATTAAAATAATACTACAATATATTAACCAACTAGTCTATACACGACCGAATAATCCATACGTACATGCATGCAAAGATCAACATGGGATCGAAGTGCTAGATCATTCGTTCCTTAAAATATTCAGATTATCCTATTATAAGCGTTGGGTAATCTACGTTTAATTATCGAATAATCCATATCCGCCGGATTTCGCTAATACCATATCCTACACCGTATCCATGTATAATCGGATTCGGATCATCCGTATCCGCACGGATATTAAAAACACTTCTCCGTATCCTTAAAATTCGAATTCGAAGCGGATCGGAGCGGGGGATTATCCATACCACTTTCATCCCTACTTATTTCCAAGTACCGTAAAATTTCTCTAATTTTTAATACCTACAAGTAAGTTTAAGAAAAAGAAAAGACACGCGTATGCACCATCCAAACGTTTAAACAAAGGTTAATGAAATTTTGAAGATTGTTGATCGGCTGACTCCAGTCTGACCAGAAAATGGGAAAAAATGTGATATATTCCTACATGTTACTCCCTTTCCAATAAGACGTTTTAACCCTCTTTTTTTTATGCATTGTTTTACTACGTATCTAGATATAGTGTATATCTAAATGCATAAAAAACTACATATTTATAGGAACTCTAAAACGTACGGAGGAAGTACCAAACAACTGGTGCTTGTTTCTGGATTTTCTGGTTACCGACACTGTAACAATGGCCTCGTTCACAGCTTGGCAGTCACACCTCAGCCTTGTTCGATTCAATTCAGAACTCGTATATGAATCGCTTGGTACACGAGAATAGGGACAAAAACATTCACAACTTCAATCATGGGTGACCAGCATGACCAAATGGCCGCTGCTCAATAGTACTAAATAGATCCACTAATCCATGTGCCACATCAAGTAAAATGTCTGATCAAACGTGTTACTCAGAAGTCATCTTTGGCTTCTTACAGGAAAAAAAAATGCATGCTACATTTGCATTTCAAGAACTGCCCGGATTCAACAGATTTATTAGTGTTAATAACAATTTACATTTACAAGTTTTATTAAGCCTACACAGGTTATGAACTGAGGAAGCCCACAATCTTCCATTATGGATCTGAACTCTGGGTAATATCACTAAATTTCCAAAAAAAAAAAAAAAAAAACAAGTTCCGAGATCTACAGAAATTGGCAGCTAGTGCTATTCCATTTACAGCAGCTGCAATTCTTTCACGACCGTGAACTGAATCTCTACGGGATGTGAACGAATTGCTGCTGCACCAATCATTGTTTTGTCATGATGCTTCAGTAAACACTGTTATTATAAATTTGGAATGGTGACACTATTTGAATTGGCCTCGTTCACGTGCCTTTGAACCCGGCTTGATCCGCTTATTTTTTCATCCGGAACAATGTTTTTCTCACAGATTCCTCCAGCATTCCTCCAAACCATCCAAATTCCTCCGAAATTCAGACAAGCGAACAGGCCAAATCTGACCAAGACTGACAGGAGAATGACGACAATATCTGAACAACCTTCTTGGCAGTGGATCATGTCTCGCCAGGACTGATGGGAATATTGCTAAACTATCATTGAATTCCGGAGTTCGATATGTGCAGGAGAGAGGAGCTTTGCTTGCTCAGTTTCTGGTAAGCAGGTGTATCAGTTGTCCATGACAGCTTATGCAGTGCGAGGAGGTAGTGTGCCGACATACCCAAAACCAACAACAAGGAAAGCCGTGCCTTGAAGGAAGAGGAAAATGTAGTATCCCTTCTTTGCAAGAAGCAAGTCATAGAAACCACACAGAACTATGCAGGTTCCAACGAATAGTTCTGAGCAGTGGTACCTGATATAGAGACAGTTTATAAGCATTTGAAGACACTAGAAAGTATGCCATTAACACTATGCACATTCTCATAAGTGCATAAAATCTACACTAATGTTATGCTAGCTTTGAGAAACTCATAATGATAATAGATAAACTTACCTCTCCAAAAATCTTGCTCGCCTCTTCACTAGCTTCGGAATAAGGGGTTCTGTTAGCTTTACATCTATCACCTTTACAGCATCTGATCCATTGGTGCCAGGCTTTGCCTTGCTGGTGCCGCCCAACTTCTCAGTGACAACCCACTCATTGACTCGTCCACCAGCATCCAGAAGACCACTTACTGCAGCTTTAATCCGGTGCAACGACATGACATTCTCAAACAGAACCCAGAGGATCACCAGGTGAAATGAACTGTAACGGCGAGAAGTTTTCAGGTCATCTGGTGTTAAATGATGAAACAACAATAATGGCATTCAAAAACTTGAACCTTGGCACACTTATTACCTCGGTGTGCCAAGAGCCTTCAAGAGGGTTATGGCTGTCGGGACATAAACAACTCCCCAGAGAGGGATCTGAATCTCAGGGAGCAAAACAGACAAAGGGATCGCAAAGCAGTAGTAGATGAATGTCACCGTATGAGCAGCAACCTTCCCAACGAAGAAGAAATCGTACCATAAGTGGATTTTACTCCACAGTGACACTTTCTACACAAGAGAAAAGGGCACACCGGTCAGTCAATGCTGTGATATGGTGCACTTGTAAAGGCAGTCTGATAAAAAAAATACCTTGTTTTCTACAATCTCTACCATCATTTTCTTGAACAGGTTTGCCGGTCCACATGACCACCTGTGCTGCTGAAACCGGTATGCCTTGAATGTGCTAGGTAATTCACTCTTGACCTAAGCACATACAGATGCAGTATCCTGAGGATTGTTAGATTTGTTTCTAGTTATGTTCTTGAGTTTCCTACAAGCAAGTAATGGAGCACCGGCATACTTTTATGTCACCGACGTAAACGAATTTCCATCCCTGCAGCATCGCACGGACAGCCAGGTCCATATCTTCCACTGTCGTCCGGTCCTTCCAGCCCCCGGCATCATCGATCGCTGAAATCCTCCAGACACCAGCTGTCCCTAAAAGATGAAAAATGCTCTCGTGAGGCCCACAATCATCAGAAAGCCTTAAGCTTCCGAATTTGATGCTAGAATCATGTATATGAGAGGACATGACTGTACCATTGAAGCCAAAGAATGAATACACTGAGGACCCTGCCTCTTGCTCATACTTGAAATGGTAGTCTAACGACATTTCTTGGAATCTTGTGAGCAGACACTCATCAGAATTAACTGCGCATATGGTTCGAAGACACTTAGAAGTTAGAACAGCTAAAGTTTATCACAACATCATTTCTGCTAGTTGTTATCAAACTAATATTTACAGCAAGAGATCATGTCTGAACTAACCAAATTTCCAGCGAGTCTGGACGAGGGCAATCTCTGGGTTGTGCACGAGGAACGGGATAGTCCTTAGGAGAAAATCGGACTCGGGCTGGAAGTCAGCGTCAAACATGGCAATGTATTCGCAGTCTTTGACGTAGTCGTGCTTCAACCCTTCCTTGAGTGCGCCGGCCTTGTAGCCCTTCCGGTTCCCCCTGACCTCGTACTTTATGTTAACGCCTTTGCTCTTCCATCTCTGGCACTCCATCTCCACCAAATCCTAGAAATGGGAGCAGAGATAAATAAATACAGGGACTTGGTTACTGCGGGAACTATCAACTGGCATTGTCCTCACAGTGATGGTCACACAGGTGGCTTGTTCAATGGTATCAGAATAATAACCCATATTAACGCCTTGTTTAGTTGGACCTTAAAGTCCAAAAAGTTGCTACAGTACCTGTCACATCGAATGTTTGCGGCCCGTGTATGGAGCATTAAATGTAGACGAAAAGAAAAACTAATTGCACAGTTTGGTGGAAAATTGCGAGACGAACGTTTTAAGCCTAATTAGTCAATGTTTGGATACTATTTACCAAATAAAAACGAAGGTGCTACAGTAACCCCAAATTCCAAATTTCGCGAACTAAACAAGGGCTAAAACGGCATGCAGAGTGCAGAAGAGTTATATCTTTATCTACCATGCTCATCTCATCGATTCATTAAAAATAAAAAATTAGAGATTTTAGCCTACAAATACCAAGGACGAATCGGAGGGCATCCGGACGTACCAAATCGCCTCCAGGAACTGAATCAACTCGCTATGGATTCGTCCACGCTCCACGAGCAAGACAGGCTAGCTAGCAAAATTTTTTTTTCCGCGATCGTGCCTAGGCACGTTTTTCATTAAGCAGGAAAAAGTTTCGTTACAACAGGCTAGCTAGCAATCCCGTGAACCAAATCCACAGGCGCCATACCTCCGACGGCAAGGCACCAGACGCCCTGATGACGCGTGTGACATCCTACCCCCGACGCCTGCCTTTGACGCCACATCTCCAGCGCACGCCGCTCGCCGGTACGGCGCCGGAACCCCGGCGCTCGCCGTCCTGCCATGACCGGCGTTGGCGGCGGGGGGGCTCGCCGGAGTTCGTCCTCTAGGGCGAGCACATGACACGCTAACATTGCAGTATAGCCCACATCCAGCCCAATACGTTTGGGGCACCCAAAAGGCCCATACCGGGACCGGGATTTGTGCGATTATACGGGTACCTAGTTCAATAGCAACTTGCGGCCCAGTAGTCAATAGCCTTTGTTTTGTCGAACCGCGGATCCCGTAATTCCGCAACTTTAAGTTTTGAAGAAGAAAAAAAATCCCGTTTGAATTTGAGAATCCTCGCACGAATTCAGGGAAATGGAAACATCGCTCGCCGGAGTAAGATTATTATCGTTGTCGGTTGATCGGTACCGCTACTTGAGGAGCACTTTTTTCATCAATATTCTACAGCAATTTCTCTTTCCCTGCCGGCGATGCCGGTAGTTCGGTGGCTGCTACAACTGCTCCACCCCCGGCCGAATAACCTCATCCGGCATTAAAGGAGATGGGCTTGAAGAAACAAACAAACAGTTATCGATTTTATTGGCGACCGGGGGTAGAAGAAGGAAAACGGTTCTTGCGGGGGACAGCCTTCCTGCATTCCATGTGAGGCCTCGCATTCGCAGCGAATCGTGGCCAGTGCCCAGTGGGGCTTTGGCATCAGCCGCATGGCACGAGAACGTGCACGATCGAGCCAGGATCAGGATGCCTTTGCAGTCAGGCTTGCACGGCTTAAATTCGTGGCCGTGCCACCGGCCGAGATCCCGCCGCACGGCAGGCGCAAGTGGAAAAAGAAGATCGTTCCCCGGCGTGGTCTGTTTTTTTTTAACAACAGGCGTGGTCTGTTGTTGTTCCTGCCACGAGCCCACGACGCGACGCACTTATTCTGTGCCACGCCGGCGGCGTTTGACGTGGACAGCTGCTGCCCGCGGCCCGCGCCCGTGCTACCGGTCGTCGAGCAGACGAGCACGTACGAACGAACAGGCACGTCTCTTTCATCCCCCGGCCCCCGGACGCGCGCCACCGATCGCCGTACCATGCCATACGCGCGCGTACGCAGCGTATATACATATGGCTCCGGCCGGCCGGCCGGCGGCGTCGTCGTCGTCGCTGGCGCATGCATGCCGCAGCCTGCAGGACGGCTGTCTCTGGTTGGGCTGGGCTGCAGGACGGCCATGGATCTCCACTCATTCATGGGCAGCTGGCGGGGCGGCTGGTGGCAAGGTCACCGCGAGGCGGTTGATATGATACAACGACAACGGTGGGATTTAAGGTTAGGGTAATTAGAGAAAGACGGCAGCGTAATTACGGACGGCAGAAGACACGAGAATGAAGAAGAGAATTGTGGGCTCTCATACCTGTATCGACGATGTGGGCGCGTCACGAACGCGCTCCGGTGCACATGCGTGAAAACTGTTAGGGAATCTCGAGCCTGGCTATTCTGTAATAATAACTAATAAAGTCTAAAGGTGCTTTTGCTCTACTTCCATCATTGTCATCAAGTCAAGGAGAAAAAAAAAGACTCAAAAATGTCCTAAGCATATATATATATATATATATATACTCCAACGTGTATGGTACCATGGACGGCAGCCTGTTCAGGAGGCCGTATCGTATCGTGGATTATTTACTGCTGGCTGGTTTGGTGTGAGAGAAAAACACTGTTCCCAACTGAAAATTTACGATCGTTTACGAGCAAGCGAACAGACTGAATGCACGGATGGGCCCGGCCAAGGTATGCGGACCACTGGCTTGCCGCACAGACTTTGCATTGTTCCATGGGGTCCAGAGAACAGACCGATCGAGTAGGTGGTGGCGCCACAGATCCGTCTGGTTCGTCCGCGTGCATAAGCAGTTGTGCATGTCGTCGTGTCGTGCTCATTATTGTAGTAGCTCCTTGTATAAAAATGCATCACTTCGTTTTGGTACGTACTACGTGTAGACGCTAGTGAACAGAGCAGCCACACATAGCTCCGCCGCCCGCCGGCCAGTAAACGCGGGCGGCAGCCGGCCGGCGTCCCACCGCGGCAGTTCCGCCGCGGTCCACACCATTCCTATAAACCAACGCGCACGTCACGCCACGGCCGCGACATGCTCGACTCCGGCAGTCCGGCTTGTGGGCGCTTTTTTAACCCCCGGAACCCCGCCGGCGGTCCACTCTCTGTGTCAGCCGGCGAATTTCTGGCGCGTTTCCGCGCCGGCAAGCAAGGAAGCGCTCAAGTCAGAACACTACGGCTTTGTTTAGTTCCACCTTAATTTTTAAAAAGTTGCTACAGTACTTGTCACATCGAATGTTTGCGGCTCGTGTATGGAGCATTAAATATAGACGAAAAGAAAAACTAATTGCACAGTTTGGTGGGAAATTGCGAGACGAACGTTTTGATAATCCATATTTAAACACTATTTACCAAATAAAAATAAAGATGCTACGATAACCTCAAAATCTAAATTTCACGAACTAAACAGGGCCACTCCTGCTACGACCCGAATCAAACAATTATTGGCGGTCCGCGGGCGTATCCACACCCACGTGCTGGCTGACTCTTGAGGCTAGTGCGCCTGGTCGGCAGTGACGACGGCGCCGACGTGTACACCGGCGGGACACGCAAGCACTGATTGAACCAACCGCGCCAAATAATCATGGGAAAAAAGTCTACTCCACCTCCAAACTAGGTGTGGTCTACATAACCCCTCAGCTATCAAACGGTCTGATTTATCCTCATGAATTTTCCAAAACCGTCTATTTTACCCCCAGACGGTTTTCAGCGGCGGTTTTGCTACAGTAACGGCGGGTTGCTACAGTGCCGGTGGTTTTATCTTTTTCTTATTTTCGCTGAATCTTTGAAAAATTATAGTAAATCATAGAAAAATCATAAAATGAAAAATCTAATTTTGTTGTGGACTCCACATGAGTAGATCTACACAGTAAACATATAATATAGTACGCTTTAGTACAAAGTTTTTGCTGTAGCTTTAGATTAATTGGAAAATCCAATTTTGTATGTAATTAATTAGAATAATTCATAGCTGCAGCTTGTGTGGTCCAATTGTGATGAAATTTTTATGGTAAGTTAATTATTATATGCTTAAACTATAGTAAAAATTTCGTACTCATTGGACCATGTATAACTTAGTTATAGATAAATTCCAATTAATTACAGACAAAATTAGATTTTCTAATTAATATAAATCTATAGTAAAAGTTTTGTGCTAAAGTGTACCATATTATATGTTCACTGTGTAGATCTACTCATGTGGAGTCCAACAAAATTAGATTTTTTATTTTATGATTTTTCTGTGATTTACTATGATTTTTCAAAGATTCAGCGGAAATAAGGAAAAAAACAAAACCCATGGCACTGTAGCAACCCGCCGTTACTGTATCAAAACCACCGCTGAAAACCGCCTGGGGGGTAAAATAGACGGTTTTGGAAAGTTCAGGGGTAAATCAGACCGTTTCATAGTTGAGGGGTTATGTAGACCACCCCATAGTTAGGGGGTAGAGTAGACTTTTTCCAATCTTGGGGTAGCAAGGCCATGTTTAGTTCCAAAAAATTTTCACCTTAAAGTGTCACATCGAATCTTACGGCACATGTACGGAGTACTAAATGTAGACGAAAAAAAAACTAATTGCATAGTTGGGTGAGAAATCGCGAGACGAAACTTTCGAACCTAATTAGTCCATAATTATACACTAATTGCCAAATACAAACGAAAGTGCTACAGTAGCGAAACCCAAAAAAATTCGCGGACTAAACGCGCCCTAATTCTCAATTCTGATTACACGATGTCCGGCGATGGGATGAACCAACCGCGCGAGTGCCGCCGTGACGACGCGGTCGGAGTTTCCTACACTACACTAAAATCGACTACCCGTCCGCGTCTCAACCAAGGGCGCGTTTAGTTCCGGCCAAAGTTGGCGCCGCCGGATTTCCAGCTGCACTGTAGTATTTCGTTTGTATTTGGTAATAATTGTCCAAACATTGACTAATTAGGCTCAAAATATTCGTCTCGTAAAGTACAATCAAACTGTGCAATTAGTTTTTGATTTCGTCTGACATTTAGTACTTCATGCATGTGCCGCAAGTTTAATGTGACGGGAAATCATTTTTTTTTTACGTAGTGTCAAATTCAAAAAATTGGGGTAACTAGCCCAAAACTACCTCGACTGCTACGCACCGGCAGCGCCAATGGCCAGTAGTTGCCAGTCACAAAAAGACGCGCACGTAGGAGCAAAAGGCACGGGAGACGGCAGACGCGTGTACCAGTCACGTGCGGATCCCATTTGATGCATGATTGGTTTGCCGTGGCCAGTGGCGTGGCCACGAAGATCGCCGCAAAAAGGTCGGGGGGCTGAGAAAGAGGGAGGAGGTCAGGTCGCCGGCGTACGGTACGTACCTTTACAACGGGGTCCGTGGAGTCGTCCAGCACCTGGATCACGAAGCGCTCCGACGGCCACTTCAGCGCGCATGCCGCCCCGATCGACAGCTTGTACACCTTCCATTCCAGCATAATGCAACCAAAATTAATAAAAATCTTCCATCACTCACCACCAACATGCACGGTCAAAATAATCAATATCTACCCTCTTCTCTTTCTTGCTTGCTCAATTAATCCACTCGGCTGTTGTCCAAAAAAAATCCACTCTGCTTGCAGCTTGCTACCAGCTCATCATGTCCACTCCACTACGCGTCTACGCCAGCAATGTGCTGGGCTAGCTCATGCTCATGGATCGGCCACTCACCTCCCGCTCGTTGTACATGGGGATCTGCACCAGCACCATGGGGTGCTTGGCTTCGCCGCCGCCGGCGCCGTGGCCAGACTCCTCGTCTCCGCCGCCGTCGGCGCTTGCGGAGATGGGCTCCCAGCGGTACCGGCGGTGCGGGCCGAGCCGGAACGCGCGGACGACGAGGCAGACGGCGCAGACGAAGAGCTTCTCCACCAGGATCATGACCGTCATCGCCAGCGACAGGAACACCAGGAGCCGCACCGCCGGCACGAGCAGCAGCGCGCGCGCGTGCTCCCACAGGGACGCGCATTGCGCCGCCACGGCCGCCCAGTCCACGCGCACGGGCAGCTGGAGCTCCGACCACAGCCGCGCCGCCTCCTCGGCGATGCCGCCGGCGACGGCGGCGAAGGCAGCGGCGGCGCTGCTGTGGCCGCCACCGCGGGCGGCGTCCATGGATGGATCGCTCCCTTTGGCCGGCGCGACGGACGGCGCTGCCACCACGGCCGGATCTTGGGCGGGCGGGGGCAGAGGCGAGCTAGCTAGCGAGCTCTGGGTGCTGTTTCCACTAGCCGGCCGGCCAGCTAGCAGATGGAGGAAGCGGCGTACAGCGGCGCCGGCTTATATAGCTTGGACGGAGGCATATGGCGTGCTAGTGTAGTCTGATGGAGAGGGCGAGCGGAGTGTTGGACGACAGACAGGGAGTGGTGAGTGGTCAGGGTATTTGGGGCCACTTGGTGCTGCATGTATCATTGTGTAGAAAAAGCGGAAGGGAATGGATGGAGGAGGAAAAAGAGGTGCTGAGATGGCAATGGGCAATGGGCAAACCCGGTGCGTGATTCTCCGCATCCAGGTTTGTCTGGCCAGCGCTAGCAGCCGTGTCTGCCCGCGACGTTATGCTCGCCGGGCTTATAAGCCGTATTTTTTTTAAGCTAATTAATAGTATTTTTCTCTCATAATAAATTAGCTAACGATATTTTTAGTCATGACTTATCAGCCAAGCGAACAGAGCATTGAGGTTCCAAGAGTTGCCTACCATGTTCTAACAAAATTCATAATTTCGATATAGTACAGCTGAAAATAGAATTTCTCCCTCCGAATATTCCGACCGATCGATGGATCCAATCACCCCAGAGGCAGGCAGGCAGGGGCGCACATCATCATCGCTGGGCGCTCTCCAGCAACCTCCACTCATTTACCGGCAAAGCCGACGTGGATTTCAAACAACAAGCCCCGTCACTACCGGCATTTGTGACCTTTTGGCTGGAAGCCTGGAAGGCAGCCGCTGAGCCGCACGCAGTCCTCCGCAGGCCGCGGCGTACTTCGATTCCTCCAAGCCTGTGCGCCCGTGCCGATCGTGTTCCCCGTTCCATTTGATCATTTCTCCCTGTGTCGCCGGCGGGTTTCCGCCACGCGTTCTGTAGTGTGTGCACCCGACGGCTTCGGCGACAGATTACACAGCTTCGTCCGGCCTCGCCTCATCACGGTTGCCGCCTGCCGGTGTGGCGGTGCCCCGCCCCGGCCGGCGGTAGCCGTAACCAAGACGCACGAGCGCGACCTCAGTCACGACCCACGCGCGCATCGGTATACAATGCCGGGTACGCACGGCCGGCCGCCTTGCTCAGCGACAACGACAGGCTAACAGGCAACAGGAAGGCCTTGCTCAGCGACAGGCTACCAGGCAACAGGAAGCACACATGCGTAGGGCTGGATATCGAGCCAACTCGATTCAGCTCGGTCCAGCTCAGCTCACTTTGTTAATATTACGAGTTAGAGGTGTAGCTCAGTTCGACTCACTAGTGAGCTCGAGCGGGCTCGTTTAGCTCGTGAGTTACTTAAAAAAATAAGACACGTATGTTTATAATGTTTATGCTATATTAATCTCAGAAGGTCACATCCACTATTATGTAATCATACATGATTAATACACATCAGGTTCTTCAAAAGTATCAACCATGCAACATAGTTGGTCCATCTATGATTCTTGCAGTTTCAGCATACTTACTAGTTGCTTGCCACCACAACAATTTATGGACTTAGGAAAAGTCCACAAATTCAATATCAGCATCATCATCTAGGGCTTGTTTAGTTGGCGAAATTTTTTGGGAAATGGTACTGTAGCACTTTTCGTTATTATTTGACAATTAGTGTCCAATCATAGTCTAATTAGGCTTAAAAGATTCGTCTCGTGAATTTCGTCTAAATTGTGTAATTAGTTTTATTTTTTATTTATATTTAATGCTTCATGCATGCGTCCAAAGATTTGATGTGATGGAAAATCTTGAAAAAATTTGCAAAATTTTAGGAACTAAATAGGCACCTACTCCCTAGAAAATAATCCATAAAATCAACATCTAAGTACCACAACAATTATAAAATCAAAATCCATATGATACAGCTGAAAATAAGTATTACATACCAATAGAATAGGTTCACATTTGTAGGTCAGCATCATTATCTTTTAGATTCATGGTCGTGGGTTGATAGGCCTCAGCTCGTGAGCAGCTCGCGAGTTGGCTCGAGCTAGCTCGTTAAAACAGCGAGTTAGACTTCCAGCTCAGTTCGTGAAAAAGTTAAAACGAGCCTAGCCGAGCCGGCCACGAGTCGAGCAAGTCGGCGAGTCGCAAGTATTTTGTCCAGCCCTACACACGAGGGCATGTTTGGAACGTAAGAATTTCACATGAATCACGCATAAATTTTACATGAATCAATTTAATTTCACATGAAAAACATAGAAACAGTATTTTTTTTTGCACAGTCCAAACAGGCCTGAATCAGCCAGACGACCAACAGGGTGCCTTGAGGGCGGCAACTGGTACTCACAACTGCTGCAGCAACGTGTGGTTTGTTTGCGTCTTCTTCTCGGTTATCGACATGAACCTACGAGCGTGGTGTCAGAGATCAGAGATGGAATCTAATTACCATCTAAACATAATACTAATTTTTAGTACTAATAACGATCCAAATATGTCCTTAAGCTAGTGATGAATATTCCTTGAATCGGGAGAGTACTTACAGAAGTACGTCAAGGCCCGTTTGACTACGTCACCCACAACTCTAAGAGCATTTCCGGTCATACTACCTAAAATAAACTACCTAAAACTCTATTTGAGTAGCCACTCATTTTCATACTATCTAAATTTTGCTCTCAACTCTAGCAATACTACCTAAAATTAGCTACCCAAACTAATCCTAGTAGAGAATGACATGTCGGTCCCACATGTCATCCTCTCTTCTGTCTTCTTCTACACATCCAGTGCCGCCAAAGGCGAGCAGGGGAGCAGGGGAGGGGCATGCGCCAGAGGGCCACCGCATACAGTGCCTTCATCAGCTAGTGGAGGCACGGGGCGCCGTCGTGGAGGCCAGATCCGCCCTCAGTGGCCGGAGCAAAGAGCAAGGGAGCAGGGGCGGGGCTGTTTGCCGGTGGAGGGAAGATGAGTGACGGAGACTCCATGCGGCTCCCTGCGGTGGTGAGCTCGGGAGCGGCCGAATCTGGTCTTGACGACCCTAAACACGGAGACGGTCAGACCCATGCCGGGGATTGCCGCCGCCTCCTGCGTCGAGGAGGACCGCCACGAGCCTACGCCAGGGAGGGCCTCCGTGAGCCCGCGCGGGGGATGGTCGCGCCGCCTCCCGCGCTAGGGCAGGGATGCTGGCGGCTCCCATGCGGCGGCATCGGGTGAGTGCTCGCGCGGAGGAAAGAGAGGCGCGGGACAAAACCGACAAAAGAGAAAAATAGGCAGTGAGCTTTGGCCCAACAAGTAGGTAGTGAGAGGGGGGATTTTGGTAGCCAACAAATCTGTTGGGTTAGGTAGTCTGCTGGAGGTGTGTTTCTTACCCCTACTACTTAAATTGAGGATAGGTAAGTCCATTTAGGTCGAAGATGCTCTAAACAAGCTAAGCATGACTCTCCAAATATTAGGACTTGGTAACGAGTCTGAGATTGACCAAGAGGATCCATCGACGAGTTTGACGCCAAATATTTGCTGTCTAGTACAATTCAAATAAATAACGAGCAAAGACTCGAGTAATAAAACACTAGAAAAAAAAACAAAAACAAAATCCTAATAACTCTAAATATAGCACTAATGAATATATTATATTTTTAAGAAAAATAGCGCTTATTCATATTTTCTGATTTGAAATATATTTGTATGATTTTAGAAAGTAAATTAATTTTTAAATTATTTTAAGAAAATAAAATTTGGAACCAACTAAATAGCTAAATTTTATTTAGTTTCGACGGTACCGTGGTCTAAAATTCTTGTTTTTGACCTAGTCTTCTTTTTTTTTGCACACGATCTATGTCTTTCTAGTTATATACTTATACAGCTGAAAAAAGATTTCTCCCTCCGATCGATCCAATCGCACCGTACAGGCAGGGGCGCACATCATCGCTGGGGTATCGCCCTCCAGCAGCCTCCACTCGTGTACCGGCGAAGCCGGTGTGGTTGAACAAGAACAAGGGAACAACGCGACCGGAAACTTCCGGCATTTGTGACCTGAAGGCGGTCGCACCGCAGTCCCCCAGCAGCGTGTCAACCATTTTTGCCCCCAATTCAATTTTTTCCCTGTTGTCGTCGCCGGCGGGTTTCCGCCACGCGTTCTGTGGTGTGCACCCGGCTTCGCCCGGCCTCGCGTCATCACGGCTCCCCCGTTCCTGGTGGCTGGTGCCCCCGTACCCCGCCCACGCGCGCTTCCGTATACCACACCGGCATGCCGGGTAGGCACGGCCGGCCGCCGGTCGCCGCCATGCTCGGCGACAGGCTAACATCAGGCACACATGGATCAGCCAGGCGGCCAGCGGAGTGCCTTCAGGCTACTGCTACGTGCTGCAATATTTTTCGACCGTATTTGAGTGGCTTGTTTGCGTTCAAATATATCTTATCGGTGCCCCCCAATATCCCCTCTCTATTCAAATGACATATTCAGGATGATGATATCCAATCATATCCTGATCCGTTTAGTTGATATTATGAAATTTGAATCCGGACGTTGGGGTTCAAAATGTAATATGCTTCGGTCCGTATGAGATCCGTTTTTTCATCTCTAGTCACGACATGAACCTACGATGCGGCGAGCGAGGTGTCAGAGATCAGAGATGGAGTAGCAAGGCCCTGTTTAGTTTCCAAAAATTTTCACTCCAAAATGTCACATCGAATCTTACGATACATGTATGAATCCGAAATAGGAAAAAAAAATCAATTGTAATATGCTTCGGTCCGTACGAGATCCGTTTTTTCATCTCTAGTGACGACATGAACCTACGATGCGGCGAGCGAGGTGTCAGAGATCAGAGATGGAGTAGTAAAAGCAAAAGAGGGTGCAGTGTGAATCAGTGACCGTCACAAGAGATCCTGCAGGGCAGGAACAAGCCAAAGGAGACGAGCTGTAACAAGGACAAGGACAACTGGACTAAGGTCATCACAATTCACAACCACAACAATACACGATCGAGCGCTGCTCTGGTTGGCAACTTGTCCGCTCCTGATCTCTCGTCACGATCCGGAAATCGCACAGATCCGGCTCGTTCGCGTCAAAAGGAGTTGTTGGGTCGAGATCCAATCCAACATCCAAGCCGTAGGAGTACAGCAGAAACAGATCCGAAGCGGCTCATGGAGCTTTCCCAATCATTATGCTCCAAGACATACATACTAAATTAGTGTACTAACCTCTGAAGGTATAATTAAGAACAGACTAAACGTTGATGACATCGTCTCTGCGGAGTCACGAGGGGTAAAGCTAGCTGCTACGACTCCAGCTCAAGAGTTTTTTACTCACAGGATGCGCAGAAAAAAAAAAAAAACACTAGGGCAGCATCCAAAGGATGAGAGGAGTTTGCTGCGAAGCTGCTTTCTGCTGTGTCCCCATGAAAGGGAACCGCCGGTGAACGATGGTGGTGAAAAGTAAACAGAGTACTATGCCACGTTGATGAAACTAAGTCGAGTTAGTGAGTACGTTTCTCACAAATTAAGTGTATATGTTATAGTACCCTCCTCTGCCTACAGTGATTTTTAATATATAACTAGTCTACAGTACCGACTATTAAAAAAACGTGTCTTTGTTGAATTCCTTTGTTGAACGAGCTTGTGTACAGAAATAGACCAAAGTAATCGGGGGCTCAGTTCAAGAAAGGAATTCAAACATGTTTCTTCAACGAGCTTGTGTACAGAAAAAAAAACTGTGATGTGCCTCGAAGAGAACATGGACGCGCGTGCATTAACACCGGTTCCACACATCCAAATAGCAGCCACACAAAGGTCATGTTCGTTTGGTGAAAAGTCATCACTGAAAGTACTGTTTACTGATTTATTGTGAGAGAAAAACAATGTTAGTTCGTTGAAATAGTACGGCTCATAACAAGCGAACAAGACCAAAGTCACGTACCCTCCCCCAATCATGCGAAGACCGCCAAAGATCCAAGCGGGCCAAGATGTAGACAAAAGGACTAGGGCCTTGTTTAGATTGCAAGTTTTTTCACTCTCTCCATCACATCAAATCTTTGGACGTATTAAATGTAGATAAAAAAATAACTAATTACACAGTTTGATTGTAATCATGCGAAGACCGCCAAAGATCCAAGCGGACCAAGAGGTAGACAAAAGGACTAGTGTTAATGGCGAGCAGTGTCTCGATCTCGATTATACGTAGCCGCACACATGGATTACAGTAGTAGTTTGAAGACTGCTGCTGCTGCTCCTGCGACGTCCAGGTCATCTATTCCATCTATTCCAGGCCCATAGTTCGTGCTGTGGACGCTGCAACTAGAGCTGTGGGCTGTGGTCCTCGTGATTTGGCAATGCAAAAGCTCACAAAGTTCCTCGATGCGCAGAGGCAGTCCATCGCCATGCAAGCAGCGAGATGACGTTGGGGTTGGGTCAGCTCGATCGTCGTCCCAGGCCAATCCCCCAAACAAAACACTCGGTGCGGTCGGTGGTAAGGTGTAAATAAAGCCACGTCATGGACTCAATCAATTTCTGAAAGAAATGCGATGACAAAGCCAACCTGCACTAGCACTAGTATAATTATATTCAGAATGAAATCCCCGTTGCTGCTTGCTTTTCCTGAATGGCAACGCCGAAACGCCTAAAATGAGCATATACAAATGTGCTTTCCTCCCTCCTTTCTCAAACAAACAAACGAAGAAACAAAGAAAGCTAAACAAGGGGTGCGCCGAAAAGCAATACCACTTTGGTCACAAGGTGCACACTTGCATGCATGGCCAGTGATCGATCGCCTCTCCATCTATCGGCATTGGCCCTGTTCGTCTGCAGAACGGGGCGATTGACCGCTGCCGCGTCGACTCCAAGTCCAACCATGCGCACATGGAATCTCTTGAAGCTACGCGTGCGTGTGTGCTTCCGCGCGGCTGCGCGGCTCGCCGGCGTGCATCGCGTGCCGAGGCTCGACGACGACCGCCAGTCCTCGTCAGGGTGGACAACGTGCCCACAATAAGTCCTCGTCACGGAGAGACTCGCTCGCCGGTCGGCGGGCAACCGGTACGGTCATTGCTGGTACGTACGGTGGCAAGTGGCATGCACATGCACACTCAATAATCGCCGGGCACCGCGTCGACAAATACAGTAATGAGATTGTCAGGTCGCCGCTCGAGCAGATGGGTAAATAAATAAAATCTGGAGGCCATTTATTCGACTGCCTACTGCTAGGAGTATGTGCTTGTTTTTTCTTGAAATCTAAGGATGCGTTACTTTGCAACGACGCTGCAGCTGCTGGCCGCCTTTTCCTTGAAATCCACTGAGGGCACGCACGGCCGCTTGTGAAGCGGCTAGATGCATGTCCCTTGGACACTCATGTTTGTACGCACCAACAAGAAGTGTAGTGTAAACGCGAGTAGCGCACGGCAGCATGACGTTTGTGGCTTGAGGTCACGCGCCCTACCGTGTGTTGTTGCTGATCATGACGCATGCACTGGGGCACAACACGAGCTTAGCTAGCTAGTTTCCCTCGAATGCATGATTGACATCAAAATCAGTAGTAAGGCCTTATTTAAATTCAGGCGTAAAGTTTTAGGTGTCGTATGTAGTGTTTGGATACTAATAAAAAAATAAATTACAGAATCCGTCAGTAATCCGCGAGACGAATTTATTAAACCTAATTAATCCGTCATTAGCACACGTGTTATTGTAGCACCACATTATCAAATCATGAACTAATTAGGTTTAAAAGATTCGTCTCGCAAATTAGTCACAAACTGTGTAATTAGTTTTTATTTTAGTCTATATTTAGTACTCCATGCATGTGTCCAAATATTCGATGGGATATGAAGTAAACTTTAGGAGGAGAAACTAAACAAGGCCTAAGTTTTATACACACGCTGTGGTGTTAACTGCTTACTGTCAGGATGGCGCAAAAGTATAGTGCCGTGCCATCGTCAAATGGATCGCCACGAAACGTATACGTGCAGTGCAGGGGAGCACACATTATTTGTTCAGAGACGAAGTGATGGCACGATCTGCTCGTGTGGAGGCGAATTTCGGGTTGGAGAGGTGTCGTCCGGGAAGTAGGTTGTGATGCCTCCGTTTGGAAGCAGACGCGCGCAAGCTGCTACAAATATGGACAGAATGTGCCGTATTGGCATCATCCATCGATCCATCGTTATCGACGATCGTCCTCTTTGGTTCATCTCGTGTGAAGGTCAAGCTTGCTTTTGTATTTGTATCGACCCGTCAAGATCTGCGAGATTGACGAGCTAGATATACACACGAACATATTATATATTAAATTTATTTACTAGTAGAAGATAATAAACTAGTTAGGTTGTCAAATAATCGATCGGGCCCCAATGGTTGACACGCTTGAGAGAATAATCAGCGTATGGACAACACTCTACATGGCGCATGCATTCAATTATTTGTCTTAAGATTCAATTATTCGTAGGCCGGGCCGATTGGATTCTTGGGAGCGACGTGTACGTACTACACCTGTAACCAACTTCGGCAGCGACGTCAATTTCCCACGACCTCGCTCTCTGAGCGTGCTTGCGTATCACTTCATCTTTTTTGGATTCTCAAAATACACCATCGGTCCTTCTACGATCCAAGCCAAAACGTACGTACGTCGCTGTTTGCATGCACCGTGGAACATGTGACATGCCATTTTTTTGCTAACGATTTCACAAAAAAAGGGTCCCTTACTATACTCCCTTTATTTACCACAGTCGGTGACACCTAGGGCATGTTTGGTTGGGGACTTGGAGGATTTGCCTGGCAAAAAGTGTTACCTGAGAGTTGCCTGAAAAGTTGATGATTTTTGCCTGGTCGGACAAGTCTAAAGAAGGTCTGTTTGGTTGGAAGCCTGTGCTTGGATAAACTAATAAAGATATAATACCATTTTAAAAACATACGTTAATGTTATAATGTATAAACAATAAATAAATAAATAAATAAATGATCCACATATTTTCTCAATTAATAATATATTTCAAATTATAAATAAATTTAATAGATTTGCTAGCTATTTAAAAAACATCACAAGAAAAAACGCATGAGAAAGGAAGATAATTGACACTGCTCACACTGCTAATTTAGCGTGAACATGATCAACGAAAGGGATAAAGAATATAGAAAATATAAAATATATAAAACAAAAACTACACGGTGATATGATATGGTTCCCTCTTACCTTGATCACTATTTCCATGCCAGGCAACCGCGTCAGTACCCAGACAGTCGAATTCGGTCGCCTGGCTCACGTTGCCCTTGCCTGGTCCAGTCATCATTTGAGGGCTCCAACCAAACACCTCACAGGCAGACTCGAGGCAGCTGCAAATCCAGGCAAAAGTAGTCCAGGTCTGATCCAAACAAGCCCCGTAGTGCACTCCTCACTCGTGTCACACGACATGTGCGAGGCCTGCCCTGTCGAGCCTTTTTTTAGATGGCATTATATTGGGATCCAGCTACAGGCACTTGTTCGGAAAAGTTGAAGCGAGAGCGAGATGCATAGAGAAGGCTCCATCTTATCCTCCGGCCAGGGGGACCAGATTGACCTATTGTGTCTTCTATCCTGCATGTGCCTATTTCCACATGTGGCACGGCATTTTATCAAAAGTAATGAGGCCTCCCTGCACGAGGCCACATGCACCAACCAGGCTACGTACTACTCCTTACTACTAGCAGTCTAGCTAGCACTACTGATTATATGTTGGCAAACAACACAAATTAGGTGGTGTTTAGATGCGAAATGGGTTGAAAATTTTCTGTGAAATGTTTTCAAGGTGAAAATCTAATTATGTAAAAAATTTTCAGACCATATTTAGATGTATCTGAAAACTTTTGAGCTATAACAAAAGATGATAGATTTGCCCATAATAAATGATGCTTTTGGACCATTAATACCAGCCATGCATATGCATGCATGCATGCTGCTCAGCACATTTGCATGCACAGAATCACTCATACACAGAAACCATATAACTCATGTACAAATGTTCAATGTCACAAGTCCATTACAACTGAAGCCACCAATCACTCATAAGCATTACAACATATAACAAACCAATCACTCATACACAGAAACCACATCACTCATGTACGAATTTTATGTCCTATTCATCAAAGCAAGCGCAATTGAGTCACGGAAAGCATTCATCAACGCAGATTCATCCCTTGACGACGAGGCCTGAGTTTGTGGCTGCGATGCTAGAGCTTCGGGTGGCACATAATTCTCATCACAATCACAACGATCAAAATCCTTGTCCACTATGCCACTTGCTCCTAATAAAATTATGCGATGCCATTGTAACAAGCAGTGCTACTTATTATTTAATAGGATACTTGCACAAGAGGTGAATATCTTTTCATACCCATCTCTTAAACTCCAAAATCCTCCACGATCATCTTCAAAACCCCAAAAAAGGCTGGTCTCGATGACATTTCTATATCCTAGAAAAGCTATCAAATGTAAGCAAAGTTTACGACCATGATTTACTATTATTTGGCTTTGCACATGGTGAATATCTTGGCATACTCAACAAAATCCTTCACTTCATCTTCAAACCCCCAAAGACCTCTCGATGACATTTCTAAGAGAGAATGTGCAAAGTAAAGATTTCTTTTTTACCTTGAGGTTCCCAGGCATGGCGATACTCCGGACGGATGATACATGGTTCCCTTGTAAGGTGCAAGGTATCCTGGCCGGTTTGGATAGCCGGAATCGACCAGGTAGTATTTACCTGCACATCACAACCAGTTAGTTAGTGACCTCGATCACAAGTAATCTGGCCATTCCATCTTGATGGGTGTTGTCGGGGACCTAATACTGGAGTACCCCAGAAGGTGGAACCAATAACCACCGAATGTTAAAAACTTCTGGACGCATAAGAGCGTTGCTTCACCCCTCACGGGAATGACAGGAGCTTGGTTCCACCTCGCCCGACGCCTTTGGGGTGGGCTCGGTCTCGCCCGAGGGCCGAGGATTAGTCTCCGTCTCGCCCGATGCCTTTTGGACGGGCTCGATCTCGTCCGAAGGCCAAGGGATAAACCCCGACTCGCCTGACGCCTTTGATGTGGCTCTGCCTCGCCCGAGGGCACAGGGCTAGTCTCCGTCTCGCCCGACGCCTTTAGGGCGGGCTCGGTCTCGCCCGAGGGCTGAGGGATAGACTCCGCCTCGCCCGACCTCGGAGGAGCAGGGTCGGTCTCGCCCAGGAGATAGGGATTGGTCTCCGCTTCGCCCGACGGCAAGGAACGAGCCTCACTCTGCTCCATATCTAAAGATTGGATTCATCTTACCTGACCACTTCTCCCTGTTCCCTCAAGATGATAGAGACAGGGCAAGACAAGACGTTCAGGTCAACCGTGGCTCCAAGAACCATACCCTGCACCATGGCAGGAAAAGTACTGCCAGGGGATGACGGGACGGGCGCTTTAGGCCCTTCCAGGCGCCGCAGAGCCCGAAAGGTGTTACAGGTGCGAGCTCTCCACCCTGTAGAGTTGTAGGCGCCGCCTTCAGCTCTGGGACACGGAACCCGACGAAGATATAATACAACCGCTACGCTCCAGAAAAGGATTTGCTATCTCCATGAACGATGGATATTCCGTCACCACGCTATGGACCCAAGGGAGCGGCGCCCGCTTCCCGACCCCTCAGGTCCACCAAGACAGAAGACCTTGGCCACGGCGCTACTCCAGACCCCGACCCCATGTCCCTCTGACGAAGACTCATAGGAACCGTATATGTGCGTGAGCAAGGTGGGGAGGCTCAAAAGTCAAAACCATCAGATCATGGCCCATACCTGCGTGGGGTAGCATTCTCAGAACCAACCTGACATTCTACAGAGACATCAACAGTATTGTAGGCGCTTATCTTCCTTCGCACTCATCAGAATGAAGAACCAGGGCGGGTAGACGTGAGCCACAAGACTAAGTAGAGTACGCATCCTAAAGCCCTCACCCTTGTAAAGCCAACCCCTTCATCTATAAAAGGGGATGCGCTTCCTCCATAAAAGAGGAGGGAGAGAAAAAAGATCGAACGATACGACTCTCAGATACACACAGTCAAGTTGTGTCGAACCTCTTGACATCCCTTCAACCCTTCCATCAGAGACTTGGGACCAGTCCCTCTCTCGATCGTTTGTACCCCTTACTACAAACCGTTCACGGTGCTAATAACACGAGCAGCAACAAACTAGACGTAGGGACTTTCGGCCCGAACCAGTATAAATCTTGTGTCCTTTAGCGCACCATCTGAGCCTAACACGTATTACTATAAATTTACTTGCCGGTGCTTGTACGAAACATCGACAGTTGGCGCGCCAGGTAGGGGAGCTTGCGCGTTCCAAATCAGGCCTCGGATGGCCACCCACGCAATCACCTGGGTCCCGGGCGCACACGTGCATTTCGTCGACCTAGATTTCATCATCACACTAGAAGGAGAGTTGGCGCTGACTCACTCTGCCGCCCATCTCTCCCTTCCATCAACCTCACCGCGTCTTAGGCTTGAGGGCCCACCGGCAACTCCTCCGGGAGTCCGGTCACCAAGGGAGGTCTCGCACAACGTCACCCTATGTCCGAAGGTCCGTCACGGAGCACCCCGACAATAAGCGTTTCCGTTCGGTCTCCACAACGCCATGGGCGACCGCTAGCCACCTTCAAGGCGCTACGGATGGTTCAGTCACCCACGGACATCGAGTTCATGGGGGCGATTGAACATGATACGGAGACCCTTTACGGGCTCCTCAACGAGGAGCCGGGATCGTTCTCTAGCTCGGATTCCAGTAGGGGGAGCCACCACCCTTCCCGAGAGTGCTTCATGACGCAGACCCCCGAAGGTCACGTCGAAAGCGCCTCCAGGGAAGAGGTCACCCCTACAAACAACCATGACAGCAGATCCGGGGAAGAGATGACAGCCCCATCTCGCCTAAGGATGGAGCAGCTGAGGGCCCATCAGCAAGAGATCGATGAGGCCGGGCAAGGGCTCGCCCGGGAATACACGAACATCAATCGCGAGATTGAACGCCGCAAAGACGGGGGGCGCGCGCGCCACGGCCCGCACCGTACATTGGAGGATCCTCACCGATGATGGGGCCCTTCCTCACTTTGCCCGAGCCATCCAGAACATCGCCACAGCAACCGCCTTGCTGCATGGCCTTCCGGAGGCCGCGACGTCCGAGGATCACCGCGCTCGCCGGGAGATTCGCACGTTGCTCGAGCGAGCAGCGGCGCAGCAGGCGGAAAGTTCGTTGTCTCGACGACGCGAACCCAACACCAGCCAGCGTGCGCCCTCGGTGAGTCCCACCAAGGACGCATCCATACACCAAACACCGCTAGCCGGCGGGCAGCCCTCCATCGTCCCAGTACATCAATGCCTCGGCCATGGCCACGACGTACGCAGTATCATCGACACTCGGAGACGTGCCCACGGCGATGATGGAGAAGCAGCACGCCGCGTCTATCATCCCCGACGTGGTGAGCGCTACGACAGCAACGAGGACCAAAGCCCGAGCCCCGGCCTGCCAGGCCCTCAGGCCTTCGCCCGACACATCCTCAACCGTGCGTTCCCCCTAAGGTATCGACCGCCTACCAACATCCCTAAATATTCTGGCGAAACAAATCCCGGGCTTTGGCTCAAAGACTATCGGCTTGCATGTTAGGCCAGTGGTGCGAGTGATGACAACTTCATTATTCGCAATCTCCCGCTGTTCTTGGCCGATTCGGCGCGAGCATGGCTAGAGCACCTACCGTCCAATGCTATTCAGAGTTGGGCGGATCTGACGGAGATATTCGTGGGTAACTTCCAGGGCACGTACAAATGCCCTGGAAACCCATGGGACCTCAAAAACTACCGCCAGAAGGCCAATGAAACCCTTCACGGGTACATTCGGTGCTTCTCTCGACAGTGCAACGAGCTCCCGAACGTCGCCGACGCCGACGTGATAGGAGCCTTTCTGTCCGGGACGACCTGCGAATCCCTGGTCCACAAGTTGGGACGCAGGGGCCCGCGGACTACCAAGGAACTCCTGGACATCGCCACCAGTCACGCCTCTGGAGAGGAAGCGGTCGGAGCCATCTTCGACCGCACCGACGGCAAAGCGAGGCGGGACGAGGCCGCCGACGAAGGCACCTCCAACCGTCCCGCCAAGAGAAAAAATAAGAAGCAGCGACGCGACAACCCGCTCGTGTCCGCAGCTGACCGCAAAGGTGGCCGGAAGCCTGTAGAAGGCAGTCCGAACCACTTCGAGAAAATGCTCGAGGGGCCATGCCCAAACCACGCCTTCCTGGCCAAGCATCTATACAAGGAGTGCGGCCTCATGCGCAAATACTTGGCCGGGGGACTTAACAAAGGGGAGCAGGGGAAGGAACCTGTTCCCGCCACAGAGGACGCAGAGGAGAAAGACGACGCCTTCCCAACGCCGACCGGTGCCCTTATGATCTTCGGAGGATCAATGGCCTACAACTCCAGGCGCCGCCAGAAGGTCTCCCGTCGCGAGGTCTATATCACCGGACCGGCCACGCTAGCTTTCCTCCGGTGGTCGGAATCCGCCATCACCTTCGACCGGACCGACCATCCGGATGCCGTCCCACACCCGGGAAGGTACCCGCTTGTCGTCGATCCGATCGTTGGTCCAAAGCGGCTCACCAAAGTACTGATGGATGGGGGCAGCGGCCTCAACATCATGTACGCCAAAACGCTCGATGAAATGGGCGTCGACCGAACAAACCTCCGTCCCATCCGAGCACCATTCCATGGCGTCGTGCCTGGTAGGCAAGCCGTACCACTGGGGCAGATCGACCTGCCCGTCACTTTTGGGGATCGGTCCAATTACCGGACTAAGATCCTCACCTTCGATGTAGTGGTGTTCCTGGGAACTTTCCACGCCATCCTGGGGCGACCATGTTACGCGAAGTTCATGGCCGTTCCCAATTATACGTACCTGAAGCTGAAAATGCCAGGCCCCCGCAGGGTCATCACCATCGGCACCTCTTTCCAGCGCGCTTATGAATGCGAGGTCGAATGCTGCGGACACGCATCCGCAGTCATCGCCTCCGAAGAGCTCGCCACCCTCAGGGAGAAGGTCGTCAAAGAGGCACCCGACGCAAAGAAATCAACCGGGTCGTTCGAATCGGCAGAAGGCTCTAGGGAGGTCCTCTTGGATCCCAGCAGCTCCGAGGGCAAAAAAGTCCATATCGGGACCGCGCTCTCCTCCAAGTAGGAAAGCGCGCTTGTCGACTTCCTCCGCACCAACAAAGACATCTTTGCGTGGAAACCCTCGGATATGCCGGGCATCCCGAGGGAGGTCGCCGAGCATACTCTCCAAATCCTTCCGGGCTCCAAGCCAGTGAAACAACACCTATGCCGCTTCGACGAGGAGAAATGCAGGGCCATTGGCGAGGAGATAGCCAAACTACTGGCCGCAGGATTCATTAAGGAAGTATACCACCCAGAGTGGTTAGCAAATCCTGTTCTTGTCCGAAAAAAGAGCGGGAAATGGATAATGTGTGTCGATTATACCGGCCTCAACAAAGCATGTCTAAAGGATCCGTTTCCTTTGCCACGAATAGACCAAATAGTCGATTCCACCTCGGGGTGCGAAACCCTCTGCTTCCTTGATGCATACTCCGGCTACCATCAAATCGTGATGAAAGAATCCGACCAGCTCACGACATCTTTTATCACGCCCTTCGGATCGTTTTGCTACATTTCAATGCCATTCGGTCTGAAGAATGCAGGGGCAACGTACCAGCGCTGTATGCTTAATTGCTTCGGAGACCTCATCGGGCGAACCGTTGAGGCCTATGTCGACGACATCGTAGTCAAACCCAAGCGAGCTGACCACCTTGTCGCCGACCTTGAACGAACCTTTACGAAACTCCGGGCAAACGGCGTCAAACTCAATCCCGAAAAATGTGTTTTCGAGGTCCCGAGGGGCATGCTACTCGGCTTTATCGTCTCTGAGCGTGGCATCGAAGCCAACCCAGAGAAAATATCAGCCATCACAAGGATGGGCCCGATTCAAAACATAAAGGGGGTTCAGTGGATCACAAGGTGCCTTGCCGCTCTCAGCCGATTTATTTCATGCCTCGGCGAACGAGGACTCCCCCTTTATCGACTCCTAAAGAAATCTGACCACTTCGAGTGGACAGCCGAGGCTCAGAAAGCACTTGACATGGTTAAACAATTTTTGACTAAACCTCTGGTCCTAGTTCCTCCGTGCGACCAGGAATCCCTCCTGCTCTATATATCGGCCACCACCCAGGTGGTCAGCTCTACCTTAATAGTAGAGCGAGAGGAAGAGGGGCATGCCTTCAAGGTGCAGCGCCCTGTATATTTCATCAGTGAGGTGTTATCCGACTCAAAAACCCGCTACTCCTAGATCTAGAAACTCCTCTACACCGTCCTCATCACCAAAAGGAAGCTACGCCACTACTTCGAGTCACACCCCGTGATAGTGGTGACGTCGTTCCCCCTCGGCGAGGTCGTTCATAGCCATGACGCTATGGGAAGAACCGCAAAGTGGGCACTCGAGCTGATGGATCAGGGCATTTCTTATGTCCCTCGAACGGTGATCAAATCTCAGGCACTAGCTGACTTCATCGCGGAGTGGACCGAGGTCCAGATGCCACCAGCAGCCGTCGATCAAGAGTACTGGATAATGTACTTCGACGGATCACTGATGAAGATGGGCGCCGGAGCAGGACTAGTCTTTGTATCCCCCCTCGGGGTCCACATGAGGTACATGGTTCTGCTTCATTTCCCCTCATCAAACAATACTGCAGAATACAAAGCGCTCATCAATGGCCTACGAATCGCCATCGAGCTGGGCATCCGACGCCTCGACGTCAGGGGCGACTCTCAGCTGGTCGTCAACCAGGTCATGAAAGAGTCATGCTGCCACGACACCAAGATGGAGGCGTACTGTCAAGAGGTCCGACGTCTGGAGGACAAATTCGACGGCCTCGAACTCAATCACATCCCCAGGCGCCTCAACGAAGCGGCCGACACGCTCACAAAAGCAGCATCCAGCCGAGAGCTAGTCCCAACAGGCGTCTTTGCCAGTGATCAACACAAACCCTCGGTACGCTATGCGGGGTCGGAACAAGCCGACGATGGCCCTTCTAGTCCGACCCCCGGGGCCGATCCGCCAACTGCTCCGCCCGACCCCGAGGTCATGGAGCTTAAAGAGGACCCAGCAGCGGAGTTCGATCCTTCCGATGACTGGAGAACACTTTACCTCGACTATCTCCTCCACGACGTACTACCGATCGACAAGACGGAAGCCCGACGGCTCGCACAACGCGCCAAGTCCTTCGTTCTTGTAGAGGGAGAGCTCTACAAACGAAGTCACATCGGAATTCTGCAACTCTGTATCCCTGATGAATAGGGAAAACTTTTGCTGGGCGACATCCACGGTGGAGTATGCGGTCATCATGCCGCACCAAGAACCTTGGTTGGAAACGCATTCCGACAAGGTTTCTATTGGCCCACCGCAGTGGCCGATGCCGAGCAAATTGTACGCACTCGCGAAGGGATGCCATAGATTACGCTTCAAAAACACACCTCTCGGCCCGAGCTCTCCAGATGATCCCCATCACGTGGCCCTTCGTGGTCCAGGGGCTCGACCTGGTTGGGCCACTCAAAAAAAAAGCGCCCGGGGCTTTACCCACCGCTTGTCACCATAGACAAGTTTACAAAATGGATTGAAGCTCGACCAATATCCACGATCAAATCCGAGCAAGCCGTGCTGTTCTTCCTCGACATCGTCCATCGCTTTGGAGTATCGAACTCCATCATTACGGACAATGGCATGCAGTTCACCGATAGGAAATTCATTCGATTTTGTGATGAGCAACACATCCGGATCGACTAGGCAGCTCGCCGCACTTTGCTTCTTCAAGGCCTCAAACCCCGAAATTTTCAACCGATTGAACAAATTCTCGCCCAGCTCCTAGCCGTGCTCTGGAGCCTAAGGACAACTCCTAGCCAGGCCATCGGCTACACACCTTTCTTCGTGGTCTATGGTTCCGAGGCCATTCTCCCAACGGACCTCGACTACGGAGCACCAAGAATCAGAGCATACGACAAAAAGGGGCCCGAAACATCTCACCAAGACGCCATGGATCAGCTAGATGAAGCCCGCGACATCGCCCTCCTCCGTTCGGCTAAGTACCAGCAGGCGCTGCGATGGTACCACGGCCGATGGGTGCGGGGTCGAGCCTTCAACGTCGGAGACCTTGTCCTCCGTCTTGTGCAGAGCAACAAGGACCGCCACAAACTCTCCCCGCCCTGGGAAGGGCCCTACGTCGTCGTGGAAGTACTTCGCCCAGGCGCCTACTGGTTGAAAACCATCAACGGCGAGGTCTTCACCAACGCTCGAACATCGAAAGCACTCGCTGCTTTCTATCCTTAACATAAGCTTACACTTTTCCTTATCAGATTTCGTCATAACAAAACCCCGACCCTTAGTGACTTCCGACCCCTGCAAGTGGCGAGGGGTCAGACCTCACTCGGGGGCTGGCATGTGATCATAACATGTGACATATGTGATATAAATATTGCGCTTGCAAAAAACTCCTGTGTTATACTTACAAACATTCTCTAAGTTTTCCGTTCACCTCATAAACAAGTCCCAAGGGCTAAGATTTTGGGAACCGATTCTCAATACAACTGGTAGGATCATGAGACACCCACGCCCCAATGCGCAAACCTCTTTGCTCACCAGTTCAATCAGAATTAGTTCACCCATGTTCCTAGCTTCTTATGACTTAGACCATGAGAAGGGCCTGAAGCGCTAAAATTTTTCCCCGCAGAAGGAGAAAGATAAAAATTGCTTGCCATAAGCAAAGGATGTAATTTTGTTCATTTTTTGCATAAACTCATCACTTACAAAGCGATTTCATTACAAAAGGAACAATATACTTATAAATTCAGAGGATCATTTACTCGGGGCTTCCCCACAAGGTTATTTCATTACGCCTCTCTACTCACTTCTACTACAAGTGCTATCATGGGTCGCCGCGCCCACGCCCTCCATCGGCGACGCCGGGCGATACATCTGCGGGCCAGCTCATCTATCTGCGGTCGCCGTACACGCTTCTTCATCGGTGACATCCCGATATCCCGCCGCTTCGCTGGATCCTCGAAGGCGCCACCATCTACGACGCCTCCGCCGGAGCGTCCGGGGACTACGCCATCGTCGTCAGCTGCAACCTCGATAGCGACACCACCGCCATGGTGTCTGGGGACTACGCCATCATCCCCAGCCATAACCCTGACAACGGCATATGAGCAGGAAACGCCTCCCGCCAAAGGAGGAGCACAGCGGACGATGGCGCAGTCGACGACGTACGATGCCCACCGGCGCCTCTTCTCCTTCGACAACAAATCCTCCTCGCAAGAAGGGCAAAGACGCATCATCTCATCTACGTTGGATAACCTCCGGCTCGACATCACACACCAGACTCGCGAGCAAATTTGTGAGTTTTCTCTCTCTCTAGCATTACTCTTCCTCACTCAGGAAGTGCCGCGACGCACGGACGCGTTCGGCGGAAAGGAAGAAGAAGGAGAGATAGCGGCTCGGATGCAGAAGACGAGGTGGGATGAGAACTCCTCGCCCCCTCCCTATTTAAAGAGGAGACGCGGTAGCTAAGGAAAGGCGAAAGGTTGGACAAAAAACCCTCTCCCTTCCCCCCTTTAAATATGGAATCAATGCCGATTGATATCCGAGGGGACGCTACGAATCGACGGGGCATACCCGGTCGACGAGGGCATCCCTCTTTGGTCAAATCGAACACCGCTCGGTATGGCCCGCTCTTCGACCCGCTTCCGGACGCTTGCGATTAAAGGCGCCCACATAGGCAGACAACTTTTCGCCTCCCCATGCAGGACCACGGACGACCCGACGACAGGACCTTTCGGATCTCCTGGGCCGGCCGTTCGGCCCAGAAGACACGACGAACGAACGTCCAAAGAAAGATAAGCATCTCAGCTTTCTTACTTTATGCATTAAAATTCATTCACGAGCTTCCGACCCCATCAAACGGCGGGGACACGAACATCGCTCGGGGGATGCCGAGGATGTCAACCAGTCTAGACATCCCCCTCACCCGACCCCTCCGTACGCTTGAAACTAAGGGCGCGACATACGGGCACAAAGCTTTGAGTAAAACTGGATGAACTAGCAAACCCTACGCCTCGATAGCTATGGTGTTTCTGTTCACCAGAAAAATCATACTCAACGCCCCCCGCGTCCCTAGTTTCAACGTCTACCTTCTCAAAGAAGGGATCGGAGGGGTCCGTCTATAGAATCTCCCCCAAAGGAGAAGCTGTCAGGTTACCCAAGTTAATCAAACGGCTCGGATCGCCACCGAGACACGAAAACAAAGAATAGCAAATCTTATGCAGGTTTTTCCAACCTCGTCACAAACGTCAGGGCCCGAACCCATCTGGTAGGAGCTTTTCCGCCACTCATGCCACCAAGGTAACGTTACCGACCCCGCTTTCGTTTTGATTATATTATACGTAGGCAAAACATCCCAACGATTCGTGTCGCACCATGAAACGGCTGTCGCCTCATTCGATATAGGCGACCACAGGCCGAGGTTTGAAGGTCGGCCCGCGAAGGGCTCGAGGCCGCCTCACGCCGAATAGAGCTAGGGAGAGATAATCAAGACAAGCCCCAGTGGCCCTACCTGACCCCGCTCAGAAGCGAACAGGGATGTCTCGACCTTCTCTCGTTCGATTCTAACCCCGAGCCAAACCCACAGAATCTCCATCGAGGAGAGGCCATCGGGCCCCCTGAGCTTATCGAATGACTCAGGCATCTACCGGGAGGCGGGTTAAGAAGTTGTGGAGTGCCACCAGAGGGCCCTGCCGACCCCATCAGCAAATGATGGACTCGGATTCCACACGAACGTACCCGTTAGTGAGCTCGTTGAGCGCGACACTCGAGTCGTCGAGGCAAGTGTCGTTCACTCAGCCCCTCTGATTGCGAAAACTGAGGATGGGGTGACACGCAAATAACAGCCGACCCCTATTAGACCCTAACAAGGCTCGGGGGCTTGAGCCAAACAATACAGGGACACAGGTTCAAAGGCCCCACCTTGCCGAGCCCATAGAGTCCCCTGTTGGGGATTTCATGGAAGACAGTATGGGAATATTATGATGACATCCATGGACTTCACAACCCCTGTCACCAAAACCATAGTTCCGATCTCCAGTAACCCCCGACCCCAGCAAATGCAGGGGGTCGGACCTTACTCGGGGGCTGGTTAAGGTACGGCTACCTCCTTTCTTTCTTTCGGAACAATCTCCTCGCATTATAACCAGCGGTATAATTCAGGGGAACAGATTGGTAAGATCGTAAAAAATCAAACAAAACGAAATTACGACGCAAAATCATGAAAAGCGTCCAGACTCGAAAAATACTGACACTTGTCCACATATTACATATAAGTTATTCTCAAAATTGTTCGACTAATTACTTCCGCGGAGGGAGAACCATCTCTTTCAGATTGTCTGCTAGGTTTTTTGCAAGGGGAGAAACCATCTTCTCCATTTCCTCCTGCTCTTCATCCTCATAGGTGGACGGGAAGCCTTCGCTCATCACCTTCAGGTTGATTTCCTTCTCATAATGAGTGTGGGCGACGGTGAAGGCCTGGGTAATCCCGATGTGAAAGGCACTCTCCTCAAGCTGGCCCACCCGAGCCATGATACCTGCGACACGAGCCGCGAGTGGGCTGGTCTCCACCAGCTCTGTCACATTCAGGGCATTAAGGACCACCCCGACCGCAGCCTGTAGAAGATCGTGCTCATCGCTCTCAACCTGAAGGGCCCTTCGTGCATAGACAGCCACTTTTTCTAGCTTGATGGAGGCGTTTTCAGCACTCAACCTTCGGTTCACTGCGTCACCAAGCTCCGCCCAGAGAGAGCGGACCACCTCGACGTCCTCGTCCACCTTCTGCTGGAGGGCCGTGGCCCTACTCTCGGCCTCCCGCCGGAGTTCCCGCTCCATCTCCAGCTCCTTCAGGACCTCGCCGGCCTTCTCATTAGCCGCGACATTCCTCTGCAATAGCTCATCTCGCTCTTTTTGGAGTCTGGCAATCTCCTCTCCATCCAGCTTAGACCTCGCCGCCAGGTCCTCAAACATCCCGTGGGCCTCCTCCGTGTCCTAACACGCCTGGGCCTCCCGCTCATGGGCGGTAGCAAGCTGGGCGTCCATGTCTGCTCGCAGTCGGGCCTCCTTGGAGAGGCGATCCCACTCCGCCTTCTGCTCACGGAGGAATTGGGATTTATTCCGGCTACGAGCAACAAGAACCTGAAGAGGAAGAAGACTGGTATCAGAAATGCGAAAACACAAAAACATACGAAGAAAGAAGAAAGCCTAGAAAATACCTGAGTAGCAGGGATAACGATCTCACGGAGGGCTCCTCTGGCCTGGTCTAGGGCGTTCAGCATGGTCGAGATCCCGATGTCAAGACCCTCCCGCTCCATGCTCTTGGAATGATCATCGAGCGAGAATAGAGCCGACGTCGGGTCCTGAGCGGCCATCCACTAGAGCGGCGGCTCCCCCCGCACAGGGGAGCGGCTTCCTCCCAACAAAGGGGCCGGTGGCGGTTCCCTCTTGACCCTATGTGGCACCACCGCCGCACTCGAGGACCCTCCGGCTGGACCCTCCCCCGTCTGGGCCGCTTCGAGCGCCACGGGTGGATCCACCTGGGCCCCTGGTGGCGCGGATTGCACTACGCCCTCGGGCGCCACCACGATCAAGCGCCACCGATCCTCGGCTTTGCGCGATCACGACCACCTCCACCAGCGGTATGCGGCCCTCGGCCGGCTGTTCCATGTCCACCATGAAGGAGGCTGCTCGCCAAGAATCTCCACGGGCGCGGAGCCACCATGGGCGCCCGGGCTTGGTCGGCCAACGCGCCCGACGCCGGCACCACTCCTGCTCAAACGGGGTGACTCTAGCGCGACGCCGCCTGTCTGTCTAGCTTGAAGGACGAGACTTTTCTTGGGCGCCAAATTTGTGGGGTGACCCGTCCGCAAGAACTCGCATAAAGGTAATAACCATTAAGTCAAAATAAAAT